>JAQFVV010000126.1:1631708-2336853 GCA_028023455.1 Epiperipatus broadwayi | reverse complement strand
ATATAAAATAGCAAATAGGATGCAGTGAATTTAATTCGTAAATTTATTAATGAGAAAATTAGCAAACATATTGAAATCCAAATCAAAAAAAAATTATTATTACAAAAAGTAGCATTATAAGAGCAGACCATGTCACACACAGATGAGAATTTAAGAGTCTTTGAATGACAAGGTTAAATATAAATTAAACAGAAGCTTAGTATCATGAATATGAAACATAAAGGATATGTTAGTTATTGTATTATTTAAATGATCTTATGAGAAGATCTTTAAAATAAAATCTAGAAAAAAAGGACATATACTGTGAGTTATTAGTTAGCATGCATATTTAAAAAATTTATTAAAAATCACCCATAGTGAATAGGAATTCATTTGGAGCTGAAATCCCAAATTAAAAAAATGATATTCTAATAATTAGAACAACAACATCAACTAATATCTAACTAACAAATAAAAGTCATGTTAGCAGAAAAATTGTAATGAAATATGAAAAATAAAACAAATTGATTTGAGCTATCATGTTCCACATAGATAAAGCTGAGCTGCTCTGATAGAGCTGTTACAGCAAAACATTGGCCTAACTTTGTATTCTGCTATTAATTCATTCCTATCCATTTTGGCAAAAACACTCAAAGAAACAAGTGCCTATATCAAGAGAATGTTAACATAATATTTGTAAAACATACCTATTAGTATTTTCCTGAAGACTCGTGGAGATGGTGTTCTAGTTGTATTTTTATATTGGACTATTTCCATCATCTAATATATGTGTTCAATGTCTTTAGAAAAATTCAATTTTATTTAAATATTCCAAATACATTCAACTGTTAGTAATATCACATGCAAATAGGTTAGTATATGTACCAACTGTTAGTAATATCACAGCAAACAAGTTATTATATGCACTAACTGTTAGTAATATAAACAGGTTAGTATGTGCACAACGTTTCGAGAGGTAATATTCTCCCCTCTTCTTCAGGTGTTGCTGGCCTGACCAGTGACAGTGCTAGCATGGGATGGCTCAGTTGGTTAGAGCATTATCTTAAAATTCAATAATCAAGAATCTAAGAACCCAGGTTTGAATCCCGTGCTAGAACTGTCACTAGTCAGGCCAGCAACACCCAAAGAAGAGGAGAGAATATTACCTCTCGAAACGTTGTGCATGTACTAACCTGTTTATATTACTAACGGTTAGTGCATATACTAACCTGTTTTGCTGTGATATTACTAACAGTTGATGCATATACTAACCTGTTTGCTGTGATATTACTAACAGCTGAAAATTGAATTTTTCTAAAGACATTCAACACACATATTAGATGATGGAAATAGTCCAATATAAAAATACATACTTATTAGTAGTATCAATTCAGAATCGTAATTCTTTGAAAACATTTTAAAAGATTTTGTAATTTACTCATTGAGGTTAAACTTTACCACAAATAAGAAAAATCCTACACGACGATCACAAATAATACTTGATTTATTTGTATTTCTTTATAAGTTTGAATAATATGCTTATTATATTAAGACATTTATGATAATTTAATATAAAGATGTATTTAAATTTTTTATTAGTGTCAAAAAATAATACAAATGCAAACTACCAACTATTTACAACCACTTTATAAATGTAAAATGACTATAAATAATCTATAAGATTAGAGGTAGCATTATCAAAATGTACAATTGATATTGTTAAGATTTTTTATCCATTTGAACTCGGTTAATTATTTTTAATCTTTATTTGCATTAATTAATTAAATTTTTAAGATCTGGTATAGTACTTACATATAAGTATATGATAATTTGGTTATTTATCTTAAGTCTGAATGTTTTTTATAGTAAGTTAAACAATGCAAGTAAATTTATTATCTGTTTTTACATATATGCTAACACTTTAAAAAACATTCTAAGATAATATATGTAAGATAAATTAAACAGCCTCGTATAACATGTAATCTAACTGGAAAGATAAAAGTTCTAATTTAAATATATTTAGTGCAGCACACTCTAATTTCAAAGTTTTGATGCAACAAATGAAAATGAAACAACATGAAATTCTTCCAAAGAAAATCAAAGGATGGTATGGGTTCACCACTGTCAATCTTTGATTAGAACCATTTACACGAGAGAAACTGGAAACATAGCCATAAATGCTACTACATTTCCATCTAAAGTGTGATTTTGCTATGTTAATAATACATTTGTTGCATGGCCACATGGTGAAGCATTATTATAAACATTCTGATCACATATTAACAACATATTTCTGTAAATTGAATTCACAATAGATTCAAACAAACAAAAACTGGCATTCTTAGATATTTTGTTTTTTTAAGTGTCATAGCATTGGCCGGGATGCGAATCCGCAACCCGGGCAACTGCCTGTAAGTGCAAGGCAGTCATGCTGACCTCTCGACCACCACAGACTTCCTTCTCAAGGCAAAATCAAAACTACAGTTTACAAAAGACACATAAAAAATAGCATATATATTCAATCACACCAGAAACACACAACATGAAATTATATTATCATTATGGAACAAAACTAATGAAGTTTGCTCCCAAACTAATGATTTGGAAAGAAAAAAGATCTATATAGAACAAACATCCATCAGCTATCATTAAGAAAACCTTAATTAAACAACAAAAAGAAACATAAAAAGAAAAAAAAGCAATTATTGATACATACCAGAACTACAAGACAAACAAAAGAAAATCTGCAATCAATATAACACCAAAATATTTTTGTCAAAATCATATCACACTATGAGGAATACAAAAACCTAAATGTGAAATGCTGAAAAACAAAAACCGCATCTATAAAATGCCATGAGATTGTTGAAGGATATATATTGATAAGCCCAGTCACCTCATTGAAAAGTAATTGGAAGGCACAAACTGATGATAAAAAACATCCAGATGTGTCTAAAGTAGTAGACAATGTATATACTAATGAATATATGGTTTAATGGGGGGGAAATATTTGACAGAGAAAAAAGTGCAAAGAAAAAAAATTCAAAGAAGCTTCATATGGCAATGACAACTAACTCATAAGTGAAACTAGTGAGATAATTCATAATGTCTGGAAACCACTAATTAACCTCACTCTTAAAAAAAAATAAAGAATTCAGGAGAACTCTCATAGATAATTATATAAGAGTTCTACTGACTATTGTTTTTGCAAGAATGTCTTAGTTGCTTAGAGGGTCATCTTAAATTTAATATTCACAAATCTAAAGGGCAAATTTTAATTCCCATACTAGTTTTGTTACTGGTCAGTCCAGTAACACCTGAAGAAGGAAGAAAAAAAATGTTCAAAATGTTGAGTCATATACTAGCCTGTTGGTTATTACTAATAGTTAAATGTATTTTAAAAATTGAAATAAATTTTGAATTTTTCTAAAGATATTTTAAATTTAATACTAGATGGTGGAAATAATCCAACATGTAATCACTACTATTGTTCATTACCAAGTTATTACATGAATGTCTAAGCAAACACTAACATTGGAAAGTGTGAAATGTAAATCAACTGAGATACACATAAAACTTCATTCAAACTGGTTTATACTCTATTTACAAAAGCAGGGCAAATTGTGTTTCATTTTAAACTTAAACTATATCATATAACATGAAATACAATATGAAAGATAAAACTAAATTAAATGCAATGTGATATTTTAATGCAATGTCCTATAGTGTCAAAATTATAATACAGTGAGTGAAAATGAAACATCATTTGTTCCCAAACACTTACATTGATGAGATTGCAAAGCACCATTCAAATCAGCTGTAATTCAATTTACCAGGGCAAATGTAATTGCTACTTAATTAATAACTTTGTAAACAAATAAATATAAATAGAATTACAAGTTAATTTAAGTGAGACTTCATAAACATTTATTCTTATTTAAATTTTACATTTGCTAGCACTAAAGTTTGTTTAGATATTTATGTAAGAATTTGGGAATAAATAAAAACAATTTTTTTTATTTATTGCACCAGAATTTTAATTCTACACTTTGTTAAAATATCACAACATATTTAGTTTATATATTTATAATACAAATAAAATATCTATTAATAAATATTGTAGTAAAAATAAAAATAATAAATATTACTGTGATTAACTATTACACACAGTCTTTCAATCCATAGAAGTACTTTCAGTTAATTACTTAACCCTCTTCAGCTGATGTCATTGAAGAGGGTTAAGTAATTAACCGAAAGTACTTCTGTAGATTGAAAAACTGGTATAATAATTAATCACCATTATATTTATTATTTTTATTGTTATAGACATATATATATAACACATTTCACTCTTATCACTGTGATTTAGTTTTAAAACTAAATATAATAATCATCAAAAAAATTTCAACATACTTAAAAAAAAATTCACAAGTAGATGTCTCATAGTCAAACCAATTAACTATCTAATATTGGCCAGTAAATGGATATCTAACTATTTTTAATTAAAAGATAAAACAAGAATGAAAAACTACCCAAATCACCATTGCCTAACCATTGTCATGGTTAGTGAATACTGCTTTCATCACCATTGCCTAACCATTGTCATGGTTAGTGAATACTGCTTTCATCAACCCAATTTTTCTACAAGAGGCTTTTGGAGAGATTTTGCTCTGCACTGGGCTATCTAAAGGCTGTTTTATCTTTATCTATTTATTATATATATATATATATAATGTAATTAAGGAAAACAAGCCATTCTGTTTCAGGATATGAATAAATAACGTTCTATATATTTAGCAAGGATCAAAAATAGAGGGTTTGACTTATTTTTTAAGGTTTTGATGTATTAGTGGAAATACAGAATGAAAGTAATATACTAGCATATGAAAATGTGACATTAATAATTATTAAACTAATAATCAATTATAGAAGGATGTAGACAGACTGTACTAATGTTGGCAAGGGTAAACATATAATCATCCAAAGCTTAAAGCATAGATTGATCATTCCATTTTTGATCCTTTCTAAACACATAGAATGTTATTTAT
The DNA here is from genome assembly GCA_028023455.1 of Epiperipatus broadwayi. NCBI lineage: Eukaryota > Metazoa > Onychophora > Udeonychophora > Euonychophora > Peripatidae > Epiperipatus > Epiperipatus broadwayi. Next base: position 2,331,826 of record JAQFVV010000126.1, on the reverse strand, counting down.
TCATAGTCTAAAGAAGATAAGTTTGCTCTCTTTAATTACATATACATTAAGCTATGCTAATCTTATATTTATAATTAACAACTTCTTTTTGATTATTTAAAAGAAGGTTAGTAAAATGTAAAATCTGTTTACATCCATATATAATTGATTATTAGTTTAATAATTATTAATGCCATATTTTCAGGTTGGTATATTAATTTCATTCTAAATTTTCACCAATGTTAGCAAGTGTAAGCTTATAATCAAAAGCTTTAAGAATAGATGCACCATTCTATTCTTGACCCATGCTACTGTTATTTATTTACTGCCTGATGGAAAGTTTTTTGTTCATCTTAATTACATATACATTAAGTAATGCTATGTTTATATATACTTTGATATGATGCTAAACTAAACTCAATCAATTTTTCGTGGATAAATTTTAAATCTGAATTGATTTGAGTTTGGTACTTATATGGAAAGAGTTTTGTAAATTATGTTGTGATATTAATTATGGCTCCTTGCCAACTATAGAGAAACATTTGATTTCAAAAAACAATTGTCCTGGTTGTTTTAATATGTTCCAAAGATGATGTGGGAATATTAATGCACAGATTTTTTTCAATGGAAACACTAAATTAAAGAACAATCAGATTTTAAAGCATGAAATAATCATGATTTGGGCTTACAGTATTCAAAATTTGCATATTATAATGAAATTGTTAATATTTGCATATTATAATGAAATTGTTAATATTTGCATATTATAATGAAATTGTTAACATTTGCATATTATAATGAAATGGTTTAAGGCAGAATTGAAGCCAATCATGAATTTTGATGCCTAAAATGTTTAGTAATTATTATTTGTTAATCCATTATATGGTAATCCAAATGTACATATTGCTAAAATGGAAATAATTTACACATTTTTAACTCAAGCAATATTTTTTTTTCTCATGTGTCACGGCATCAGCCGGGAAGTGAACCCACTAACCTGGAACAACTGCTTGTAAAGCAGCTGTCCTGACCTCTCGACCAACAACCCAGTCAATCAAATTACCCATAATTATGATTCTGCTATCAAACTAAAACTAATTAGCCATTCTGTTTTTTTAAAACAAATTGTTTGCAGTACAAAACATCACTCTTTAATTAGTAGTGAGCCTGAAGATAGCATTCTAATATAACATAAAAACCTTATTCATATAATATCAAGCTCAGGACTGATGAAGTTTTAAATATAAAATAACTATGATATATAATAATCAACAAGGGCATAATTAAACATTGTTTGAATAATTAATTTATGTATTATTTTTATTGTAGCAATATGAATATTTCGATCGTAATATACTAGACTAAGGTATTAAAATATATAATTAACTTCAATCCCATCTTAATCTATTATACTTTATTATTTATAAACTGAATAATGTAAGACCACTTTATTGCTGTTAGTATTTATATGAAGTTTGTGCATTATGTTGGGGTATTAGCTGTAGGTTCAGGACAGGATGAAGAGCAATGTTTGACAACTAAAATAATTTTTCTTGGAAAAGTTGATTAACCATTATTTTGGTACAACATTAAATGTGGTAGTAATTTGATTGGTGTTTTGTTTAAACATTGTTTAAATCGATTATTATTTTCAGTTTAGCAATATCTACGTTCAAACAGCATATACCATTCGTCTACTTTTTAACATTTCAATTCTGTTCGACAAACACTATCTATTAGGGACATAGTGATGAGACTGAAATTAAAATAAAGTTATATAATAAATAGAGTTTATAAAAGTGCAAATAGAAAATAGTATATTAGTAATAGAAGCACAATACTTATGCCAAACATTAGCAAGAAATAAATATTTGATAAACATTTTTTTAAAATGCTAAATAAAATTACAAAAAAGAGGAATAAATGATAAAAATTAAAGTAGCCAATGTGACCATGAAATTAAGAAGCAAGCCAACAAAATGTATGGTTATATATTGACTAAAATCGAAATAGCAATTACAAGAATGTTGAAAAATTATTTAAAGCAAACTTTAAATTAATATGAAAAAAACAAAGATAGATTTGATTGAAAGGGGAGGGAGGGTTAAAGCCATAATAAAGTATTTCAGATAAACTTACAATTCTATTCTATGCATTAAAAATATGTCTTTAAAAATGCAAAAAATAAATAAAAAGATAAAGAACAAAATCTTTATATGAGGATTTAATGATGAGCTAAGAATCAAAACTAATGAACACCAGAAAGTCATTAGTATTTAGCGAAAATGTTGGGAAGATAACCAAGAAAACAGAATTGCCATACAAAAACAATTCAGAAATAAAAAGTAAGAATGAATAAACAAAAATTAGGCCAATAGCACAGTGCAAAATAATATAGAAATAAAAAGTAGTAAAAATTATATAAATTCAGGCGAAAGACCTATATAGTCAGATTTATAAAGAGAAATACAATAATGAATAACATTTTTGTAGTGTAATCCTCACCATTCCACTCTCATGCTAGATAAAAATCAGTCCCTCCCCCCCTTTGACTTCCTATGGAGGGGTGAAATCATACACATAGGATCAAAGACATGTGAAAAAGATCTATGATCCCTAGGGTATACACATTTCATGCTGAAGCAACGCTATAATCTCATACACATATCTTTATCATTGTTCAGTATATTTTTTTCATGCTGCACTTGTTAGTTGGGAGCTTGCTTGAGCTATTGGTGCACTCCCTATGTTGCATATATTTATATAGCAAATTACTATGGTTTAATTGATGTGTCAAACTTGCTGCCGTCACAACTTTGTCACAAATCACTTAATGCAGGTATATTAATAATTTTTTGTTAGTCATTCATTAACTAGAGATTACCCAAAAATGACATTTATATAATGGTGTGGTGAGGTTTACACAATATAAATGTTATTCAATATTGGATCATCTCTAAACTAATGAATGACTAAAAAAATTGTTAAGTAAAATACTTTTTACTGAGAACAAAATAATTTTCTTTTTGAAAAGCTAAATAAAAGCTGGAGTTTAAAATTAAAGGTAAAAAATCCAAAGAGCAAATAGAAAAATAAAAATAATTAAATTCATCAATTACAAGAGAGCAGTAGATGGTTGATGTTAAAATAGACAAAAAAAGATTAAAAGCACTATTAGACATGAACAACACTAAGAGGAGTATAGACATTGAAATATATTTAAAGCTCAGGTTAACAGATTTAATGAAGTAAATTTACCATATAGCCAATAAGAAAACAAAAATGGAAATATATGAAGAAATGTAGTAGACAAACTAAACAATTAGTTAGTAAAATGGAAAAGTTATTTATTTATAATATTACTATAGATCTTGACATGATAAGGAAAATACATAATGAATGTAACAGCTGAAAAGGATGGATTGATTTGTGAATGAAGTCATCTGTATGTTAACTCGTTACACATACACACACACAAAAATTTAAAAAACCATGGTTATAAAAATAATAAGTAGGATAATATTGACAATATTTTTTAAAAAAAAATAAAATCAGCAGTAGTCAAAGAATTATTCTGATTGTTAGGGACAAAAATTCAAACCCATTTTAAAGTCATGATGCTAATCACAATAATACATAGAATTGGAATTGAAAATACTTATGAAAAGTAGAAAATTTCACAGATGCAAAAGTTAATGAATAAAGAACTGCAGATGATTTTAAAGACCACATGATCACCATTTATTATGCTTGTTCAAGCTGTTAAAACAGGCAAAACTGTCCATACAGTAGTACTACTCAGTACAAGCCAGAGTAATCAATGGATGCAAGAAAATTTGTGCATAAAATGTTCCTCTATTCCCTACTCATCCAATATCCCCAGACTAGTTTCTAGCTTGTGGCTTTCAACAGTGAGGAGCATTGAATCTGAGAGCACTGCACCTAGATCTTAGGATCTAATACAACTCTACAGCAGCCATCTTTTATCTCTATTTAACTATAAAACTATTGAGTCTAAAATTGAAAGCATAATAATATTCTGAATCCAAGTTTATTAGCTTATATAGTCATATAGGTTTGAACTCAGTTCAGCACCCATATGTTTTGGTGTCTTTGGTTCTTTAATAACCATAGCCACCACTATTCTATTAAGCAGGATTGGTATTAAACCACTAAACATTACATGATCACCATTTCTTATGCTTGCACAAGCTGTTAAAATTGGCAAAACTCTCCATACAGTAGTGGCTGATAAGATGGTGGTGGCTATGGTTATTAAAGAATCAAAGATACCAAAATATATGGATCTGTACTGAGTTCAGACCTATATAACTAGAGCTTGGATTGAACAATTTTAGACTCATAGTTTTGTAGTTTAGTAGTGATAAAAAGTGGCTGCTGGAAGGTTGCATTAGATCCTAAGGTCTAGGTGCAGTGCTCTCAGATCCAAACTGATGAAAGCCACAAGCTAGAAACTAGTCTGGGGATATTGGATAAGTGGGCACTAGATAGGGATTTTATGCACAAGCCTTCTGGAATCCATTGATTACTCTGGCTGACACTGAGTGGCACTACTATATGGAGAGTTTTGCCTGTTTTAACAGCTTGAGCAAGCATAAGAAATGGTGATCATGTGATTTTTAGTGGTTTAATATCAATCCTGACTAATAGAATAGTGGTAGCTATGGTTATTAAAATATAAAAGACCCTAAAATGTATGGGCACTTAACTGAGTTCAGACCTATATAACTATATAATCTAATGAGCTTGGATTGAAAATATTATAATTTCAATTTTTGTCTCATAGTTTTGTAGTTAAGTAGAAATAAAAGGTACCTGCTAGAGGGTTGCATTAGATCTAAAGATCTAGGTGCAGTTCTCTCAGATCCAAGTCTCCTCACTGATCAAAGCCACAAGTTGAAAAGTAGTATGGGGATATTGGATGATTAGACACTAGATAGGAATTTTATGCACAAGCCTTCTGGCATCCATTGATTATCTGGAATGCCCTGAATGGCAGTATTGTATGGAGAGTTTTACCTATTTTATGATTCTAAAAAAATATCAAAAGTGGACATCAGTGTGAATTAAAAGATGGTGAAAATTGGGATAAAGGAAAAATAATTGAGAAACATTAGTTGATAGATTATTCTGTTACTAACATTAATAGAGTCAGACAAAGCAATCTATTTCAGTTTTCTTAATCTTACTACAGGATATCACGTGCAGCTTTGCATTAAAGCAAGAAATTATTTTCTCTTCATTAATATTAAATAAGATGTAGATAACCAGAATATCGGAAGAGCCAAATAATAATTCATGTTATTCTAACAATTTGTGGAAGTATTTGTTTTGTTCATCCATGCAGCTACATATATGGATGGTATTTTTATGCAAACTAAAATAATTTTATATCAGATCTTATAAAAAAACTGAAAAGAGCAAATGTGGTGGTTAATTTATGGTATTAATAAAGTTTCCATTTATATGAAAAAAAAAATTCTGGAAAATTTCAATTAAAGGTGGAAAAAATCAAGTAATCAAACAGCATTATGTAATTCTTTTAAATATTTATATTGGATAAAATAATTAGAATCTAATCCATATGGCAAATAACCTGTAGTTTGACTTCTATTATGAGTGTCTAAAAATAGCTGCAGAACTATTCTTATTAGCTATATCATGGCAGATGAGATATAGTTGGAAGAAGAAGAAGAAAAAGAAGAAGAAGAGGGAGAAAAAGAAGAAGACGACGACAACGAAGAAGACGAAGAAGAAGACGAATAATAATAATAATAATAATAATAATAATAATAATAATAATAAAAACACATATAAAATAACTATACACATAATAATGTAAAAACACATATAAAATAACTATACACATGTGTATGTGTATATTTAATTTAATAATAATATCAAATTTACATTAGAACGTTTTTCATCATGTTAATAAACACTTGCTTTTGAGAACGGTTGGATTTCAAATATGTATTTTGCAACAACAATTAATAATTTTTTTACATGACATGGTAAATGCCTAACATTAATTTCATGCTAAATGATTAATTGCATCATTCTAAATACTTGCATTATTCTAAATAGATTTCATTTATACTTTAATTTATTATATATGTATATTTCAAATTCCCTACAGTTATCCAACCATCTTATACAACTGATACATATGACCACATACATGTGAAAAAGATAAATGATCTTCAATATATATATATTTCATGCTAATCTGCTTGTTCAGCATGAATTACATATACTGGAGATCATTTATCTTTCTCACATGTATGTGGTCATATGTATCAGTTGTATAAGATGATTGGATAGCTGTGGGGAGTTTAAAAGGCTGAATTCAAGTTCCTTATAATTACATTAAGTATACACAGAAGAAAAACTCTCCATACAGTACCATCACTCAGTGCAAGCTAAATTAATCAATGATGCTGAAAGGTTTGTGCATAAAATTCTTATGCAGTGCCTAGTCATCCAATATCCCCCAGTCTAGTTTCTAACTTATGGCTTTTATCAGTGAGGAGCCTTATATGAAAGCCACAAGCTAGAAACTAGTCTGGGTATATTGGATGAGTAGGCAATAGATAGAAATTTTATGCACAAACCTTCCTGAATCCATTTAGCACTCTGGCTTGCACTGAGTGGTGCTACTGTATGGAGAGTTTTACCTCTGCGTAAACAGCTTGTGTAAGCATAAAGAAAGATGATCATGTGTTGTTTACTGGTTTAATATATTGAGTTTGGTATAGAAAATATACATGTATTTAAATATTTTATATATACTAAAAATTTACAGTGTGAAGTAATGTGAATATATTTGGATCAAAGAACTCTGCAAACATAGTACATAAATAGTGTACAACGCATTGCAGCGCTAACAACTAAATGCTAAGCAGAGAAAAATGAATCCACTTTTACTGGTAGATCAAAAACTTAATATGAGCGGCAAGTATAGCTAATGATAACTGTGAGAATAAAATTCCATTTATCAGGGATGTAAATAATGCTAATTGAAGTCTCAAATTTCATTTAACTGTTGTTTTTATATATGACACTTGGAGAGAGCATATCCCAAATATTATATATAAAGTCTGATAAAGAATAAAAACACATTTTCTATTAGTAATATATTATTATTGATATTATGAAGCACTGAAATGAAATTTGTATTATAATATTTGATTTTTATTTTACAGATGAATCTTATGAAAATAAAGAAAAGAATTTGGTAGAAAAATGATGTCGAATTTCATAAGCATGTAACAATATGTTAGACATGTTTGAGTTTTAAACAAGCTAAATAGAATTAATTACTTTTATATTCAAATGATTTGTACTTTTTGGATAACTTTAAGCACAAAAATGAGATTACAATTTGTATTGTTATTTTATAAAATAATGTCTAATAATAGAAAAAAAGGCCTACTGTTGTGTAAAAACCATTTGGAAATATTTATCTTCAAGTATGCTAACTTTTGGGGTTTAATGAACTCTGCATAAATTCTTGATTAACCAGTAATACTATTAATAATAATTTAGTTAAATGACTATATTTAATATTATGTAAACAGATTATTTGTTTTAAAAAATGGATTAAAATAATTCCCATTATTTTTTATGTCTGACATCAACATTCTTATTGTTTGACTTTTCTTTTTACATTTTTGTTCTAAATCACAATTTTGGAAATGAATAAAATTTCCGTACCTTATATTAAAATGGATAGATTGCAAGGTTTTACCTCCATTGTAGAATCAAGTTTATCTAAACACTAAGTACCCAATGAATAATAAATAGAAGTCCAAACATTTTTTATAGTTTTTTTCTAATTGGTTTTACACAGAATTAGTTTTAGAGTGGGAAAGAAGAAAATTACTAGGGAAAATGTATTAACAGTAAGACATAATCTATATAATTCCAATTCTGAACCTTCTATACATACATAAATAATTAATAGACATTAGATGGTGATAATAACCACATTTTCAAATGAATTTCTGTTCATTGTTGGCTTTTATAAGTGAAGAGTATCAGACAGTTATCCAGCAGCCATCTTTATCTCATTTACTTTATTCAAGCTAATATCTTAAATATTCCTAATATTGTAATGCTTTGAGCTCAAGATAAAATGTTATTTAATTATATAGGGTAGATTTTGATTTTGTTAATACACATATTAAATGAATCATGTGATACAAGCTATTTTTTTTTTAAAAAAACAAAAACAAATGTGTCCATAGTTTCATATAAATGAAGTCACTAAAATAGATACTGTTGTTACTGTTTATAACTGGTCATGAAGACTAACTTAGATTCAAAGTTTTAAACTGCTTATAATTTTCAAGTTATTAATTTGAATATTTTATTTACAGTAAAGATGGATGATATATAAATAAATATATCTTACTGATCTTCATTGACAAAAGCCATTAACAAAAACCAATCAGTTGAATTGGTTAGTTTCATCATCCAAGGTGAACAGGTTTCTCAGGCAAAGAATAGTATATAGAGAATTACTAGGAAAAGAATGCAAGGTTTTACTTCACTATATTTCACAATGAAAAAATTTAAACCCAGGTAAAGAATATGACTTTATATATACATAGTTTACATATGCCTTTTCACTAATTTTTATAGGTATTACATATGCATACACAAATGTAACTTATTTGTACAGATAAATAAATATATACAAACACATGCATATTTAAATTACAAATTGTGTCTAATAAACATCTCAGTTAATTATAGACATAACTTTGAAAAAAAAATAATCAAGGTCTTTTACCAATTAAAATATCTGGCTTTTGTAAACCAGATAAAAGCGACACATTCAGAAAAAAGAGAATTAATTAAAGTGTTAGAATATATTATTTCTTAGTATTTTAAATAATTTAAGGTAATTAGTGTAGGTGTATAAGCATAATAATGTTAAACATATGCAAACATAATCATAAAGATTAACATGTTTTTGATTAGTAAAAATATACCTTACAGCCATAAAAATATAAATCTTCACCGTACAACATCTAGTTTAATTAATGTATTATTAATTTTTTAAAAATAATTTATTGATAGTATATATATAAACAAAAACGCAGGAATAAACTATACAATATTTAATATACTATTATATAAAAAATATCATTCTGAATATCATTTAACAGTTATAATTTAAAAAATCACATCTCATGTTTTCATGTAAATGACCAACTTTCTTTAATTTATGTATATTAACATGATTATGTTGTTTATTTAGTAAGTTGTCTGTCATATTTATAAAATGTAAATCTTTGATTTTTGTTTTCTTCAAATCGTATTTATAATAAAAACACTGTCATGTATTTTTTTAATTTAGTTAATAAAATTCTTTTTGAAAAAAAAAATACTGTCAAAGCAAAAACTTCCGTCAAGCGTTTGTGATCGAGAGATCAGCACAGCTGTCTTACAAACAGTTGTTCCGGATTAGTGGGTTCGCTTCCTGGCTGATACTATGACACATGAAAAAAAAAAGCAAAAACTTCCATTCCAAATAACTGAATGTTTAGAAAGTACAGAATTAAATCTATCCACAGAATATCATACTTTATGATGTACATGAGATATTTATTTTATATAGCGCTATATTTTTATAAACTGTAATAGTAATAATCAGCCATTAAGCTAATGCACTTGTGCTTTGTGGATTTTTAACTATAAATGAATACTCTCACTTCCAAACACAAGATAAAGTCTTTGTGAAAAGATAGAATGAATCCATCAATTTTTTTGACCCAATCATTTATGTATGGGCAAATCTTAAGCATTTGGGAATGAGAATGTGAAGATGTTAAGCGACCGACCACTTTAAATTACTTTTACTATGCCTAACTGAATGATGCGAAATTTTCTAGAATTTACATTATGTCATTCTTATTTGAAATTAAACATATGTAAATAAGATATTTATTTTATATAGCGCTGTGTTTTTATAAACTGTAATAGCTAATGCACATGTACTTTGTGGATTTATAATTAAAAATCCACAAAGTGCATGTGCATTAGCTTAATGGTTGATCATTACTATTACATGTTTATGAATATTCTATTTTAATGCACATTTTGACTCACCAATGTATCTGGATCTGCATCAGCACCCCATTTTATAAATAATATTACATTTGTTGACTTTATCAACTGCATCTTTCCACATATATGTATGTCTCATAAGTACCTCTCAACCAGAAATTCTTGACTAGTAATGCACTTTGTGAAAAACATGTACAATGTCCATATTTCATCTAACATTCCTTAATTTGCAAACAATTTTTTTTTTTAATGGAAAAAACACCAATGATGACATTAAATTTTAAACACATTACTCCTTACTAATTAATTTTATTTAAAGTCTACTCCATCATATATTCTGGAAGCATACAAATCAAAACATCTAAAAATGACAAATGACCTTATGTTTTAAGGATATATGGTGAGGTCAAGATTTTAAGTATATCTTATAAGATATTACACATGGAAAAAGAGAGATGAAATTTAATGATTCCATGTGTTTATAAAAAGCCTGATATATTATTTTTTAACTGAGGGTAATAATTTTATCTGGACTCGAGATAATCTCTAGTTTAATAAATTATTAGTCATAAGTATCAATGTATTTATCTAAAATGTTTAGTGTTAAAGTTATGAAGATAGAAAATTTGACACTTATAAACCAAATTGTAATAATTAATTATTATGCACTTAAGGTGTATAAAACATAACTGATTGTAATACAAATTATATTTACATAGAAATAAATTTATTTACATTAATATAATTTATATTGCTGGTGTGAAAAATTGTTGGACATTTGAATAGACCACAATAGAAAAAAAATATTGAAAAACAATACAATGTAAAAACAGTTGTTTTTAAAATAAATTATATATACAAGATGTGTTCTCTTCTATTTAGATTTTTGTATACTTGTTGTCTTCAATTCAAAATTTGGATTCAACTCTCTAAAATTTACATTCACATGTATACATTTTTACTATCTTAAATTCAATGTAATAAGATCATTACATGAGCTAAAATTATTAAATCAAATGTTTAATTTAATGTTTGTTGAATATTCCAGTATACATAGTTTAGCTGAAACACACAGGCTTATTATATACCTGTCTATATATGTCATAGGGTATATGAGCACAGACTTTCACACGACCTACCACTCTCCACACTATTTCATAACATATATGTGTTCAAGTGTATCAGTGTTATGAGAAAGTGTGGAAAGTGGTAGGTTGTGTGAAAGTCTGTGCTCATATACCCTATGTATTACATATATAGATACAGGTATATTATAAGTCTGTGTGTTTCAGTTATTACATAGTAGAGATGTATGCCCATTCCTTGTATATATATATTAAATGGATTATGTCCTGTATGTGAGGAGTCAGATTTTCCTTAGGTCAACATGGGTGTGACAAGAATCTTGGCCTAAGGGTGGCCTTTGAGCATTCCATCATCAGATTTTCAATTGGATGGATAGTTGAAGAGTTGGAGTGTGGAATAGATTGAAGCCTGTCCATTAAAGTATGAGGATTGGCTATCTTAATATATATCTGAGCACTTATAGCATATATGTGTAGAGGTGGTAATCTGGACCAACTGATGATTGTTGGTTTAGCATGAAATACATATATTGGTGCTTATTTATCTTTTCAACATATATGTGTTCAAGTGTATCAGTGTTATGAGATAGTGTGGAGAGCAGTAGGTCATGTGAAAGTCTGTGCTTATATACCCTATATATACATAGTTTAGTTATATCAAAAATTATGTTTATAGGTATGCCAAATATTCTTTTTATAATAAAACATTTTTTCTATCTGTCCATATCAGACTAAATCTGCACTGTATATATTAACAAATTAAAGAATATATGTTAGTAAGAATAATTATTTTAAATAATAATACATTACACCTGTTTAATCAAGGTATAATCATTAAAAAAGTCAGTGTTTACTATCAATAAAAGCTACATATTTCAATGATTCATTATTTTTTTTCAAATAAAACCTGGTATTAATTTAAAAGGTGAAGATACAATTTTCTTTCTTCAATATTTGTAAATAATTAGATAACTAAAATAGCATATAGTTATGGTTAAGTAGCCATTTAACAGCCACAGACTATGCATAAAAGTGGTGCTTTCACAAGCTTAAGCACTATGTAACAGTCCAGTAAATAATCTTCTCAAACATTAAAATATTTTAAAACTGATAAATAATACAATGCCATTTCCCAGTTATAAAACACATTGAAGGACCTATCATGTTTTAGTCATAACATGAAGTTATCTTGGTTCACCCTTTACTTCTCATGTCTTCATTACAATTGTTTGAATATTTTGAGCCATAAAATTATTTGAAGTGCAAGCATGGCTTCAAACAGTGATACTATCTTTTAAGATGATAGGACTTCAATGCATACATTTTATGAATATATTGAGACTATATGAATTAGTCTTAAACAGTAAATAAAAATATCATCACTCCCACCCTACTGACATATTTCTGTAAATATGAGGCTTTCACCACAAATACAGGTTTAACATTTAACCCATTGTATATCTTAATTTCAATTCAGCTTTTTTATGGTTTAGCTTGACTGCACAATGGTAGACTTAGGAATAAAGGGATCTTGGGATCAATTCCTAGCTCTATAATTTGGGTGTTTGAGCATCACTTGAACTCATGAACAATGATCTACATAAATATGTATTTATTTATTTTTTCCACATAGAATATAAATTTATTATTTAAATGTTGGATTTTAAACTTACTACTAAAGTTATTTACAGATTTACAGTTATTTGATCAATTCCTGCATTCCTATGAACACATATACACACATTATTAATGGCTTTCAAATTTAATTGCACAGTCGGCCAACATTTTTGCTTAGATGCGTAAATATGTCTTTATACACATCATGGATAATTGTTATATTACTTATATAAAAATGACAAGAATTTAGGCAAAGAGGCATGATAAACAAGTAGCAAGTTATCACTCTCATAACACATTGTACAAATGCATTTTAAAGCTTGCTATTTAACAATGCAAATAACATTTTAATAAATGTGCTATTGTTCAATTATTAATGCATTTGAATATTTTCTGCTAAAGAGGTGAAAACCCAAGAGTTCTATCTTTAATAATATTCTAACTTTTTAGAAGTGCTCTGTCATTTCTATAAGTTTTGACTGATTAGTAGTCTTTTTTAAACTGTAATTGCCAAATATTATTAACACATCACATGATCACTATTTCCTATGCTTATACAAACTATCAAAAATAGTCGCAAACTCTCCATATAGTAGTGCCACCCAGTGCAAGATTCAGTAATCAATGGATGCAAGTGAAAGTTTGTGCATACAATCCTTATTTAGAGTCTACTCATCCAATATCGTAAGACCAGTTTCTAGCTTGTGGCTTTCATCAGTGAGGAGACTTGGAACTGGGAGCATTATTCCTAGATCTTAAGATCTAATGCAATCCTTCAACAACCATCTTTTACCAGTTTAGTTAACTCTAAAGCTATGAACCCAAGATAAAAGCATAACAATGCTTTCAACCCAAGTTCATTTGCTTGTATAATGGTTCAGTTTTTATACTATACAAATGAATAAGCTTTGGTTAAAAACATTATTGCATTTTCATCATGAGTTCATAACATTATAGTCAACTAATTAGATAAAATGTGGATGTCCTAAGTTGTCAGTGCAATGCTTTCAGATCCAAGGCTCCTCACTGGTGGAAGCCACAAGCTGGATGAATAGGTACTAGATAGGGATTTTATTCACCTTCTTGCATTTCATTGATTACTAAGGCTAACACTGGGTGGCACTACTGTATAGAGAATTGTCTACTGTTTAATTGCTAAATGTGTTGAATTAATTATTTTATAAATATATACATGATAACATCCAAAGCCTAAATAAAACACATAATCTACAATCTATCACCAAGACAATCTCTAAAAAATAAAAGATGGATAGACATTCTTTGATAACAGATTGCATATTCCTTGATTTATTTAAGCATCGACTATTATCACATGATTTATATTTAGGAATCAGCTAACTATTTTATGGTTTACTATCTAAATATATACATGTATCATATTGAAAATTTCCTTCAGAACATTTTGTAATAAGTGAAAAATGAATTTTAACATTATCTTGTGCTTATCTGAACTTTAACTGTCTTTTGGTTATAACTAAAACCTAAACATGTGTCAACCATACCAATATGTGTTCAAACTTATGTAATATCAAATCTCTGTATAGTAAATGCTTAATAATAAATAATAAATTTGAATACTTCTGAAAAAAGGGTAACTGTGATAATCATATTTCCAAATTTAAAAATAAAATATATACATAAATCTTATCTATGATGAAGTTGATTTGATTTGGTTTACAATTTTTTTAAACTTTTAGCATATTAAAACATATTGTGTGATATAGTGGTCTGTTTCTTATGTTCTCCTTATACATTATTGATGGAATTATAAGTATGCGACTTTTTTTACGCATTAAATAGTGAAGCTATAATTTTACTCTAATTTATAATTACAATTTTACTAGTGAAGTAAAAAACAATTTATTATCGATGGAAATATTTAGAAAATTATATTTCTAGTTTTCTGATAGAAAACAGTAATAGTTTTATCAAACAAAGTCTATTTTTATTATTGTTACTTGTTAAGATTAATAAAAAAATGTTTTTTAACATACAACACACAAATATGACTAAATATAAATACTTTACACATCCTTTGCATTGCTCTTCAGACCAAATAACATGACCTCTGGCATAGTCCTCTGAATAACGGTATTTCCATCACATGAAACATATTCTTTCCATTAATTATCATAGTTTCTTAGTTGATTTTTGTGATTTTATATAATCTAGGATAATAAATTAGAAGCAGTTTTAAATATTTCTGTAGTGTAATTTTTACTACACCACTATCACACAAGATAGGGACAGGTTTCTAAATACTTTTAACATCTTGTGGAGGGATGAAATCATAAGCATATGACCAAAGACATATGAAAAAGATGTATAAATCCCAAGGTGCAGATTTCATGCTGAACTAGCACGCATTAGTTGAGCCATACCACAATCTCTTATAGATATATTTATCAGTGTTTAGTAAATATAAGATAGCAAACTATCTATATTAATGTATAACCTCACTTTTTTTTTTGCCTGTCCACGATCTTATAAGTAACAGGACTGATTTTGATATTAAAGAATATTGAATTAATATAGTTAACATCTAGATGTTTAAATCATTCTTAAGTGTTGTTAATTTATATATGTGTATGTTTGAAGTTCTTCACCAACAGGAAAATAGTTTACAGATATGTCAAAAGTAAAATCCTTCTTATTATCATCCTCTATAGTTGATAATGCTTATATATATATATAACTGAATATTTGTAAATACAGTAACTTAATATGATAATGCTTATATATATATATAACTGAATATTTGTAAATACAGTAACTTAATAATTAAAAAAAAAACTATTTTATCCACTTAGGAGCGCTTTCGATTATCCCAGTAATCTGTTTCAACTAAAGCTTTGAAATGCTAACTTTCCCACAATTCCGTGATCTTAACGTTTGCTGCTTGCTTGTTAATCAAGTCATGTTTATATTTGTATATTAGCATAGCTTCCTTTATTTTTCTTTTATTGTTATTTTTTTCAATTTGCAATATTTTTACACTGTTAAAATTGAAGTCAAAACCATAAATACATAATTTATTATGGTCGTAAAAAACAGATGCTGAAATATTATTATCTACTATGCAATTTTCTTTTAATTTCTGAACGCATTTTAATAATAGCAAGTGTTCTTTAGTTCTTTTTTCCAATGTACATCTAGATTCACCTATATATCCATCACCACACCTACATATCCATTTATAAATGACACAATTTTTGTTTATAAATGAGGTTTTATCTTTGGAGTTATTTATTAATTTGTTTAATGTAGGAGGTGTGTAAAATGCAACATCACATATATCTTTATAAATTTTGCTTATAAACCTTACTTGATAATTTGAAATATATGGGATTGATATCCATATTTTTTTATTAGCAGGAGAATCAATATTATTATTAAAATTTTTATTTTTATATTTTATATTAAAATCTCTAATAACATTATATTTATCAATTCATTTGAATATATTTCAATATTTTTGCCTTTATCTGATGAATATTTGCAAAGTCTATTATTTCTAAATAAAAAGGACTTCAAACCTGCCATTTTGTGTGACATTGGCACTTTTGATTTATATGGAATATAACCTCTTTTTACTATTGGTTTAATGGTCATACAGTAATCCAGCATGTATTGATTTCTAGTTATTTTAAGATCAAGAAACTGAATGCATATTAAATCTTCATCTGCTTTTATCCATCTTAGGCCTTTCAAACAATTTAATTCCTTAAATAACTCATTAATTGTATTTGGTTTACCACATACAAAAACATCATCAACATATCGATAATATGCAGTAATAATATTTTTTTGATAATATTCATTTTTCAAAATATTTTCTTCATATGTAGAAATTATAAAATTACATATTTGAGCAACAGTAGGTAATACCATCGGCCATCTGTTACATATTTTATAAAAATCCTTATTAAAAACTGCATAAATATTTTTATCAATAAAATTTAATGTTTCAATTATAAACTTTCTTATTTTCACGTTAACATTTTTTAAACTTAATGCATTGGAAATAATTTTGATAGATGCCAATCGATCAATTGATCCATACATTTCACTAACATCTAGAGTACATATAACATCATTAATATCGATCTTAATGTTATGGATTTTATTAACAAAATCAAATGAAGAACTTATTGTATATTTATCAAAACCAAGAAATTCTTGTAGCATTTTCTCAATTAAACAGCAAGTTTCATAATAAAACGCCCCTCCAAAATCAATCATTAAACACAATGGTTCATTTTCTTTATGCAGTTTTATATTTGAAAAAATCTTAGGACATATTGCAGCAGAAGGGTAAATTTTATAATAAGTACTGTTATCAATCACTTTATTTTTGGCTTTTTTTAAAATGTTATTAATAAATTGAATACGTAAGTTTTCTATATTTACTTTATCAACTTTTATAAAGTTAAGATTCTTCATTTGAGTAATGACTTTGTCTTCATAATCAGATTTTAATAACAAACACATCCTAAGGCCTTTGTCCTCTTTCATACAAATTAAATTATTCACAGATGTAAATTTTTTTAAATTTAGATATTTGTACGTTCCAATCATAATCTGTTTTATAATTAAACTTTTTTTCTTTTACTTTTTTTACTAAATCATTACAAATTTTTAAATCAGATTTAATTCTGCTTAATGATTTTCAACTGAAGATTTTAATTCTAGATCACTGTCTTCCCACTATGTGATGTTGCATTTTACACACCTCCTACATTAAACAAATTAATAAATAACTCCAAAGATAAAAACTCATTTATAAATAAAAATTGTGTCATTTATAAATGGATATGTAGGTGTGGTGATGGATATATAGGTGAATCTAGATGTACGTTGGAAAAAAAAACTAAAGAACACTTGCTATTATTAAAACGCGTTCAGAAATTAAAAGAAAATTGCATAGTAGATAATAATATTTCAGCATCTGTTTTTTACGACCATAATAAATCATGTATTTATGGTTTTGACTTCAATTTTAACAGTGTAAAAATATTGCAAATTGAAAAAAATAACAATAAAAGAAAAATAAAGGAAGTTATGCTAATATACAAATATAAACATGACTTGATTAACAGGCAAGCAGCAAACGTTAAGATCACGGAATTGTGGGAAAGTTAGCATTTCAAAGCTTTAGTTGAAACAGATTACTGGGATAATCAAAAGCGCTCCTAGGTGGATAAAATAGTTTTTTTTTAATTATTAAGTTACTGTATTTACAAATATTCAGTTATATAATTACGTATATTGCTTTAAAAATACAGACATCGAATCATAATATTATTACATATATATATATATAAAGTCATTATTTGTAATTATCATATTGCTTCTATAGAGTTTCCTAAGCAGTTGTCTGTATAAAAAGAGTTATTTGTAGACCAAAAACTTTTAAAAACTGAATCTTAATTTAATGAAGTTAGGGAAAATGTCAATTTGGTCATTTGAATAGTCATTATGTTTTTCCTCCATTCTTAGAGTTTGGGCATAATTTTTCCTCTTTGCGTCCAGAAACAGAGTACATGATAAATAATTATTTTAAATATATCTTTGAGTTGTCACCATATAACTTTTAATATGTTACAAGAAGGTTAACAATCAATCCATAATAAAATGTTTTTGATTATCATTAATAGTAGTTGTCATTAACATAATTTATTCTTGTAATGAATAAAATCAACAAAATGAAAATTGCATCAAAGATAATTTAGGACGTTCAAAAGAGGTTAGTAAGAATCAGTACACAGGATATTTTATTAACTTAACCCTCAATAGACATAAGACATGTAGTATTATTAATTTACGAAGATTTAATTATTTATCAGTCAGAAAGAAGTGTTTTAAATTGAAAGAGAAAATGATTCACAGTATCATTTGATTTACTAGTTTTTGATTTATAATATTTACAAGTTAATTCTTTAACTAAACCTAATGAGATTTAAACTTTAGGTGTTGTTTTTAGACTAACTCATATATATTATGAGACTGTTGTGCATTAGTTTGTATTTCAATACTTAAGATCTAATAGCAGACAGTCCAAAGTGGTATCATTTTGAGTTGGCTATTTTGAAATACGAACTCTAATGTATTTATATATTAGTTCACAGAGGGCGCTACTGGATTTCTTAACCATATGGGGTGATTTAATATATATATATGTATTAGTGAGAAGTATAGAAAATTCATTACAATGATTTTTTTAATTATATGATATATAATAAAAATTTGTTTATCTATTGGTTACCATGGTAATTTTAGCACAAATAAAGAAGCACATTAAAAATTCACATTTTGAAACTATTAATACTTAAATTGACATGAATTGTCAAAATGAATTAAATCAAGCAAAATCATTCAGTGTAATGTTGAACAGAAATTTGTAATGTCTTTCAGATACAAAGAAGTTGAATGATTATGAATAATATTAACATATAGGGGATTTGAACTCAGATTTTCAAGCACCCTTCAACTATCCATACTATCTCATACAACTGATACACATGATCACACACATGTAGAAAAGATAAACAATCGCCAATATACATATTAGGTGCTAAACCATAGAATTTGGGTTTTCATCATCAGATTTTCAATGATATGGATGGCTGAATAGTTGGAGGTTGGAATAGATTGAAGCCTGTCCATTGGAGTATGAATATTTGCTATCTTAATATAAACTAAGCACTGATTATATATATATATGGGAGATAATAATCTGGACCAATGGATGAGTGCTGGTTTAGCATGAAATATGGATATTGGTGATTGTTTATCTTTTCTACATGTGTGTGGTCATGTGTATCAGTTGTATGAGATAGTGTGGATAATTGAAGGGTGCTTGAAAATCTGAGTTTAACTCCTCTATATTTACAATTAAGCTCTCGGTTTGCGAAGAGTGCCTGGTTTTCAAATATTCTCGAATAATATTAACAAAAATTATATATTATCAGTAATTACAGCCAATTGCATTTCCAAATAACCTCATGTTTTAAAAAAAAAAATTATTCTATAGAATAAAATGTCTGGATCTGGCAATAGATATTAATAATATTTCATCTAATTGTGAAGAAATAATTTGACTTACATTTACTGGTATGTTTAGCTGATTAAAATGAAACAAAAATTAATTCCATTATTTTTAGTATGATAGAATAAAAATATGTAGAATCCATCTATGTAGATCTTGACTTCTTAACAAATAAATTCTTTTTGTGTATAATAATTTAATTTCATGCAGCAATTTTTGATTTATATAACTATCACATCATTGAGGATACAGAAATTAACTTATTAATAGCAGACAGATATAAGTTTGCTCAAACTTTTACACAAACACCTAAGTATTTGAATAATACTTAATAAAATATAATGCCCATTATCAAAGAATAAACACGTACAAATAATTTCAGATATTCCTTTGTGTATATATATATTGTAACAGAGGCTGCAGAAAGGAGTTTGCTATTAACTGAAAGGAGACCCTTTGATTCCTCTTGGAGGCCTTAAAGGAACCGAGCAGGGCAAATTTCTAATGTCCACTCCATACGTTCTTGTCGTTGCAGCTGCTTTTACTATGTGATTATTCATATAGTATACGAACATGGATGGGCTGCTCACCAACATGCATCAGCCAGCGTGGTGTGTTTATTAGCTTTTTACCTCTGAGTTTAAGATCAAGAAACACCATGGTCTTTCTTCTCAGTGCCTGATAAGGCAGAATGAATGTTTGTGTAAATGATAAATATTTTTCCAATACATATATACAATTATGACAGACAAAAATAAAGCATGGCCCTTATTCCCAGGAGGCTGTAAAGTCACCAACCAAGGCAGTGGTTGGTGGCCGAAGGCGGAGGGTGCTAAGAATCCCCTGATTGTGGACCCAGGCTGCCATTTGATGACGACTTTTTATTTAGGTACTTACAACTGCAGATCACTTTCAAGTGAAGGAAGATTGCAAGAATTAGAAGAAGAATGGTCTTATATTAAATGGGACATTATTGGACTTTGTGAAGTTAGAAGAAAAGGTGAAGAAACAATTGATTTAAAAAGTGGACATATACTCTATTATAAAGGCACACATATTGGAAATACAAGTGGAGTAGGATTCATTATAAATAAAAAGTGGAAGAACAATATTGTGGAGATTGATGGTGTATCGGAAAGAGTGGCAAGATTACTTATACAACTTAATAGCAGATACCAAATGCAGATAATTCAGGTTTATGCCCCAACAAGTTCTCATAGTGATGAAGTAGTAGAAGATTTTTATATGGATGTACAAAAGGCTTTTGATCAGAGTAAACAACATTTTAAAATTGTTATGGGAGACTTTAATGCTAGAATTGGTTGACAAATGAAAGATGAAATTGCTGTAGGTAATTTTGGTTATGGTAATAGAAATGAGAGAGGACATAGACTTGTGGAGTTTGCAGAAAAAGAAAAACTTTATATTATGAATTCATTTTTTGAGAAAAATGTTAAAAGGAAATGGACATGGAAGCATCCAAATGAAGGTACAGCAGAATTGGATTATATTTTGACTAACAGGAAATACATATTTCAAGATTGTAATGTTCTTAATAAATTTAACACAGGAAGTGATCATCGATTAGTAAGGTGTAAATTACATGTTAATGTAAAACTAGAGAGACAAAAATTATTAAGAAAAACAATATTTACAGTTGATATTCCTAATCTTCAGAAACATTCTAATGAATTTAAATTAGAACTTACAAATAGGTTTCAAGTGTTAGGAGATTTTGAACATGATTCAGATTTGAATGAAATTAATATGAAAATAACTGATACACTTTTAAAAACTGCAACAAAGATAGCTGGTAGAAAAAAGCAGCAATTGACCAATAAAATTTCTACTGAGACTAGAGAATTTATGAAGAAAAGAAGGAATATGAAGATATACAAAAATGATGTATTAAAAAGAATTGAATATCTCGAATTTTGTAAAATGGTACGGAAAAGAGTTGAAAATGATATAAGAACGTATAACTGTGAAATAGCAAGGAAATCTGTAGAAGAAAATAAAAGTCTCAAGAATGTTAAACAACATTTTGGTATTGGTAGGAAATTTATATCTGCAATAAGAAAAAAAGATGGAATTATTACTAAAAAGAGAGATGACATCATGAAGTTGGTAGAAGATTTTTATCAAGAATTATATAGTAATAAAGAACGAGTACCTCCTATATCTATTACATCTTCCGAATTGCCCAGAATTTTAAATGAAGAAGTGAGACATGCAATTAAATGTATGAAGAAAGGAAAGGCTCCAGGAAATGATGGAATTATAATTGATATATTAAAAGAAGCAGGTGAAGAAATAGAAACAATTTTAGCAAAGTTATATACCAAATGTCTAAATGATAAAGATGTACCGGAAGATTGGAAGAATGCAGTAATAATATTAATATTTAAAAAAGGTGATAAAGAAGATATTAGAAATTACAGACCTAACAGCCTTTTATCAGTTTTATATAAAATTTTTACCAAGATAATTACAACTCGTCTACAGAGAACTTTGGATTTCCACCAACCAAGAGAACAAGCTGGATTTAAAAGTGGTTTTAGTACAATAGATCATATCCAGGTATTGAGAGTAGTCATAGAAAGGACAAATGAATATGAGTTGTCATTATGTTTTGGATTTGTAGATTATGAAAAGGCATTCGATTCTATACACATTTCTTCAGTGATTAAAGCATTGGATCATCAAGGTATAGATCCAGGATATTGTCATATTTTAAAGAATATTTATAAAAATGCAACAGCAACAATTAGATTACATAATGATACTGGAAAAATCAACATTGAGAAAGGTGTAAGACAAGGTGACTCCATATCTCCAAAACTTTTTACAGCAGTGCTGCAAGAAGTATTTTGTGGATTAAAATGGGAAACTAAAGGAATGAAAGTAAATGGAGAATATTTAAGTCATTTAGATTTTGCAGATGATGTAGTTGTTTTTGCAAACAATGCTTCAGAGCTGCAGGAAATGTTGCAGGAGTTAGCAGATGAAAGTAGAAAAGTAGGACTAAAGATAAATGTTAAAAAGACTAAAGTAATGTTTAATCAATTTGCTCAAAATATGAAAATAAAGATTGATTATGAAGAATTAGAAAAAGTTAACAGTTACAAATATCTTGGTCAGATTATTAATACAGATGGAAACATAATGGAGGAAATTAATCATAGAATTAAACTTGGTTGGAGTGCTTTTGGCAGAAATAACTTGATACTAAAAGGAAATATGCCTATGTGTTTGAAAAGAATGGTTTTTAACAAATGTGTTTTACCAGTTCTTACTTATGGATCTGAGACTTGGACACTTAATAGAAGAGCAATACAGAGACTCCAGACCACTCAAAGGAGTATGGAGAGATGCATGTTGGGAGTAACAAGAAGAGATCGAAAACACAATGTATGGGTAAGACAACAAACAGGTGTTACTGACCTTATTGAAAAAATTAAAAGATTGAAATGGAGTTGGGCTGGACATATTGCTAGAAGAAATGATAATAGATGGACAATTGAAATTTTAAACTGGATTCCAAGAGATTGTAAAAGACCCAGAAAGAGACCACATGTGAGATGGATGGATGAAATAAGAAAATGTGCAGGGGTGTTGTGAAAAAGATAAGCTAAAGATCGGAGAAGATGGATTAAACTTGGAGAGACCTTTATCCAGCAGTGGATTGATAATGGTTGATGATGATGATGATGATTGTAACAGAATAAATTTGATAGCAGTTTGAAATTAGTTATATTACAAAGCTACATGTGTAATAAATATTTTAATACATTGCAGTGTGTGTATGTGCATGTATTAGATATAATACACACATAACTTAAATACACCAGTTTAAGAAATTAAAGACAATAGATGTATAAAGTTAATAATACTATTAGATATTTAATATATAAAAAATTAGTCTATATATTTTATAATACTATCAGATATTTTGTAAATGAAATGTATTTTATAAAAATTATGATTAATAAAGTAATAACTTATATTATGTAAGGGAAGAGAGAAAAAAATAGGTAAATTACTGAAATACAGAGAGTAGATTATTTATTTATGTTTTAGTGTATACAAATGAATTTGATTTGCATAGTTTAAGAAAATATATCATATTTTGGGACCCTTTCAGATTTGCCTGCTGGATGGAGTTTTAAAAAAATAATTTGCCCTTGCTTAAATTGAATGGCAAATCTAAATATTTTATTAAGAATTATGAGACACCAAAATTAGGAAAGTTAGAGAACAATTTTCTAAAGTCAGTCATGATTTTCCTATCATTACCATATATAAATAAAAAAAACAACTATTTTTTTTATAAAAACAGACTTGATTATTTAATAAAACATGTTGCAATATATAAAAAGATCTAACAAGAAAAGTAACAGTAGATTGCTTTAACTCAAGAACAGAGCAGTACAGAGTGATTTCATTAAGATAGGAGAAACTGCTCATTAAAATTTTTTTTCTAAAATAGCTTGCTAACTATTTTACAGTATTTTCAATACTCTATCTCCACCTCAGTAATCTGGCAAAAGACTATTTAATATAGTTGTCTAGAAAACTTTAACTAGCTAGTCAAAATACATGGAACCCAGACAAATGCTGAAGTTAAGTTTGTTAAAACATGACAACAAGAAAGCCATATCATAAAAAAAAAAAATGGACTCTGCTGTAAGACCTACTGTATATTTCTAGTAGAACTCATATACAGCATTTACTGGCATCAATGTCCAAAAAGGATAATCACAAATAAGTCCTATCAATAAAAATGTATGCATAAATAGTGAACATATGATATTAGCAGAGAGCCATAGTCTAAAACCTTAAAAATTTAAGACATTTGGTAAGATTTTATCTCTATATTTATCAATAAAGGCTCAAGTTATAATGTTTATTAGTATTGTTTTTTCTTATTTTCAATATTTTATACTTATTATGTTTATATGGTAGGAATTGCAAAAATATAACCAATGATTTCATTTTTTTATTCATTTACCGCTATGAATATGAGGCAAATGGCCTCGAAAGCGCTTAGCGTATAATAATTTTTGAATCTTTATAGCTTCTCATTCAAGTGTTTCATACGCTTTTTAATTTGTATATTATTCATTTATTGTAAATAAATTGTTAGTTTTATTTATTTATTTATTAACCAATTTAGGTTGTGTTTCCTTTTTTGAACTCATTCCAAACATATGCCATTAATATTTATCAATTCTGAGAAATCATGCAATCTACGGGGGAGATATAAGGATACTGGTAGTAATTTAAATGAGGATGATAAGTAGTATTAAGATTTACAGAATTTGGTGCATAAAGATACATTTTAAATTGAATCTAGAAATGAAATTGAAAATCCTTCTGGAATAACTATACGTAGTTTAACTTTCAGTGCTAGATTATAGTAGTAGTTTTAATAATATATTTATTAGTCAGTATTCACAACAGGTTTATATTTATCTATTTAAGGAGGTTTATTTAAACTTCTTGGTATCAGTAATTTTAGTCTCTGTGGTCAAGTTGCAATCTTTAGTGTCTATTTAATAAGTTGGATCATAAATAAAGGTTGCCTTGACAACAGATTGAGATTGTTGATTGCTATTGGAATTGTCTAAGTGTCATCTGATATATATATATATATATATATATATATATATATATATATTATAACCCCCTACTTAATACCGATCCTGTACATTATATGCTCAGAGTGCCAATTCTATTAACGAATAGAATAAATTAACTTTATTTTGCTTTTAATTATTATTGAGACTCTTCTATCTATGCCTTATTTATAGATTAGCTCAGTGGAGGGTCGTAAAAAGTCAAGAATATATAGAATATAAATAAATGAATGAAGAAATACTATTGATCATTAAAATAAGATATATGCCTCATTTGTTAATCAACCAGAGGATAGAAATCAATAAAGATTCATTTATTCAAGCTAATAAACTATGATTTCAATTTAATCTCTTCCATCATCCAAATACACTCTTATATTAGCTACAATATAACTTTAAAAGAAAAATATGATATTAAATAACTCTACTATCTAGCACGTCTTAATTTTAAATAGCTAAATTAATATTAAGTTGGAACTATGAAATAAAATCTCAGGGAATCTTTAATATGATTTGATTAAAGAAATTCTATTATACAATAACTTTATTACTATTATAATAAAGAAATAATGGAATGAGTAGAATGATGTTTCACTGGACTAGCAATTAGATAATGAAGGAAACAGAGTACCTTTTAATCTCACATCATTGTCTAAATAATAAACTGAGTATACAACCTTCTTCATAAGTTTACCAAATGGTAAAGTATTTCATATAATGTTTGGATCAAGAGAACAATATTATAAGTTTAGGTATGTTCGTTATCAAATTTATAAAGTACATTTATGTTGTAATAGATATTTGGAATGTGAAAACTAGAATATGAATGCATGTAAGAATAACTCGAGACAAAGTTTTGAATAAATAAAATAAAGCATTTATTTACATTTGCAATCAAAATAGATATAATTACTTCAAATGAGGAAATTCCTAAATTTACAAATGCATTTGCCAATCTGGATTTGATATCTCTTTCTATTATATACTCTATATTATTTATTGCTTAGACATTTACAAGGCATGAATAAACAAATAAAATAATGCCTTCATATTCTAACTTCAAATATATTTAGGCTGTTAACTCTAACATCTTTTATTAGCAAACAACACTGGATAAATAAATATCTCATTATGGGCACAAATATACAAGTTGGAAAGGTCACACTATCATTTATTGTGATAAAACAAATTAATAACTTTGGCTGTCAAAAAGAATAACCTTAAATAACTCAATCAAATAATCCTTTTAAATAGCTATACTTTTCATACATCCAAAATAAAAATAAAAATCATTCTAATGATTTGATGATTTAAAGCTTGCAGTAAATTAACATGATACAATCTAGAATCTTTAATTCCTGATGTATAAATTTATAGTACTATACTTTCATGTCTGCGAGGTTATTTGCATTACGTTGTGTGACACCTTATGCTATAATTAATATAAAATCAATATATTTACATCTTGTTGGTTTACTTATGAGTTATTAAATAAGTGTCATAATATGGATAATGCTATAGACCAACTAACGAATATAATACTATTTCTGCTTTAAATATTCATAATTTTTTTAGTCTTACCATTTATTTAACCACCAACTACATTATATATAGCTATGATTCTACGATAACAAAAATATATATTCAAAAAAAATAATTAAGCACATGAGGAATAAACAAGCTTCTTGACTAATAAATCTAATGACAAACAATGATTCCACACCTAACTTTGAGGTATACTATTGGTGTGGAACTCAGTCTTACCACCAGAATAAAGGGGGAATACACTACTTAACTTCATAAAATATCATCTTTATAATGCATAAATATGCAATCTGAAAATATACTTCACTCATGGCAAATACTTAGTTATATTAAGGGAGAGAGTTCTCACTCCGAATCAACATAGAACATATCACTGATAACTTTCATTCTCACAGTTACTTAAGATATTTTTATTTATAACAAATATAGATTATTTATTTATAAATAAAAATTGAATTATTTATAAATAGATATGTGGGTGTGGTAGCATATATATAGGGGAATCGAGATGTACATTGAAAAAAAGAACTAAAGAGCACTTGCTGTTATTAAAAAGGGTTCAGAAAACAAAACAAAATTGCAAAATAAATAATATGTTTCAGCATTCATTTTTTACGACCATAATAAGTCATGTATTTATGGTTTTAACTTCAATTGTAATAATGTAAATATATTGCAAATTGAAAAAAAATAGCAATAAACAGAAAATAAAGGAAGCTATTCTAATATATAAATACAAACAAGACTTAATTAACAGAGAGGCAGCAAATGTTAAGATCACAGAACTGTGGGAAGGTTAACCTTTCAAAGTATTCATTGACAAAGACTATGAGGATAGTCGAAAGCGCTCCTAAGTGGAAAAAAATTTTAAAGTTATACTTTACATATATCTAATCACTGTATTTATAAATATTCAATTATAAGATTACATATATTTATTTGAAGTAATACAGACATCCAATTATAATATTATATATATGTAGTCAACACTAATAACAATATCAATAACAATTAACAATTCCAATCTGTTGTCAAGCCAATCTTCTTTTGCAATAAAGAAGTATATGTATATATTAATAAATATAATATGATTAATCTGCATTCCATTTAGTAAAATTTCATAAAGCAAATCGAAAAAATACCATTAGCCCATTAATAGGTTATTTTCTGTTGTTAGCTCATGATAATTTTTGATAATGTTCAGCATTTGATTTTAATATTAAACCTTTATTTTATATTAAAATTGAATAAATTGAGTTTAATTTGTTAGAAATATAAATCTACAAATACATTATAAAAAAATCCTATTTAAAGTTTGTAAATGCTGAAAAAAATAAACAGTGTACAATGAAAGTGAAGACTTTTTTATCATTTAAGAGTGTGCAGAGAAGCAATCAAGCTAGTGATTCCCAAAAAAATCTTTATTGATTGAAGTTTATTTTAGATGGAACTGAATAAATGTGAAGTCTTATAAATTTATCATATTCTGCTCTAAAATATAAAATTACATTTACAATTGGTAAAGACTTTACTAATCTATTTTAAAAGGCATTATGATGTTATCAAATGTAATTTTATTTTTTAGATTTATAGTTAAATATATTAACTTAATTTTTAATAAACTAGGCAAAAATTGAATTTTTTATTTACTCCAGAAATCTTGCTGAAATAGTCTCACAATTGATCTTGAAATTGAAAAAAATAAACTGAAACTATTAAGCATATGGAGGTGGGACTAATTACTCTGACAATACTATCTATTGGCAAGTAATGACCTCTTTAGATTTTTTAACAAATTAATCCACCAATAGTATATTAATTTCATTTTTTAGAATCAAATGAATGTGAATACCGGAAAGAGCAATTTAAAGTAGAAAACCAATAAAGCATCTCCAAAAAATAATTGTATAATATGCCAAACTGCATTCTAGTAAGTTTCAAATTCCAGCTTATTATTTTCAATTATCTTTCCTTCTACCTCTTGAACCATTGCTATGTTTTATTGGACAAAAAAATTACATACTGTTTAAATAATTTTCATAAGACACCACGAGCAAAAAAGCTATTAGAATCAAATCTGATTTCTTATTATCAACTTTCTCTATCTCATACATTTTGGCCATTTAAGATATCTTTAAATGAAAAATAAACAATTTTCATAGGTCAGTCCATTTTGCAGTCCCAAATGATCTTCACTACTCTAAAGATGGCTTGTGGGACCTAGTTTGTCAGTATTAGACTAATGCTAGCTGCAAACAAGTATATCCTGCAATTGCTACAAGTAATGTCGGTTACTAATTTACCTCACATAATATAAGTTTTATGCCACCATTCCCAACTAAATGGTATTTCATACCATTTGTAATCGAAATTGTTGGAAATGTTTTTCATCTTTTTTCAAATGTTCAATTTATTGCTACTTTTTAAGATAAATATAAAATTATTGCAGCTAATAATTACAATAAATATAAAAGTATTTCATAACTGATTATAAGAAAGCAATCACTTGAATCCAGTTTAACAAAAGTAAGTTTATTTTTCTATTGTTATGATCTTATGGCTATATTTTTAATTTTTTTTATATACAAATACTTTAATTGTATAGTAAATAATGTTTATAATAAAAAAAATGAAATTTGAAATATTCATATAAAACAAATACTCTTCTTTAAAGAGTGGCATGAGATACTGCTAGTAGTCTGTATGCATCTATATCTCATTGTAGCCATTATGAATATGCATGAACAAATCTGGAATATGTGTTCAAATCCTTTACTGATGACATCTCCATACCACTAACTGATCATTTTATTTTTTAAAAAAATAATTAGCAAATTCTATGTAATTTTACATGAAATTTTTTTCTGCTTTCTGATTCTATAACTCAAAAAACATTTGCAAAATTTGAGCTTAAAGGTATCACTTCTGAGAGCAGGTAGATGGCAGTATCAATCAGAGCAAAGATAGTGACTAATTAAAAAAAAACCTCAATGCATTAAATAGATGTTTGTATAAAATCAGATATTTAAATAGATATACATTTAGAGCCTTTGTCTGAGTATATTAAAGATTATATGCCAGACAGTTGTATCCATTACTAATAATCATCAAAAGAAATTAAATAATTGCAATAACAATGCACATATAAAAATTTAATAATGATCTTAAAATGCTATATATATATATATATACATATATATATATTTGAAGCACTCTATTTGAAATTTATCAAACAATTCAAAAAATGAAGTATATAAGAAAATATTTTATTATTATTGGTGGTTATTTAATATCACTAACAATTTAACACTTTGTGTCCCAATGGGGATGGTACTGCCCACTGGTGGTCATTGAAGGATTCTAAAGCAGCATTTCTGGTCCAAAACTTAATAGAGGGACATTGAGAACCAGCCACTATTCCTATTGGGCTATACATATAAAACACTCTGAAAAGTATTATTTATCAATCATAAATGCATGTTTGAAACAAAGTGTTTGTACTAGCCTCCACACAATGACACTTTACAAGTTTGAGCAAGTTATGCATTTTTGGATTATGCAAGTTTTAAAAGAATTATCATGTATACTGAGCACTGACTCTACTGCATATTTTTATGGGTTCATTGAACATTACTATAAATAGAGCAAACATTTTTTAAGCAATATTACTTTGTATTGGTAGTCCTTCAGAAAAATTGTAGAGCTCAGTATAGTGCCTATACAGAGATCACCATAAATAAATAATATGTCATAGAAAATAATCCCAGTGCATAACGCTATACTGAAATAAATATACAAATATTAAATCACCCAAATGGTTAAAAAATTCAGTACCACCCTCTGTGAACTAATATATAAATACATTATACAAACTCTAATGTATTTATATTGTATATATATATGTTCTCATTTCCCACATATATATTCTTTAATTAAAATTTTTTTTTCTTTTATATAGAGATTTATGTGTGTGTGTATTATTGTATAGTTTATAGATGATAAACATAAGCAGTTGTAGAGAGAGAATGTAATGAGAAGCAATATTTAATATATGGATTTATTATTTTTTCATTAAATAATGTGTTGAATTATTTAGCGTTAGTTTTTGTTAAAATAAAACAAATTGAAAGAAAGTGTAAAAGAAAGCGATCAAGATTAGTAGATAAAAATGTACACGTGTGAGAATGGCTGTATAAACACAAAACACTTTTACACCTATTTCTAATGATTATAAATTGCAAGCTTTGTTGTTGGTATTATCTGTATCTAAGGTTATCTTGGGAAGGGAGAGGGAATGCTTTGATGGAATAAATAGTTGTTAATCTTTTTTTTTTGTTAATGACTTAAAACTGTCTAGGTGAGATTTATTGCTATCTCAAATCACAATTATTTTTGGATAGATTTTTTTTTCTCTCTCTATGATCAGAAATTGAAATATATAGAGGACCGTTTTTAAAGGCAGTTCAGTTGTTTTTGTTTTGAAGTGAGTGATCTAACAATATGTAGTTTTGAAAAAAAAGTCAGTCGTTAATATTACTAAGGTCATTTTTTTTACTGTTGGGAAAGGAAAGAGAGATGTAGTCATTAAGATGCAGTTTTTAAAAAAAGCATTCAGTTTTAATAATTTTAAGAAGGAGAATCACTGAACAAAATGCAGTTTTGAAGGCAATCACTTAACCATTTTTAAGAATGGCAATCAGTTAATAATATTACGAATATGCAATTCTTTTAAACTAAAAGAAATGAGCAGCTAAAGTTAAAGTTTTTTTTTAAACTCAGAAGGAGTTGTTTGATTTTTTTTTATTTCTCTCTTTAAAAATTTAAAGAAGAAAAATGACTCTTGTTTTAAAGTAAATATAAAAGAAGATGTGCATATATATAAAGCAGCTCACAGCAGGATTGGTATAAAGAAATGGAACAAAATTGAATTTCTTGGAGGAAGTTATTAAAAATTCTGTAAAATGGTATTAATGTATTTTTTGGGCTATGTGTGATACAATGAATTTGCCTTGCTAAACCCTCTAATCTGCTCCTTGAAATTCGACATAATGGGTTAAATCACTGGTCTATCCATGGACTTATACAAAAGTCCTTTATAACCAAAGAATGGCCAAATTTAAAACCAGCCACAGATGTCATCTGATCATCATATTTGACAAGAGAAGAAAGAAAAAATGAATAAAAGCCATATATAGCCAAGTTTGATTAAGCTATAAATCATTTTTTTAAAAGTTTTTTTCATATTTATCTAAAGTGTCTACAATGATTTTTTTTTAAATTGGAAACAGGCAAGTCAACCAATTCATATTTATCAAATGTATCAACAATAAATTCTTTTTTTAAAATGGTAGAAACAAGCAAGTCAAACAATTCATATTTATCTTAATAGTATTTGCAAGAACTTTTCTTTTTAAAATGGTAGAAATAAGCAAGTCAACCAATTCATATTTATCTTAAAAGTATCTGCAAGAACTTTTCTTTTTAAATGGTGGAAACAAGCAAATCAACCTGTGGAAGCTAGAAATAGGCAAGCAGTTTGAAAATTCAAACCTGGAACATTCATAAGAAGTGAATATAATTGGGTAACTTTGAACTTTCATTAACGAATCTTTTATTCTTACTTATTGACAGTAAACTTTAATTTATAAAGTTAACACATTTTTTTTTCTTTTGATACAGAAAACATTAAGAGTTTGTTTGTTGATTATGTTATTCTTAATAATACATGGCAATACACACACAGTTTAAATTCATTAAATACAGTTTTTTTTTCATTATGATTTTTTTTATTGTTATATAATGTAATAATACTAAAATGTTTATTTTATTGTTCTTTAGTGACTGTGATAACAAGCAACCTAGCCAGATGTGCTTTATCATGTTTTTTTTTATTATTTATTTTTGCATATTAAATTGGATATCATTTATTTTGTTGCTCAAGGTTGCAAAAATATTTTTTTATATGTGACTTATGTAATAATCCATCATATAGTGGTACACATTTTAAATATACCTATGTTGCCACATATCACAGAATGTGTGCATGTGTAACTGCTTATACAAACACGTCAAAAGAATAGGTTATGCATAATTAGTTTAAATATAGTAAATTGAAGAGCAGGGCTTCACATATGAATGAAAGTGAAATAAAACACACAAATTACATATGAAATTTATTTTTGTGATATATAATGAATAAGGAAAGTCTTAAGTAAGCATTCAATGAAGTATTTTTTTCAAATGTCATTTCAAGCTAACTTATTTTAACAATATGTAGTGACAAAGAAAAAGCAGATACGTAAAATTATTGAGTTACGCATATTGTAATAAAATATTTTGTTTAATTATATATATTTAATAAAGTCAATTGTACAGTTATTAATTTGATTTAAAAAAAAAAAAAGAAAGAAGAATAGTATTAATAAATATAATTATATCATAATTGGTTTTCAAGTTATTATTAAAAATATTGTATTTTTCTTGTCTTAATTCTATCGTTTAAATGATCATCATCATTCATAAGTGTTTGTTTTGCAAATATTAAGCAATCACTCATAAATGTTTGTTGGGTAGATGTTAAGCAAGCTATAATATTGATTTACATTTAAGGATTATGCTTGACATCTAACCAAGTTTTTTTTTTGATAATTATAGGTTAATAATATAAAGTTAAAATATGTTGTGCCCATGAGTTATGATCACCGTCATCAAAATTATAATCATTAAATCCAATATTTAACATAATTAATATGTTTAGTAAATAGGGGTTTATAGAAAGTTGAATATCATGTATAGAGATTCATGATGATCAGTCATCATCACTGGTATTATTGAATCCTAGTTTTAACTATAAAAGTACTTGGAATAAATAACTATAAACGTATATAAATGCTAGTGAGTGTTATATTTAAATCCCAGTTTAACATAGGATGATTTTGAGAAGTGCCTATAAGTTTATGAAAGATAAATTTATTGTTGTGAGTTCATTATAAAGCTATGGCTGGTATCATCATCATCATCTTTATATTATGATAAATAATTAAGTTAAGTAACTAGTTTCATGGCCATCCACTTAAGTAATGGTCTTCACTATGTTTATTTGGAAGCCATTAATGAGAGTATTTTTGCATCTGTTCATCAATATACGTAAACTGAGCTAGTAATGTCTATAAAAGTCTTGGATATATAAATTTTGTGATATTGGGATCTTATAATTTTATTGACATGGATAAAATATAAGAATGTCATTTTTTGTTCATTAGTCATCTAAACCATGTGTAGTAAAAATGTACCGAATGGGTTTGAACTCAGTACACTAGGGACATATAATATATATCTAGATTTAAAACAATCTAGTGGCGCCCTTGGAAATGCAAGTACTTAGCTAAACTGAATAAAGAGTGATTTAATCCTTTTCCAAATTAATGATATTAACTTTATATAATATTTTATGGGTTGTCATAAATAGCACCAGTGTATGTGTGTGTGAGCATGAATGGTCGTATATACATGGAAAGAGGAATGAGAAGGATTCTTGGTTAAAAGAATCTATTATTGGAGATAAGCGTAATGCACTCCAAGGATTTCACAGTAATTTTATTCAGTTGCTATATCTAATATTAGTTTATCTGATGACAATGGCTAATATATTTTATTGGTCAAATGACTTCCCAATATCGAAATATTTTAAATCTTTAATGATGATAGTTTTAATTTTCATTTTGTTATTTTATGTGTTGAGAAATGGGATAATTTATTTATTTCATTATTAGCGTGACAGAATTAATGTTTAAGATAGTTGCAAACGGGCTATAATGTTATATTTAATTAGATACAAACAGACACCCAAATAGAGCATGATATGTGTATGTTCTTATTCATATGTTAGCGTCATCCTTATTTAATTATAAATTGTATATTAGCTAACATAGTAAATTCATTTCACATTTAATTTTGCTCGGTTACAAATGATGAACCGCTGGAGCATATCATATCTCCTGTTTAGTGTTTAGTTTTTAAATTATAGCAACTATCATTTTTATCACTCATCAATATATAGATTATAATCGGTTATAAAGTAACAGCCTTTTATCAACCTTTTTTCATCATTAGATTATTAATTTATTCTGTTACAAATTTTATTTATTCTTACTGTTACAAATGGCGCAGATTACAAACGTATTTCAATTAATAAATACATTTTATTTATTTATTTATTTTCTTTCTGTTACAATATATTAGTTCACAGAGGGCTGTACTGGATTTCTTAACCATTTGGGGTAATTTAATATTTTATAATGTCATGTATGTATTTTAACATTTGCACAAGATTATTGTGATTATTATGATGTGACTGTGTCGATGGGGCAAAGAGGCGGAATGGATACTAAGTATGACAGTTACCAAATGGCTTGAGTTTAATTCTTGATTGAAATGAAGCTCACAGATTTTACTTTAAATAATTATATGAATCTATGTAGCTCAATTAACAGTCAAGTTTTATTTTGTCAAAGATCTGGATTTTATTTCAAAATCCTAATTAATTAATAATGGTTGTTTTACTTTTCGATCAATTTTCTATTTGTTACTTATGACGATCTGATGTAAGTATGGTCTTTTAGGTTTTTTTATTAGTAGGAGGTATTTATATAGCAGAAATGGTATCATATTAAATTCAAATATAATGAAATTAATTATTTGTTTTATTTTCCAGATAAAACCATGTTGAATTTAAAGAAAAAAATATTCAGTACAATGTCAACTTTGAAGTATGGTTTTATTCAGTCACCTACAAATAAGACAATACCAATATGCCTGATTTGCCAGTAAGTTTTCTCCAATTAGCCATGAAGTCTTTGTGATTAAAATCCATCCTGACAGAAAAAAATTAAAAAATTATTCTACTTCCAAATGCTCAAAAATCAACATCCAACACACCCAACTTTGCCTGATACATTTTCAATGGCAGCAAAACAACACAACAATGGATTAGATGCTTTTTACAATATTTTATTGATTATTGCTAAATTGAGGAAACTACATGCTATTGGTGAAGAATTGATACTACTGGCTGTGAGGTTCTGTGCAAATGGGTATCTGATATTTATTTAAAAAGTCCCATTGATCAATAATACACTGCACAGATGAATTACAAATGGACCAGGATATGGAAAGAGTTTGCTAAATGAGTTCTTGATAACTACTGAGTTTTCTTTGCAACGTGACAAATCAACCTTACTAAATAATAAGGCTTTACTTCTAGCATATGTTTGCTTCGTAAAAGATGAAAATAATTGACAAGAACTATTATTATTCACAAGACAATTAGAAATGAACACAAAATGAAAGTCTATATTTTTGCCATATTGGAATGCTATTTTCCAGATAAACATATTCCTTTGAAAAATATACTGTCAGTTACTACTAATGGTGCTCAACAATGATTGGTGGCAAAAAAATCTGAGTGACCATCTTCATTGTTCCCTACAATATGTAATCACAGCAGTTTAACCAGATAAAAAGTTAAGCTCTCAACAATATATCATTTGGAAAGTTTGGTGATGAAAACAATGAAGATGTCAGTCATTTACTATTGCACACAGAAGTTCTTTGGTTATTCAAGCATACCTGGCTAAAACGATTTTTTGAGCTCTTGACTCGGTATTAGAATGTTGTGAAAACAGGGATGACTCATTAAGAAGGAATTTAATCAAGTTTAAGAATAATATAGCTTACTTGGCAGATTTGTTTAATACGTTTAATTAATAAATTTAATAAAACAAATCTACTGCTATAAGAAGATGATATAGATTTTATCAAAGTGAAGGTGACTATTTCTGTTTGTGTTAAAATTTCCCTTGTCCAAACAAAATATCGGCTGAAGAGAATTTTACCACTTTCCAAATCTTGCTTCAGCGACAACAAATGAAGATGACATTCTGATATACACACATCATTTGGAAGCGCATGAAAAAGATTTCACAAATCAATTTCAGACCATCCTCAATATAACTTTTCCAGATTGGGTTCTAAAACCTTCCTCAAATCAACATGCAGCAGAATTATCACTCCAGGAGGAGTTGATAGAATTATTAACAAAGAGTTGAAATTGAAATTTAAAAATGGATATTCAAAAGTTTGGCTCCAAAAGCAAATCCCAATATTATATCCAGCTTTATGGGCTGCAGTAAAGAAGTTCTTCATTGCATTCCCACCATCATATTTAGACAAAAAAGGATTTAATGTGATCAACAATCTATTGTCAAAAAAAACAACAGATTGTTAATAGGTGATGTAGCACCTTAAGACTGCCGATGATAAAAATGGCTCCGATATTGATAAATTGGTGTCATCACACCGAGTTCAGTCCTATCACTAATAGTATTATATAATTCCATTTTTGATAATATTTTTTGTTTATTCTACTTTGAGCAAGATATCAGTATTGTTAAATTCCTATAATAAATAAACCGAAAAAAAAATCTGTTTTTGTTTTTATAAGAGGAGATCTGATTGAATTGCTATTTGAAAAAGTGGGTTTTGATCCAAAAAAGGTTGGGAATGATTTAACACTATCATAATTATTATAGCGTCTGTGCTCAAAAGATATTACAAACTCAGATAATACAAATTTAACAACTAACCAAACGGTAAATCACTCATGGAGTTTTTGGTGATAGGTTAAACGGCGATATAAACACTTTTAGCTCTCCAAATCATTGCTCCCGTACTGAACCAAATTTCACAGAATATAAATTATAAATGCATGATGGTTAGTTAACTATCATTCATATTTAAAATTTAAAAATAAAATAACATATTTTTGGGAACTTTATTTTAAGTCATTATTTAGTCATTATTTTTTAAAAACATTTAAAACAAAAATTGAAATCTTTTATTAGTAACCTTGAAGTTATCTTCTTGGTATGGTAATTACTTTAGCCTTGATGATAGAGTTGAATTGAATAAAATTAATACTGGCTGTAGGTAAGATTACATTCTTGAATAAT
This sequence comes from Epiperipatus broadwayi, assembly GCA_028023455.1. Lineage (NCBI taxonomy): Eukaryota > Metazoa > Onychophora > Udeonychophora > Euonychophora > Peripatidae > Epiperipatus > Epiperipatus broadwayi. The sequence goes on along the minus strand of JAQFVV010000126.1, from coordinate 2,293,785 downwards.
GACTTTTATTCATAAAATTATACTGTACACACGTACATACAAACAGATATTTTTATTTATATATATAATATAAATTGTTAATATGATGTTGTGTATTTTAATGTATTTTTGTTAATATTTGCAAGATTAACGCTAAAATTAGTACTCTTTTGGGTTATTGACCATATTAGCCAAATTTATTTGGATTAACTTTCAAAATTTTTGATTACTTTGTGTATATATAGATATATAATGAAAAAAGCAGAAGGAGAAAGAATAGGCGAAAAAATAAGTGGGTTCTCTCTGAATATAGATAATATACACATAATACAAATATGTATTAAATAGACCTATTAACAATTCTAAGAATAAACATGGAATAAAGGTATGGTATAGTTGATATATGTCGTTGATTGCTACGTTTTTCAGATTAAATATTATGGAGACACAAACAACTGTTAAAGACAAGAAGAGCAATAGGCATATTCATCTATATAATATGACAAACTGCAGTACACTATCTATACTTCTGTATATTTGAACACAATTAAGAGGTTGTATCTATATATTAGACTATTTCATCATCTAATATTAAGTATTTCAATGCCATTAAAAAAATAATAAACTTTATTTAAATTTTCAAATACATTCAACTGTCAGTATTAGCACACAGGTTAGTATATGCACAACATTTCAAGAGTTATTATTCTCCTCTCTTGTTCAGGTGTCACTGGCCTGACCAATGACAATATTAACCTGTGAATCTAACTTGAACCCTTAGATTATTAAATATTGAATTTTAAGGTAATGCCCTAATCAAATGAGCTATCCTATCAAAGACAATAGTAAGTAGAAATTTCATATATTTATCTATACAGTTCCTTCAGATTTCTCAATTTTTATTAAAAGCAGAGTTGTTAGTGGTTTCAGTTTATTATGTATAGTCTCACTAGGTTGACTTATGGGATTTTTAGCCATTGTCATGTGAGCAACTACTTTGGATTTTCTTCTTTGTGCATTTTACTCTCTATCCAATATTTTTGTACTTTCTCAATTGAACATATATTCATTAGTGCATGTATGGTCTGCTACCTTAGACATATCTATTTTCTCTCTTCCAATCATCAGTTTGTGCTCTTGCAATTGCTTTTCAATGGGGCAACTAGTCTCACCAATTTACATTCTTCCACATTCACATGGTATTATATAGATGCAATTTTTGCTTTTCAACAATTCAAGTTTAAGCTTTGTTGACATTAGAATTCATCATAATATGGTGTCACCTTGAAAAGCTGTTCTGATGTTATACTGATTGTGAATTTTCCTTAATTTGTCTGCTATTTTTGATATGTATGAATACACTGCAGTACTAATAACTGTTTTTTCTTTTGATGAGTCTATTTGTTGTCTATTTAAGGTTTTTTTTAATAATAGATGCTAGATAACCATAGTTCTTAAGAGTTTGGTCTATATAGTTCTTTTCTTTTTTAATAACATGATTTCTGAACAAACTTCTTTTGCTCTATTCCATGGTAATAGTATAATTTAATGTTTTATGTTTCTGGTGTGATTGGGTAGTATATGCTATGCATTTTCTTGTATGTATGGGTTTTCTGTGAACTATAGTTTTGATTTTGCCATGAGGGAACCTTGACTCAAGAACATCTAAGCATACCAATTTTTGTTCTTGTTTTGACTCTAAATATTATGAATTTAATTGGAGATATTTTGTTGATGTGTTTCCAGAAAGTTTGTAATAGTGCTCCACCATGTTGCCATACAACAAATGTATCATCAATATCATAAAGCCAAACTTTAGGTTGATGTGGAGTAATCTTTATAGCTGTTGTTTCAAGTTCTTTCATATATTGCTAATTAGAGGTGACAATGGTGAGCCCATAGCCATTTCTTGGATTTTGTTTGAAGAATTCTGCATTGTATCAAAGGTAGGTTGTTATGCATAATGTTAATAGTCCCATTAGCCATTATATTATCAATAGATAGAGTTGTTCTGGTTTGTAAGCTATTATCACCATTTAATCTTTTTCTTAGAATAGACAATGCTTGTTCCTCATATGCTACATTTGTGAATAAACTTCCTACATCAAAGCTTACTAGTATGTTAATTCTTCCAATTTTCATGCTATTGATTAATTCTACAGAAGTGTTTAGAATCTTTGACAAAAGACTGAGTCTTGTACACTAAAAGACTAATAATTTTGAGAAGAAATCTTGAAAAATTTTGGCAAGATGAATTTCTAGAATTAACAATATGTTCTAACGGAACATGATCCTTATAGATTTTAGGTAGACCATAAAGATGTGGAATTTTTCTAAAATATGATGTTAGTTTACTTTTGTTTGAATCACTGAAGTATCTGGGATGCTTTCTGAGTAATGTTTGTAACATTGTTTCTATACCATATTGTATCCATTATATCTGTTGCATTGCCTTTGCCAGCAGGAAAAATAAATATAGATTCCCCTACTTGAGAGATTTAATTGCTTTCTTGTCATCATAGAATATGTTTGACTTCAATTTTTGTTGCTTGTCACATGTTCTTTTTATTCTCCAGTGTAATTCTGCTGCTTCTTCTAAAGGCAATTTTTGAGTGACTTTCTTGGTGGCTGCCATTATATCTAATAAAGGGATATTAGATGATATGACGAAAAAGTTTAATCCTTTTTCAAGAACAGAAATTTCAGCATCTGTTAAATGTTTAGAACTGAGATTTTTAACAGATGAAACTGGTATATTGCTTGGTACAAGTTGACTTTTGATATGCCTAAGCAGGTTTGCAAGTTTTTCCTTTTGGTATTCTTTTATTTTTTTATGTAATACAGATGATTTTCTTACTGCTTGAGAAACTCTTCTGAAGTCTTTATCAGTAAGTTTATTTCTTAGAAAACATTCTACAGTATTAATGGAATGCAAGGTTTGATACTTGGAAAATCTTTGAGCATTTATTCTTTAACTTAACAGAACTTCATTTGCTCTTTGAGGAATTTCCTCAACTCTATGGAAGTGAATTGAAGGTTTTAGTTACAAATGCTTAGGAACTATTCCTTCACGTTTACATTTACATAGGAAAGTTTAATGATTTTCTATTTTGGATAGCTTTAGTCATAATTTTTCTTAATGATAAAGTTTAATATAGTATCAAGTCCATACAGAATATTTAGTGTTTTCCTGAAGGTATGCGATGTTGGTATTTTAGTTGTATTATATACTGGACTATTTCCATAATCTAATATTAAGTCTTGAATGTCTTAAGAAAATTAAACTTTATTTTAATTTTCAATTACATTCAATTGTCAGTAATAACACACAGTTTAGTATACGCACTGCATTTTGAGAGGTATTATTCTTTCTTCTTCAGGTATTGCTGGCCTGACCAGTGATAGTACTAGTATGAGAATTGATCCTGGACTCTTAGATTCTTGAATATTGAATTTTAAAGTAATGTTCTAACTAACCGAGCTATCCTGCTGAAGGCAATAATCAGTAGAAATTTCATATACTTATCTATGAGATTCCTCCTGATTTTCTCCACTTTTTCTTAAGAGCAAAGTTGATTAGTAGTTTCCATACATTATGTATAATCATGCTAGGTTGACTTATGGGGTTATTCACCATTGTCATGTGAGCAGCTTCTATGAATTTTCTTTTTTGTACTTTTTCCTCTCCAACATTTTTTTATTTCCCCAATTTAACATATGTTCATTAGGGCACACATGGTCTGCTACCTTAGACACATCTGTTTTTATTTTATAATCATCAGTTTGTGCTCTTGCAGATAATGGAATAGTCTAATATATAACTACAACTAAAATGCCATCATCACAAACCTTCAGGAAAGCAACTAAGGGGTCATTCATTGGTTTGAATCAGATCATATCAAAAATCATTTGTCTCGAGAAAAATATTAAAAAATGTAAAATAAAAAAGGATTGGCAGACAACATGTAACTGAAGAGCCAATAAAATTTTGCTTAACAAACATTTTATAATGAATAGATATAAAAATTTGCTATAATAAATATTGGTTTACTTTTGATAAAGTTAATTTGCATCGTAAGTACAAATAATTCATTTTAAATATTAATTTTATAATATTATTAATTATCCAAGACATAGTTATGTAAAGAATATAACTTTTAACATTTTACAATGATTTAAATAGTATTGTTATATATATATATATATCATTAAAAACCAGTCTTAATATCAATAACAATCATCAATTTTAAACTGTTGTCAAGGCAACAGGTTTTAATAATAAATGTGGAATCCCTCTTAACAAACAAATTCTAAATTCAGATTACAAATAAACCTATGATGGCTAGATAATGGAATGATTTTCAGATAAATGAGTCAACTATGAATAGTCTATAAGCAGTATAAACAAGAGTATCTCTGCATCTATGTAGGAATATGATAACAATTTTTCAAAGGTTAGATCTTGATTCTAATATAAACAAAATGCATGCTATTTATTATAAGTCGATGTTGGTATCAAAATCTAGAAACTATTTTCAATACAAATAATATTTACTGCCTTTTTTTCTGTGCTATTTTTTAAAGTTTTAATTTCTTTTTATTGTTTTATTCTACTGTTCTTAGTATTTTATGTTGGTATATAGTTTAGCTGTCATAAGTCTCATATTGTTGATCATATCTTTTGACAACTATAATAAATGGATTGAATATTTGAGAAACATTTAAATATCTTGCAATTACACATCCAGATATTTGGATATTACTTTTCATGTATTTATTTATGTTGCAAAGTATATTTGAGTGTGCATAGTATACAGATCTTTCAGAATTAAAAAAAAGATAAGAAAAAATTTAAGTATTGGTGAGTTTTAGTTGTGGATCTTTGCTTGAGATCTTACAATCAATAATAACCCATTCAGAACTGAATTTATGATCGTTTTACTTGACAAATGATTGTTTATTTGGAAAGGTTTATTAAAAAGTTTTCTATCTCTTCATAGAATGTGGAACGTTCTAGAAGTAGTTATTTAAAAATGGCTTGTTTCATAAAATCTGACTAGATTTTCAAGGCTTCAGTGCTTATTTAAGAAGAAAAAAAAGAGGTTATATCAATATTGGTAATAACGATGCAGTAGAAAGTAGTAATGGTAATAAATAGAAGTATTTCAATTTATTTCTAAACATAGGTCCATAGTTTGTGTAAACTTTGTTCGATACAGATGCTTCAAGACTTGAATATAGACAGTGCTTGTGAGGAGTTGTAAGCATTTAAAATTAATATAGCTAATCTTAGTCAAACTTGCTTCGCATAAGAAGAAATTATAATTAAATAAATCTATTTCTTCACATTTTTATGCTACCTACTGTAAGATTTAGTAATTAATAAATGTCAGATGCCAGTATTTAATTAATCTCTATCCACTGCTAGCTTTACAATATATCCAAAGTAGTTTCAAACTTACAGATTTTATTAGTGAGATGCTTAAACCATTGAACAATGCAATTGGACTTTTAGGATCTAATGCACATTTCTTTTAGCAGTTATCACTTATCTCTCTTTTTTAACTATCAAGTCATAATTGAAAAACATATGTTTTTAATTTAAGTCAACCTGCTTATGTGATTATGCAGTCATATAGCTCTGAAGCCAGTTAAGTATTTGTATATTATGATGTTCTTAACTTTTTAATAGCTATAGGCATCTTTAGTCTGTGGCAGAGTCATGTGACATTTAACTGTGTTTGTTTTACCAATTCTGGCTACCAGATTAAGATGCCTATTGTTAAGAATCTAAGAACCCTGAAATATATAGATACCGAACTGGTTTCAGTTATATGATTATAGAAGCATGTTGGCTTAGAGATTTATATAATTTTTCAATTTTGATCTAATATCCTAAGAATTAAAAGTAGAGGTAGATAAACATTCCTAAAAAGAACATGCATTGATTCTCATGGTCCAGGGTGCACTATTCCAAAATTCAAAGCCCCTCAATGATAAAAGTCATAAGTTTGAAACTAATCTGGGAATATTGAATAGAATAGTACTGAATAAGGATTTATTAAGCACTGTTATGTGGAAGCTATTGATAGGCAAAGCTTACATTAAGTGCCATAACAATGGTGAGCAAAAAAGAAAGCAGAACATCATTGTGTCCACAGGATAGAAGTCCCTAATGTTTCAACACTAAGACATCATAATTTATTGATACTTAACTGTCTTTGAATTTATTGAAAACACAATTTTCCTATTTTGACCTATTAGCTTGATAATTAAAAAGAGGAGTAAATGATGGCCATTAGAAGGAAAATGTATTAAATACTAAAGGCCTAAGTGCATTGTTTCAAGACTGAAACCTCCTCATTGATGAACACCATATACTTGAGACAAGTCTGATATATACAACAGCATTGGATAGGGATTTATTACGCACTATCATCTGGCATCTATTAGTTACTAAAGCTTACAGCAGATGATATAGGGAATGTGTAAACTAAAGTTAGGTAATAGAATCAAGTATAATTAAAATAGATTTTTTTTTTTTTGGAAAAACAAATCCATTAAATGAAATGATATTGCATTATGTTGGATATACTGTGACACATTACTTGATATCTTTTTTATTGTTGGAAATTCAAGTTGTTTTCATAAAGATAATGATATAAAAAATGATTTGCATACAAGTATCCATATCTTCTTAATTAATGTTTATGCTCAAGAATTACACTTAGAAAACAAAAAAAAAAAGGAGTAAAAAGACATATTGCCATCAAAATAAATAAGAACAGATTTTATTTTTGGAGACTTTAATGCAGGTATTAGTAGATACAACAAATCATATTCGGAATTTTACTGAAAATACTGTTATTGATTCCATAAATTCAAATGGCATGTTTCTAAATTACACATAACACATTGTTTGATTATCATCAACATTTGGTTTTGATGGAAAAATCATTATAAAGAAACTTGAATGTGTTTATATTCAAAACATTAGTGTATTATGAGTTATAAATTATTATTAGAAATCAGCTATTTAAATACAGAGATCGCAAATTAGTATATTTCAAGCTTAAAATAATCTTGGCCTACTTTGAAATTGCAATATGGTGGGGATGAGATAAGGAATGGACTGATATTTGAGAATAGCACAACAAGTGCAATTGATTGTTCATTCTTCCCCGAAAGGATTAAAGATAAACGGAAACCACCCTATTTTGTTTGGGAGCACTATAACGAAAAGAAACTGTCAAAGGGGCATAGAGACTTAGGTATTTGACCTTAATGAGTGAAGGTTAATTTTTGAAATGTATGCATAATGAGAGAAAGGTCGTCTGAGTTTCTGCACTAGTGGATGGTTGAGATATAATGAAACTGGGATGAAGGACTCACTGATTAAAAAAATAAAACTTAAGCATATTGATTGTTGAATACAATCTTAATTTATACACACACATACAGTAACTTCTATTTAAACTGATATGAAATATACCTATTGATGGTCAGCTAAAAAAATTTTGAGTTAATTAATGAATCAATAAATCTACTTTCCAGTAGTCAATAAAATGTACTATAAATCATTTAAATTTAAATCGCTTTGACATATTAAAAAAAAAAACCTCATCGTATTTATCGAAAGAAAAATCATTACAATATATTCACTTTTATTAATGCTTCTGCTATATGAATTAACAATTTTTAGAGCGGAAATCCAACTAATCCTTAAGGCGACAGCCTAAAGCTTTCGGTAAATGTCATTACTTATTATTAAAATAATCCTGGGAAAATATGTATAAAAATCTTGTTTACAATCAGATCGGTTTGTTTCGAGACAGACTTTTGAAATGCAGATTTAAAAAATCTTAATATGTTTACTTTTGAAGTTTTAAATTTATATTAAATGTTTTCTTATTAAATGTATCGTATTATTCTTTACCATTTTTTTTAAAAATTTCTATCTTAATATTATCGACAAATACTAAAGCAAATCATGTGATTTATTAAAAAGTAGGGTTTTTTTTACTAATAAATAGTCTCTTGGACAAACCTAATGTTAATACTTCAATGATATTATGCTAAGACGAAGGTTCTGTTTGATCAAGGATGAAGGACATAAAATGCCATAGTTTACAAACTCTTGGAATTTTCGATTATTTTTCGTAAATTGATTTACTTATTCTTGGATTTGTCCGCTCAAAAGAAGACTCTTGAAGATTATTAAGTTATTAAAACAGGCAAAGCTATCCATACAGTAGTGCCACTCAGTGCTAACCAGAGTAATCACTGGATGCCAGAAGGCTTGTGCATAAAATCCCATCTAGTGCCTACTCATCCAATATCCCAGACTAGTTTCTGGCTTGTGGCCTTCGTCAGTGAGGAGCTTTGGATCTGAGAGCACTGCACGTAGATCTTAGAATCTAATGCAACCCTCCAGCAGCCACCTTTTATCCCTACTTAACTACAAAACTATGAGAATAAAATTGAAAACACAATAATATTTTCAATCTAAGCTCAATAATAGTTATGTGCTGGCATAGGAAATAGTGATCATGTGATGTTTAGTAGATTATTAAGTTGGGTTAACATTTTCATGCAATTGGTGAAATAATTCTTTTTTTATTGTAAATATGACAAAGCAAGGCTTTTAAAAAGAAAAACTCTTTAACAAACAATAATGTGTTCAAATAATGGTGAACACTTGATCATCATTAGCAGCAGAAATGAGCCTATTGTTAAAACATGCAAGAATAGTAAGTATTAGCAAATAATATTAATACCTTACATCATTTAGAGCATTGGCAGAGAGACAGATTCTGGAACTTAGGGTGAATGGGTCATGCCTATTTCTGTCATTTCTGATGCTCAAAATAATTATGAACTCCTGAGCATTAAAACCATTTGATTGTTTGTTTTATTTTAATTACTGCATTTAATTGTATAAATGTATTTATATAAAGTCAAAGTTTAAATGAATAGTCCATAGGTGGAGCTCTTACTGGAACATCATCCTCCTCACAGCTCACACAGAATGGCCCAGAAAGGTTGGTTTTGCAGCAGTGAAAGGTGCCTTTTATATTTATTTGGCCCTTTAAAGGCCTTATTTTGCTGCTAATATACTCTTTCATTCACTAAATGTCAGTTTTAGTGAATTTTTAACACAATTTCCCTATGTCTACCTTGTGCTTATCAACATTTAACTACCTCATCCCCCCCCTTGGTGGTGGCTTAATTGTTTTATGGACCATAAAGGGTTTTATTTCCTCTTAGACTTTTAAATATTTCTCCTACTCCAATTTCCTGTCACTCAGAACTGGTTTATAAAGTTTTTTGTGTGTTGTTCCAGTTATTTAGGCCATTTTAACAATCTTTTTTTCTCAGATCCCCCCCCTCTGGGGTAACTATCCACCTAAAATTCCACTCAATCTTCTCAACTAAAATTATTAATAACAAGTTATTCCAGTGGTTTTTTGGCCTTTACACCAATATATTTAATTTTTCCAGTTCAAAATTCATTTTACTTTTCATTCTTTCAAACGGATTAAAGATGGCCACTGCCCCTAGCGGAAAATACGTGCAGAGTCCTAAACTACATGAACTAAAATCTTCAAAATCATTCAGAGTTTATTGAAATCGAATTTCAAACAAAACTTGACTAAAAACATCATCACCAAAGAACCAAGTACAACAGGGAAAACTAAAATTACTCATCTACAAAGGACAAAAATCAGCCTGTTGCTTCTAAGCATAACTCAGAAACCTCCTCATTCATCCCTGAAACCTCTAAAGACTTAACATATAGCAATTCCTTTAAAGTTAATGCTCACATATGGATCCTCCTATTAATCCACCAGGGCAACCAAGCCTATCAACATTGCTCCTTACCAAAAACTCTTCTTTGCCTGGATTACACATCCTTTCCATATCCCCTTCCCATTTCATATGTATCCCCTTTCCTCTCACAATATTCTACTTGAATTTCATTTTGCCATGTAGTCATCTCTTTGTAAACCTTTTAACTGCTGTGTATTTTGTCTTTTTGATGAATAAAAGCTTTCATTTCTGAGAAAAAGAAAAGTTTAAATGAATAAAAAATTGCAACATATAGTTTTATTGATGAATCACATCAAAATTTTGGCTAGATAGTACCTGTCTTTGTCTATATAGGAGAAGTCACTTGAATGGTTAGTTTCAGGGTCTTTGCAGTTAATATTTGAGCGATCTTTGACAACTGAATGATGGAAAGTGTGATTAAACTGGAACATCAATATAATGTTGATGTTAATAATAAGCAATCTCACATGCAGGTAATAAAAGTGAAGCAACCATAATATTGTGCTGCAATATAAAGGCCATCCAACATTCTTCCATAACGGGATGCTAGAAAAAAGACACCAACCACTTTATATGCTTAAACAGTTTTTACTTCACGTTTTCCTTTAGCTAATAATACCTAGGTAATCATTCACTGATCAATTAAATGAGCAGATGAATTGGATATTAACTAGTTCTCTGGAAAAACCCAATTTGCTTAAATATTCTTATCTACTTAAAAAGGTATCACATTCTATCTGTATTCGAATTCTGAGTTTGGCACATGTCATAAACTAAACATGAAACCCTTAATATAAAAAATAAAGTTTGATGGTACAGAAATAAAAAAAAATATTAGCTATAAATATCTTGTTAAAATTAATAATATAGACGGAAAAAAAATCAATCATTTAATTAAACTTAGATGGAGTGCTACTGTCATATTTTGAAAGAAAATATATCTATATGCTTGAACAGGCAGCTTTTAAATAAGTATTTTTACCAGTACTTACCTATGGATTTAAACTTGGATATCATACTTAAACGTTTGGGTCGAAAAGTTAGATGGATTCATTCTACCTTTTCTAAAGACTTTATCTTGTGTTTGAGAATGTTAGTATTTTTTACGTATAGTTATCTGTAAAGCGCATGTGCATTAACCTAATCGCTAATTTACATTACAATTTATCAACATAGCGCTGTACAAATAAGTACTTAATTATATATGTATTTAATATAAGAAAAATGCAAAGACTTTAGATTTTAGTGTAAAGTCTAAAAAATGTCTGTTGAAAATAATAATGGGAGATTAAAATAACATCTCTATATATATTGAGGAAAACAATTAAATCCCACTAAATTAAATAATTGGATTGTTCATCAAACAGAGATCCATGAAATATCAGAGCATTAAAAGCAACAGACTTAAGTTGCAACACGTTTAGTTATTGAATTTGTATCTCTGCCACTCTTCTAAACTGTGCAGTACACACATATCACAGACTTTATTAAAAGAATTAAAATGTGGAGTATTGGGCTAGACATATTATTGATGAGATGACAATAAATAGATAGTTGAATTTTTAAACTGATACTTTATAAATGACAAAAAAAGCTAGAAAAAGATCACACGAGAGATGAATAGATAAGAATGTTTTCTAGAATGATCTGGATAGAGAAGCTACATACAGAAGAAACTGTATTAATCTAGCACTATCTTAGCAATAGTTGAAAATGATGATGATGATGATAATAATAATAATAACAATAATAATAATAATAATAATAATAATAATAATAATAATAATAACAACAATACAATTACATATTAATATTGAACAATATGGCTTCAGAAAGGAGTTTGCTATTAAGTGAAAGGAGATCCACATACCTATCTGAGCCTTAAAGGAACCAAACAGGGCAAATTCCTAAAGTCATTTCCATACATTTTTATCAGTGCATATGTTATTATTATTATGTAATTATTTATACATAAATGAACACAATGGGATGATCACCAACACATATCATCATCCAATGTGATGAGCTTACTATCTTTTTACCTCTGAATTTAGGATCAAGAAACATCTTGATCTTTTTTGTCAGTTGCCTGATAGTTCTTAACTGCAGTATCAGTTGCATTTTTGAAATGGGAAAGATTAGGTATATGAATGAACAATTTTTGAATAGATATTTACAATCATGACAGACAAAAACTAAATTATAGTTTCTATTTCCAGGAGACTATAAAATTTCCAGTCAAGGTGGATGAATGCAGAATGTACTAAGAATTCTTTGATTGCAAATCAGGCTACCAATTGATGATAAATTTTTTATTTAGCTATTTACAATTTAAGATCATTTTCTAGTGAAGAAAGATAAGAAAAATTATTTAATATTAAATTGGTCTCTGTTAGACTTTGTGAAATTAAAAGAAAAGGGTGAAGAAACCTTTTGAAAAACCCTACAGGTACAAATAAATAAGATGTAAAAGACCCAATATGGTATAAAAACAGGAGCAAAACTTTCCATACAGTAATACCATACAATAGAACTAGAGTAATCAATGAATGCATAAAGGTTTATGCATAAAATTCCTATCCAGTGCCTACATATTCAATATCCCCAGATTAGTTTCTAGCCTGTGGCTTTTATAAATGAGGAGCTTTATATCTGAGAGCATTGCACCTAGATCTTATGAACTAATGAAATCTCTCACAGCCACCTTTTACCAATTTAGTTAAGGATAAAGTTATGAGTCCCAAATGAAAACAATAATGTTTTCAATCCCAGTTCAGTCCCCTGTACAGTCAGATAGATATGAACCCAGTTCAGCATCTATATATTTTGCTTTATTTAGTTCTTTAATAACCATAGTTATTTAGTTAACTAAATAGGTAAGTGATGACTGACTGAGGGTTGCATTGGTGCAGTGTTTCAGATCCATATCTCCTCACTGATGAAAGCCATAAGGTAGAAACTAATCTGAATTTTGAATAAGAAGGAACTAGATAGGGATTTTATGCACAAACCTTCTTGCATCCATTGATTATTCTGGTTTGCACTAGATAGCATTACTGTATGGAGAGTTTGCATCTGTTTTTACAGCTTGTATAAGCATAGAAAATGGTGATCATGTAATATTGTGTAGACTTATAAATAACAGACAGAACAAGCAAAATTATATATTCAACTTAATACAAAATGCAGATAATTCCAGTTTATGTTCCAACTAATTCTCATTATGATGAAGTGGTGAATTTTTATACGAATATAGAAAATGTTTTTAATTAGGCTAAACAATATTTTAAAATTGTCATGGGAAATGTTAATGCCAGAATTTGTAAATAATTGAAAGATGAAAGTGTTGGGGATAAATTTGGTTATGGTAATAAAAATGACAGAAAATGAAAAAACACAGATTTGTGAAGTTTGCAGAAAGAAAAACTATGTATTATAATTTTTTTTTTTTTTTTTAGAAAAATGCTGAACAAAAATGGATATGAAAGCATCCAAATGAAAGTGCACCAGAATTGGAATATATTTTACTAGGCATCTAACAGAAAATGTCTATTTTATGATTGTAATGTTCTTAATAAATTTAACAAAGAATGTGATAATTGATTCATGGGATGCAACATATAGGTTAATGTAAAAAGATAGTGTTGCTTGTTGATATTCCCAATCTTCACAATTACACAAATGAAATTAAATTAGAACTTGTTAATCATTTTAAGATATTGATAGACAAAACTAAGACCAATAATAAAATAACTGATATTCTTTTAAGAAGTGCTCTAAAGATATCTTGTACAAAAAAAAAAAACAATTGATCAGTAAATTTTCAAATGATACAAGATAATATATGAAAAAAGGAATATAAAATTATTTTAAATAATTTAATAAAATGAAATATATAAAGTTCTGTAAAGTGATGTAACAAATATTTAAATAAATATAACTATGATTTAGCAAAAAAAAAAAAAAATTACAGAAAAGAATAAAAGTTTTGAAAGTGTAAAACAACATCTTAGTATTAATGAAAAGTTCTTTCATGAATAAGAAGAGAAAATGGAAAGGATTCTGAAAAAAAAAGCCGCACATCATGAAATGAATGAAAGTTCTGTAAGGAATTATGTAATAATAATAATAAAAATAAGAAACAAAGTAATCCCCACAATTACTACAGCTTCTGAATTGATAAATATTTAAAATAAAGAGATTAGATATGCAATTAAATCTATAAAGAAAGAGAAATCTCAGAAAGTGATGAAATTATAATTGATATTTTAAAAGAAGCTAGTTAAGAAATAGCAAATTATTGCAAAGCTATATGCCAAAAGTTTAAATATAAAGGTGCACCAGATGATTGGAAGAATATTCTCTTATTCTTCTCTTTCACTTTCTTTGCATATCTTCATATATATATATATTGCTTATAATACTTCTTTCATATACATTTCAATGCAAACAAATTTTCTTAAAAAACTTTTATTTTCCTTACAGTTTTGACTGTCTAGCAGTCTTCATCAGACCTCCTCTGCTTTAAATTTGTTTGTATTGAAGTGTATATGAAAGAAGTATTATAAGTAATATATATATATGATTGCAAAAATTTACTAATTAATATTGAATATTTAAAAAAGATGATAAAGAAGGTATTAAAAATTACAGACTAATCTGTCTTCTAGCAGTTCTAAACAAAATCTTTACCAGGATAATTACAACTTGACTATAAAAAACTTTTAATTCAAATCAGCCAAAAGAATTGCCGGATATAAAAATGGGTTTTAGTATATATAATAGATGAGAGAAGTTAAAGAAAGGACCAATGATTTTGGGTTGCATTTATGTAATTGGATTTGCTGAGTATGAAAAAAAATTGATTGTATAAGTATTTCCATGGTGATTAAATCTATAAACCAGCAAGATATAGACTTTAATAATTGGTGTATTCTGAATAGAACTTAGTAGTATTGAATAGCAGTAATTAGATTACATGGTGACATAAAAAGATTAAAATTGAGAAGATTGTCAACAGAGTGATTCAATATTTCCCAAACCTTTTATGGCAATTTATAAAAAGTATTTTGTGGATTCAAGTGGGAAGCTAAGGTTGTAAAATTAAATAGTGGTTAAATCATCTAAATTTTTCTGATGTAATTGCTTTGAAAATAATGATTCATAGCTTCAAAAAGTCTGATGGCTGAGTTTAAAACATTAAGTATTTGAACTTTTCAAGATATTACTACAAACAGTAGTGGTGGAGATATAGTGCCACTCAGTGCCAACCAGAGTAACCAATAGATGCCAGAAGGCTTGTGCGTAAAATCCCTATCTAGTGCCTACTCATCCAATATCCCCAGACTAGTTTCCGGCTTGTGGCCTTCATCAGTGAGGAACATTGGATCTGAGAGCACTGCACCTAGATCTGAACTGGGTTCAGACACATATGACTATATAAGCTATTGAGCTTAGATTGAAAATATTATTGTGTTTTCAATTTTATTCTCATAGTTTTGTAGTTAAGTAGAGATAAAAGGTGGCTGCTGGAGGGTTGCATTAGATCCTAAGATTTAGGTGCAGTTCTCTCAGATCCAAGGCTCCTCACTGATGAAGACCACAAGCCAGAAACTAGTCTGGAGATATTGGATGTGTAAGCACTAGATAGGGATTTTATGCATAAGCCTTCTAGCATCCATTGATTACTCTGATTGGCACTGAATGGCATTACTGTGTGGAGAGTTTTGCCTGTTTTAATACTACTACAAGTAATGATTCTAAGGCAGTATGTAATTTGCTTATACTGAATGTTTTTTATATATGTAATTAGAGGAATTTGAACTCAAGATTTCTCAATCTAGTCACCCTCCACTCCATCTCAAGCAAGTGATACACATGATTGCATACATGTGAAAAAGATATATGATCCCCAATATACATGTATCAGATGCAATAAGGCTTTGAGCATTTTGGCAGTTTCTCAATGAAATAGATGGTTGAATAGTTGGAAAAATGAGAAGATTGAAACCTGTACATTAAAGTTTGAGGAATTGCTATATTAATATAAACTGAGCACTGATTGTATATATGTGTGTGAGATGGCCAAATTGATGAGTACTGGTTCTGCCAAAATGTGTATATTGGAGCTCATATAGCTTTTTTTTGCATGTGTGTAGACATGTGTATCTGTTACTTGAGATGGAGTGGAAGATTAATAGACTGACAAATCCTGAATTTAAATCCCTATAAATATAAGTAATGATGTACACTAGGTGTCTATGATACAAAAGTATAGCCCTTAGTAATGTTAGTCAATAACCAGAAACTGTTTTTGAGGAACCATTTAATATAGCTGTCTAGTATTCATTGGATAAATTATGGGAAGTGAATTACTGCTGCAAAATAGATACAGACAGATATCATAAAATATGATTTATATTAATCCGCTATTTCAAAAGTGTGATAGTTATTTTATTCAAGACTATCATAGACATATTATCTACAAACATTAATATGTTCTGATTAATATATTATCAAGACTTGTGTTTATTCATTTGACAAGGGTATGGGGATCATTATTACCAGGGAAATTGGCATATAGAAGTTAAAAGCTTTTTACCTTAAAGATTAAAAAGTCAAACTGGCTGAAATATTTTATAGTAGTGAGTTTACAATAAAAACATCTATCAAAGAATAATAATAAGTTCATTACTTATTTTGAATATTAGAAAAGTAAGGTTATTTATAGCAAAACAAAGAGAATATTTGTTAAGAATAAAATTTATATCCAATACTTTATCAATACTGCTATCAAAGGTTATTGTTTTTGATTTGATTATGGAGATTGTACGTAAAAAAAAAAACCATTGTAGTGACTTGCCTGATGATAGACAAAACTTTTTCTTTTTAGTTACTAATTGGAATTTTGATTTAAAGGTATCATTTTTGATTATCTTCTAGTGAAAATATTGTATGTTGTAAATACATTTGAATGGGTTATCACTTCGATGGTCATTTGATGTTTGAACATCAAAAGTACCAAAGCAGAATTGCAATCCATGGACTTTAGCTTTTGGGTCCATTTTTTTACCACTGCATTAAACATGTGGGCAATGCTTCTTTAGATGGATATATTGTCTATGAATTAATGTTTTTTGTTCTATATATATTTTCTTGTTTTTAATCTTATTACTTTTCTTCAATCTTCCGTGCTTTGTTAGAAAAACTTTACAAAAACTTTTCTATACCACTACACTCAAAACTTTATTTTCTATAAATTAAATTAATATATTCCATCTTTAAAATCATTCATAATTTTTTTCCTTTATTTCATTCATTCAGCTGTTCCACATCGTCTTTTAGCATTCTTTCCCCTTGAAGAACAGTATAATGGCATCAAATCCAATCTTTATTATAAACAGTTTTCAATATCTCAGAATTTTAATTTTATGATCTAATTTTATTAGCTTCCTCAATAAATTAGAAAAATAAATGTAATTAAAAATCTTATTAC
Organism: Epiperipatus broadwayi; assembly: GCA_028023455.1. NCBI lineage: Eukaryota > Metazoa > Onychophora > Udeonychophora > Euonychophora > Peripatidae > Epiperipatus > Epiperipatus broadwayi. Next base: position 2,276,480 of record JAQFVV010000126.1, on the reverse strand, counting down.
AGTAATGTTATTATTTTATTTTGATTTTCCATTGAAGTTTTTTGTCTTTTTCAGATGTCTTTATTCATATGTTTCAAGAACATATGATATAGTGAATGTTAAGTATTGCACATAGAAAAATAGATAAAGCCAACATTTTTCAAGCATTTATATTTAATTAAAAAAATATATAGTACAATTTTTAAATAGGTTTTAAATTTACATCTGGGCTAGAAGTAATATGATAATTTATAAATACAATTTATCCAAACCACTTCGAACACTTTTTAGCAAAACTCTTTATTTGTAGATATATACATACACCTATGTTTCGGCTGTCATGCAGTCTTCTTCAGAGCTATGATATAATGAACAAAATAAAATAAAATACATAACTATATAAATAATACCATAAAATGTAAACAATAAAAACTAAAAACAACATAAAATATAAAAAAAAAAACCCTAATAAAACTGAAATAAATAATCAAACCCAAATAAAATAATCCAGTTAATATAAAATAAAATATATAATATAAATAGAAAATAAATATAAGTTATATATTCCTAACTCTATACATATATATTCAAGAACAACTATTAATACAAATATATTATACATTTTTATTATTTTTAATAATCTCCTAATTACTTTTATTCCTTATAAAGTTGAAGTAATTAGGAGATTATTAAAAATAATAAAAATGAATAATACATTTGGATTAATAGTTGTTCTTGAATATATATGTATACAGTTAGGAATGTATATGTACAATTTATATTTATTTTCTCCTTATATTGTATATTTTATTTTATATTAACTGGATTATTTTATTTGGGTTTGATTATTTATTTCAGTTTTAATGGGTTTTTTTTATATATTTTATATTGTTTTTAATTTTTTATTGTTTACATTTTGTTGGTATTATTTGTATAGTTATATATTTTATTTTATTTTGCTCATTATATCATAACTCTGAAGAAGACTGCAGGACAGTCGAAACATAGGTGTATGTACATATGTACAAATAAAGAGTTTTGCTAAAAAGTGTTCAAAGTGGTTTGGATAAATTGTAATTATGTAGGATATTACAGCAAAATAAAGAAAAGGGTGATTTTAGTAATATTTCTGATGATAATATATAGTCTACTAAATGATTAATAATATTTATTTACAAATTTATCTGCATGGATAATGATCAATATTTCAGATAAAAAAAGTTTGATCCTTATAAATCAAATTATAATAATTTGATTTTTTATTCTAAGTAAAAGGAAAGGGGATAGGAATTGTGTATTGGTCTCTACATTGATAATATTAGTGATATTAATAATCTAATTGGTAGTGAAGTATTTCAGGAAAAAAAAAGAAGTTTCTGCAGAGGAAATTAATACATGCCTTTTTTCCTCCTAAAAGTTGGGTTGACCATACTTATTTATGATTGGTTACTGTTGATGATAATAAAATAATGTAGAACAGTAATTTATTTCAGGAATTATCACAGATTTTCATGACCATACAAGATAAAAATACAAATTTTAAATATAAAAGAATTTATAGTAATATTTAGAGATTAACTCATTGCAACTATCTATTTATAATTAAAATACATTTTAGCTACAGCATATGGTAATACTTTATATTAGTATAACATGTATTGCATTTATTTATATTTTATACTATGTAACATGCATTTCAACTAGTAATGAAATTATTGCTCATTTTTCTTCAACTATTAAATCAATAGAAGTATTATCAAATGATTGGGAATTGGGATATCATGTGATATTCAAATACTAGAAGAACCAGATTGAGCTAAGATCCATATTGGTCATTCTATCAGTACATTAGAACTTGCAGAGTATTAAATCAATATTTGACTGTAAATTTATTTAGTGATTTAAAATTTTTCCCCTAATATTCTTTCTCAGACTTTTGTGCAGGCTGATGTTCCTTTTGTAAATTTTTCTATGTCTCATGGAACTTTAAAAACATATAATTTCATAAACTGTATACAAGCAACTAAAAAAAACATAGGAAAAATGTGAGAGTGCTTGAGTTTGTAAGAACTTATATCTTGAAGTACTTCCAAACCAATATAAAAAATGTAGGCCTACAAAATTATTAAAGTTATAGTGCATCATGAATGCCTACCATCTTTTTGGGAGTTCACAGCATACCCATGGGTCACTACCAATCACATTACGAATCACTGAGATGAAGAGATGGATTCATGTCTTGGAGAATATTCTTTTGCATAAATATGCTATTACATATATTTTAGAAAATGTAATATTATGACATGAAGATTTTAATAAGAACTTTTATATAAAATTTATTTAAATATTTTTTTCTAGAATTAAAATTGTGTTTCTGTTTAAAATATTCCAAATATACATTTTCCTCCTACTATAGATTGTTTTATTTATAAATATAAAACATTTGATGATTTCCTAGTATTTTAAGATTTGACTGAATTGAAATACATTTTATAAATTAATCAAATTTTTTCATAGGCTAATGCTTAACCAAGGTCTGGATGATTGAAAATCACTGATATAGAATATTAAATTTTAAAGATGTGTATAATTTTAAAATTATAAGATGAGAAGTTGTGAAATATTTGTATACAAAATGTCACATGGAATCTTATATTGGAGAAAAAAATTAAATTAATAGCTTTAATTTGTATATCAGTAATATCACATTACTTACTCAATATACTCATATGCTTCCAAGAATAGTTCTCTTCAATTTACTTTAGAACCATCTATGGTAAGTTTAAGAAATTAATACACATCAATCATTATAATGCTACATTTAAACGTCTAACAAACATTTTAAACTCTTATATTCAAACACCCTTTCTAAATCCAAATCAATTTACTTGCATAATTATATCAATATGACAACAGATTAGATTTTTATCCCATTTGATATTGACTAATTACTCAAACTTGCAGCATATGGTTCTAAAATAAGTTAAATAAAGCTACTTTGGGAAACATATGAGTAAAGTAATATGATGTTGTTAAAATTATTCTAACTAAACAGGTAAAATGTTATACAATTAGCATAAAGTGGAGGTCACTAATATATATAAAAAAATTATATGTCAAAACTATATAACTATGTAAGCAAATTGGCTTAAGTTCCAAAATCTTGGGGGGGGGGGTTTGAATTTCAGGCTATTAACTAAAAGATGACTTCTAAATCTGCAAGGTCAATCCATAGTTCCATATGTGGATTCTGAGTTCTCACTAACCAAAAAAAAAAAAATGAAACAACACTATACAGTCTGATATGTTTGGATATTTAGTTATACTGCAGATCGTTCTAACGTAGAATGAAAAAAACTGCTCTTTGAAATATTAATGTGATGAATTAAACCAATTTTTACATATTTGAAGGTAAATAAATTAAAAGCTATATTGAATGCAGAGAAAAAGGTAGTAAAGTTATGAATACTATTGGAGTTAAATGGTTTTGCTATTAATTTGTTATTACTGGTAAGAGTAATGTGAATTATATATTTGCTAAATATTAATTTCAAATAAACAAAGATCTTTGCTAATTGCTTAACAAGGTTTGAAATAAATGCTTAGCAAGAGAAAGCATTTAAAATATCTCTATATGAACCCCACCCATCCCCTGCCCACTGGTTTCATGCTTTTGGCATTCCTCGGAGAGGCGTTAGAGTAGCTTCAGACACTAGATCTAAAAACACTAATTCAAAGCCAGCATTTATCTAAGAGTTGACTTTTGAGTAGAAAATCTGAATTTTTCAGATACCTAAATGTCTTCAAACCCAGCTTCTAACTCAAATAGCTATAGCCAAACCATATATTAGAAGTCTTAGCAATATAACATAGAGATATTTTAAATACTTTCTCTTGCGTAGCATTTATCTCAAAGCTTGCTGAGCAGTCAAGCGTTGTTAGCCGAGAGGTCATCGCAGCTGCCTTGCAAGCAAGTAGTTGGTTGCAGACGGTTGTGGGTTCGCGTCCCGGCCGATGCTATGACATATGAAAAAAAAAAAGCTTATTGACCAATTAGCAAAGCTCTTTGTTTATTTCCTGCAAGCTTAAAAAAGAAGTGGAGTCATGTGATATATGACAATTTTTTATTAATTTCAAATGTATTTTTTTATTTTTTATGGTAATAATCATTAAAAAGACAATGATTAGTAACAACTAATCATATGTCTTTTTTCAAATTAAGAATGTGTGCTGGCATGAAAGTTTTAAATATATCTAAAAGTATATATTCTTTGGAAAAAGAGCAATGAAATATGTCAAATGCGTTGACCTAATAAATATTTAGTAATAATCATTAGCTTATTTATCTGATGTGGTTGGTATCAAACTTTTGTATCTGCCAAATGTTTGAGACTTGTAAATCAAACTGTAATTTGATATTAATAAATAGGATTCGAATGATGAATACGCGTAATGTGTGACCTGGATCAATTGAAGAGTACTGGTTCGTCACGAAATGCATCTTGGGAGAGTCATTTCATCATTTTCAGCTATTTCTATTCATATACCGCAAGAACGTGGAGAGGAAATTTCAAATATATCTAAAAAAAACTAACACAAGAAATTCTTAACTAGATTGCTTAGAGAAATTTTTGCATTAAAAAATTTTCAAAGAAAATTAATCACATAATTTTTAAATACACATTATAAAAATATTTATTCATCTACAAATAGTCTTAGAAAAAGTTTAATATTAGCAACACGTTTCAGATAGGAAGTCGACTACGAAACTTGTTAGAATTGTACAATTAAACTATCAACACACTAAAATGAAAAATGCCATCAAATTTAAAAGCATTTGAATGGAATTATAAATACCAACTGCTTCTTTTGCAAACAATAACAATAAACCTACATTTATAAACATAATATCAAGATTGAAGCATTGAGCGAAATATTCGTTTTTTTTTTAAAAAAAAACTATTTTCAAAAACATTTTCAACAGGGATGGTTTATCCATAGGCATCGCGGAAGTGCATCGCCCCCAATTTTTTAAATCTAAATGTACAATCAAAGAAGCTATGAATACTGTACTTTCTATTATCTTAAAGATAAACAATCTTGTTTATAAATAGCTCATTTCTAAACAAAATCATTTAACACTCTCACAAAAATGAACAGTAAACGAAAATGTAGTACTAATCAGTGTTACCAATTAGTATGTTGTAAAGACTATATAGAGCCTTTTTCCATCCTTGTTTTTCACTACAATTGTAAATGGCTAGATTTTATTTATGGATAGTTAATTGGGCTAAGTATAGATCAACTATCTGAAAATAAAATCTTAGTCTCTTAAAAATAATTTAATTTGGATTCGCTTTGAATCATAGATTTTAGATATGGCAGTCTAATGCTTTCGGGATTAGAGTATCGACACTCATTACAATATTTTATAATTCTGTGGCTTCTCCTTTTCAGAAAAATAAATTAACAATTATTAACCATTCAATACTAAGAGCACTTGATTTTAAATCCGCTTCAAATATTCTAGAATATTTTTTTTTTGCAAATTGCAAAATTTAACTTGTATTTTGTATTTTAATAATTAACTTTTTTTGATAAAATTACCTTTATCAACCAAAGTATAATGTACTGTAGTAACGCTATGGATAGCACTGCTTACCAACATTTTAATAAAGAAATATTCAAAATATGGATAAATAATGGAAGCCAGGCTCCACACTGATCAATGCAGATTTTAAAATGGCATAATAATTGACCTATAATTAAATGAATTCTTACAAACTAAATTCCATGGCAATTATATTATTTATTAATCAATATATGTTGCAATATTATTTATATCCACAGTTATATTTAATAATTACATTAACCATTCAAATAATATAAGTTAATCATATGGTTTGTCTGCCATGCTTTAGGCTTGCAGTTTGATTCCTGAACCAACATGAATTCTTTTTAGATAACCAATAGCCAAACTAGAAATACATCCAATTACTATTCAACAGATGGTTATGTGGCTATTCTTCATTAGGGAGTAAAAAACAAACAAAAACTATAAACTATGATTATTTAGCGTTTTCCTGAAGTTTGTAATGATGGTGTTTTAGTTGTATATATATTGAACTATTTCCAGTATCTAATATGAGTATTAAATAATACCTTTAGAAAAATGTAACTTTATTTAAATATTCCAAATACATTCAATTGTTAGTATAGAGGATTTGAACTCAGATTTTCAAGCACCCTTAAACTATCCACACTATCTCATACAACTGATACACGTGACCACACACATGTAGAAAAGATTAATACTCACCAATATATGTATTTCATGCTAAACCAGCACTCATCAGTTGGTCCAGATTATCATCTCCCACACATATATAATCAATGCTCAGTTTATATTAAGATAGCAAATCTTCATACTTTAATGGGCAGGCTTCAATCTCCTGCAACCTCCAACTTTTCAGACATCCCTCTTATATGTATTTAATGGATACTGTCCTATACATGAGGGGTCAGAGTGACTTCAGGTCAACATGGGCATGGCAATAATATTAGCATCAGCATGGGATTTGAGTTTTCATCATCAGATTTTCAATGATATGGATGGCTGAAAAGTTGGAGGTTGCAGTAGATTGAAGCCTGTCTATTAAAGTATGAAGATTTGCTATCTTAATATAAACTGAGCATTGATTATATATATGTGTGAGAGATGATAGTCTGGACCAACTGATGAGTGCTGGTTTAGCATGAAATACGTATATTGGTGATTATTAATCTTTTCTACATGTGTGTGGTCATGTGTATCAGTTGTATGAGATAGTGTGGATAGTTTAAGGGTGCTTGAAAATCTGAGTTCAAATCCTCTATACTTACAATTAAGCTCCCAGGTTTGTGAAGAGTGCCTGGTTTTCAAATATTCAATTGTTAGTAATAGCACATCAAACAGGCTATACTAACCTGTTTGATGTGCTATTACTAACAGTTGAATACTAACCTGTTTGATGTGCTATTACTAACAGTTGAATGTATTTGGAATATTTAAATAAAGTTAAATTTTTCTAAAGATATTTAATACACATATTAGATGATGGAAATAATCCAATATAAAAATACAACTATGATCATTTAGTATTTATTTATTCAGGTAACCTAGTGACCAGTATATATAGATACTGAAAGCACCAATATCTTGATATAACTTATCTGAAGGTCGCTTTAACTACTTTTTATTAACATTAAATATTTTAAACATGGACCAACAAAATTATTTAATGTTCTTTGGAAGATTTCTTTAGCCCTGCTATTGTATGCATATTCATAAAAGATAGCTGGAAAATATATTCCATCATAACATAACATAATCCTCAGGCATTAGGATTGTACAAATATAAAATTAATTCATAAAAATCCTGGTAATATATATAATTCCATCACGCACATCCTCTGAGCATTATGATTAATGTTTTGGAAGTTGATCTTTGATATTTAATTTCTTTGGCAGCAAAATGTATATCCAATCTTTTTATTGCTAATGTTGTTTCATTTCCAAGGTAATTTTATCATCATTACATATATGGGGTTTTACGTTCGATTTAAAAAAAATGTTTATATATGTAAATTTGCTGTTTGAATTTAATTATATGTATTTGGGACTCATTGGAAAAAAAATAATGAATCCGTTTAGAGCAGGAGTGGGCAATTGTTTTGGCTCAGGGGCCACAGAGGTTGGTGGAGGGGCACATCTGGGCCACATTATGGAAGCGAAGGTTAGTGGAGGGCTGCATCTTTTTTCATGACACAATAAACACACTGCTTTATTCCCTGTATTACCAAAGAAATATTTGTTTGGCCATTCTTCATTAAACACATGACATTCATCACCGATTTACATTTTTTTGGAGGGTTCCTGGTTTCACTAAAGTTGGAAATGTATATATTTGCTAATGCAAAGACAAAATTGAAATTAACCAGATCAACTGGAAAAGTACTGCACATCGTATCTACACTGCACATGTGTATTCACATGGCCATCCTAATGGAAAATACGAGACAATTCTTCTTTGGTCATGCACGGGAAAGAAATCTCAGTTCAAGGTGGATTTTTCTGATTGTCTTGGTGGGCCGCATAAAAACTCTTAGCGGGCCGCATGATCCATCCCTGCTTTAGAGCACTGTGAAATACATTTCAGCTGTTGTCACACCATGATTTGAATTTAAAAACTCATTGTTCAAAGCAGATGTAAACTTTCTTCCTAATAATACATTTTCAAGTTTTTTCTTCAACAGATAAACTTTAAATAAATACATTTCACTACTTCTTATAATACAAAATATTTATAGTAAGAAACTATTCTTTGAATAGGTAATGTCTGTGTATAACGTAATACATACTTTTCAAAAGAAAGAAAAAATCCTTTTTCTTTTAACAGTCTGCTTGTCGTTTTTCCTTTGTTGTTAAGCGATATATCCAAAGTTCTCTATTGTATATTTGAATTTCTCATGATATTATTGGTAGAAAATGTTCTAAGAAATCATCATTACAATAGAATTCATTTAAATAATTATTGACACGTGAGGGTTACAATATATATAGGATTTGTTGTTTATCATACTATCAGATAATTACAAAAAGGCTTGGAACCAAATAACAGCAAATACAAAAAAAAACAACTGTATTTTAAAACTACAAAATTCTGCTTAAATAAGAGAGTTCTTGTGATAATATGATTTATTACTGTATTAAGCCACCACTCTCATAATCTGGAATTCAAAATCTGAAGAAGGTAGATATTTTTGAGTTAACTAAAAATTTCCAGATAAATTCTTTTTTTTTTCAGTAGAGAGCAAATATTCAATCTGCTGTTAAACTAATAAAGATCACTAAATATGCATCTAGTTATTGTGAATTAAACAATAAAAAGAAAATTGTAAAAACAGGAATTAATTACATAGTGAAGAGGATTTCATCATCTTCATTATCATTATTATTACTATTTTTATTCTTATTATTTGTTGTTGTTATTGTGTATCTATTGTGAAAGCACACAAGTTTTTCTTGCTTTCGAATTTATAAAAATTATCATGGATTTATGCTGTATTTGTAATCAGTTATTATCTAAAAATGATAAATTTGTATATTAAACCATTAAATATCACATGATCACCATTTCTTATGCTTGCTCATAACTGTTATTAAAACAGGCAGTTTTGCCTATTTAATTTTGTGTATTATTTGGGTTGTTCATTGAGTGTGCATTTTTTCTGCCGATCTTTAAGAGAGAGTACTTATTGACAAGTGTCTGTAAAAAAAAAAAAAAACAAGTGTGAAAAAGTTGTCAAACATTGGTGGCCTAGTGGTTAGCATAGCTGCCTTCCAAGTAGCTGGCCCAGGTTCGCTTCCTGGTCAATGCTTTGACATATAAAAAAAAAGTGTGAAAAAGTTTTTTAAGTTCATCAGATCTGATTTAGGAAATTGTTACCAATTATTTAAAGTGGAATGTTGGAATTATCTCATACAATTTCAAAGTTTATTTCATACAATGTTTTCATTTAGATTATAAAATTTTACAAGGTTTATTTTATCAAAAAAATAAGGATTTGCCATTAATAATAAGTAAACCGGCAGACAAATTTAGCCTGTAATGTTTGCAATGTGGTTTACAATCTTTCAGATTACAGGTGATATCTAATACTGCTCCTAAAAAGAGTATGTGTTTATAAAAATCTCATTTCAAATTTGAATTTCTATATTATAAACATTATTTAAAAAATTTATATTTGTAATAAAAAATAAAAAAATTAATTCATAAAATCACAAAAATGAAGAAATAAAATTACTTTTGTTTAATTGGATTTTCTTATAATCAATTATTATAATTCTCTTGTAGTAGCATTTATCATAATAAAAAAAAAGCTTGTTTAGAGCGTTAGCATGCTCTGAAGTTTACATATTGGTAAATGCAAGCTATATATAAGTCATGTGACATCTGATTTTTTATTATTACTATGATAAAATTAATTTGTTTTGCATTCCTATTGTCATTAATTATAATAAGTTTTATGATATTTGTTTTAAAAAATGGCAAAAAAAATCGTCTATGAAAAAGTTGGAAAAATTTACAAACATTTAAACTATTGATTTATTAAGCCAAGCAGATGATATAATAATAACGTGAAACACTATATAAATTTAAGTAGAGAAGAAGGTGGTACCATCTTTTTCTCAAATCTCCACCTTGTGTTTTGAATTGAGAGCTCCCTGTGTAATCATTATTACATCTGATTGACTGTCATATAAGCATTTTTAAGGTGCATCTGTCAAAGGTTTCAGCCTTTCACGTTATTATTATTATTATTATTAAATGTTTAAACTATAAATGGTATGAGATCACTAAATCAAAAAAGAGAGGGCATAAAATTCAAACTATGTAGCTAAATTTAAAGTAAATTGATTTTTGGGAAATAGTTGCATTTTTAAGAAGTGAAACAATATATTTCAGGTTACTGTTTTGAGACTGGCTGTAGTGCTTAGAAAGGTTAAATAATAGGGGAGACAGTTGATAAGATATATATAGAAAAAAAAAAGTTAGTAAGAGTTATTAAATGAACAACCAATATTAAATGAAGATAAAGGGAATTCTCTAAGTATGTGCGTATATGTTGATATAAAGGCATATATAAAAAACATTGTTTAACAAATTTATTTGTAAATATATATATATCAAATAAGTATGATTTGACGACTTGGATTTTATTTTTAGGTTTTAATTAAATAAAAAAATGCTTACAATGTAATAAAAGTTAATAGATAAATTGTATAAAAAATAAACATACACACAAAGTAATGGTTATCTATTGATGATATGTAACAATGAGGTCCCCAAGTTTTTAATAATAATAAAAATTATAAAAATTTGAAATGTTGGTTATCAGCTGAAATTAATTAGTGCAGATATAAGTACGATTTTTGATTGGGCAGTATTACAAAAAATGAAGAGAAAAGATTTTCTAGATCATTCCTGTCTTAACTACATGTAGAGGTACTTGGCTGAACTTTAAAACAATATGTTTTTTTCTACCTTACAGAAAAAAGAGTGGTACTTTAGTATTTTTCTTGCTATGATGTATTACCCTAAAGATATACTACTCTAATCTTTCGATCTTTAAGATAACATCTCCTAGTGATTTCTGGACAATGTTAATCGCTAAATTTGTCTGATGACCAAAAGAGTAATTTAATAATATCCATGTAAACCTAATAAAGATCACACCCATTCATTCAATAATTTCAGAAGGTATAATATGCATTCTCCTTGTCAAATTTTTCAAAAAAAAGCATGAGTTTTAATTTGGGGGAAGAACATGACAAGGTGCAAATTGATGACTCCATGAATTATCTATTAACTGATGTATATAATTTGCCTAAGTTTCTCAAGACAAAAATAAACAAAATAATTACAGCTACAAAATATGCATATTTTTTATTAATATTTGATAAAAGAGCTCTTACATTTAAACACGTTTTTTAATTAGTTGTCAGCAAGGACTATAAGTATAAACATTTTTTTGTATCTGCTTTGGAACATTTAAAAAGAAACAGACTTCAATTTATAAAAATATATATACACTTTATTTCATATATGGCTAATCTATATATAATTGTGGTATATATTATTAATGTTAATTAAAATTTATATTAAGGATGTATTATAGATTGTAAATTCAATATGATAGCTTCCATTGTCGGTAAAGAATTATAACTTTAATTAAAAATCTTCATGGTTTGGGGTATATTTTAATAGTCGATTAATATTAGAGATAAGGAAGACTATTGTTGAAATTGCAATCGTAATTACCTGTTAGTATTTTTTGTTTGTTTTAAAAAAGGAGAGGAATAAATTTCATCTGGTAAATAGATCATATTTAAAATAGGGTAACTTAAAATGTTGAGAATTTCTATGGCTTAAAGTAAAATAAATAGGCTCTTAAAGTAGTCTTAAATGTTAGGTTATTTACGTATTTACATACAGATGTGTTGGTACTAATATAAATTGTTTAGTTATTCAAGCTTTCTATACTTGATTTAAATAATTAATATTAAAATATTTGAAAACCAAGCACTCTTCACAAACCTGGGAATTGTAAGTATAGGGGATTTGAACTCAGATTTTCAAGCACCCTTCAACTATCCACACTATCTCATACAACTGATACACATAACCAGACACATGTAGAAAAGACAAATAATCACCAATATACGTGTTTCATGCTAAACCAGCACTCATCAGTTGGTCCATCTTCATAGGCTTCAATCTACTCCAACTTCCAACTTTTGAGCCATCCATATCATTGAAAATCTGATAGTTGAAGGATGCTTGGAAATCTGAGTTCAAATCCCTATACTTACAATTAAGCTCTCAGGTTTGTGAAGAGTGTCGGGTTTTCAAATATTTAGACATCAAGCTTGTATCCTGCCCATCCTTCTTTTATGTATTTAAATGGATAAAGTCTTCTGCATGAGGGGTCAGAGTAACTTGAGGTCAACATGGGCATGGCAATAATATTGTCACCAGCATGGGATTTGGATTTTCATCATGATATGGATGGCTGAAAAGTTGGAGGTTGGAGTAGATTGAAGTCTGTCCCTAAAGAATGAAGATTTGCTATCCTAATATAAACTGAGCACTGATTATACATATATATATATATATATGAGTGTGTGTGTGTGTGAGAGAGAGAGAGATGATAATCTGGACCAACTGATGAGTGCTAGCTTAGCACAAAATATGTATATCGGTGATTATTTATCTTTTCTACATGTGACTATTGATGTGTATCAGTTGTATGAGATAGTGTGGATAGTTGAAGGGTGCTTTAAAATCTGAGTTCAAATCCCCTATACTTACTTGTAAGGAAGTGTGTAATAGGAAAAGTATTAGAAGTATTGACAAATATAAAGAAATTACGTAATTTGGGTTTAATAAAACTTTAATTTTACAACTTTAGTTCTATTATTGTAGTTTTGTCTCTTATTGTATATTGAAGTAATGATCAGATAACATTATTGTTAGCTGCCTATTTATGGACTAGATCTTGTGAGGAAGAGCTCAAGGCTCGGGAGTTAGACCCTGGGATATTTAGGTTTCTATGTATATAAGAGATAAAGAGCTTTGTATAATGAATAAAGTTTTTATGCTATACTATTTTTAAATAATGCCTCATTTAGGTTAACATCTAATTGATTTACTCCATCAAACTGATGGTGCTCAACATATATATGATGCAGGTAATACAATAAACCAGGGGTCCCCAATCCTATGCCCACGGGCACCATGGCACTCACAGACCATTTTATGTGTACCCACCGCTATCCTAAAATGATAAAAAATTATTTATCTGATACAAATAAATTTAATTTTTAAAATTTCTTATAAATTATTGTATTATATTATAATCAAATTGTAGGGCATACTATACACCCAGGTCTCGTTTTACGCGGATTTATTTAACGCAATTTTGAAGTTACGTGATTCATGATTCTTCGAAAGTCTAACTCCGATAATGCGCTATTACTTTAAATAATAAATTTCATGCACTTACATCATATTGACAGTAATAACACATTATTGGAATTCGACTTTCATCTTAGTAATTTCAATATTTTCAGTGCTTTATAATAGTAAGATTTTATGCAATAATGAAATTAAAATCATGATTTCCACATTTTATGTATGCTCACATTAAATTTTACAAGATTATAATGTAAATTTTTTCAAACATTGTGCATGTTAATTTTGCATTTTAAATCACATTCTGTTTTTGCTTTATAAAAAAGAACGTAATCAATTATTAATCATTTAGTGTCCACAAGTTTATTTTTAAAAGGTGAGTAATAGCAGTGGGCACAATTAAATTTGACAATTAAAAATTAAAATCTGATTTGTAATTGTAATTAACAATTTAAAAATTACTTAAGGCAACCTGAAATTAATATTATGTGAAACGAAATTTGATTTTTAAACGGAATTGAAAATCAAAGACAAAAATTAGAATTTAATGACACTAATCATGAACGTGCTCTTAAATTCCAATGAAAGCTAAATGGTTGTATGTCTGGATATCGTGAGCTTCATAAACAATTAATAAAATCATCATCTCAAAGATTAATTACTAATTACGTTGTCACCAGAAAACCATTAACACAACATAAGAGTGAAGTTGGCGCTAGTTGTATTTCCTCTTGTGAAGAATCTGATTTTTTACCAGTTTGCAAACAAACCTGTTTATCGGCAAATAGCAATAATTAAAATGTGTATTAAAAAATGTAAATTATGCATAAAAATATATTGTTTTTAATAAAATTAAATATTATAGTTAAAAAAAGTTTGTCTTGTATCAATTTTTTCCAAATTTGAAATTTTTTATTAGTCATATTTTATTTCCTTATTTTTTTTTGTGTGTGAATTTTAAAGTAATTTTACATTGGTGCTTTGCTTTTATGCGATTTTTGAAAAATCACAGTCCGTATCCCCCTTTTCAAGGTAAGTTACGTCTATTTTTGAGCGATTTCTTTTGCACGTTTTCTGAGGAACCTATCTATCGCGTAAAACGAGACCCAGGTACTTTATTTTTAAAATAAATATTTTTTTGTACATTATGTATATTATTAACAATATCCAACTATAAATTTACATTGAAAAAATAAATGGTGCCCACCACCTGGCCGGTATTATGGAATGTGCTCTTAAGTACAAAAATGTTGGGGACCCTGCAATAAACCATTGCATACTTACTATAAACATACTGAGAAGGATATCTGTTCAATTTAAAAAAAAAATTATAAAATTAGAGCTTTCACTTAAAGCATTGGTAGTGATAATTTTTTTAAAAAAAATTCATACAAAATTTAAATCTGGTCATCCAAGTTTTGTTGTAAACACATCTTAAATCATGTAATTAGGTTAAACTGCTTTTACTGAAAACAAAAACTTTTTTAACTATTTCTGATAATTTGTCCATAGAAACAGCACTTTTCAATAAAAGACTTTTGTGGATAACCAAACAAAAAATGCATTCATATCAAGGTTTGCTTTTATTTAAAATGATTTAATTTATGTAAAAAACAATTCTAATTCTTCTCGAGTTTTTTTTTTCCTCATGTGTCATAGCATCAGCCGAGAAGCGAACCCACTATCTCTGGACACTTGCTTGTAAAGCAGCCATAGCTGATGAGAGTAAATTGGAGTCATTCTGAAATTTCTTTTCTAAAATAAGACTTGATACAATTTCTTTTCAGAAAAAAATATTTAAATTCCTTTAGAATTTTTTATTTAAATATATATAGTATCCAATCACATTTAAAAGAATTTAAAGTTTATGGTGCTTTTTTTTTCTTTTATTATGATATTATAAGTTTGACAGAAACTTGTATTTCTTTACAGGAACATAATTTATATAATTTAGATGGCTACAAGAAATGTGATGGTTTTATATAAATGGGTTTAGATTTTTACTTTTAATATTTTAACACTTTCTTTTGCAGAACATGTTTTACTTACATTGAATTTTCCTGGGTTTGTTTTTCTATCTTGGTTACCATGGATAAGTACAGTTTTAGATTTTCCTGGTGAATTTGATATTTTGTTATCAGGTTTAGATTCAAGTTTAGCTATAATAATGGTTCGTTTAAATATTGATTTAACAATTAATATTCATAAGCCAACTGTAAATTATTTGAAACTGCTTTATGATTATGATTTAATCAAACTCTCTTCTTACCCACACATATATAAGTCACTCCTCTTGGTCTTTAATAGATAAAATTTTTATTAGATTAAATTGAGACTTGTATTCTGAATCATCTTTGAAATATTTTTTACAGACCATTGTATACAACATATAGAAATTGAATTTGTTATTACCTAATCAGAATTAGAATATCTTTGCTATTGCATGATGTTAATACTATGTCTGTAATATTTCAGAATATTTGTTCATCCTGAAAATTTGTTTAAGGTTGACAACATTTGATATGAATAACTGACACTTTGGTCAATAAAATAAATTAAAGAAATTTGTTAAACTCCGTTTAATCGAACATCTGTAAATAAAAAAAAACCTTAATATTCAAATTAAATCTGGAATAGAAAGTTAAAATTTCTATATTATAAGGAATTTCTTAGTAATAAAAATGTATCATTGAAGTGGAAAACAATCTATTCTTTGATTTAAAAAATCTTCTAATCAAATGAAATTCATTAAATATAAAAAAAAAATATTAAAATTATAATGAAAGATTTATAGTGATTTGTTTAATGCGATTTTTTTCCAAATGTGAAGACGAATGATGTACCAATACAGAATCGTCATCTTACTCATGTTTAGATTCCTTTTTATATCCAAATAATTCAGATAATTTTTTTGAATTAGACAGTTTAACATCCAGGTTTTCTTTAATGATAATTAAATTAGTTTTTAATTCCTATTCTTGTTTATTTATTTAACTTATCATTACATATGGGACATTTTCCACATGTTTGAAATTTGATGTCATTATACCATTCTTTAAAAAGGGTGATCCACATTTATAGATAATTATAAACTTAGCTCTGTTATTTCCATAATTTGTAATTTATTGGAAATGGTCGTTAAGAATAAAAAGTTATTATTTATGATCAAAAATAAAGTATTATCTGATCATCAATATTGTTTTATTGTTTGTAGAAGTGTCTCAGATGCTTTAAATAATTACATTCGTAATTTAACATCATCACTGGATCATCATCTCAAATCATTGGCTGCATACCTGGATTTGTTTAAAGCATTTGATTCTATGTCTGATAAAATTTTAATTATAAATTTTTATTCGTATAGTTTTCTTGATTCTTTTGGAAAATAAAAGCAGATAATAATCCTAGCTTTCCAGTAAAATAAATATAATTAATCACAAGTTCCACTGAATTAAATCTTGGGCATTGTTTATTTTTAATTTATATTAATATTTTCACTGAAATTGAATACTTATGGTTTTGCTGATGATTTACTTTGTCTTGTAATGCTGCTTTTTATAGTTATCTTTAAAATACTGTAATTAAAGACTTAGATTTAATTAGTAAATGGTTAGCATATAATTCTCTATTAGAAAACTTAAGTAAAACCAAAAGCATTTTTTTTTTTTTTTACAAATATAATTCTTTCTCTTTGAAGATTAGAATGTGTCATAAATATATTTTTTATTTGAATAATATGTATACTGTGAGAATATTCCGTTTGTAAATAATTATTATTATTTGGAATTTATATTGATCTCAGATTGCACCATTAAGTCATATTATATACCTTTGTTTATGAGGCATTTATTTATATAGCGCTCTGTTTTTAAATTGTAATAAACTAAAGATTAGCCTTTCAAACTAACGAACATGCGCTTTTTACGAATGTTAATAATAATAAATGAATACTTTAATTTCCAACATAAGATAAAGTCTTTGCAAATGAATAAAATGAATCCACTTATTCATTCAACCCAAAGGTTTATATATGGGAAAATCTTAAGTATTTGGATATGAAAGCGTGAGGATAAATCAATCACATTAAATCACTGTTAATCAAGAGAAATGTGTGAGAAAAAAGGTTGAGATCCGCTGATTTAGACTATAAACTTACTTTCCAGTAAAAAAAAAAAGCTTACCCATTTGCACCAAGTGACTAGTTTAAAATTAATAAATCTGATGATACCTTTAATGTAATTTGTCCAATTCAAATAAGAAATATTATTAACTTTTATAACAATGAAAGTATTCATTTATTATTATTAACATTCGTAAAAAGCGCATGTTCGTTAGTTTGAAAGGCTAATCTTTAGTTTATTATAATTTATAAACAGAGCGCTATATAAATAAACGCCTCATTTACATATGTTTAGTTTCATTTAAGAGTGACATTTCGTAAATTCTAGATAATTTCGTTGACATCATTCATTCAGACATAGTAAACAGTGATTTAAAGTGATTGATTTATCCTCACGCTTTCATATCCAATACTTAAGATTTGCCCATATATAAACATTTGGGTTGAATGAATAAGTGGATTCATTTTATTCATTCGCATCTTGTGTTGGAGATGAAAGTATTCATTTATTATTATTAACATTCGTAAAAAGTGCATGTTCGTTAGTTTGAAAGGCTAATCTTTAGTTTATACCTTTGTTTATATTTATGTAAGTTAAATCATATTCTCTTATATTTAGCAAAAAAAATTCTAAGTTAGCTTTTGTTTTTATTTATATTGACTGTTAGCAGACTATTTTATGCTACAATATCTCTGTTTGGGGTAACTGTTTTTTTATATTCTTTGTTTCATTTTTTACAAAATTATACTTTGTGCATTACCTTTGATAGATCATGATCCTTTCCTGTTTGAGTTATATTCAAAGAGCATAGTATTTTTGATGTGTTTCACTTATGTCAATATAGGATCAAAGGTGATGTTCATTGTAGAAAACTCTTCTATATTTTAAAGTTTGTAATCTTCATGCTTGGCTTTCCAATGTTTTTTAATTGGCTTTATCAAGTTTTTAAAGGACTCTAGTAGAAGACAGTGTGTTTTTTCTGGTTCTAAAATGTTTCATGAGAGTTCATATCATAGCATCGGCCCGAAAGTGAACCCACTAACCTGGGACAAGTGCTTGTAAGGCAGCTGTGCTGACCTCTCGACCACCAACACTTGACTTTTGTGTCTTTTAAAAAGAGTTTATAGCAGTTGTTGTAAAGTAAATGCTAATATTGTTATTTATATGTGAATTTCTTCCTATTTTATACTTATATTTGTTTACTTATTTTAAATATATATTTTATTCTTTAATTTGCTTTTGATATTGATGTATTTATTTTATTTTAAATTGTTATATTGTAAGCTTTTTTTTATTAAGGAAAATACACGTAGAATTACAGTATAAATCTGTTTGGTATACATTTGTTTAGGTTTGTTACACTTATTACAACAGTCATTAGTAAATAATTTTCCAAATTAGAAAATATACCCATTTGATACATTAGTTGCAATTATTATAACAAATTAATTTTATGATCAGAGCGGGAAGCTCCTCGTTCAAACTTAGTCTGTAACTACTATGTGACTAGTTTTATATCAGAACAACTGGCTCTTCATTTAGTGATTTAGCCAGTGATCATTATGCAGTTCGTCACAAGATTATTTTTGTTTAGAGCTTTTATGTGCTTGTTTATAACTTATTATTGTGAATCCTTTAAGGAATAAATTTATTTGAATTGAAAAACTAAGTTTGAAATTTATTATTATTGTTGTGTTAGAAACCATACGATCTATGCTCATTTTCTCCAGAACTCTTCAACATGTTGTAGACGTTGTTGAGAAGCATTAAGCCTATAGAGAAGCTTTTAAATCTATTATTTTATCTTTCTTATGTATTTTACATTAAGTTCTCTGCCCAAAGACAACTAAAATAATTAGTCAACAAATTAGCGCCATGATGGGGTGACCTGCTCAAAAGCTAAAGGTTTTTTTTTTTTCATATGTCATAGCATCGGCCGGGACGCGAACCCACAACCGTCTGCAACCAACTAATTGCTTGCAAGGCGGTTGCGATGACCTCTCGGCTAACAACGCTTGACGGGCGGTTAACCGGATTGCATTACATGATTATTTCATGGCATTATTTTTATTAAAACTGGAAGTAGTTTGTTGGGTTTCCTGCTCTCTCTCTCTCAACTCCAGCTTATTTTAGCAACGTATATTTTGTATGTATTGCATTTTAAAACTAAAATCTCGATTATTAAAGAAGTCGTTATTAAATTAGGAGATTAGACATTGAAATGGCTTATATATTTCTTAATTTAAACACTGGTTTTATTGACATTGTTTCTTTCTTAATTATTTTTAATTTAATCAAAAAGAAAGAAAGAAAAAGAAATTACATAAAAAAATCTAATTACTTAAAATTAATTACAATAGTCAACTTATTATTATTCAAGGTTTGTTTATTTCCCATCAACTTAATACAAAAGGAACACGACAGTTACTTTAATTTCATATCACTGGCAGGTAATTATTACCCGTTAAACTACTTTCTTTTTCTTTTGCTGTTTGCACGATTTTTAAAAAGAATTAAAAGGCATCTAAATATTTAATAATAAATAACTTAATCATAAACCAGTCAAATACTTTTGTACTCTTATTATATATTTTATTCTTCGATGTTTATAACTTAGTTTAAAAAATGTCTACATATACAATATGTTAAAACAGGCAACACTCACTATACGTATTATCACACACATCAAGCTAGAGTAATCAATGGATGCCAGAAGGCTTACACATAAAATCCCCATCTAGTGCCTACTCATCCAATATTCCCAGACTAGTTTCTGGCTTGTGGCCTTCATCAGTGAGGATCCTTGGATCTGAGAGCACTGCATCTAGATCTTAGGATCTAATGTAACCCTCCATTTACAGAAGTTAACAATATATTATTAGTTGGGTACTTTATTCAGATTAGCGATGATGCTCACATGTAATAAATAGTTAATGGAATGAAAGTGAGACAGGAAAGTTAACTAATAAATAGTACCTGGCCAAAAGTACTTTCTGCTGCCATATAGAATAAGATATTGCTTTCATCAAAGGCTGGGAGCTATATCGAATACTGTTTTTCCAATCTTTTTTCTTATTACTTTTAGTCACTTAAATTAATGTAGGGTCTGATCATTGCAAACTTCTTGTGCCATCGACCATAGTCTTTCTAACAATGACAGTGAGATTGTGTTTGCAATCGCATTTCCATGTTTTAACTATACACACAGCTAATATGACTACACCATTGTTCATAAGTTGTTGCTGATGGTGTATGTATAGAAAATAATTTCAATAGATTAAGATGACAGCCTATAAAACATCGTATATATATAATGATAAATGTCACTTTGATCAAGACATTGTTAACTTAAAAGTTATAGTGGTTGGTGATGATTCAGTACTTTAAAACATGTATAATATAGTCATTCAAAAATAACTAATTCTAATATTTAGCATGTAACAAGGTAGTTAGGGTAAATCAGCGATTTGCTAATTTTGTCTCAGGTTACTGTGTAGTTAAAATAATTCATCATAGTTTTATTAACTAATTACAACTATAAATATTATCTTTATTTCAGTTTTATCAATATGATTCTAATCATCATTTATAATCTACTTAAAGCAGATTCCTATCCACTAACTCAACAAATATTTTTTAAAGCCATTCTCATATTTTTTATATTCTTCAAAATTCTTTTTTAAAGATATTTAATCAACTCTTATTCTCCCATCTCTTATTATTCTTTACAGACCATTCTAACTTGCATAGTTTGATAGTCAATTTCTGAATAGATAATTTTGTAAACAATTAAATGTCCATCAATGGATTTTGTTTATCTTATGATATCCAATTTAATAATCAGAAAGTTTTGACACTTCTGATAACATTTACTTGTTAAGATATAAACTGAAACTAGTTCAAAAGTATGTTGTGATAAAATATCATATGATTTTATAATCTTATTCTGAACTCTTTTTCAGAAAATACTAACCCAATTGGGTTTGCTCTGCAATTGCTTGTATTGATTTATAATGATGTTTGAATAATTTATATAATTATGTTCACATTATAATTTTATGTTGTGATGGAATGGTAGTGATTCTATATTTTAGTTATCATTTTTGCCCATAGAAGCAAAAGTAAATAACAAAGAAGAAAGCTTCAAAGTTCAAGGGTTATTGTATGCTTTAAGGCAGTACTTCTTATATACTACTAAAACAGACAATTTTTTTTATTTTTCTAAAGCTAATTTTTTTATTTTAAAGTTATTTTTAATTAATTTTAATGATATTTTTAATAATAAATATAAAATATATATTATTTTTATGATTATGACCTGTTTTTAGAAGAATTTAAACTTATATTGTGAAAAATAAAAAAAAAATAAAAATGTTATTCTAATATAAAAAGCTTAAGCTATTTTTAATTCTTAAATTATTCTTATCTTTCAATATTTTTTTATTTTAGTTTTTTAATATATTTTTAATAATAATTATGCTAAAAAAAATAGGGTCATTTTGTCACAAACTTTATTCAAACTGAAGGCCACATATATAAAATGTAAAATCTTGCAATATGAGCCATAATTTGATAGTTTAATTTTTAAAAAGTTAATATATATTTTTGAGAGCAATTCCCCTTACTGTCCACCAGAGCCATCTACTGTAAGCTTGAGTAATCAATATTGCTCTTTTATAAACATACTTAGAATGTTTTCTAGATTTTGCCTTTGTCGGTGAAGATTTAAGATTCAAAACTGGAACTAATAGCCAAACTTTCCCACTCTTCCATTTTTTCACAGCACAAGACTACTACAGGCCATCCTTGCATCCCAGATAACCCTCACATGATGTGCAATGAGTGACACGAGAAGAGAAAAATCAAAGAGGCCTACTTCATTAATTCACATGCTAACTCAACGAATAAAAGAGACATGTGTTATGCCATCTTTAAAAAATGGCAGACCTGATTTGCATAATTTTGCATCTTTTGAGTTAAGCAATCAGCATTAGAACTGTCTACAGCTTTGAAAATGAAGGCTCCATTCCTTCGAAAGCATTAGCTACAGTAAAGAAATAAATTAAGCATTAGAATTTAGTGTGGAGATATTATCACAAAATATCTGAACATTACATATATTCTAAAATTTAAAACAAGTTTTAAGAATTTGAATCCAATCCAACTTCTACAATTATATAGATTTTAGTGTTGTTTTTTTTAATTTTTGGATTCTTAAATTGCTAGTACAAAAATAATCATGATTATTCAGCTTTTAAATTGCTAGTACAAAAAGTTAGAGATGGCTGTTAGAGGCAGAAATGCATTATTTCTAGCTTTGAATTCTAAGTTCTCATTGATAAAATCAATAAACTGATTTGGGGATGTGGACATAATAACACTATCATCCAGTTCCCATTAAATTACTTAATCTTCACAGAGGCTAAACTCTCCATAAAGTAGTGTCATTCAGTGCAAGCCAGAGTAATCAATGGATGCAAGGTTTGTGATTAAAATCCCTTTCTAGTGCCTAATCATCCAATATCTGTAGACTAGTTTTCAGCTTGTGGCTATTATCAGTGAGAAGCCTTGGATCTAAAAGCACTGTACCTAGATCTTGCATTCACTGATTACTCTGGCTTGCACTGAGTGGCACTACTGTATGGAGAGTTTAGCCTCTGTGTAAACAGTTTGTGTAAGCATAAACAATGGTGATCATGTGATGTTTAGTGATTTAGTATTTATTCTTCAAATAGATGTTTCTACATTTTATTAATAAAGATACCCATATTTGGAAAAGAAGAGATATCTATTAACCATTCATGCTTACTTAAGTGAAACTTTGGTGGAGTTTTAGTGCAGTGATCAACCCAAGAACTAAAAGTTTTTGGATCAAATTTTTACTGAATATAATAAAATATACCTGATATTGAACCAAATTGTCACATGAATACTTAAGCATCAACATAATCTCTCAAACAAATAACCATACTTTTATTTGTATTTCAATTATTATAATTAAAGTTAGATATCATTATAATATAATCATGATATTTAATGCTAAAGTATGTCTTCCAGGCTGAGTATTATAAATGTAAGATCTATTTACCACCACTAATGAAGTCTTCAATTAAGTTTATACAAAAGCATATATTCAATTGCCTACTTCAGATTACTTTGAAGTTTAATTTAACTTAAAGTAAAAACTAATTGACTAATCCATTGGTCAATAATGAATGGCTAGATGAATTGATGCATGACTAAATTCTGGAACCAACAAAGACAATTCTTAGTTCTCTAAAAATATGTCAGCACTATACTAAATTTTAAACCTATGGTAAGAGCATGGCAAATAGATGTACTAATCACTACATTACAAGGTTCACTTGGATAATTAGTAATCATATTGTTGATTGTTCAGAATGTTGTATGGCATTTGAGCCCTCATAATAAGTTTAGTACATCAGCTTCATTCAAGTGACCAAATTGATTTTTTCTATCTTAGGTGGCAATTAATTCAGGAAATACCAATTCTAAATCCTCCATTTTAACATTTATTACAACATACAAGATAGTGGAATCATTCATCCTTTTAGATGTCACTAGCATTCTCAAGTATGTTTATCCTTTTAACTATTATTGCATTTTCAATAAATTTAGACATTAAAAAAGGCAAAACTATCCATACAGTAGTGCCACCCTGTGCCAACTAGAGTAATCAATGGATGCCAGAATGCCTGTTCATAAAATTCCTGGCATCCATTAATTACTCTAGTTTGCACAGGGGTGGCACTACTATATGGTGAGTTTTGCCTTGTTTAATAACAATTATGTGCTAGTATAAGAGATGGTGATCATGTGAAATTTAGACATTGGCATATACTCAAAATAAAATAATTTCAATCTATTCATTAGTGTATTGAATCAATGCTCGATTTTGAAAAGGTGTTTTTATCACTATTGCTTATATTTTATATTCACTGCCAGATTTTCTCATCTACAAAAAATCATAAAATATCATAAATGTTGTTGGGTGCAGTTCCTTTTATACTCCACAACTATCTATTGTGAATACAAATAATCAATGAATATTTGATTCTATTGACATACCAAACTGGATTCTAGCTTTGGCGATAAGGTTAGAATAGTTTTAGATATAAACATGATAATATTGGGTAGGAATATTATAACACTTCCATCCAATATTCATTGATTGCTCAAGTTTACAATATGTAACTCTAGAGAAGAGTGAAAAGAGATGCTTTTGATAGCATTTATTTAAAGAACAATTCTTTTCATCATATTCTAGAACCATTTACCATAAGCTTGAATATTAAGTGGTGATTAATCAATGGATACCAGATAGTTTAATGCTAGGATTAATCATCTGATGTTGGTTGGTTTAAAACATTGTAATTAAAATAATTCTAATCTTTGTCTTTCAAGATAAATTTTATATTTAGTAGTTATTGCAAAAGTGTCAAAGGTATAATAATTAAAATTTTATGATGGCTTGAAGTGAGTAAGATCCTCATTAATTTTGATAATGCAATATAAATAAAGGGATTATTGAAAAGATTGCAATATAGCAGTTTCTCATGTGAGAATGAAGTTCAAATAGTTCCAATATTTCCATAGGCTTTTATCAGCATTTAATCAGAATATTTAGTGGTTCAATATGTTCATAAAACTGTTCATTAGGTTCTTCTAAGTCTGACATATATATATATTAACGTTTTTTTTTTCAAATCAGTGATTGTAACGCCTCTACAATCGTCTTTCTGCCTTTTATCACCCAGTGGATGATTTGTGTGATCAAGTCGAAATGTCAGTATATTAATATTTAAATTTGTTAACATGGATAAAAACACAAAATATGTCTTTTATATATATTGTATTCATGTACTTATCACAGTCATTTTTAAATAGAGCTTAAAAATAGCTAGTCTTTTTTTAAAAATTTAAATTTATATTAGTTTATACTATCTTAGATTGATTTTGTAAATAGAATAAGTTTAAACTTTTTAGATAGGAAGTTTATAAAGAGATTAAAAGTATTTAAGAGTTATTTTAATATAATTTAAATAATAAAAATAATATATTATATGTTATTTGAAAGATAAAATTAATTTATGTTTATATTTAATTGACACAATATTAAAACAATTGTTTAATTACAGTATTAAATATTATATAATGTATTTTAAATAATATTATTTATTTAAGCTATTATTATAAATAATTAGTAATTAAATTATTCTAGAATGTTCTAAAAGTGTCACATGTCTTAAAGGTGTATGTATTAGTCTGTGAGGTTTTATGTGTTAAACAGAAATACTAATTTTTAGTTTCTTGTTAGTAAAATTAGACACATTAAATGCTGCAAAATAATATAGTGAATTGTATCATAAAAGTAGCAATTAATTTCTCTTATGCTGTCTAAATAATATTTTTTATTTTAAAATTATTATTTAAGTTATTAAAAATACTTTAATTGTTTAAATAAAGGTATTTAATATTAAATAAATTTTACATAATATTAAAATGGTCATATTATTTAGAAAATTATTTTGCAGACAAAATTTAATTTATATGTAAATTAGTATTTAATCACAACTTGGATTAACAAATGAGATCACTCAATAGGATAAGTATAAATAGGTGTTCAATCACTCTAGTTGGTAGTAGTAGTAGTAATATCTCTTGTCTAATATTTTGTTTTATTTGTCTAAGTGGGCCGTGTTTTAAAGTTTAATTTTTTATAAAATATTTTTTATTTATTTAAAAGTTAAAAGTATAATTTTAAATAATTATTTTAATGTACTCAATGTCTGGGTAAATTAATTATTTCCTATCAATAAAATTTCACATTGAAACATGATGAAAACTATGATAATTTTATGGAAACTAATAGTTGTCATCAAAGTGTCAGTTTAATGTATCTCAGATGCCATGAGAATTTAAACCATATAACCAAAGGAAGCTTAAGGCTTTGTAAGAACTCTATGTTTAATATGTTGAGTATGTGTGGAATGAAAGAACATTTATATCTAATAATTTTACTAAACACTCATAAATATAAATTATTGAGAAATTTCTATCTTATCATTATGTTGAGAATGATTATTGAAAGCTATTTAATAAGCTATATGTACTTTAAAAGAGAAAAAAGAAAGAATAAAGGTGATATACAAATAAATTAAATGCGTATAATGGAACTTGATAAATATGAATATATCTTTTTATTATCTGCGAATGCATCTGTTAAAATGTCATTACTAATTTTTTTAAACAAAGCAGCTTGAATCAACATTATATATTTTAAATTGAGCATATCGTGATAAAGAGAAAATGTTCTTTGAACTTTACATTTTAAAAGATTTTCCTCTTTGAAAGAAAGAACAAACTTTAATATTATTTTAAAAATTATCTTTATGTTTTTATAAAACATTACCTGAATGAAGACACTGTATAATATTGCAAGAAATGATTTAATTAATATGTACATGATGGAAAAGATAAAAATCTTGAATTTTAAAAAACATCCTGTGATGAATTATTACCATTGAAATACGAGCATGTACATATTTGAAAAAAAAAACCCAGAATAAAAGTTGACTGCTATAAAATTAACCGATAAATAATCTTATTCTTTAAAATGCTTTTATAAATGACTTCTGCTATCATTATAATTTGCTATAGTCTGGAATAGCATGATAAAAAATATATGTACGTGAAAAATATTACTTAATATGAAAATTATATTAGTGAATGTTTTTTTTTTAAAATATTTGTTTTCCTAATAAATACTAAGAAAATGGACTTAGTGAAATATTTATTCACTAAGGATGGACAATATTTTGTCTAGGTTTTCAAAGATTAGACTTTGTGATTTATTAAATTTTGTTTAATGTTGGCAGGGAGAGAGAAGTTTTTGTTCAAATTTTTTTGGTTGCCCATAGTGATGGGGAAAGTACACCACTGGAGGAATGAAAGCAAAGGACTTTAGTAGCTTTAAATTTTATTACTTTTCTAATTTTTTTTAGTATTAATTTTTTTTATTAATATCATTAATAATACTTATTAAACATGTTTATTAGAAATATGTTTAGTTTAAATATTGAAATAATTTATCCTTTAAAAAAAAGATAAGTATTAGAAAATTTAATTTTCTGAAAGAAAAAATAAAATACTTATAGCTTATTTTATATTTGGAAGATCAAGAAGAGAAGGGGATTGCCATATTTAATTCCAATAATTGTTGGAATTAAAGGTAAATTGTTATGTATTTTAATATTTAATGATATTTTAATTTATGTAATTTATTTATCATATTGCGTGAATATTAAAGCCAGATGAGTCATATTTATATAATTATAAACATTTTAATTACTGTATGAATGTAATGTAAATGTAAGAAAATGTTTTATGAGTTATGTAAAGATATTTAAATAATTTTTATGAATGCTTGAGTATGCCTATATTTTTTCAACATGATTATGAGTTTTTAGTGTATCATTATGAATGATATCTGTTTAGAAACAACATGAAAATGTTGATCTCTAAATTATCTAGTACTATAAAATAATTGAATGAATGTATAATAATGATGAATATTTTATTGAAATCATTTGTGCATACAATGTTTTGAACCTCATCTTGAGTTAAATATTAGATATTTATCTTGGAAATGTGGTTTGGAGTTTTTTATGTAATGAGGTTAGTATTTTTTTGCAATCTTAGGAGAAATATTCAGAATGTGGAAGATAAAGGATAGTGGTGTGGGAAAGTAGTTATAAAATGAAATCCTAGGTGTTATGTAAATATTAAGGAAGGATATTATATGTGAATCATATTGTTGTAAGTTAATAATTAAAATACAGATAACAAAGGTGTGTATAGTTAATACATGGAAAGTAGTACTCTTTGCATAGTTTAGTAAGAGCTCAGGTATAAGCCATGACCAGAATTTAGGATACATGATAAATATGTGACCTTAAGCACTGTAACCATGTTGTTTCATATTCATTTGGATGAGTTATTATTGTATTCATATCCTGCACTGTAATCACTTTTAATTGCCACTGGATATTGCATCATAAATGATTGTTTAAAAGTTGGTTAGAATAATAACTAGACTGTTGAAAGTTGTAAATTGTAAAAATGCAAGAGAGAAAAAATGTTATTACAAATGATGTTTAATTATTTACTGTTTATAGTGGAAATGGATAAGGAATGATTTGATATTCCTAGAAATGTTTGAATGTTAGAGATCATTAAATTTAAATATTAATGCATATTTTGTTTGATTGTGAGAAAGAATAATAAAAGCATAATATCTGAATGCTGTTATGTTAATAGATTATAAAATGAATAAATAAAAAATGTCAAGCAATATAATTCTTTAATATAATTTGAATTTTTCTATGAGAATAGTGAACTCATATAAGAGTAAAGTTATAGGATTATTTTTAAAGCTTTTTAAAAATAATTAGTTTTATAAAGTGATGATTAGAATTATTTTAGTACCTATATTTTTCTTTATTTAAACATTGCATTGCTAGAATATATCTGAAAGGTAAAGAGAACAGCTTTACTGGTATATGAAAGAAGTGCCTAATCTTTTTTCAATATAATGTTATATGCTAAGTTTTAGATAAGTGCTAACTTTAATTTGAATTTTATGGCTAATAGGCATTGCTATAACTAATTACTTTCTAAATAATGTGAAGCTTATTATTAGTTAAATAAGTCATATTTATTTATTGTTTTATTATAATAGCGGCAATAAAATATTGTTATCATAATGATAGAAATAATAGATTGTTACTATAATGTATCATATATTCTATTTTCCACAGTTAAATAGTCAAAATGAAGGTTATTTAATATTTATTTATTTTATTGTTTTCTTATGTAAATATTTTAATCTAATTAATTTTCTTATGTTGTCTTTTGTAAATATTTTAAGTTTTTATAAATTTATATTGTTATAAGTATAGTATATTGTTAAATTATAATAAAATTGTAAATGTTATTTAATTCGTATTGTCTTCAAAACAGGCAAAACTCTCCATACAGTAGTGCCACTCAATGCAAGCCAGAGTAATCAATGGATACCAGAAGGCTTGTGCATAAAATCCATATATAGTGCCTACTCATCCAATATCCCCAGCAGATTAGTTTCTGGCTTGTGGCCTTCATCAGTGAGGAGCCTTGGATCTATCTGCAAGCACTGCATCTAGATTTAGGATCCTAAGCCAGAAACTAGTCTGGGGATATTGGATGAGTAGGCACTAGATAGAGATTTTATGCACAAGCCTTCTGGCATCCATTGATTACTCTGGCTTGCACTGAGTGGCATTACTGTATGGAGAGTTTTGCCTGTTTTGATAACAGTTATAAGCAAGCATAAAAATGATGATCATGTGATGTTTAGTGGTTTAATCATATTGTCTTGAGAGTTTACTGTGTCCAAGTGTTTTTTTTTGAATCTTCATATCCACACACGATTTATGAAAATTATTTGGAACATTATCTTATTACACATGATTAATAAAAGTATATTATTATAATTGTTATTATTACAGAAGATCTAATTATTAGTGATTATGAAAATTATCCAATGCCAATTTTAAATACTTAATGTTGCAATTATAATTATATTAAGAATATATTATTTTCTATGAATGCCATATAAGAAATAAAAGATTACATGATATTTTATAAGAATTTATGATTTTGTTTATGTTTATTGAAGAGTATTAATAGTCAAATAAATGTATGATTTTTTAAAAATCGTTAAAGTATTCTAGTTTATCGTTGTTGTTTTGCAAGGATAGTTGAATATATGTAAAATCCCTTATTATATTTAAGTACAGGATATTAGTTTATTTATAATCATTATAGAGATGAACCTGAGGTGTTAAATAATTATAGAGTTGCATGAAGTGATGATGGATAAAATTTTTAGTTAATGTTAGATGTTGATGTTATTTTTATGAAAAAATAGTAATTGATTTCTTTTTTCATAATAAATTTTGTAAGTTGTTAAGTTAGGATTTATGTCATGTATGTTATAAGACATGAGAGTATTATGAGATAGTTTTTGTTATATAAAATAAATAGGGGTAATATTCTTATGCCATTGGGAGTATATCTCTTGGGATACATCCTCAAATGTTAAACCATTATACCTTGCTGGATGTCGCATGTAAAGAGTTTCAAAATTGTATTAGTATTTTTAATTGAACCATATTTTAATTGTAATTAATGAGCTAGTTGTAATTTAAATTGTTAGTATAATAGATGGACTGAGTATTTAATTTGAATCCTGATTACTTATTATTATTATTATTATTATTATTATTATTATTATTATTTAACTTGGTTAATTTATTATATTTAATTGTTATGAAATATTAATTTTGTTAGATATTATATGTTATATTATATGTTAGAAGTCCATTTTGATCTAATTATGATAATACTTATCTTTAATAGTTATTGTTTACATAACTTGATTATAGATTATTATATTTATCAATAGTTATGCAGAGAATTTTTAGGTTAGATTGATCTAGATTTTCCTGAATCAAGGGTACAATATATATATTGATCTTCAAACTTTTTAAATATATTTAGCATTCGAGAACTAGTAAGGAAGTTCCATCACTTTTCAATGGTTTCTGATTTGAAGTTTTGTTGGTACTAGTTTGAAGCAGAACTGTTAATATTGTTGTAACATTGATATTTATTTGCCATTTTTATACTAATATTGTTCTTTATTACTTTTTGCCATTATCTGTTAAGTTAATTATTTTAGAAGTTTTTCATGTCTATTGCAGTCACCCAAGTCATTTTTGTCTACTCTTTTTGATGACCACTTTGGATTAGACTTTAGGTAATTGGCTATGAATGAAGATAGACTTCTTATTGTGTTTAATATTAACAATAAATTTTTCTTTACAGATATGCCATATTATCAAATAGAAATCATAGACGTAATTAAAAAATTAAATGGCTGAAATGAAAAACCTATGGCTAAAAGTGATAATAACAAATTGGTAGACAATTTGAAGCATTTACAAAATGGATGAAATAAGGAAGTTTATGAAATATGGAGAAGGAAAGTTGTGAATATATATTAAAAAAAACAGATTAAATTAGCAGAAACATTTATTCTGCTATGGATCAAAATCATAATGAAATGATATCAAATTATTGCATTACTATAAATGGAGGACCCAAATTAACTGGAAGTTCTCTGGTAAATGTGCTTTTTATTGTACATGCCTCTGTGGAGACATTTCACATCAATCTGCCAAATGACATTACTGTGTGAAATTGTGGTGTGTGACATATTTTTTTTGTAAAGTGCCTTTCACTTTTTTTTTTTGGCTGAAAAGTTGGAATAATTGAAATTCAGTTTCCTTTTAAGAAAATCAGCAGGGAAAACAGTTGTAATGCTTGAAACAGATTGCAAGAAAGCTATTCTGGGCACAAGTTTATGAATTATTTAATGAAATTTGCAAAATTCAACATGTTCCAAAAAAGTGTGGTGTGTAAAATCCAATGTCAAGAATTTTTTTTTAAGCAAACAGTATTTCCCCTCAAAATTAGCCTGCAACAATCAGATGTTTTATCTGTAAGTTCTGAAATGTTTGTGTATTGCAGTAAAATGTAATCATCTTATTTTGTGGCAATGTGAGGACTGTAAGCTTTACCATGATAATGCCTCTGCATACAGTCTTGAGAGTCAAATAATTTTTAATTGAATTCTGCATGATCCAGCTTATCTATCAGTCATATTCACTTGGTCTCTAACTGTGTGACTTCTTTTTACTCTATCAAATAAAAAAAATGACTAAAAAAATTTTTTTATGCAGACTTAGAAATGGTGAAGTGTTTCTGGACCACTTTGAAAAGCGAAAAACACATTGACTATTGTATTATATTAAATGGACAATACCTTGAAGGAGATTAAATTTATGACACTTAAAACTAAATAAACATTTATTATAAAATTTTGATTATATTTGGGTACCTCCTTGTAGTTGCATTGTGGTAATTTGAAAAAAAAATTTTGTTTATACTTCACCTTCGAGTAGTAAGCTACAAAATGCACATTACACAAACAAGTGAAGCTCAATTTCAAGAGAATTATATGGCTGAGCACATTTGGGAACCTTTCTCATGCCAACATTGCAACCAGAACTTCTCAATATTACTACTTATATAGGAGAACACTAAACAACACTGAAAGTAAGTCTATATTCCTTGAACACCAAAGAACTAAGGGCCATATATTTGAACCCACCATAGCAAAGGCATTATGCACAGAGTGCAATGATACTAAGCACAAAATAAAAGCATGCTTCATCATAAATGATAACAATGCAATAAACCGAAAGAAATCATGCTATTCCATCTCTAAAAAATGGACTGTATGAATACATGGAGTAAATTTGAATGGATTTACATAAATTACCACCCAGTCTTTTAAAAATCACAACTCAAACTAACTCTCCTAAGATAGGCTATAAATATGGGATCTAAAGGTTCCTGAAAGTGCTCAACCATATAATTCTCTTGAAATTGAGCTTCACTTTGTTTGCATAACATGCAATTTGTAAATTACGGTAATTTATTCTCTCTTTTTTGCTCTGTTATCAAACACTAAACCTACTTGCCATTTTCTCTTTTGGGTACTCATCTTATAGCTAAAGACGCTGCTCTATGGCACCATTTTCACGCTAAAACACAAAAATGCCATTTCAGCGGCCGACATGTTTGAACCCGCATTTTCTATAATACAACTTTTTTTTTGTGCTATAGATTGCAGGCCACTATGTCGCATCACAGTATAGCATGTATGTCACATCGCAGCAAATACATTTTCTGAATTCGCACAGTTTATAAAATAGTTATGGCTTGGTGAGAGGGTGTTGTTTTCATTGGATTTTTTTAATTTTAAAGTATTGAAATGTTCAGATTTTGTACATTAATAATTATCAGACTTTTTACAATGTACTGTATTGAAGTTTTAATTGGGAAAATGTTGACAAGATATATGTGTAAAGTGAGTTGCAATTAGGTAATGTGTCAAGTAACGTACTGTTCGTAACATTCCACGAGACAAACAAGATTCTACCATGTGTATATTTTTGAAGTAAAAAAGAGCGGCAACACAAAAATATCCAGTAAGAAAAGTACAATTCTGCATGATTTTTTGTAAATTTCATAAAAAGTAAATATTATAAACATGGTTAATAAGTAAAGAAGACATTTATATGTGTTTGTTGTTGTTTAAAAAAGTTTTACTTTCTTTCTTTTCTCCGACTATGGTTACAATTTTGATATTTTTTATTTTAGCATTACAAACAACAGAACACTAACCCTAAACCTAACCCTAAAACTAACCCTAAACCTAACCGTAACAACTTTTAATTTTTGTTGTCATTGTATTTGAAATAAAAATTAGCGGTAATATCTGTTTGTCTGCAGAAAAAAAGAAAAGGTAAAACGAAGACTAAAAAAGTTTTTAAACAACAACAACAAAAAAACCCCGTAACCCCAGTAAAAAAATATCCGATAGAAAATTGATTTTTCTAATAAAGCAAAATAAAAAAACATGAATCAAATTGTAATTTATTTATTTTATTTTACATTTATTATTATCATTTAATTTGTATACGTTAATAAAAAATATTTAAAAAAGACGATTTTGTTTTGTTTTTATTTTCGCATTACAAAAAAACACATCAAAATAATTGAAATCAACAGCTCGTGAATGTTCATATTTTATAGTTTTAGCATGAAAACGGCACCATAGAGCGGCATCTTTAGCTATAAGATGAGAACCCTATTTTGATATTTAACACGAATGTAATATTAAAGAAAAGTCATATGGATCAAAATGATATATTAACTTATTTATCCACTAAGAATGTTCATATTTTTTTTATTAACGATTATATTTTAAGATGGAATAACGAAAAAACTATAAGATGTAATTTAATAATTTTTTAAAGGAAGTGAAATTATAGAGAATTAAAACTATTTCACCAAACAGGATACATTTAATTACAGACTCTTTTTTATATTATTAAGCCAGTATTATATCATTCTTAAATTTGGAGAAGAAAGTTAGTGGTTTTATTCTTAGTGCATTGAAATAGATACAAAATTTATTTATAAATATAAATGCTTTTTTTTTGTTTGTTTTATGTTCATTTAAGTAAAGTAAAATTTGTGATTTAGGCATCAGTGAGTAATGTTTTCCTAATCTACTATTCAAAATTCTATGAGAGATGTTAGAGAGTCCTGCTATGGGTTATTTTAACTTCATATAAGACATTTTAATTTTGTGATTAGTCCACCTTAAGCAAATGTATTATATACTTAAGTAGGAAGATTTATTTGATCTTTACAATTTGGTACAGTAGTAGAGTTGCAGACACTGGAACTCAAGATTCATGGAGTATGGTTTTGGCTCGGTCACTTCAAGATATGAATTCATGAGCCTGTAAAATATTCAATTATTATTATAATTAAAACATTTCTGAAATATATAAATAGAGACATCTGCTATAATTGCAATTTAATTAGTATTCTTTATTAGGCTCCAATCACAATCTTTTTATTTGTCTTCATCGTTTATCCAACATCTACCCAAATCAAATTACCATATTTTGAAGTACAAGTGTTATATTTTCGACACCCATTCTTTGATATCATTGATTAAAGTTTAATTAAACTCATCGATTATTATTTCTAATCATTTTAAAGCTAGAAATTATCATATAGAATTTCTTTATGTTAAAAAAGTAGAAAATGATTTATCAAACGCTTTTTACGAAATGCTATTATAGATGAAAACGCCAGTGATATGAAATCTAATGCTGACGTATGATAATGAAAATTCAATAGAAATACGAAATGTAAATGGTAATTGAAGAAAAATCCAGTATTATGGAAATGTGGGGGAAATAAAATAAGTTGCTTGTAGACCATATCAATAGAAATCGAGAATGACATAAAATTCTTTCAAAAGGTAAAATGGATCTAGTTATTGAACTAGATAAAACAAAAAAATTTTTGAATGTTATTAAAGCAGGAAAAAATTATTAAGTGACCAAAAATATTCTATTTGCAAATAGGTACTTTAGTATTAGATCTGCTGTGATGAAACCCGACCTCATCCCTAACCCTAAATCTAACCCAGCACGACTGCGATATATCACAGTAGGGTCTAATACTAAAGTACCGGAAACAGTATTGAATAGAAAAGATAATTTGTTCTGAAGATGTTTGTGAATGCATATATTTATATATAAATTCAATGTTTTTATTAATGTAAACCAGCAGAAAGAAATGGCGTAATATCAAATATATTGATAGAAATCAAGACTACGTGATTGAAACAAAGAAACACATTTCCCCCCCTTATTTAAGAATGTTATTTATTTTCGCAATTGCAAATGAAAATTTTACCATCATTTAAAATTCTAGAACTGCTATAAATTTTGTTTCAGTAAGCAGTTTAATAATTGTGTAATGACCTAATAGGATTAAGCCGAAGCTGAGTCACGCCATCATTAAAGAATCAATGTGTCGCCTGATTGTAAAACCTTTGTCTTTGACTCACAGCTACAAGATAATGATTTTCTTTTTTCTATTTTATCTTTTAAAAATGTAAGGCAAAAACATTTTATTTACAAGTTTCAAGAAAGCCAACTAAATAATTTATTATAATTCGTGGAAATAACCTCATATGTTGGCATATATTTGATTTAAGGTTTTATGATACAATAGTAGTACATCAGCCTGCCGTGATCTATGACCTGGGTTCGAATCGGAGTTAAATGAAATTGGAAAAAAATCAAATTTTTTTAATACCATTTTATAGAAATCTAAATATTTGATTCTTCTAAATACATCATTTTTAAATACATATTCTATTCTTTATACATTGTACAGTTTCAATTAAAACTTGTATCAACTGTTAGTACCGTCTTTTTTACTAGTTCTTGGATTTTAAACTCCTCTCTCGATATTGTAATATATGAAATTAAAAGCGCGTGAAGCTTCTCTTTCAAACGCTTCATACACTTTTAATTTTATAGTTCTTGGATGTAATTTTGCATTAACACATATATTGCAACTCATTAATCAGTATTATCATTTCCAGTACTAAATATACTACATACAATAAAGAAACTGAAATGTATATCTTTTATTGATCAAAATACAATCTAACTTTTGGGTTCGTTCATGCAGATGCTTTTCACTTGAGTTTTCTGTAAAAAAAAAAGAATTCCCAAAATGCAAAAGCCATCTAAGTTTTAGCTAGGCTTAGGATTGGCTAGCCATCAAATGTTGGTTGATAAATGGGTGTCTAGCTGTTATTAGCTATAGGATAATACAATAATGAAAAAACTATTTAAACCCTCACTACTCAGTGTTTGGCAATCCTAGTCAGGAATACCTTCTCTTGCATTGCTTATCAATGAAAAACTAATGAAGAAATCTTTTTTTCTGCAAGAACACACCAATTTCTTTTAAAGCTAAGTTACTCTAAGCTTTAGTAATCAATAAACACTAGACGGTAATGCTATTATATTCACATACTCAGATGTCTGTTATCTTTTGTCATTTCTTAATGAAGAACTTTGGATTCAAAGTGGGATTAATGCAGTTATGCATCTAGCAATGACTTTTATTTACTCTTACATTATGCAATTGTATTTGCAAATTGATTTGGTTTCAAAATCTTAGATGTTTATTAAATTACAGGCTATAGTTTGAATAGTAAAAGTGAAAAAAGGTGACAACTAGTTGCATAAGTACATTGCTTTGAATTCGGTACCCTTGCTTACAAAAATAAAAACTGGAAATTAGTTATGGGATAAAGTATAAACTTTATTATCTAGTGTCCATTGACTAGTAAAGTTTATAGCCGATGGTTCTAAAATAAAGTGAAGAGAGTATATGAACAGCTGAGAAAGTTGTAAGATATTTTATTGGTATGACATTTTACTATAAGGGAATATTTAGTGCTGTTTACTTTTCACTTACATTATTGATTTGCTAGAGTTTGTAGATAGCAAAGAGTGAATCTCTTAGCAAAAGAATTTGTGGTTGACAATAAATATCACATAATCATCAATGTAAAATACTCATTAAAATTATAAGATAACTCTAAAGTTAATATTAGAATGAAAAAATGTTGAGATTAGCAAGCAATGGAAAACTATGATCTGTGATGTTCTAATATGTATTCAGTCATAGTATTTATTATTTAACTCCATCTAGTAAAGAACTTAATATAATTACATCAGCAAAGCTCTTCATTAATTCCATCTTTTTGATTCTTTCCACAAATTCTTAATAAAAAGGTTATTGCATTTTATATTCAATATTCATTACTGTTAAGCCAGTACTACTCTCCATCCCCACCCCAAAGAAGACAGAATAAGAACAACAAAAAATTAAAGATGAGTTTTGTGGTAATTATATAAATTAATCCATAAAATACAAATGCGTTCATACAAAATATTTTTTTCACTCTGTTTTCAAAAATCATGCCTAAGAGAACTCTATTGGGTTCTATCCTGAATACAGCCTTCCATGTAAATAATTAACAATAATAATCTTTATAGTACAAATAAATTCAGGATGCCCTCTACAATAGTTATATTATTTTTAAATTCACAATAAAATATTTGTTCTAGAAATTTTGTTACAAGTCATTCACTTCCTAGGCCCTATCCAGTAAAAAATTGTCATGCCAAAGTACACTCAATACCGTCACATTCATCAAGCTGAAAAAAATATGTGGATTACTTTTTTGACTTTACTGTCATGTTTTCAAGATATTATGGAGCATTCATCAATTAAACTTTCTCAGCTTCTTTAAATTACTATAATAGCATTAGTTCAAGCTGTTATGCCACTAAGATGTTTTAGGTTTAAATTAAATTTAATCCTAATTTGAAGACTAAAAAATATTCTGACAAAATATGAAACCTATGTGTGAGTTAACTATGCAGAAAGGATTAATGGGTATATAACTAATATATAATTAAATATTGCCTAATGCTATACTAGTAATAATAAAGTAGAAAATCGTATACATTAAACACTAGCTATAAAACAAATTTATACTAAAATTCTCTCACAACTGTGGTTTCATCTATTAACAAATAGACATTTTAAAGAGAAAAACAACTAAGTACAATACTCACTCATATGTAAATTAGAAATAATTTTTCCTAAATCATTTCTAAAACCTCCACTTTTAATTTCAAAGAAATGAAAAGTACCATAGATATTAAAGTTAAGATGATTTTTGAAATAATTTATGAAGTTATTTCTGTTATATATATATGTTATAAACATTTTACCAATTTGTATATATGTAATCATATGAAAGGAAATTGATTTTCAGACATGTGCTATTAGATTTATATAAAATTTACATACACTCACAAGCTTAAATGAATCACTTATGCTTAGGGCTTATTCTTATATAAATGAACCCTTATTGACCACACTGAAATCAGGACTTGATCTTATTATGAGCCTAATATTTCAAATAAATTATTTGTACAAATTTAGTTTATATATCACAGGAAAGAGAAAGTTTCTCATATTTAACTACTTCTGACTTTAAATTATATATATATAAATGGTTTGTATCTAGTTGATTTTCACTTGAGAAGATCTATTCATTAATAAATGAAGCCATAGCCATGAAATTTTTTTACACAATTGTGTGCCCGCAGACAGGTTGTGATTCAGTTTATTATGGGGAAACTCAGGCCACAGTGGGAAATAGACTGGCTCAGCATAAATATGTATACACAAAAGCTACAACCAAAAAAGAAGGCAGCTCAGTATTTGCTGACCATCAGCAGGAATACAACCACAAATTTGAGCCCTCTAAGGCTGACATCGTATGCACAAAAAGAAACGATGTCAAGAGGAAGGTCAAAGAAGCATGTTTCATCACCAGCGATGCCAAAGCAATAAACAGAAAGGACATGTGCTTCGCGATTTCGAAAAAATGGATGATATAAGCGATTTGCATGCATTTGCATATAGTTAACAATATGAAAAGGACTATGAATATGGAGCTGCAAGGGCTCTGAAAGCGCTAAGTCTAAAAGATAGAATAGATAAAAAAGCCTACTAATTAATAAAAGTTTCACCATAAAGCAATTAGTTTTAGCGTATTAGTAATTAAAATTTTTTAGTATAAATTTGTTTTACTAATAGGATTTAATACTATATTATATCCGGTTTTATATGTATAAAATCAAAAATAAATGACCATAACCATTCTACCTCCAAAATAAAATATAGAATAATAGAAAAATAAAAAAAATAAAATAACAATACACTAGAGTTGATCTTAATTAAGTGATCCAGTTATAGTTCATAAATAGTTCATTAATATACTTATTTGATGTTTTGAGATGCTGTCTTTTAACTTCTGCAACAAATTTTTCTTTCTAAAAGATTTCAATACTTCATGTAATTGCAATTCTCCATTGTATTTTATTATCAACTATAACTTTCCAATAAAATAATCAAAATTTACAGCTTTTAAAAGTGTTTTTAAGATGATCTTCATAAGGTAAATTTACAATATAAAACTCTTATGTTCATCGTAAAATATTTTTTATAAAATCTGTCATTGTTCACTTGCTTTATGTGTCTAATTCAATAAAGATGTGACTTTATAATAGTGGACTTTATAATATCATATCGAGGAAGTTGAAGAAAATATCAATTTGTCTAATAATTTCACCAACACATTTTTAGAATTCCACAGAGCATTCTTAAGTGAAATTTTACTAATGTCTTTAAGTTATATTGTTAGAGAATTCAAATCATACTTTTATATAATAAATTGGTGAATTAACAACTCTATATGCAACTTATTTAATTATAGTACTTATATTATTGTACTGAAATACTTTACTTTTTAATCTGTTAAAAGTGGGAAGCAGTACATTGAAGTGATAAACTTTAAACATTTAAATCTCATTTCTACATAAAAAGCTACCAAGACATTAAAATTGGCACACATTTACAAAAAATAATAATCATGCAAAATAAAAGTTGCTGAAGATTTATTTTTCATCAGGGGTGGGCAATTGTTTTGGCTCGGGGGCCACATAGGTTGGTGGAGGGCCGCATCAGGGGTGACTTTGTGGAAGCGAAGGTTAGCAGAAGGTCACATCTTTTTTCATGACACAATAAACATACTGCTTTATTCCCTGTATTACAAAAGAAATATTTGTTTGTCCATTCTTTATTAAACACATGACATTCATTATCAATTTTACATTTTTTCGGAGGGTTCATGGTTTCACTAAAGTTGGAAACATATATATTTGCTAATGCAAAGACAAAATTGAAATTATCCAGATCAACTGGAAAAGCATTGCATATCGTATCTACACTGCACATGTGTATTGATGTGGCCATCCTAGTGGAAAATACGTAATGAATATTCAGTCACGCAACGGGAAGGAAATCTCAGTCCAAGGCAGATTTTTCTGATTGGCTTGGTGAGCCACATAAAAACTCTAAGCGGGCTGCATGTGGCCCTCAGGCCGCTATTTTCCCACCCCTGTTTTACATCATTAGATAATGAAGGATTCAAATTTTGTGGAACATTATTAAACGAAAATCATTATTTATTGTTCTGAATAAGACTACTTTATAGTCAAAATTGTTAGCATAAAAATAAAAAATTGCATTGAAATAAGTATATAAATCTACAAAACTACATATATATTGGAATTTTACTAAAGCAAAAAAAGGATCAGTTTTATAAATATTTCAAAAATACAATATATTCATTTGTTAACTTTTAATTATAACATTCTGTGTTGGCCCTCAATATCTAAGTCAGATTATCAATCTAAAAAATCATCAGTTATATATTTAGGTACACACATACACCAAGGCAGAAATAAGCATATCTGATTATGTATACAACTGTTTGTTTGTGTAAGTGCTTGTATCCGATAAAAAGATCTACAGCCAGATATTAATAAATAATGATTTAGATTTAGAAATATGTTTTATTATTTTGTTACTATATTGATATTTATTACAAATTATTTAGCACCTCTTTTCTTCCAAGCATAAGCTGTGGTTAAGACCCGTAGAGGTCCCTGTCTTTGTATTTTTCAGACGCTTATTCCTGAGGTTACAGCCTTAGTAAATATCACC
This sequence comes from Epiperipatus broadwayi, assembly GCA_028023455.1. NCBI lineage: Eukaryota > Metazoa > Onychophora > Udeonychophora > Euonychophora > Peripatidae > Epiperipatus > Epiperipatus broadwayi. Next base: position 2,234,632 of record JAQFVV010000126.1, on the reverse strand, counting down.
TAATACTGATTAAGTTAAATCTATTTTTTTAAAAAATCAGTTTTGTATGTATTAATTATTTGTATATATACAATAAATTTATGAAATGTACTTAGTGTTAACATTATCCTTGTAGAATAGACTATATCGAACTCACACCAGCAATTCAGATTATATATAAAAATTGTAACTTTGAGTGTGCACACTGTTCTGACTTACTGAAACATCTTGTCATTGAAAAATATCTAATTTGGCTTTTGCATTTATTGCCTCAAATGATGGTTAATAAACTGATGATTTCAATTTAACACAAATTGAGTGTTTATATATGAGTGTAAATATATAAAACAATCAGCATAATAAATGAGTGCTGATTATATTAATGCAATGCACCACAATATCAAAGCCTTCCATATAATAGATGAAAAATGAATCCATATTTGTCTGGTGTACAAGATCTTATATTAGGGATGGGCAAGATGATGATCATGAGCCACATATAGACAACTAAGAAATTTTGGAAAGACTGCCTGAATTAAAAATAATGATATCTAATACTATATTACATTAGATTGGACAGCTATACATAAAATAAATATATTTTTTGCACCTGTGCCACTACTATAGGTGAGAAATGACTTTCCACCATTAAGATGACTATATATAAGAAGGTAGTGACAGTAAGTGGGTTAGTTCATAAAAACATATTCATTCAAAATACATGATAATGTGTATGCTGACTATCAATTTGAATATGTTCACTGAGCAACATGTAAACATAACTGGAAGCATTGAATATTTTCTGTCAATTGTGATGCCAATAAGTGTTTTTTTGTTGCGACAGGTACACAGATTTAATTATCATGAAAAATTAAGTACCATTTTTTAATACAGAATGAAAAGAACAGCTTTTATTCGAATAATAAATGCAAAATGTATGTTATATATGTCATAAATGGGTGTCATTTCCAAATGTTGAAAAACACATTAAAACTGTAAATGTAATGTGTAAGTGATGGTTTGTGACATGGAGATATTTACAAGTAGTCCTTATCCTAATAAAGTATTCTACCTCTGTCTTATATGAATTAAAACAATTATAGCTGCCAGGGCAAATATAAAATCAGCTGAGATATTCTTCTAATTTTATTTAAATTAGCTTACATTTAAATTTACAAAGTGGAATTAATTTGTAAGATTTAAATATAAAACAATTTGAATAAAATGGCTTGACTTTTGCATTGATTTGATATTTGCAGTTATAGTTATCATTGTACTAATCTGACGTCTATATAAGACTTTGGAAAACAAACAAAAATGGTTTCAGTTTTATCTGCAATATGAATGATTTTGATATTGAAAATAATTGCATTAATATAACCAGAACTTGAAGATATTATTCCATCTGCTGCATATTTATTAGTATTATAATATTCTATTAAATATTGAACTATTTTTAATAATAAATGCAAACTATATATATATACATGATATATATAACTCTATATTTCTAAGTCAGTCTCAGGATGTGATTGTTGAACTATTAATTATATTGAGGCATAAGTTAGGTTTGAAATGGTAGATCAGATATGAAAAGATTTTATATTGTTTTGTATTTATTTAAAAAAATAAGGTTTTAAATTATGATATGCTGTTGAATCTAATCAGTATTTATATTTTCATCCATGTAATCTGAAGAGACACAAACTTGTCTGCAATTTAAAAGGTTTTTATATCACAACTATTTGTGAAATATAACATTGAGAATCATATAAAAAAACTTAACAAAATTAGGATTTAATACCTATATTTTATACCAATAAGTAAAATATTTTTATTATGAAGTAAAATGGATTATCAAGCATAATATAGATTTTAAATAACTATGCCACAAATTTCTAGGATATGTTCAAAGATTAAAGGGATTTGCTCTTATGATTTTAATAAACAAATTAAAATTAAATGACTTATTGTTTGAGAGTTTATAGAAGATTCAAATATTGGAAGTGACAGAGCAGAGTTGTGATTCATAGATTTTGAGCTTCATAATAATGACTTCTGGTTTCCAGCAAATTTAAATAGCTAATACTGCAAAGAACATTATTAGGTTAGGTTTCAGTTAAGAATCAAATCCTGTATTCACTCACAAACAATGATCTAGTATGCCAAACTGATTTACCACAGTGAAACAAAGATTAGTTTTACATTAAAATTAAATAAACATGCATGTGTATATGTTATTAATAAATGTATTGTTTATATATATATAATTTAGATAAAAGAAAACTACCCTTCCACTCATGTACTACAAAAAGACTGTACTCCACATCAATAAATGTCTTAAAAGAATGGGTGGTCATTTTCTTTTAAAACTTATTGACATGGAATTCTGTCTATTCATAGCACATGAGTGGAAGGGTAGTTTTTTTTCAATTTAAATTATATACATACCAATATAATATATTTAATGATGATTTGTCACAGACATTATTATTTTTTAATTTTAAGAGGGAATATAGATGCAGTTTTTATTCAGTAAAATATAAAGTTTATTTGTGAGAATGTGGTGACAGAAAATGAAAAAAAAATGGAGGTCTGCAACTCTTTTCTAATGCATTATATCATTTTCTGCTACAGTTGTGTTCTGATAAGCTATCCATTTGTTTTCACCTGTATTGTAATCAAAGTCATCAATTATTTTCTAGATTTTTTTTTTACTGTTTAGTTTTCACATTATATGAATCACGGGAAACATTAAGTGAAATGACTTTGATTTATACTTCTAAAGATATGTCTCCATGTTAAAAATGTTTTTTCTACATTTTTCACAGTAATCCTTTCAAGAAGTATTTATTTTTGACTACTAGATTCTTTGTTAGTGATGGATTATCCAAGAAGGTAAAAATTACCAATAAATTTCTATATCTTTTTTTTATACCTATTTTTATAATTGACTACTGATTATATTGTCATAATCATAAAATATTAAAAACTTTTGAACATAAAAAACATCTTCTTGCAAAGGCTTCTAATATCTTTCTATTATATTTGAAGCTAAAGATTTAACAAAGGCTTAAAAATATTTGAAAGTAGATTTTTTTCAAATGTGACCTTAATATTTAGATGTTAAAATAAACTGTGCAAGAATAAATTTGATTTGTTGTAATACCCCAAGTCTAGTTATTTTCATTCTTTTGAGAAAATTGAACTAAACATCAGCAAACATTATTAACATACTCTTGCTTAACCATAATATGCAAATGATAGTGTTGGTTATTGTAAATGAAATCAAATAATAATATTGTATTTTTTTATCATTAATAAAATTTTATCTACAATATATGTATATGTAAATTCATTGAAAAGAGTCAACACTTAAACAACACCAATATCAGTAACAATCTCAATCGGATATCAAGGCAACCTCCCTTTAACATTAAAGATGGAAATCCACCTTTATTTATGGTCTAATATGTTTATATAGAATTAAAGATTGCATCTTGAGTACAGAGAGTAAATTATTGATATATATTGTACCGGTCAAAATAGTATGCTCACTTAACAAGATTTAAATCCTAAGCAAAAGTATATTTAGAATTACATAAGTATTAATAAAGGATTATAGAGAGAGAGTTTATGAGCAAAACTAGCAAAACATCATAAATGGATCTATGAATTAATTTAGCTACAAATTATAAATCATCCATGAATGTTCGTATTAAGGCAGCTCTAAATTACATGATTTTACCTAAGATATCAGCATAGCGGCAGGCAGGCAGGTTGGCACTTCTATATCATCTCATACCGGTAAGATGGAATTTGGATGGCTGGTAGATGGTTCTTCGAGAGAAGAAGAAAAAGGTGCTAGATTCCACTACTCACGCTTCATCGTGCAGAACTTGTGTTGGCTTCTTAAAAGTAATTAAACTGAAAGTCTAAAAAAACTAAACTTCCTTTGTTCTGTGGTTCCTTTTATAACATTTCAATACCGCCCAGAATGCAATTTCATATACCAACTCTATCTCTATAATCCCTTTAAAAACAACATTTAATTAGCAAAAATATTTTCAATAGATAAGGCTTGAAATACCATTTTTAGCTATTTTAAATCATTCGACAACAACTGATAAACGATTTGTTTTTTCGATTTTAATTAAGATTTATAAATTTTAATTGTAGACAACGATCTGACTAGTGATAAAGATAATTTCAGTATTTCAAGCCTTCCCCATTTTTCTTTGTTGTTACATTCCAATAGTTTAATTAAATACTTTAAATCAAAATACATATAGATATAACAAAAAAAAAAAAATTACAATTATATAAAGAAAATGTTTAGTTGTCAGCAATAAACATTAATAACATTATTGCTTCATTCATATATATACGCATCACGCACACTGCTGTTTTATTTTACTAAATAAAAATTAATTTTACTAATCTTTCTAATGATTCGGTATATAGTGTGTGAGTGAATAGCATATATTTATAGCAAGGTCTGAATTGCGGACCCCTAGGAGGTTAGTATAGATGGTGAAACATGAAGCATCGATGATGATTAGACATCGATTGCTTCATTCTTTCCCACTTAAAGTGATCAAAAAAAAATCAATAAAAAAAAAAATACCTTAGTTGGAGTCTACTATCATTTTGGTGAGAAAAACAACCCTTTTAAATATGGAAATGAAAATCTTTCATTCGTTTATTTTCTTTACTTTATTGCTGCTGGTTATTATTTTTTTATTCACTGAAATATTTGGTGTAGATATTCAAACGTGAGAATGTCCATTTTCATTTTCGATTGTCTTCAATGTTGTTTATCCATGGCTGCTGCTTCTTAGTTTTTTTTTTTTCAATAATATTTTCCTGGATCTGGAGGTATGTAAGGGTTATAGGTATGTCTTTCTAGATCTCTTAGTAAAATATCAAAAGCGGTCACAATATTATGCTTTGGTATATTATTATATTGTTCATTCTTAAAAGTATCTTGCTTTAAAAGAATTTCTCTAACTTTCTGTGATCTAATGGCATCCATTATAACATATTCACTTTGGAAGTTGGGAAGTTTTTCTCCATCTTTTATGAAACTATTTTTTTTCAACAATGTCCATGCTTTAAAACAAAGTTTATCATTTCTGTTTAATGAGTTCAGCTCCTCATCATATTTCATAAATAAATAATTATGGGATTTATTAAAATGAGCAGTATTGTACACAACTAAAGATTTGTCCACTTTCTTCATTTTCATATCAGGAGGCCATTCAGCATTATTTCTAAACTTTAATTTTGATGTTTTCATCAATCCATCATCATCACTTTTCCACAGAACATCTTTATAATTATTATGAAAATATAACTCAGAATTATCAATTATGATTTCTGAAGATTTATCCAAAACAGTATGTATTGTTCTATCGATATTATTCATCATCGATACAGCCACTCCATTAGAGGGTGGAAAACTGGTATCATCACTTTGAGATAGGCTGGCTTGCAGTAGATTTGAAACCACCATTTCCTCAGTACTTTCTTCATCCTTAGCTGAATCTTCTAGCTTAATTATGTTGGTGACTATTTCTGGTGATTCTGCATCTATTTTCCTTTTGTCATTCTGGTAATCTAGTTTCTGGTCAGACTTTAGGTCTCTTGCGGTTTGTGGTAATTTGATTTCTGTCTTTTCATTTACTACCAGTTTCATGCTTCTTTTGAGCTGACTTACTTTTTGTTTCAGATCTTTTATGGCTTTTATTCTTTCATATTGGATTATGGCCATCCTTTCTTTCCAGTATCTTTGGTCTTCTTTCATTTCTTGGATGAAATCGATCATTTCTGCTGACCTGGCTTCACGAGGCTTTCTCTCCTGGTGGGCTTTGGTTACATCAATAGTCTCACTTTGCTTGGTTACAGATATATCTTTGAAACCATCAGCTTGATTTTCGTCTGTTTAATTCATCAAGATCTCTTCTAAACCCCTTCATCATTTCCATAAATTCTGCATCTCTTTCTGCTTGGTCTCTTTTGTGTTTCATTATTTGTTCTGCTCGGTCTTGACTTTGTTTCATCATTTCTTGCATGAGTTGCGAGATCTGCTTTTTTTGCTCTGGCGTCATGGCTCCTATGGTTTCTTCACCATTCACTTTTTTTTTTTGAAAGATAGTCAATTTTAAATGTCCCTGTGAAATATATTTTAATATTTTGATTTAAACTTATTGTCACTTATTATTATTTGTAAATAAGGCTTGTTTCTTTCTTCTTTTAGTTTGCTTTAAACGTATTGTCACTTTTAATTATTTGAAAAAAATAAGGCTTGTTTCTTTCTTTTTTTTATTTTATGCAGAATATACACCTCTCTCCCTCCTCTCTTCAACTGTCTTCATTTTGCCATTTTTTGTTGCTGCTGACTGCTGCTGATAACAGGGAAAAAAAAATTTGATCATAACATGTATGTGTATGATCTATTGGAATTCAACTGCCTTGCTGATTGACTTTTGGTTGTTTTTCTGCACCTATAATAGACTCTTACAAAAAAAAAATGATTAGTTATTTGTTTCTACAATATAATGTTCAGCTCATGATAATTATACATAGAAAAACAGTGGAAATATAATTTAACTCTCTCTCAACCCCTAACATCCTGGTTTGAACTCATTTTGATACATATTTTATTATATTACTGTTGGCACATTTATATGACACCAGCCAACAGGATATAACAAAAACAATTACAAATACATCTGGGCTACTCAACTAGTAAATATAAATTAGTATTTGTTACACATTATAAACTCTATTACATATATAATCTAAAGAAAATACACTAAATATGACATATACCTTGTTACAATTTCAAGGTTTATAACTTATGGCTGAAGTACATGGGTTTTATTTGCAAAACATTTTTATTTTCGTGTATATAACATAAGAAACACATTTTATATGTTTATAAAACCAGATACAGAAAAAAAATTCACTTATGGTTGTAACACGTGGGTATCAAAATTCTTTTCCTTTTTTAAAAACAAGATTTTTACATTTGTGGCTGTAAACATAGAATACAATGTTTTTCTATAGTTGCAAAACCAGATATAACAAAAACCATTTACATTTATGGTTGCAACACATGGACATTGGTTTTAATACAAAATTTTCACATTTTATATTTATAAAATCGGAAAACAAACTCGGATAGGAAGGAAATAAACATATCTATCATCAATGATCTCTTACAACCTTTTTTTAAAACATACATATAAACAGAATTCAGTACTCAGGGTATGTGGGTGTTTATATCGAAGCCCCACTTGGGAAGCCAAGCCCGGAAAAAAAAATCCACTGTACCGGTCAAAATAGTATGCTCACGTAACAAGATTTAAATCCTAAGCAAAAGTATATTTAGAATTACATAAGTATTAATAAAGGATTATAGAGAGAGAGTTTACGAGCAAAACTAGCAAAACATCATAAATGGATCTATGAATTAATTTAGCTACAAATTATAAATCATCCGTGAATGTTCGTATTAAGGCAGCTCTAAATTACATGATTTTACCTAAGATATCAGCATAGCGGCAGGCAGGCAGGTTGGCACTTCTATATCATCTCATACCGGTAAGATGGAATTTTGATGGCTGGTAGACAGTTCTTCGAGAGAAGAAGAAAAAGGTGCTAGATTCCACTACTCACACTTCATCGTGCAGAACTTATGTTGGTTTCTTAAAAGTAATTAAACTGAAAGTCTAAAAAAACTAAACTTCCTTTGTTCTGTGGTTCCTTTTATAACATTTCAATACTGCCCAGAATGCAATTTCATATACCAACCCTATCTCTATAATCCCTTTAATAACAACATTTAATTAGCAAAAATATTTTCAATAGATAAGGCTTGAAATACCATTTTTAGCTATTTTAAATCATTCGACAACAACTGATAAACGATTTGTTTTTTCGATTTTAATTAAGATTTATAAATTTTAATTATAGACAACGATCTGACTAGTGATAAAGATAATTTCAGTATTTCAAGCCTTTGCCATTTTTCTTTGTTGTTACATTCCAATAGTTTAATTAAATACTTTAAATCAAAATACATATAGATATAACAAAAAAAAAAAAATTACAATTATATAAAGAAAATGTTTAGTTGTCAGCAATAAACATTAATAACATTATTGCTTCATTCATATATATACGCATCACGCACACTGCTGTTTTATTTTACTAAATAAAAATTAATTTTACTAATCTTTCTAATGATTCGGCATACAGTGTGTGAGTGAATAGCATATATTTATAGCAAGGTCTGAATTGCGGACCCCTAGGAGGTTAGTATAGATGGTGAAACATGAAGCATCGATGATGATTAGACATCGATTGCTTCAATATATATAAATGATTAGTTTACTTCTTAGGAATTCATAAGAAGATTGAGTAATGAAAGTCACAGAGCTGATGTTGTGATCCATGAAAGCTTAAATTTCAAGATCCACTGCTCTATTACAGTGCTTAACCACAGAAGGCAATTATATATATATATCTTTTAATCAATCAAAAAAAAAACAGGCCAGATTTAAGAGTGTTTTTAATACAGTAAATTATATCCACGTATTGAAATAAATTATACAAAGGACCAATGAATATGAACTGCCATTATGTTTTGGATTTATAGATTATGAAAAGGCATTTGATATTATAAATATTTCTTCAGTGATTAAAGTTAGGGATCATCAAGATCCAGCATATTGTCATATTCTGAAAAATACTTGTAAAAATGCAACAGTAATGATTACATTACATAATTATACTAAAAAGATTAACATCGAGAAGGGTGTATGATAGGAGGACTCCATATCTCCAAAACTTTTTACAGAAGTTTTGCATGGTTTAAAATGGAAAGCTACGCATAGAAATAAAGTAAATGGAGATTATTTAAGTCATCTTGATTTTGCAGATGATGTGATTATTTTTGAAAATAATGCACCAGAGTTTCAGAATATATTGCAAGAGTTATCAGATAAAAGAAAAAAAAAAACAGGACTAAAGATAAATGTTAAAAAGACTGAAGTAATATTCAACAGATTTTCTCAAAAGAAGAAAATAAAGATGATGAGTTAAAAGTTCACAACTACAAATATCTTGATCAGATTATTATTACAGATGGAAATGTACTGAATAAAATTAATCATAGAATTAAACTTGGTTGGAGAGCTTTTGGTAGAAATAACTTAATATTAAAAGGAAATATGCCTACGTATTTGAAAAAGGTTTTTAATAAATGTGTTTTACCAGTTTTTACTTATGGACCTGATATTTAGACACTTAACAGAAAAGGAATACAGATACTTTAGACCATTCAACAAAGTATGGAGAGGTGTATGTTAAGAGTAATAAGAAAAGATCAAAACACATGCATGAGAGAACAAACAGGTGTTTTTGACATCACTGAACAAATTAAAAGGCTAAAGTGGAGTTGGGCTAAACATATTGCTAGAAGAGATGATAGTATGGACAAGGGAATTCGAGGAGATTTTAAAAGACCTAGAAAGTGTGCACTGGTATGATATGGAAAAAAGTATAGATGGAGAAACTGGATTAAACTTGAAGAGACCATCATCCTGCAATGGATTGATTGATAATGGTTGAAAATGATTATATATATATTGAAATATTCCAGTTTTATGCGATAATGGAATAATATATAATAACAATATAAAGTTATGTTATATTAAAAAAAAAAATCCTGAATATATAAATGTATTTTTACATAATTTTCTTAAATAAACTATACTAATTTCATGTTAATTATAATAATTAAAAATTAAGCATAGGAAAATAATTATTGTCTTAAATTTTTTATTTATATTTGTAGACTGTTTTTTGTAAGCAATGTTTATTTTTAAATCTAATTATCTATGATTCTCTTAAATTAGTTAATCTCCATGTTTTAGAAGTTTAATGTAAAATGTTTGTAAACGTTAGTGCGAACAGAAAATATGTAGTAATTTTTTTAAAAAAATTTTTTTATAATAAATCTGAAGATTTATAGAAAATTTTAAATCATTTAAAAATTAATTGAAGTAGTAATTCAGATTTTATGATTTTTAGATGCACGATGGACAATTACAATTTGCGGCACGAACAGCTATAACTGAGCAATATAAGTTCGTTATAAAAGAAATCTGCAGTTTAATATCACTACTACGGTCAAATATGGATATTAAAATGACGTTGACTAGAAAAACACTTGGGGATCGGTTTGTAAAGAATATCTGCCGTCTTTACACTTGTAGAAGATCACTTAAATTATTTGTATCTAAATTTTGAACGGAATTTCAAACAAATTTCTATGAAGAATCATTAGGCAACAAAGGAAAGTTGACTATTCCTTATTAAATGTCAGCTTGCAATTCATTTATTGTGAATACAATTATAATTATAGATGATACCATATAGTAAAATATAAATTCTTTATTTATAAATCTGTAATTACAAATGTCTTCATATTTTTTATGTAAATGCTTATTTATTATGATGATAAATCTTATATCTAAATATATTTATAGATATGGATCTGCTTAATTTTTTAATTGTCAAAATCCTAAATAGTAATCTATTGGTTAAACTAATCAAATTAATATTGAAATTTGGAGCATGCCAATACCTTTTTACCAAAAGTTCCGATAATTCCTAATTAACATTTAAACATATTTTTTTATTTGTAATCATAATTTAAGTTGGAAAGAACTAACATATATATCAATTATTGTTTTTCTATTAGATAAATAATTAAATATTATTTTTGTTAACTTTTTAATGTGTCTTTATTGTCTGCAATCAAAAATCTTGATTACACTGTTTTTTATTGTGATTTGATATTTCTACAGTGATAGCAATGGAGTTTGTAATATATGTATATAATAAATCTGATTTTGCAAAGCTCGATGGTTCATAGATGTAAATCACATGATAATAGTCCACGTTTATCAATACCAGGAATTTTCAATATGCAAACATAATGCTTTTTAATACCTCATAATATATATATATTTTAAAGTAGTTTTAACAATGTACAGTATGCTAATTTTGCTACTCTTACACTATATCGGTTACTTTAATAATTTCTATACTTCCTTTCTTTTTTATAAATAAAGATACAATAAAAGACAATGACCCCCCAAGATGCATTTCATGCTGAACCAGCACTCATCAGTTGGCCCTGGTCACCAGTTATCATATATATCTCTATTACATGAAGAGTATTTATCTATGGCGAATCACATTTTTATTTACAACCGCCAAACTTGCTTCACTCACAACCTCGACTTCTATTTTTTGATAAACCTAACTACGTTTGTCATTAATCATTTATTAAACTAGAGTTTTTCTCTAACACAGATATAAACTTTAATCCAAGTTAAAGATTATTATATCTGATTTTTTACACGCACACACAGCTTTTCACCTTCCTTCTCGTATGCGTATTATCTTATTGATTACTTTAATAATCTCCATACTTCCTATTTCTTTTTTATTCTTCATAAATAAAGATACAATAAAAGACAAATGACCCCCAAGATGCATCTCATGCTAAACCAGCACCCATTAGTAATAAGTTATTAAATTTTTTAAAAAAAATCTACATAATTGTATGTAAGTAATATAACATAGTAGTACAAATTTGAAAAAAATAAAACTTCAGTATGGATTTTTTTCAAGGCAATGAGAAACAGTTGCGCAGAACCCAAAAAATTAACTGCTAGTTTATTTTCATTTTCTTGTCCATTTAATGTACTTTTAGCCAGTTAAGAGATGTATTTTTTTCTAGTAATTCTATATACATCTTCAATTAGAAACATAGCTGCAACTGACATGACTATGAAAAAAAATCAAGAAAATCTCTGGGCTTGGAAACAGAAACGGATATCTTAAATTGCTGGAAAAAGGAGGACATTGAGATATCTATTCTTTTATGGGTTTATCCACTTTTACCATTGCTACTATTTTTATAAACAAAAACAAAATAGAACAATGTGCTTAAATCAATGATGGCGAACCTATGGTATGTGTGCCAGAGATATCACGTTCGAATTTTTTACTGGCACTCGAACTATTTATATAGCATAATTTTCTTCAATATTTTTTTGTTGCTAAAATCTGTACTAATAAAAATTTACTATAAACTAAAGGTAAAATAAATAAATATAATATTATATTAGAATTCAATTTACAATTGAACTCTGATTAGAAGGAATAAATTATATCTGTGGTATTATTTTCTATAAACCTGTCAAATGATTCCAATAAAACTAGAAAGTAAACTCAGTAAATATTTTATAACTCTTTGAAGTAAGTTTTTTTAAATCTAAAGTAAAAATAATGAAATGATTTTCTATCCTAATCTTTTTCACCTAAACGTGTTGACCCCATTCATTTTTTTAAAGGAATCAAAATCGCCAACAAAGGAATGAATTGCATAATCAACGCTATCAAATGAAGTTTTTTTTTTTTGCCTTGAAGTTTTGCTGTTTAAGTGAAATGATAAATCTTTTATTTATAAAATTATTAAAGCTCATTTAAATTTACTTTTAAATAAATTTGTTAACCATTATATTAATACGAGTAGGGAAAATAAAAATAAACCAAAAATTATCGAGCAATAGAGAATTTCTTTGGTGGACTGATGAGTATGGAATGATTAACAAAGACACCAGAATAGTATATGTTTTATATTAGGAATAGTAGTATTGAGATCACTCTGTGAAAAAAGTAAAGATGAACAAAAAGAATATATTGCACAAGCATTTAGAAATATAAATATTCAATCAATATCTATAATGATATTTATCGAAAATCATTCAAATGTAACTGCTGCTAGTTTTTTTATTTCAAATGTAATTGCCAAACATGGGAAACCTTTTAATGATGGAGAATATATGAAAGAAGCTTGGATGAAATGGGCACCAATTCTTTTTGAAGACATTGAAAACAAAGCAAAAATTATTCAGAGCATAACAGATTTATCATTGGCTAGAAATACAGTTAAAAAAAGAATCCTGCAAATGGCTAACAACAAGGCAGAGAGAAATTAAACTAGAAGATTTTATATCTATTTTAACAACAACAAAAAAAAAATTCTAAAAGAGATATAAAATCTAGTAGTTTAATTTCTCTCTGCCTTGATGAAAGTGGATCCACTCATCTGGCTATTTTCATTCTCTATTGTGTTGGGAATAATATCAAAGAAAAATTGATCAGTTTAATCTCATTAATAATAACAACAAAAGGAATAGATATTTGCAACATACATGTTGCCAAAATTGTATCAGTAACTACAGATGGTGCTTATGACTGGAAATGAAAATAGTTTTCTCACTTTATTTACCAACCATATTGGACATTCAATTTTGGGTTTTCATTGCATTATACATCAGCAGGTTTTATGCATGAATGAGCTACTGGATGATGTTATGAACATTGTGACTAAGTTAATCAATTTTATATGTACACATTGAGATAAATTCAGTATACTATGGTTTACTTATGTACAGCAATATCCATGGTTGAGGAAAAGTTCTTCAAAGATTCATTGAGTGTTTAAAAGAAATTAGACTAAACGCAATGAGAAAATCATTGAAAAATATAATGAATTAATGGTTGTTGAATGGCTTTCAAAATTAATGTTTTTTACTGATGTGTTCACATCTAAATGAATTAAATGTGAAACTGTAAGGTGAAAGACAATTGTTGTCATGTTTGATTTGATCAAAGCATTTGAAGTTAAATTAGAAAATTTCAACCATGATGTTCTTTCTTACATCTTCAAATATTTTCCTAATCTAAAAAAGTTCTTGATTGATTTAGAATCTCATGAGAAACCGAATCAAATAAAATTGATGCAAGACTTTTGTGCTGTTATTCAATTGATAATTGATGAATTTTCTTTAAGATTTACATACTTCAGACATTTTTCAGAAATATCAATTTATTTTATACCCAGACATAATATTAATAGATAGTATCAAATTAGAAATTTTGGAGTGACTTAATTTGAAAGATATGGAAATGCAATCAGTCAATTTTTAATCCAATTGTATATGGAAACAGAACTTTTTTGACTTGAGAAATGAGTTAGAAACAATGGAAAATGATCGATTATTGGGCATAATGCTGAAGAGGAACTACTGACTGCCTTGGAGTGCTATTCCTGAAACATTTAATTGTTTAAAAAAATTAGTGACTGCTATATTATCAATTTTTTCCTCTACATATGCATGTGAATCATTGTTTTCAGAAACGAATTTAATTAAACTCAGTTTGAGAAATAGAATGACAGATGAATCTAATTCAGCAAATGACAAAATATGAACCATATATAAAACATTTGACATCCCATGTACAACAGGGAAAATCTGATTAAATAATATCTATTTATGTTGATTTTATATGTTCATTTCCAAAATTTTGTTTTAATTATTATTAATTTTTTACTATTACATTTCATTCAACTTGTGCTCTTCTAAATAAATATCATTCACTTGTATTTAGCTTCTTTAGAAATTTTATTTAATTATTATGTTATTATTATTATTTTGTTTTATAAACTTTTAAAAAACTGCAATAATTAAGTTGTTTAAATTTTGATTTAATAACTGTATGGCATGCTAATCATTCAATAAATATTTTTTTGGAAATTTTTGGCATGCACACATAAAAAGGTTTGCCACCACTGGTTTAAACCATCATCAAAACTTTCCAAAATCACAGTCACGGCATCTTATATAAAAAAATCCAAGAAACATCTCAAACATCCATTCTAAACTTTTTCTCTAGATCCTCAACCATTATCTGGTACATTCCTCAAAAAACAAACAAACAATATCATCAAAGGATTTTTAAGACAACAATGGATCTTAGTTAGAATAACCAATTCATGATTCAGAAAATTGGATAATTATGACTGATGAATAGATCACCAGAAAGAACATCTTTAAGATAAGTATTTTTTACATAGATTTAAGTTGTATTATCATACATATATACCAGGGATGAAAGCTTTATGTATATAATGGAATGAGTGCTTCCATAGAAGAATTCTCTAAAAAGTTCAAAAGCTTTAACTAAAATTCAATTTTAAAAATTCTCTAAAATATGTACATATTCAATCTCACAAACAATCCAACAAATTGCATATACAAATGTAAAAAAAAATCTCTAAATTATTTTGCTAAACATAAAAAAAGAAGAATGAATTATTCAAACTCATTATTTTTTGTATGAAATTTCTGTTGACTTTCAATTTTTTTTACCAATAGTTGAATTGTTTTTATATAAAGCAAATAATGAGTTTGACCATCGTTGATTATAAGAAGTTCAAACAATGTTAAAGTTAAAAGTTAAGAATGTTAAAAGCATTTGGAAGATAAAATTATCTTGGTAATGTATTATTTATACTTAAACTAGCCATGGTCTGATTAACAGATAAGAGAGTTCCATATTTTTCTCTAAACTATTTTGCTAAACATAAAAAAAGAAGAATAAACAATTCAAACTCATTATTTTTTGAATGGAATTTCTGTTAACTTTCAATTTTTTTTTTTTTTTTTTTTACCAATAATTGAATTGTTTTTATATAAAGCAAATAATGAGTTTGACCATTGCATTATTCATTGATTATAAGAAGTTCAAACAATGTTAAAATGTAATTAATCATTAAAACTAAAGAATGTTAAAAGCATTTAGAAAATAAAAATATTGATGAGAGTTCCAGATTTTTCTAGATGTACATAATATGTATATATTAGCTGTTACATAATAATTATTGTGGCAAGTAAAATGAAAACATTATTAAAAAAGATTATGTAGTATGCTTCCGTTTCTAAAAAAATATTTCATCAGTGATACATACATATTTTAAATGCATACTTGCATAATATACATAGCACTGTTTACACAAGCATATAATGTAGATTAGGTTATTTGTTAATAGTTTATAATGTAATTTTTAGCTAGACGAACCTACCAATTTTTTTCCATAGGAAACCATTATAACTTCTTTTTTGATATTCTTCCTTAACAATGAGTTTTGAAGGACCAATTAACTATTTTTAAATGGGATAAAAATGCACATTGTTTTTATAAAAGAAAAGATAAATCTGATAGTAATAAATACAAAAAAAATTAGATAGTCACACATTTGCTGTTGCATAAATCAGCTTAGCAGCATGTAGACATAATAATTTAGCCATTCCTTCAAATACCACACATATTTCTATTATATATATTTGAGTTATTTTCTTTTCCCACACTTTTTTTTGATAGTAGCACCTTAGGCTATTTAATGTGATGTTTTCCCACACTTTTTTTTAAGTGTAGTGCCTTCCCACCACCCTTTTTTAATTGTAGTGCCTTAGGTGATTTATTTTTTTGAAAACTGAGTGTTTCTAGTCGATGTCATTTATCGCTTGCATGTGCCAGTAGTGTTTTCAAATTCAAAATGGCCACCGAGCGTGTACTACATTAGCACCGAATTACTAATAGCTTACACACAATAGAGCTGTCATTAATTTAAATATTCCTGAATTATTTGTTTTAGAGCTCTTATCAAGTTTAAAATACACAGACAATCAATTCTTCAAGTACAGTTTTTTTAATTAACTACTAATAAAAATAATAGCAGTGTCTATAATGGAGCTGTCTTTAATTTAAATATTTCTGAATTGTTTGTTTTAGAGCTGTAAAACGTAATCCTTATTGTCAAGTTTAGAATGCACAGACAATCAATCCTTCTAGCAATTTTTTTAAAATTAACTACTTTTAAAAATAATAGCAGTGTGCATAATAAATCTTTTATTAACAGTGTGAGGAGAAAACACTACAGCTTCATACAGATTTGTGGTTTTGGATATTACAATCACTATATCTTCTCTATATTGTTTTAAGCCTACCTATAACCTTATAGTATGGTTTGCAGCTTCCTTTTTCCTGTAACTATAACTTTAACATATTAGATGAAAAAAAATCTAAAGATGCCACATTATGTGGACCTTTTTGCATGATTGACAATACCTTTTTAACATGAAAATGCTAAGGGAGGTGCCTAGAAATCAATAGAAATGAGAAATTCTGATTGGTCAAGTATTTTACCCCAAGGGGAAACAACTGAATAATCTAGATTTCTAAAGAAAAATTGTAAGTTCCAGTAATTTGTTTACAAATTAAGTTATGATACAATATTTTTGTAAAATACTTATTTTTAAACTGAAAACTATGCCACTAATAGAAGACTAGCATTGAAAACATTTTTAAAAAAAAGACAATTCTTAAAGTTGTTACAGCAAGTGATATGGGTCAAAGTTGTGAGGACAGCATGTTTGACACTTATCAAGTAAATGATAGTATATTTGCTATCTATATACACTGAACAATGATAGATATGTGTAAGAAATTCTGGTATGGGTCAACTAAAGACCATTGGTTCAGCACAAAATGTGCATCTTGGCAATCAAAGATCTTTTGGTCATATGTTTATGATTACATCCTGCTATCTATACATACCAAACAATGATAAAGATATGTAAATACTTTAAACAGGCTTTAACCTGTATTAAATGCGCTTTAAAATTCATAATAATCAAGCATATTTTGCCGATAGAGAGAACCTTCCAAACCACAACATAAGATAATGACTTTTATAAAGATAAGAGCGGCCGTCTTATCTTTACCTAAATGTCCACTTATATAGGCAAATCTGAAGCATCTTGATTTGGAAGCATGAAGTAGTTATTTTCTCCACCGTTTAAGTTTACTATTTCCTTTACAAATTAACTTATGCAAAATCTTGCGATTTACAGCGAGTTAATATTATGATCTTAATATTGGAAATTCTATAAACTATTGAATAGTAATTAATTTATTGAGCAGACAGAAAGCATATGTAAATACTATTAACTCACTGTAAATCACAAGATTTCGCATAAGTTAATTTGTAAAGAAAATAGTGAACTTAAACAGTGGAGAAAACAACTACTTCACGCATCCAAATCAAGATGCTTCAGATTTGCCTATATAAGTGGACATTTAGGTTAAAGATAAGATGGCTGCTCTTATCTTTAAAAAAGTCATTATCTTATGTCGTGGTTTGGAAGATTTCCTCTCTCATCAAAATATGCTTGATTATTACGAATTTTAAAGCGCATTGAATACAGGTTAAAGTCTGTTTAAAGTATTTACATATGCTTTCTGTGTGCTCAATAAATTAATTACTACTCTTCAATAGAGATATGTGTAAGAAATTCCTGCCTGGGCCAACTGAAGAGTGTTTGTTCAGCACAAAATATGCATCTTGGGGATCATAGATATTTTTCACATTTTTTGTCATGTTTAAGATTACATCCCCCCACAAGGTATTAAAAGCAGATAGAGACCATTTCCTATCTTGCATGAAAATGATGTAGTGAAAATTACACTATAGAAATATTATTCATTATTGGATAATCTCTGGTCTAATGAATGAGTAATAAAAATTATTTGTAAAGAAAATATTCTTTAAAATTTTAATAACAATAAATAATATTGTTACTTTAATTTCGTTTTTCTTTCTTTGATGATAACTAACCCTAAATGTTTATTTTTTAAAAACTGTAAAATTCAAATATGTAATATTTTGTTCCATAACTTTTTGCATAAATTACATCTAATGACATCAAGTATTGTTATAGGTAAGAACTTAGTTAATGTAAAAAAATAATATTTAAAATGCCTATTACGTGAAATCTTACATTTGTAATAAATAATGTTAAGATTATCAATATATTATACCAAAAATATACTTCAATTATAAAAACAAAATGTTCAAATATGAAGGAATATTAATGGAAGACTTGCAAAGCCCCATTTAACATAGAAAGGAGGAATTTTCAGCTAAACAGGCTGTGTTTTATAAATTATATTAATCAATATTAAAAATTATTTGTTTTTATTAGCCTTATATATAATTAAATTTTAGAGTTAGCTTGTTTGTTACTTAATAACTCCATAAATGCCCTAATCTTCTTAGTATACAGTTATTTTCGTGAAATAACATATGGATAATTTTTGAATGGCTAGAAAATATTAGTTTTAGATGATAAAAAATTCCCCTTGCTAGTACAAACTTTCAAATTCTTTATCCATGGTTTTGTTCGAAGTAAAAATAAATTTTGTAATTTTTTCAAACAATTAAGTACTTAAGCAAAAATCCATAGCCCATATTAGTTCTTCAAAAAACAAAATCATGCAAGATTCATCAAGATTTGTGCAATATTTATAATTATTAAGTAACAAACAAATAAACATTCAAATATATATATATATATATAGATAGATATTGTAATGTTTTTCATGTTTTGGTACATTCTGGTAGGCCTTCTTTTACACACTATTAAAAATTAATCTATGGAGAAGAAAAATATCTTGTTTCTATTCTCAAAACATAGCTATATTTCCTGATTAACTGGCCTTCTAATTATTACAACCTATGCTGCCAGCAGAATCAGCTTTTTATTTATTTTAATAAGGGTGCCAGGATTCATATAAGAATCCACTGAAATCCGTCACGCTGCACATCGTAAATGAAAAAGAAAATAATTTAAAAGATCAGGATTACAATTTCCCGTAACTTTATTTTTTTTTGAGAATATTACTCCAGGGGCTTAATTTCTAACAAATCTATTGGCAAAGGTAATTTCCACATAATACAATTAAAAATAAACTAACATTAGTAATGCATAATAAAAAGTCAATATTAGAAATAAATATTTTATTCTAACAAATTAAAATATTTAAAGATAAATTGTTAAATAAAATTGGAAGGCATCTACGTGCTAATCCAGATAATGTTGATCAATTAATTACTACAGTTCCTATTACACTCCTTAAGTTTCTTCCAGAAAGTTCTTTGAATGATAAATCTGCAAATGTCTCTATTAGTAGTATATTATAAGCTTATAGTAAGGATTGTTTGCAAACACTTAATTTGGACACAATCAGGATATAATCATAGCTTACCGATAAGTTGGTGTACATTCTTGGGATCCCGAGCTCATCAGAAGTTAATGGGTTTCTCCTGCCAGCATTTTTCTATGTTCCTGATCTGTCTTAAAGGCTAAGGCTTGATGGTTTTTTTTTGAGTGACCTATATTAAGAAAGGTATCTGTAAACACATTGGTTCCATTCCGCATGATGATTCACTTCAACAGATGAAGTGGGTAGTCTTGCATATGAGTAGTCCGGGATAGGACAATTTCTCTATCCCAGATACAACAGAAACTGTTAGTTAAGAAAAAGTCAAAGACTCAGTTTGAAGTTTTTCTGACCTTTTATATTCGCGATCAATTTTTAAACTTCTCTGCGCATCTATTTTCTTTATTTCTTTTATAAGAATACAAGATAATAATCATCTACATTCGTTCTTAAATTTATCTGGATTAGTAATCTGCATGTCTTTTTTATTCCTTCCAATTTCAACTTTAAATTATATAGATAAATAATTAGAAACAAAAATTAACTTTCATTGTACGTTTTAAAAAAAAAAAATTATACTAACTAAAAAAAAATTAAAATTGGGTCTTTTAATAAGATCTTAAAATTTACCTTTTTTAGCTTTTAAATATCTTACCAAATGCCAATATATTAGAACCATATATTTGTAGATGGTACAATATATATTATAATGTAAGATTAATATATGGGCCTTACAATTATCTCATTTTTATAAGCCATGTGCTTATTAATATATTTACTTGAAACACATTATTTGTAATTGTACCAATAACAACTTTTACACACTCAAATATAATGTACACCCACTTGGCTTACTTCTAAAAAGCCACTGCTATAACATTTATTGAAAGAAATTTGTACTTATAATTCTCATATTATTAGCCATGTAAAGTATTGCAAAATGATAAGAGATAGGCTTAAGAGGCAAAGGCTTTATGGATTAAAGTTCAATCTGTCATTTTTAGTACTCAAATATCATATGATTTTTGGCAGCTAATAATTGGATTATTTGTTTTTAATGAATTAGCAGTTTGCCATCTGAAAAACATGACTTATGAGGATTTGATTGTTTTTTAATTCCTAGTTAGTAATGATATTGGTTTGAGATGTAAATCTGTTGAGACTGGTAAGTAAAGATTTCCATTTATTTGTCATATATACATTCAGAGAAATTGTTCAAAATATTGAAAATATAACAATATATGCATACGTTATTTGTATTCAAGAAAGATTGGAATTGTATATTATACTAGTTTTCATTGCAGAGTACTACCAAATTGTTCTTCATGAAAAAGTCTTATAAGTTCTTTGACAGATATTAATCAGTAGATATTTCTCCCTTCATTTTTAAGAGCAGCCTGTACTGACTTAACATTTAAATTATAAGACTAAAGAAGCAATATAACCACTTTCACTCTTTTGTTATTTAAATCAATATTTAATGGTATCAATTGGAAATTTATCATAATTGCAAGATCATACTGAGAATAACCATAGCTAAATAAGGTTTTAACAAATAAATAAATGCTGGGTTAAAAGAATTAGAGTTAAGAAAATATTATTTAATTATTTGGTGATTATGTATTTCATTTCATAAGCCAAAATGAAAGTAAATCAACGGTTTGGCTTTAAAACCATAGAGTTTAACATACCAAAACATTAACTTGATAATAGGATAAGTACTAAATGATGAACACTGGTTGGGTAGAATACAAATTAAAACCTTCTATAATTAGTTGTAGAAATGTGATTGGACTGCTACTTAGTAGTTACTGATTTATTAATTGTTTACATTCAATTTGTCAAAATGTTTTGACTGGATTACAATTTTACATAGAAGAGAAACATGAATAGTGAAGTAGGCAAAAAAAAAAACGCATTTTGATATATAGCAGAACAAGTTTAGAAGTAAAAAAGCCCATCCAAATAGATAAAATTAAAAATCTAGGCTAAAAACAAAAGACAATATTGATTAAATTGAAGTAGCCATATTTTTATAATTAAAAATAGTTTGAACCCTACATTATCAGATTGTTACAAATGAACAAAAAAAAGTTTTAAAAAATGTTACAATTCTATGGAGGGAGATAATTATGATTAAAAAAGATCGAGATAAAATTACACAGAAAAGTATATTTTTAAAAAAATGTACAAAAATTGATATATATATATCGTAAGAATCAATGATATAGTAGTTAGCCTACTAGCCTACCTTGTCCATGATTTGGGGAAGAGCATAAAAGTTTTTAATCAGCTATTTTTTTAAAAAATGAGAGCAGGATAGTTAGACACACAGCCAACCCAGTCAATGATTAATAAATAGATCTCTAAATATTCAGTCATTTACTGATTACTATGAAAATCCAGACAATTTGGTAAATCAATTTCAACTTTTACTAAAAAATGAATAAAGTATCTTACATTCATAATCACTGCCTCATGCTCACATATTGTTTGATGATGCCAGAAAGAAAAGACAGATACTTTTAAACATTAATACCAAAAATGTAAATATCAACTTTTATACAATAATGGAGTTCTCTTGTATGCAATGATATATGATGATGAATTTTTGATCCACTACTTTTCAAGCGACCAAATAAAATAATCAACATGGTAAAAGGATAGTATCAACAATAATAGATAAGAATAATTTAATGCTGACCCATAGAAAAACATCTATAGTATAACTCAGATATTGTAATTCAAAGCATTCAACATCTAATATTTGCAACAAATGTGCATGTATACTTTAAAAAATTTAATATTACCTGTGTTTAAAAATGGGAATTATTGTATTACTTTGAATATAAGACGCCTCTGAATTTAAGATGTAATACGACTTTAAGTTTAAAAAATTGGGGAAAATATTTAAAAATAATTTTGTTAAAAAATAAAAAACATTTTTCTTTATTTAAATAGCTCACCTAATTTACTGTGAATCTTCTTCAGATATACTTTAACTTTCTACATCTTCACTTTCAAAACTTGAATTCTCATCTTCACTATTCCACCAGCATATGTCATCTTTAGTGCCAGTTAAATCGTTATCAATATAACATTTTAAGCTTTTTTTGATAATTTATTTAGGGACACCTTTCCAAGACTGCAACATCCAATCAGAATTAAAATTGCCACTCATTTCTAAACAGCGGATATTAATGATCGTAAAACTATGGGAGACATGACTTTGGCAGAAATAAGATGTTAAAATATTCATATTTAACCTGATGTGATAAAACCCAACACCATAAACAAATACATTTAATTAATACTGTAGTATCTATTAATGTTTGTGTTTTTATTACATGTATATTGTTTGCATTACAAAGTCTTTTTTTTATTTAGTATATATAAATACTTTAATGTTTGTTTTTTTTTTAAAAAAAAAAGATTTTAAGATATGGTATTGAAATTTAATGTTATCAGTAAATCTTTTTTTTTTATAATAAAAACCTTTTCTAAAATGCAAATTAATAATTTTTCAGATTATTAAAATAAATAATAATTTTTTAGAAATAAATTTTTCTTTATAATTGGCAAAAATAATAAGTAGCAGTCAACATAAAATATATTTTTGTCATCCAATTATAAATTGCAGCTGACTGTTATAATTTCTTTGTCAATTTGCTTTCATGTGAAGGAAATTTTTTGTATTAAAATCTGACTCATTCTTCTAAAATAATTAATATTTTTCCAAATATTTTCTAAATAAAATTTAAAATGGTAAAAGAAAATTCTAAAATGTGTTTTCATTTTGAAAATTCAAACGAAAATAATGGAATTGTCAAAATTGTCAACAAGTGCTCTCTTGTGTAGAGAACAAAAAACAAACAATCAGTGCCTTGGAAGGCACAGATTTTTATCTCATTGTCATAACTTTAAATTTAAGTCTTATTCATTTATTAATTGTAAAAAAATTCTAAAGATTATTCATTACAGTTTTCTCGATAAAATAATGGTTAAAACTGGTGAAATAACATTAAAAGTAGCAGTTTGAGAGAGAGTTAAAGCCATTTACAAAATTAATCCAAACAATATTGATATTCAATGTTACATCTTTTTTCTTTTGATTAAAAAAGGCTTAACACGCTATTATACACAAGTCAACAATTTAATACTATGTGCATGCATAACATAAAGCAATGATCCACAAAAAAAAATAAGATATTAAAAATTTTCATTCTGAATTTAAGACACCCCTCTTTTACAGGTTCAAAATTTTAGGAAAAAATGCATCTTATATTCAAAGTAATATGGTAAAATAAAAACAGTGTTTTTTTATGTATAAATATTTTTATTTCATTTAAAACATCTTTAAAAGACTTAATTTTTTGCTTCTATTCAAAATTTAGTCTACTTGCAGATGATTTAATCTGGAGGAATTTAAATATTATCTTGGGAAAAAAAAAGTGTGAAGGTGGAAGTGACATTTTTTTTTTTTAAAAAAAAAATCCAATAAGGATGTTATTAAAAATGAAATCATAAAAATGATTTAAATTAGGGGGGGTCCAATCTTTTGGCATCTCTGGGCCACATTGGAAAAACAAGAGTTGTCTTGGACTACACATTAAATATACAAATAACAAAAAAAAACTATACATAATTTTTGTGACATCCACTACCAAAGATAAGCAAAAAAATCCTTAAATAATAATCATAATTATGCCACCACCCATTCAGAAAGCATTTTAAATTTGTCAAGCAGGTTCTAAATTTGTCATCAACTAATGTAGAAAATGTACATATCTAAATAAAAAATTTCATTAATGTTTATTTATTTATGTTTTTTATTGTAAAAGAAACAAAATTAATTGGAATATTTAACATTGTATTTGAGTACAAATGTAAGCTTATTTAATCACATTATGATATGTAATCACATAAAATCTCATAAGTTTATGATTTTGCATTGAGCTGCATTCATAGGCATCCTGGGATGCAGATTGGACACCCATCTGTTTTAAACTGTGTGAAAAATATTGCAACATAACAATGATTTATCAACAATAGATATGAAAAAGTGATACTTTGAAAAACAATGAATCCATATTCATAACATGCATTTTAACACAAACTATATTCAGAGCCCCCCCCCCCCCCCCCAAAAAAAAAGAGCAGATAATGGATGCCGAAACTATTCATTGCAGGGAAAAGATATCTCCAACTCCATTTACAGATAAACAGTGAAAAAAAAAAGAGAGAAGAATCATTACATATCATGTAATAAAAGTTGAGTTGTAATTTCAGTTAAAACTTACTGGACATCAATTTCTGGATGATAATTAATTGAATGGATGGTTGAGTTGGCTAAAGAAAATTTACCGGAAAAAAAAAAACTAATTGAAAGCCTAATTGGAATCTAGGATAATTTTCAATTTTTATCTAGCATAAATTCAAATTCAAATTGATGATTATAACAAATCAGTGATTTAATAAACAATGTCAAGTAGCAGTTTATAATATCAAGAAAAAGATAAACTCTTTACTAAAAACAGTTATACATATAGCACAAAAAGAAACATTGCAGTTCACTAGGACATTTTATTAAAAGTAAGGCAAAAGATGAAAGTAAGAAATATATAAAATAATTTAATGCCTTAAAAAGATCTAAATAAATACAATTTTGAAAAATGGTGTAAAAAAACCTTATTAAAGGCATAAAAGTGGCAAAAGTAAAAAATTGTAGAAGAAAATAGAAGTCTCAAATATAAAATGAAGGTTAAATATTAGTACTCTCTCATTAATCTGACTTCTTATAATTTGATAACTTTTACCACTGAGACAGAATTACAAATTCAAGACCATTACAATTATTATTTAACATTAGCTTTTTGATTTAATTAAAAACATAAATGCACATAAATAAATAGCCCATTAGTGATATGAACTACATGTGTATATTTTATAATTTTTTTCAAATAAATAAAAAAAATTTCAGCAGAATGAGATCCTTTTCAACGACAGAAGTTGAGTGGGAGGAAATAAAAGAAGCTGGTGGGTACTTACCTATAAATTAGATTGGCAATATGAAATTTCTGGGTAATTTTTTTTTTAAAAAAAAAAAGGGATGAAAAACTCATCAGTAAATTTTATTCTTGCATAATTTATTTATGTAGAAATAAATATGCTGTATATAAAGTATTTTCTGTGTTAAACTAGGTATTATTTTGTACTACTGTCCAACATTTTGATGAAATAACATCCGTCATTTTCAAGGTCAAGTTTTAAAAAAAAAATCCTTCGGTAACGAAATTGAGTACAAGGTAGAGAGAATGAGACTGAGCATGAAACAATTGAGTATTCAGAATATGTAAATTAACAAAATGTTTATTTCCTTCAGTTTCACCATTAATTGATTTCAAGTTTATATTTAGAAGGAGTAATTAATTTATAGAGCACACAAAAAGCTTATGTAAATAGTCTGAACAGGCACTAACCTGTATTCAATGCACTTTAAAATTCGCAATAATCAAGCATATTTTGCCGATAGAGGGATCTTCCAAACCATGAAACAAGATAGCGACTTTTATAAAGATAAGAGCGGCCATCTTATCGTTAACCTAAATGTCCATTTATATAGGCGAATCGTAAGCATCTTGATTTGGAAGCGTGAAGTAGTTGTTTTCTTCACTGTTTAAATCCACTATTTCCTTTACAAATTAACTTAAGTGAAATCTTGTGATTTACAGCGAGTTAATAGTACGATCTTAATGTTGGAAACTCTATAAACTATTGAAGAGTAGTAATTAATTTATAGAGTGCACAGAAAGCTTATGTAAATAGTCTCTATCTTATGTCGTGGTTTGGAAGATCCCTCTATCGGCAAAATATGCTTGATTATTGCAAATTTTAAAGCGCATTGAATACAGGTTAGTGCCTGTTCAGACTATTTATTTAGAAGGAGATAAACACAAGGCTGGGACACCTTTTGCTTCATCAGGTTTTTCTTTAAAAACTTGACCTTGAAAATGGCGGATGTTATTTTATTGAAACATTGGGAAGTAATACAAAATAATACATAATTTAATCCCAAAAATGCTTTGTTTGCATCATATAACTGTAAAAACATTAAATATAATATAAAAATGCAATATGTATGAATATAGAATATATGCTAAAATTAATACATATTACTCTTAATATTTAAGCTTCTGTCAGTATATAAATAATTTAAAAACATGAAATGTTTATAATGAAAAGAAAATAAAAAACATATTTTTGAACAGCTGAGAAATCTTAGGAACCAAAGATACTAAATTAATGATGTTACACTTGTAAGGATAAAAAAAATAAAACACACAAAGATTATATGATTATTCAAAACAGATGATATAAAGTGTGTTAAAATATTCTTCAAAGAACTATATACTACTACAGAACAGGAACTATAGCAGTCTATAAAATTATAAAAACACTTATTGCAATTCCACATACTTTAAATAAATGAATCTTGCCATTAAATATATAAAAACTTTGGAAAACATAGGAATCATTTAAAAGTAACAAGTGAATAGAAAAATTGCTGGCAAAGTTATACTCCAAAATATCTAAATGATAAGAATATACCAGATGAAAGGAAAAACCTGATAACAGTTTTAATATTTAAGAAAGAAGATATTAGAAAATACAGACTATAACAATCTCTATCTACTTTATATAAGACAATTTACTAAAATATCACAAATTGTCAATAAGAAAATAAATATAATTGTAAAAGTGGTTAAAGTATAGTAGTCAATATCTCACTATAATAAAAATTATTAAAAAAATAAGTAAATATTTAACAACGGATTTGTAGATTACAAAAAAATCATTTGATTTTATAAGAATTCCTGCTAGAATTAAGGCTTAGAAATATCATGACACGACAAGAGCAATGCTAAGTTTGGAAAAAAGTATTTATGAAAATGTAACAACAATAATTAGATAACATGGTGAAATAAGATTGATAATGGTAAAAGCATACGAAAGGGTGATTCCATCCTCCAAGACATTTTATAGCAATTTTATAACAATTATTTTACAGATTAAAATGTAAAGCTTAAAAAATAAATAGACATTTTTAAGTCATCTAAAGTCAGGAAATGTTACAAGAACTATAGATGAAAGCAGGAATATGGATTTAAAGATGATTGCCAAAAAAAAATTGTTTCATTTAATGTCTTTTTAAAAATTAGTTTATCAATAATAAATTAAAAAGTTAACAACTTTAAATATCTTGATCAAATTATATAAACAGATAAATAATGATGGATAGCAAAAGAAATGTCTATATGCCAGAAAAGAATAAGTAAGATCTATTAGTACTTATTTTGTCTTACATTTCAACAACTAATTGAGGGTAAATACAAATCTGCAGATTACACTGCACCATAAAATAGATGTGTGTCATTACTAATAAGAACAATGTTAATATAACATCACGATGACCATACTCTAGCTTGCTGTGTGTGGCAATACGTATAGTGAGTTTTGTCTGTTTTAATATAACATCTTTGCAAGATTAGGTAGAAGTAATACAATATATGCCTTACCTCACTTCCTTTTATTCTTGATATATTTTAATAGCTATAAGTTATTTGAATAGTACTAGAATTTCAGATAAATATTTAGTATAAATATTGCTATAACTATTAATTTTAATATATATTGGAGTCATACATTTTACAATTTATATCTTTATAGGCAAAAATAAAAAATACTTATTAATGCCCCCCCCCCCCCCCAATTTTTTTAGATTGTTTTTCTCTCCTCATGATTGAATACATTTCAACTGTTAACTTATTTAAATATTACTTCCATCTTTCTTTTCCTCCAGTATTTTACTTTTACAGGTGTTAATGTAAAATATCAAAATTATCTGCATATAATCAGGTATTCAAATTAAGTATAAATTAAAATTTTATTTAAGTTCCAAGTTAAGCTTAGATTTATTTTTAGTTAGACAGTCCGCAACTAATCTAGAAACCTATTCAATTATGTAATAGTTTTAGTTAGAAAATAAATAAGTAATGTCTTCTTTTTAGGGTGAGCGATGTACTATGAAAGAAATCTTCACTTTACAGCATGTAATTTGAAGAGTAATGTTATTTTCAAATGTATACATACTGATTTATTTATTGCACTGTTATCTTTTTATTAATCTGATTGCAGTCAAGTTTTAACAAATTGACAGAAATTTTGTTTAAATGTTAGAAATTGCAGAACATTAACACTTGTAATGCAATTAGCTTAATTTCCATCAAGAAATCAGGGAATGAAGTTAGAAATCAATACAATCACTGGTATGCTCCTATGCAAATTTTAAAAAAAAGTTCTTTTCAATATACACTTGAACATACATATAATAATAGTTTAAAATTTATGAGCCAAACATATTGCCTTGGTTTGTTTCACAGAAATAAATCAAACACAGAATGAAACAGATTATATTGTTTGCCTATCTAATTCTTATAAATTTTATCAATGTATGTATACTACAAATAAAATGTCCGTTAATTAAAAAATATTGTAAAAACAATAAAAATAATAAATATAATGCTCCATCAATCCACAGAAGTACTTTCAGCTAATTACTTAACCCTTTTCAATTACCGTTAAATTCAAAAACATAATGAAAGCAAACATCACGTCAAATCCCAGGGTTCCTGAATTTTAACATTAGCACCTTGTCTATTAATTATATTCATTTTATTTCTATTTATGAAAATTGTCTCCTTAATAAAAGAAAAATTAAGGAAGCAATTTTCATAAATAGAAATAAAATGAATATAATTAATAGACAAGCCACTAACATTAAAATTCAGGAATCCTGGGATTTGGCTTGACGTTTGTTTTCATTGTTTTTTGAATTTAACGGCAGTTGAAGAGGGTTAACTAATTAACTGAAAGTACTTACGTTTGTATATACATATGTAAGGAACTATTATAACCAAGATTTTCATGGTTATGTGATAAAATTAAAATCTTTTTGGGGTCAAGCATATATTGGTTTTCGTTTAAATTGATAAAATCACATTCATCCTTGTCAGGACTAAGGCTCTAATGAAGATTTTTTTCAAGTAATAATTAGATTGTGATTGTTTGTGAAGTAAAGACTGTTCAAATATCTATATATTAGATGGATTAATACATTTTTTGGTACTTTCTTCCATCTTCAATCAGTTGATTTATTAAAATTGATTTTAGAAGTAGAGATAAAATAATTGGCTACCGTAAGTTTGGAATACATTATATTTCATTACACTTATTTAAACTGTCTGGCCTTTTTAAAATTTCAATAGAATCTCTCATAGTTCTTAAATCATATTTTCCCAAAATAATTAGTATTTTAGAATTATCAAAATCAGGGGCATGATCAATTTCCGAAAAAGAAACGCATTGTTAAACCTGATGTAATCAACTTTTGATTGAAAGTACTTCTTGGATAGTGTGAAATGGAATTTCATAGATATCTTGGTGTTCTAAAAGTACTGTCTTTAGGCTTACAGACAAAATCATCAAGTTTTTGTTGGTGGAAAAGATAGTCTTGATGTTGGAATTAGACATTCTTCTACTAACTAATTTTATGTCTCTTTTAATATAAGGTGAAACAACTCTATAACTAATTGAAGAATTCTCAATTTTGCCACTTTTTTTCTTCTTGATATATAAAATCTTATATATATATGTGGTTTTACTGTAACCATAAGAAAGTATAATATTTTTAATTAGTGCTATTTCTTGAGAAAAATGGTCTTTATCACTCCAATTATATGCTCTCATTGAAATATTTTTTCCACAGAAAATATATGAGCAGGATGATGATGAGAATTAAAATTGAGATATCTATTTGTATGGGTGGATTTTTTATAAAAAAATATTGACAAAAAGTCATCTGGCTTTTTAGCAATTAAAATATTTAGAAAAGAAAATAATTTGTCATTATCAACTTCCATGATAAACTTAATATTAGGATGCTATCCATTAAGAAAAACAAGAAAAGAATTCAAAGCATCAATTATCATGAGGCCACATAAGGAATATATCATCCACATATCTGTGTGACATGGAAAGTTTCTTACTAGCTGAATTCAATAATTGATTCTCAAAATTATTCTATGAAGTTGAAGACATCAGAAAATACTAATGATAGTAGAAAGGCCATAGAAAGCCCTTTTAGTTGTTTATATTTTTGAAAAATCATAAATAAAAAGTGTATTTTCAAGGCAATGTTTTGCCAATGGAATAATAAAATCAGCTAAATTATTGTCTTGAGCTATTATAGATAAAGTCTCTTCGATAAGAACACTGGTAAACATAGAAGAGATATCAAACCCGAAAAGTAAATCACTTTTAGCTAGTTTTATGTTTTAATAATAAAAATGAAATGACCTGAATTTCTAATTCCAGATGGAAATCAAGCCAAAGAATGTATGATAGAACCTACAGTACACACAAAAGATCTAATGATAACCAAAAAATTTTAATTTGATATATAAGGTACAAATATGAAGATAGTTGTATAGAATTTATGTATGATTATTGAGAAATATTTTCTATAAACCCAAGCACTTCTTAAAACTTTTTTGATTTATTTATATATGAATATTTTAACATATGATTTACAATTGTCATATATTCTAGGGCAGTAAAATAATAACAACTCCATTTTTTTTGAAGATGAGTCAGACAAATACTATTATAAATGGCATGATTTCAATTTACAAATTCATTTCTCACTGACAATAGATGATTTCATCATTTCTAAAATTTATTTTAAAAAATGCATAAAGAAATTCCATTAAAATATTAATATTTACATAAAGTGAAAATCTTCAAATTATTATATATAAGCTCGTAACGAGATTAAACTGGTTATACTTGTAAAAATGTCCTAAACAGAAGTGAATACTAAAAGATTATCAGAATATAACATAAATCAGCTTTGAAAAGGATAGCACCTCACTTCAGTTAATTTGTATGAATATTTAGAATTTAATGTCATAATGTGTACTTTTTATGTTTATATACCTCTTTTGAAAATACTTTATCTGTTATATATTATTGTCCTGGGATACTCCAAACAAATTAATTCAACAGTAGCTCTGACTTATATTCCACAATCTCAAAATTATTGATCTATTAAAAAGACAACAGACTAAAGTAATGTTCAATGCTTTTTCTCAGAAGAAAATAAAAGATTGATAATAAAAGATTATTAATATAGAAACATAATGGATGAAATTAGTCATAGAAATAAAGTTGGATGGAATGCTTTTGGTAGAAATAATTTAACATTAAAAGGAAATATGCCTATATGTTTGAAAAAAAAAAGATTTTTAATAAACGTCTTTTATCAGTTCTTACTTATGGACCCGAGACTTGGAAGCTTAAAAGAAGAGAAATACAGAGACTTCAGACCATTCAATGAAGTATGGAGCGAGATTTATGTTAGGGAGTAGCAAGAAGGGATTGAAAATGAAATAGATATGTGAGAGAACAAACAGTTATTACTGAAATCATTGGAAGAATTAAGACTTAAATGGATCTGGGATGGACATATTGCTAGAAGAGATGATAATAGGTGGACATTTAAAGTCTTAAACAGAATCTCAAAAGGTTATAAAAACTAAGAAAGCGACCACAGGTAAGAGGAATGGATGAAACAATTTGCTGGTGTTATGAGAAGAGAGCTAGAAATTGGAAAAACTGGATTCGTAACTCATGATCCAAACAGGTTAGTGACTTAAAAATTTTTTGTGAATAGCTAAATTATGTTTCTGTATAACACGTGTTGTTTCAGGGATGCTGCCGCCAACCGCTTAAAGAACCAGTTACTGCAACACATTGTATATATAACTCATATAACTTTCCAAAAGAATATAAATTTATATGTATACATGTGTTTATGCATATAAAATCATCACAAACATGATGGGAATAGACTCTGAATTTCATTCTGCAGTGAATTAATAATGGTCGAGATAATTACTTAGCTTGAATGAATTAGCAATCAAATATGTATAAATAGGGTATTAAATCACTCAATATAAATTATATTCCACAAAGGATGGACATGATTTGGACAGATTAACATATCCAATAGTGAATATGTATAGGAATCATCACCAGCATTGTGAGATATAATTTCATTAAAAGTCTTAATACTATATAGGTATAGGTATATTTGATTGAGAATGTGTTCAAGCTTTAAAACCCATCATTTAAATAGCTTACTATCATTGCTGGTGAGGAAACTGAGATATTTAAACCTCTAACTCATCCAATAATTGGAAGTTATTCTTTTTTTCAAAGAAATACTTACACATTTATTTAAAAAAAATCAGTAAATATTAACAAAATCACACTTTTCTTTATGTTTGCCATAATATCATATAAATACAATTTATCCAAACTTCAAACACTTTTTATGTGTATGTATAAATAAAGTTTGCTAAAAAGTGTTTGAAGTTTGGATAAATTGTATTTAAAAAATCAGTGTTGCTTTTTTCATTAGGTCAATAGTTGATATTACAGAGTGTAACAAGTTCGTTGAGAATTTCATTGAATATATTGCTTCGAGTGGCTTGGCTGACTCTGGAACTTAGGGACTATGGATCACGGCCAAACTGTGTTTGAATTTATTAATGGCCGAACAATAAATCATTTGATTAATCAAATTCACCACTTCCTTTAATTTGCAGTAATATCTTATATAAATGCAATTTATCCACTCTGTTTGAATACTTTATAGCAAAAACCTTTTATTGCACATATATGCATACACAATCATACATTTCAACTGTCCTGCAGTCTTTTTCAGAGCTATGATATAATAAACAAAATAAAATACCTAACTATATAAATAATACTATAAAAAATGTAAATTATATACAATATATATAAATAAAGAGTTGTAGTGATTATAGATATTAAATATGTAATAGAGGGAGATAGGGTATAATATAATTTTAAAAGTAAAAAAAATCCAGTTTTTTTTGCTTTTAAAAAATTAAATTAAAAATAGGTAAGTTAAAAGATTACAATATTTATAGTTTTTAGATATTAAAAAAAAAAGATAAAAATAAAATATTATTAATAACAGAAGAATGTGCAAAAAAAATAAGATATTATATGATTTAAGATCGAACTGAGAATTATATGAAAATAAAATGATTAAGTATTTTATTAAGGTGGACCTAATAAAACTAAAATCTAAGTTTATAAGGAATAGAAGTAATTAGGAGATCATTAAAAATAATAAAAATGAATAATATATTTAAATTAATAGTTGTTCATGAATACATATATACAGTCAGGAATACACATGTATAATTTATATTTATTTTATATTGTATATTTTATTTTATATTAACTGGATTATTTTATTTGGGTTTGATCATATTTATTTCAGTTTTATTGTTTTGTTATATATGTATATTTTTTTATTAATTTTGTTTACATTTTTTATGGTATTATTTATATAGTTAATGTATTTTATTTTGTTCATTACAGTTC
This sequence comes from Epiperipatus broadwayi, assembly GCA_028023455.1. NCBI lineage: Eukaryota > Metazoa > Onychophora > Udeonychophora > Euonychophora > Peripatidae > Epiperipatus > Epiperipatus broadwayi. Next base: position 2,200,117 of record JAQFVV010000126.1, on the reverse strand, counting down.
TGAAGAAAACTGCAGGACAGTCGAATGTGTATATGTACAATAAAAGGTTTTTGCTAAAAGTGTTCAAAGTAGAGTGGATAAATTGCATTTGATTAACATATTGATTTTATTCTTCCAGTGTATTTAGTAATCATTACACACACGCACACAAATTGTATAACATGTACACAGACGCATATATACATTACTTATAATAATACAAACCAATCACTCATTTAAAAGTTGAATTCTTACTTTTTTTAATATAAAAAAATAGAGTATTTTTTTTCTCTAGAAGCTTATAAAATATGAGAAATATAATAAACATATAGTTTTACAGTTCTCGTTAAAAAAAAAAAAAAGTATAATACCATCAGACAATCCTTGAGACATCAACTTCTCTTTTTACCCATATTGTTTTTATTTGAAGCAAACATTTAAGTGCCAGTTTAGTCGAACTAAACGACAGTCTTTGCTACCCGTTAACGTAGCCAAAGTAATTAAAGGCAGTGGAGTGGACTTCCATGTATTGCCTAAAGCTTTTTTTTTTAAATATAAATATTTCTAGCTTTTATCAGTTTGTCTTGAGCTGAGGTGACTTAGCTGACAAAAAATTGAAGCATTTCCTTTTTTCCCCTTCTAATTTGGAAAACAGAAATTAATTCATTGGTTAAAGTAAATTAAAACTACATCGTTTACTCACTTGAAGAGCCAGTATATAATTTATGATGATGATGACTAGTAGTTTTAGGCCTCTCCAATGTTGAATAAGGGGGTGGAGGTGCTGAAGTATACATAGGTGGTGATAATCCTCCGGAGGGTCCTGGATTCATCCCCGACACTGAAGGAATGCTTTCGTTAGGTTGCTGCACTACAAAGCTACCTGGTGGTACGCTGTACACGGTTCCTGGAGAATACGGTAGAGTAATTACGGTTACTTGCTGTCCTGCGGATGAGTCCGTTACCTGACCGGGATAATAGTAAACAGTACCCGGAGAATCTTGTGAATTGCAACATAAACATGTAGTTTTACAGCATATAGTTGAAGATACAATGGCAAAAACGCCCTCTACCATTGAAATGATAAGTTGAATTACGTTTGCAGCAAGTCCCATTTTAATTTCACTGAGATTATTATAATTAAACGTACTTAAAAAATTCAATGTATGCCGGGCATGCATTACTGATGCGATAGAAATAGCCATTAAAATTCCAGAAAAAACAGCTGCGATAATAGACAGAACCATAAAAGCTACAATAACGCACGTGTTACCGTTCCTCATACTGCTTAAAATACCTAATATTCCGGCGACAATAAACACTAATCCACACCATATTCCAGCCCCGACATTACCCCACGGCGCGTTTACGATTATCGCCATTATGGCGAAAAGCATAGCTAAAAATCCACTCACTAATTGGAATGATCCTAGTTTAAACGCTGATTTGGGATATGAACTCGGAGTCACATTATCAGGTATAACTGTAACAATAGTCGGTTGAGCCTGAGACATTTTGATTCACTAAAATACAGTTGCTCTATTATCATTTCTATGGCCAATGGAAAGTATTTATTTCATGACATCATCAAAATGTGACGTCAAGATGACGCTAGAAAAATTAAGATGAACGATGAATGTATGTGAGGGAAATGATTAGTAATTATTGGGAAATTTTTCACGAACTCATTTCATTTTTAGAGCTTTTCCGAATAAAAGATGAAGTTTCAAGATAGAATTAATTTTCTCATCGGAAATTTTAGCGTAATCAAATTAGCTATATTACTTTGTTTTTCTTTTTAACTTGAAATCAATTTGTAGAATCATTTTTGAAATTAGTAACTTAATTGATATTTAATTTTAAAGCGAGCTCTTATAAATAAACAATAAACGAGAATTTTTTGCGTGGGTACATTAAACTTTTAACATTTCTTATATCAATTTTTTTTAAAAATTAATATAATGATATAAATTAATACTGATTGCTATTACAACGATGAAGGCTATTAAAATAAAGTATTCGATGTCATCCATTTAAGATTGACTCTTGGCTATTTATTAAGCAGTCTTCTGAATGACCTATCATGATTTTTGAGATCAGTCGATGACGAAGCGTTGTTACGATAATGGAGTCCATACAATCCCTTTTCATCATTATTTTTCATTGCGTTATACACTTTTCGAATAAATTACGCACACACATATATATATTGAAAAATAATATGCCAGAATAAATTATTTTAAGAAATAGTAAACAAAGTAGTATGTGCAAACATTGTCATTCAGTCATATATCATATTGTCTAGTTATTTTTAGTAAAAAAAATTTAATGTACATACATCCTAGAAGTTAAAAAATTTCTATGTAGTTAATAAATTTGTTGTGTGTAGATATATATATATGTATTTGAAAGAATTTATATAGATAGTACTGTGAAATTTACTACAGTGATAGAGTATCAGATTCAAGAACTGAAGTTGTTTAAGTGTTATATGACCGATACCGGCATAGTAAGTGCTCTTTGCTTACCGTTCATTTTGTTTTTATTTTATTCACTATGTGGAGCCACTAAAGCCACACTATGATAGGTATGTAAGATTATGTCTGCTGGAGTTAGAATTAGGGCTGTTACAGATAAGATAAAAAAAACAAGGGAATAGAGATGTGTATGTTATGCTACACAATTTGTCAAAGCCATCAGAGAGAGTCATGGATGAGTACATAGAATTGATTAATAATTTGAGTAAGATTACAGAAAGAGTAGGAATAGTTGGATTATTACCAAGATATGTTAGATAGGGCATGTTCTATAAATGAGAGATTAAAAATATTGTGTGAGAGAAATGATGTTATATTTGTTGATGTGTGGGATTTTTTTATTAGTAAGAGGGAGTTATATAGTAAAGGTGGATTGCACTTAGCAAAACAAGGAAGTGAAGTTTTAGGGAGTTTGATTTATAAAGAATATAGTTTGGGAAATTTATAAAGGGGGCAGGATTTTAAGTTGCAGTGTTATCAGAAAGAAAAAGAATGGACGGGATGTAAGAAATAAACAAAGGGTAGCTGATTTAGATGTGGAGAGGGCTGTAAAATTAATGGTAAACAAGTTATTTATAAATGTAATGAAGAAGAAAGAGTCAAAAGAATTTATAAAAGAATAATTAGGAAAGAAGAAATTGTTAAAATTGGATATTTGAATATGCAAGGTGGTAGAAGACCAGAAAAATGGCTGGAATTAAACAAAGCAGTTGAAAATAAAGATCTTGAGGTATTAGCAGTAGTGGAAACACTTCTAAGAGAAGAAGAACCTATATTGGAAGACTTGGTATGGCAGAGTATAAATAGAAAAGAAAAAAGGAGAGTTATGTCAAAAAAGTATTCAGATACTGTTAAATGTCAAAAACATTTGTGATTTGAGATAAGGTTAGGAAGACAAGAATGGATGGTGGCTAATGTTTATAGCCATTGGAGATAGTTAAACTATAATGGAATGGAACAGTAGCATATATGAATGCCTAGTTAATGATATACAGAGGTTTAAAAATAGGGAAGAGAATAATGGTTATAGTGGATATGAAAGGGCACATTGAAGAAATTGATGATGTAGATAGCAAGAATGAAAAACTTTTGAAGAATTTTTGTCAGAAAGTGATTGAGCACTGAAAATTTGTCAAATATTTATGAGGGACAATACACATGGTCTAGAAATAATATATTTCTCACAATAGATTATGTATTAATAGAGAAAAAGGGAATAAATAAAATAAAAAAATTAAAGTGTTTGATAATGAAGAGAGAGTATATAATAGTGATCATAATTTCTTTATAATAGAAATTGTTAGTAATGTGGTGGAAAAGAGTAATAAAAGTAGAAAGGATTGTGAAAGATGTGGATGGAGAATGAATGATAAGAATAAGTTAGAAGAATATAAAATAAAAGTTGAAGAAACCATGGAAGAGTTGGTTGGGGATGAATATAAGGAATGGTGTGGTAAAGTAGAAAAAGTGGCAAATAGAGTTTTAGGTAAGAATATTTAGAAGAATAAAAGTAATACACAGCAATTTTGAGTTCAATTTCATTCCTTAATTCAATTGAGATTACAAAATCATACAATTTTTGTTTTAAAGAAAATAATTGATCAGATTATATTGTTGTTACTATAAAAATTATTTATAGGAAACAAGAAGTTGCAATTAAAATGGTTATGGTTTCAAATTAGCAAAAAGTTAGAATTTTCATATTTTCTTCATATATATTGAACTTTTTATACTGGTTAATTACTAAGAGAAATTGTATTGAATAGATGGAAGAAAAATCAGTTGACTTTGATATGCTGTTATAGCTGGAAATGATAAAGACGTGGAAACACTTATCAAAAACATTAAAGAATAAAGATGAAATTACATTTAAATATTAAAAAGATGAAGATTATGAAAGCAGTTAATTGCAGCTGAACTTTTAAAATCGATAATTAAGATATTAAAATCAAACAATAACGCTGTGCCAAACTTCCTGAGTTTGGGAGGTTCGGAGTGAATGTAAGCGAAGGGCAAACTTAATTTCCAGAATCGGAAATTTGTGGATGATTTATATGTAACAAACTATAATGAACTATCAACATATCTAGTGAATTATACAAATGTACGTTAATTATCAGGAAATGTTGCCCAGTATTTAAAATTTCATTGCATCTTAATTGTTGGCATGAATTTCCCATAAAAACAGTTCTCAAGATATCTGTGTTCATCGATATATATCAATGTTCAAGTTCTCACATGATGACTGAAATTTAATGTAATTCGAATGACAATGTGGTGCAGTGGAAAAATCTGACTTCAAACTCATTAATGCCCAACAAGTCTTCAATGAAACACCAGCATGATGTGAATTATCTACACAATCTGTTTCTCAAGACACTAATGTCTTCTGGGACATTTTACTGCTCAAAAGATCTCAAGACACCTGAACCTTTTTTTATATTTTAAGTGACAATGTAGCATAATTACAAAATCTGTTCTCCAACTTATCAACATGTACATGTATCAAGTCTTTTATGTAATACTCCTGAATAAAATTTTCCTTAAAAAAAAGATATTAAAATTATCATTCATATTTGTCTCTATACATCATTTATCACCAGAAAATAATGCAGAAGCCAAGAGATTATTATCAGATACAATTACTTTCAATTAGTATACAAAAAAATTTCTGATGTTTCATTTTGTGGTGACATAATGTGGCTAGTTAAAATAAACGCTAAAATGATTCTCTCAAGCTTTATTTGATTTTAATAAAATAATTATAATGTAAATGGATTTTAAAATGTGATTTTAAAAATGAAATCAATTTCAAACATTTTTTTCTGATTTTTCATTATAAATAAAATATATTAACCAATAACCATTCCCCATAAGTGCATAATGTTATAATAAATCTTTGAGATGTAATAATTATATGTTGAAAAGCAATGATGCAATTCTACTGATGACAATCACTGATTGTTCTCATTGTGTCTTTATGATGACTCTTTGAGTTATAAAACTTGTTATATAAAAAACTTGTGCAAGAAAGATACAACAATTTTGCACCAATATTATTTAAATATCCTTTCCAATTTAAATTACAATTATAAATAGCTATGTTAACGCACATTGAAAATCACATCTACAAACTTGTTTAAAACATTGAATTAATTCTTCTGGAGCATCTATCAAAAAGATGATCCACACCTCAAATCCCAGATTATGATTTCCAATTTTTCCTATCATTTACTCTATATTTTAAAAGCTTTTAACTATTCCTTTTCTTTAAATGCACATTTATCAAATTTTATTTTTTTTGTCACTCTCAAGAGAACTTTTCAACATGGCACATTCTGCCAAAAGCAAGTTTCATGTATAATCCCAAAGTACCTTCTTTAAACCCTTTTAATTGTATTTATTCTCTCATTCCTTTTCATCATGTTATATACAATTTATCTACTTCTTTAAATAAATAAAAGTTGTAGAGAACAATTGACTGTAAATCTAAATATTTGGTACAAATTGATGATGATCAACTATGGTGAATCCTCATATAAATGCCATTCATATTTTGGTGTAATGTTGCATACAAAAATAAATAATAGCTATAGCTAGCTTATTGCATGACTGGCATCCTAAGTAACATTTTACCATTAATTTTAATTATGCAATGCTAGTCAAGATAGCTGTCATGCTGTAAGTAACTATTATTTATTTTTATATATATATATTTATATTGGTATTTTAAATATTGTAGAGTTTATTTATAATATATATATAAGTAAATATTTTTTTATAAACTATGGAAATTATTGCTACTAGGCTATAACTAGTTAATAATCTAAAATATTTTCTCTTTCCTTTACATAATAATTTAATTCTCACAATCTTTCGTTCATTTGGAATTTTATTATCATCTTTAATTTTATAAAAACTTTATTTTAAACAAATTATTACATATCTTTTTATGCCTACTATCATATAATCTAATCCTCTTATTTTTAATTTTTTAAAAATCTAATGTACTATTCAATTTTACATTCTTTACTCTATCCATCTTCTCATGAATTAGGCTTCCCTAATAAATCATTAGCCTTCTCTTTATCTAAAGGTTTCAATACAAATTCATTCAATATTTTTAAAGTCTTTCTATGTTCTCATGTTTTTTTCAGAAACACTCTCAATGAATAAATATAAAATCTGAACTTCAATTAGAATGACTCAAAAGGATTTGTTTAAAGTTCAAACTTTTTATTTATTCATGGAGGACATTGTTAAAAAAACATAACACTTAGAAAGGTATTCTGATCATTTTGTATTAGAATTTTCACCTTATGATATGCACTGGAATATTTTCATATATAAACATAAATATATAAAAGCTGTTAACATTTATAATAATAACAATCAACAAACTCAATCTGTTGTCAAAGCAACTCTCATTAAATACTAATATATTTATATAGACACAAAAGAATGCAACATGGCTAGAAAGAATGAAATTATTAATTCAAACAAATTTAAATAAATTTCATTAAACAGGTAGATATAATGTGTTCTGAGTGCAAACTAACAAATAGTCAATTATAACTTTCAAACTGCAATTACAACTTTACAACTGCAGTCATCTATAGTGCTTTTAAGTCATAGTCTGGGGGAGGGTAATTTTCTCTGTTTGTTTACATATAACTCTATCTTTCTTATTGCATTTCCAAATCCATATAATATTAATATCATCTATGTTATTTATTACTTTTTACAATGATTTTTTGCAACCCACTTAGAGTTTTGATTGTGCCAGCAATCTTTTTCAATATTATAACAAACACAATATGGGTACATAAATACAAATATACATGAACATATAATTTTACATTATATATATACATTCTATTTTATAATCATTATTTATATATCCACATATATCTTTATATACCTCTCTATATAATTATTACCATCTTATATATTATACATTTTATTCTTTTTTATATTCTATATTTATCAATTAATACTTCCTATAATCATATATATATATATTTATTTCATTTTTTATTTTTATTTTACTCTTATTAATCTTTTTAATATTTAAAAAAATAATATTATAGATTAAAGAAAATTACTACTACATATAGAATGTTAATATAACGAATAATAATAATGTAAACTATAAAAGTATGAATATTTAATGTTAGAGCTAAATATTAAAAAAAATTAATAAGGGTAAAATAAAAAAATAAGTGAAATCAAAATAATATATTGTATCCTCATCAGATTAAAAGGACACTCTCTGGCTCAACTTTTAAACTACTATAGGTCAAATCACAAATTATCAGAATAATACTTATTAAAACAGTACTCTGACTAGTTCAAAATATATTTCTAGCATATTATATCTAATAAAATTAATATTTAAAATAATTTGTCTTATTTAAATAATAAATTAAGATAATTTAAAAAAAAACATAAAATATGAAGGTTCAAATTGGATTTCCAGCTCATTTATTATGATAACTTAAACTGCGACTTGCGACCAGCTCGTTATTTACTCTTATAATATGATTCAATTAAAAGACTAACAAAATATATATATATATATATATAAGTTTTGCACAAAACATTCAGCAAGGTATACTGTTGGTTTAATGTTGAGGATGCATTCTGAAAGATGTATTCTCAGTGGCATAAGAATATTATCCCTACTTAATTTATATAACAAAACTACTTTGTAATACTCTCATAGCTCACAACACATATAAAATAAATAATAACTAAATAATTTATAAAATTTATTATAAATACAATAAATTTATTATCCTTTCATAAAAATAATACTTAAATCTAACATTAACTAAAATTCCTATCCATTATCACTTCATCTAACTCTTATAATTATTTAACATCTCAGGGTTTGTCTCCTAATAATAATGCTAAACAAATTAATACAATGTAGCTAAATATAATGAGGAATTTTATATATATTCAACTACTCTCACAAAACAGCAATAAACAATTTCAATATTTTCAAGATCCTTAAACTACTTAACGACTCCTCCTCAATAATCATAAATAAAATTATAAATTCTTATGAAAACATCATATAAAATATTTTAAATAAATTCTAAAACACTTCATCTCATATTATGCTATAAAATCTTTTATTTCTTATGTGGCATTTACAGAAAATATTATATTCTTAATATAATTGCAATATTAAATATTTTAAAATTAGCATTGCATAATCTTCATAATCACCAATAATAAGATATTCTGTAATAACAATAATTATAATAATATATTTTTGTTAATCATGTGCAATAATATAATGATCCAAATAATTTTTATAACTCGTGTGTTGGTATGAAGATTCAAAAACACTAGGACACATCAAACAAAGAAACTCTCAAGACAATATGAATTCCAAAAATATTAACAATTTTATTCTTTAATAACATATTTAAATTAACAATAATATAATTTTATAAAGTTTGAAATATTTAAAATAACAAAAGAAAATTAATTTATCAAATTAAAATATTTACATAAAAAAATACTATGAAAATAATACATAAACATTAAATAGCCTTCACTCTGACTATCTGCTGTATAGAATTATATAAAACATGGTACATTACAGTAATAATACTACTATTATCTTTTATATTTACGATAGTGATATTCCATCCTCACTATCATAATAAAACAACAGCTATAATAAATAAAATTTATTTACATTATGATTTCTAACTAATGAGGTACTTTATATTTTCTGAAAGGAAATTATAATTATAATAATGCCTATTAATATTATAAATTTACACTAAGATTAGCATTCATTAACATTTAACGTGTAAAATTATCCTTAAGATGTTAAGCATATAGTTTATATACCAACAAAGTATTTATCTTTAGCCCCTTGGTATATTTTAACATTCTAATATGAAATTAAAATAGAGAAAAAAATATAATTAATGAAATAACTTTATTCATAATTTTGCAAATTATTTACCATAAAATATTTAAAATAACTCTATGACTTTACTTATAAAATATTCAAGTTTATATTAAAGAATTATATATTGCTAGTATATACATTGTTTATTTATTTCCAAATTTATCCCACAATAACACTCAGATGATTCATTCCACCATTCTCTCTCTCAATCGTAAATATGCATTTAACTCTTAAGTTCAGTGATCTCTATTATTCATATATTTCTAAGAATATCAAATCATTCATTTTAATCTTTCACCATAAAATCAATAAATAAATATAATTTGTGATGAGAAAATTTTCTCTTCATTTGCATTCTCAAATACTGACAACTTTCTACAGTGCAGCTATTATTCTAACCAGTTTTTAAACTATACCATTTAGGATGTAATATCCACTGGCAATTAATAGTAATTATAGTAAGGGATATAAATACAACAATAACTCAGGCTAATAAGAAATATCATGGTTATAGTGCTTAAGGTCACATATTTATCACGTATCTTAAATTCTGGTCATGGCTTCTATTTGAGCTCTTACTGAACTATGGAAAGAAGGTAACTAACTGTTCATGTACTAGTATACAAAACTTTGTTACCTGTATTTAACTCATCAATTCTCAATAATATAATTCAAATATAATCTTCCTCCCCAATATTTCTAGCACCCAGGATTTCATTTTACAACTAATTTCCAAAACCACTATATTTCATTTTCCACATTCTGAATACTTTTCCTGATATCACAAAGAAATTCTAACTACTTTACATAAAATAATCTCCAAACTACATTTTAAAATAAATATCTAATATTAAAATCAAGAAGGTTCAAAAACCTTTGTATACATAAATGATTTCATTAAATATCCATCATTATCATACATTAAAACAGGCAAAACTGTCCATACAATAGTGACACTCAGTGCAAGCCAGAGTAATCAATGGATGCAAAAAGGTTTGTGCATAAAATTCCTGTCTAGTGCCTACTTGTCCAATATCCCCAGACTAGTTTCTAGCTTGTGGCTTTCATCAGTGAAGAACCTTGGACCTGAGAGCACTGCACCTAGATCTTAGGATCTAATACAATCCTCCAACAGTCAACTTTTATCTCTATTTAACTACAAAACTGAGTCTAAAACTAAAAACATACTATTTTCAATCCAAGCTCATTAGCTTATATAGTCATATGTCTGAACTCAGTTTAGTGCCCATACATTTTGGTGTCTTTGGATCTTTAATAAAAATAGCCACCACTATCTTATTAGGCAGGATTGGTATTAAACCATTAAACATCACATGATCACCATTTATGCTTGCTGAATGTATTAAAACTCTCCATCCCTATCCAGTGCCTACTTATCAAGTATCCCAGACTAGTTTATAGCTTGTGGATTAACCTAAGATAAGTTGGGTAAAGAAGAAATGGAAGTAATAGAACAAAGTCAGGGCATAGACAAAAAAAGGTCAGGTATGAGCACAAAATAACAAAAAGATGAGAGGTTGCAACAAAATACCCCTCAGGCTCAGATTAACATGAAACAATTTCTAAAGGTTTAGGTATTTTCTGGTCATATGGGAGTTGTTGTAGAGCATTTGAAAAGCTTATGGAAATATTTTAACATCAACACAATAGCTGAGGTAAGCAAAATAGCAATTGTGTGTAGCAATCTAGAATGAAATGCTCAATCATGATGGGACTTGCTTTTTCACTAACCAACAACATTTAAGAAATACCAAAAAGAGACATTTTGGTCTGAGAACCATCAGGAGTTAATGAGATATCATTATGCAGGAAAAATATAAGGAAGGTGGCCAAGAGAGTTACTCTCAGTTTTCACTGGTAAGTGGCAAAGTTGCACATGCTATATGCATGCAATATGACAGAAAGCTACATTGTCAGAATAGTTGGACACAATCTGCCACTAAAAATAGAGCAAATGTTTTTAGAAGTAAGAAAAGTGTCCATTGAGGAGGCTGCAGAATTACTAAACCCTATAAATGTGAATGCGCAGGATTATAACATATCTATAGACCAGGAGAAAGGAGTCAGGAATAGTCAAGTAATAAGATTTGATGAAGAGGATGGGAGTTGAATTGGAATTCAACAAATTTCAATAGAGTGGGTAACAATACTAAACCGAAATGGCAGTATGGACATGAAGAACTGTGAATGCCAGGTAAATCAAATTATGAACAAGGGAAAAGGCCATGTTCACCAATACCAAAAGATGGCCAATAAGCAAATAAAATAATCATAAAAAAATGTATATAAAAATATATATTCTGAAATTAGTTGTGATTTCGTGTATGTGGTTAGTGTTTATCGTTAATTGTTGTATGGGTACGGAATATAAATTCTAATAGATAAGAAAGAAATATAAGTATTTTTTTTGTTTTTTGTTTTTGAGTTTTGACAATGGATGTGGGGGTTGACTGCTAGATCAAGTGTGTTATGTATAGCATACTGTGTATAGCAGCTCTTGATTCCAGATGTGGTTTTGGCCCAGGGTGAGATCTTATATAATTTTCTATGATGCAGACAATGAAAGTCTTCCGTTAACCTAAAGCATTTAAGATTCCAAGATCATGACATTCAGATATTGCCCCACCCATAAGACTCCAGAAGCATGCAGGATCTTGGGCAATACATATTTAACCCTAAATCTCATAACAAGTTGGGTATTGTTCCTGAATTTTCCACACCCATAGACTCAGAAGCAACAGAGTGCAGTAAGGATAATTCTCACATTCATATTATTTTCTTTGGGGTTGTATGGCCAAATTTAAACCAGAAAAGAGTTGATGGTATATTGTACATAACACATCAGTTGCTTGTTTCTGGAGATCAAACCCACTGTGCATTGCCAGGTTGATGGGTTATTTTTTTTTTGGAGCTGCAAAATGTAGAGAAAGTTAAAGGTTAATAGTTTAAATGATGAATTTATTAAAGATATTTTTTTGCTTAATTTTGAGCCATCCAAACATGTGGACTGTGTTTGAAGGCTTCCAAATGGGAGGGGATGCTATTGTAACAGGAACCAGATTTGAATGCTGTTACAAGTTGAAGGAATTCTAGATAGCCACATATAGGCAGATGTGGTAATCAAATGTATATATTTGATTGAGTCAAAATGACTGAATATATTAGCTAAGATAGGCTTAAGGGGGGAAGGGGTTGTGCTCATTTGTTTTAATGGAGTATATATATTTTATTATATAATCAAATGTATAAAAGGAATTTTCTGGAAAAGCATATAATGTGCATTTTTTTATGTGTATAATTTTATTTAATAAAAATAAAATATATAAATGATGAGAAATGAAACAAATGTTATCTACAGAATGCTTTTACCGTATGTATTATGTAATGTTATTTTTAAACATTTCTAACGAAATATTAAGAAAAAAACTTTCTTAAAGGTTTTCTTTTGTAAAAAGAAATAAGAAGACAAAAGAAGCCGGACATGAGACTACAGTGTCCTGGAATAAGAAGATCACACAGGATAAGAGCTAAAACATCAAACATTTTGAGAAATTGTGGGAAGTATTGCAGCAGAAAATGAGATAGAACTTTCTAAAAAATATAAAGTATAAATAAAAAAATCAGGAGACCGGATTTAGTTTTTATGCTGATCTTTTAACTGCTGTATATTAATTAATATTCGAGGTAATCGACTTAGGATATTGGGAGAAAATATATGTGCCAGCTAACATGAGTATGTTAGAGTAAAGTCCTAAACATTCTGGGATTTTATCCCATCACTCCATGAAGGAAACAAAAGAAGCTATATGATTCTGTCACCATTCGAAGCTAAAAATCTGTGTCCATACATATTCGGCTCATCAAGTATTCTGATTCATCATCGTTTCATAGAAAATTTTAAAAGTAAAGCCATTCTTTCTGGACAATCTCTGTGGTCATAATGTTTACTAAGTAAGCTTACTTTCTTCATGAATATGAATGATCTAATTTCCCCAGGAACTCAATGGTAATATGTTATTTTAAATTTATAATCATGTGAATTATCAAGCTTATATATCTGTAATTTCCTTATATTAAGTCATATAAACAATATTAAAGATAAAATATTTAATCTCTGTAGTAAAAAACAATTTCTGACTATATGCTTATATTTTTATTAAACATTGAGCTCTATTATTTCTGTTTCTTATTTTATGGTTATTCATTTACTTAAAATGTATGTATGCTTTTTGTTAAATAATTTAGTATGAAACTATCTTAAATTAACACGTCTCTGTCAGTCTAAGTACTACCTGCCCTGAGTGAACTAACTAGTGGCTTAGCATTCATTAATACACTATCATTACTCTCACTTATCCTTCAGTATAATTCTTATGTAAGCATAGGAGTGGCACTTGGAATTGGAAAGCGTCGGTGCCCATAAATATATTGTTCGGGAAATATTAATGAGTAATTATGAGAAGCTAAGGTCGAATATCCATATAAATCATTATGTTTATTGTTTTTTTTTTTTTTGGGAGATAAAGTTTTAAAATACCTTGTCTCCAGGTCTATAGCTACTATAACTTTATCTTGATTAATTAAAGGTTTCATTCATGAATAAATCTCGTTAGTAATAAGTAAAAAAAATATTTTGTAAAAATAGCTTAAATCCAACCAAGTACAAATGGGAAAGGATAGGAACCCATTACAATAGTTTTAAAAAAATCTTTACCCAACGAGTTTAAGCTTATTTTATTCACAAAAATTAATACAAAATATTATGATTTTAATAAAAATTTAAATTTTTTAAAACTATTTTTAAATTCTATTTAAAATTGACTGTGACAAATGGCATGGTCACAATATATATATATTTATAGGAAGTATTAATTGATAAATATAGAATATAGAAAAGTAAAATGTATAATATATAAAAAGGTAATAATTATGTAGAAAGTATATAAAAAGATGTGGGTATATAAAGAATAATTATAAAATAGAATATATGTATATATATAAAATGTAAAATTATATGTTCATGTATATTTGTATTTATGTATTTGTATTGTGTTTGTTATAGTTCTGAAGATTCTTGGGGTAATCTAAACTGTCAGTGAGTTGCAAAAAAAGCATTGTAAAATGTAATAAAGAACATAGATGATATTGTTTAGATATACATTGAGCTATGTTTAGTTTAAAGTTTATTTAATAAAGCTAATAATGCCCAAAGCTAGATAGGCAAATAATGTAAATACATGAAAGCAGTCATCATTTAACAATAATAATGCCAATGACAACCAACAATCTCAATCTGTTGTCATGGCAATCTACTTTAAACAATAATGGTGGAAATCACCTTTATATATGGTCTACTATATTTATATAGACACTAAATTTTTTTTAGGACTTTTCCTTCCTGCACAGTTCATTCTATTTAAATTTTAATTCTATTCTAGATATTTCACCCCCTTTAATTAGTTATTCCATCTAACGTTTAGTTTCCTCTTTTCTCACTTATTTTGTAACAACTTCTTAAATATTCTCTGCACACCTCTTTTTAAACACTAGTTTTAAATAAACACTTTTTTGCAACAACTACATATCACTAAACTATTCAGCTTAGATAATATAAAAAAGAGTAGCTGTCTACAAAAGCAGACTAAAGTTTTTTTTAAAAAATATAGATTTCAACACGAACTCTGACTGTGGTTAGTGTAAGATTAGTTTAACACATTTTAAATGTAGGGGATTTGAACTCAGACTTTCAAGCCACTTCAACTATCCACACTATCTCATATTACTGAAACACATGACCACACACATGCAGAAAATATAAATAATCATCAATATACATATTTTGTGCTGAACCAGCACTCATCAATTGATCCAGATTATCATCTCTCATACATATATACAAACAGTGCTCAGTTTATATTAAGATAGCAAATCCTTATACATCAATGAACAGGCTTCAATCTACTCCAACCTCCAACTCTTCAGCTATCCATACCATTAAAAATCTGATGATAGAATTCCCAAATCCCATGTTGATGCCAATATTGTTATCATGCCCATGTTGACCTCAAGTCACCCTGACCCCTCATGTATAGGACAATATCCATTTAAATACACAGAAGAGGGATGGGCAGAATACAGGCTTAATATGTAAGATTTGAAATACCAGGCACTCTTATACCTGGAGCCCAATTGTAAATAAAGGGAATTTGAACTCAGACTTTCAAGCCACTTCAACCATCCAAACCATCTCATATAACTGATACACATGACCACACACATGCAGAAAAGATAAATAATCACCAATATACATATTACGTGCTGAACCAGCACTCATCAGTTGGTCCAGATTATATAATTAATAAAATAATTGGAAAAATTAGTTAAACATTTTGTAATTAATAAAATAATTGGAAAATGTAAATATTTCACATAACAAAATATAATAATACTGTGGAATATATTATTTCTTTGAATGAATGACTATATAGAATAAGTATAAACCTAATTGTTTTAAAAAAATAAGGAGATGATATATAAACTGGATGATGAATATAATTTAAAAAAATGTTTTTGTTTGGAAAACAGTATGTAAATCATTATCACATACATAGTACAGTAAATTTAATAAATGAAAATAGCTTGTTTCTGTAATATGATTATAAAATGGAGATAATTCTTGTGCTACAGAAATATCACATTTGAAAATAACAGAAATATGATTAGTAGATGAGGTTTTGAAATATATATGCACAAAAATAAAAAGAATATATATATGTTATTCTGTTGCAGTAATGAGAAATAATTTAAAGAAGGAAGAAATAATTTGAAAGAAGACAGGCAGCAGATTGTGATCAATGTTTATTAGTCCATGCCATAAAAGAATAACATTGCGATTAAAAAAGAATTGATGATTATAATATGGAATGTCAAAAAATAAAATTCATTAATAATTTATTAAAAACACAGGAAAAAATATTTAATAAGATTATATATGTTGAGTTATATATTTCTAGTGCATTTAGCTATGAAGGCTTGCAAATATTTAATTACATAAAGATGTTGTTACACTTCAACTAATGATTAATCTTTGGGGTGACATTTTTTACAGTACTACAAAAAGCATAGGCAAATTATTATGTGATATTTTAGGATATGGAAAATTGGTTAACATTATTAGACAAATGAAAATGAGAAAAAATGATATTAAGGTATTGCTTGGTTTAAAGAATTGTGTGTTTCAATTGATAAAAAAAAAGATTCATTAAGGATTAGAGAGAAAACATTAACAATGAAAGAGATGAATTGCTATACTAAAAGGTTTATAATATATATATATTAATGTTTCTAAATGAAAATATTGCTAGTTATAAGATGATTACCATAAATGAAGCAAATATGGTCAATTAGTCTTCTGTGACTCTCAGATATATAACTGTATTTTTAAGATATGGGGAAAAATAATATCAAAGCATATACAAAATATGTAGACAACGTGTTTGTGTGTGAAATAGAATAGTGTATATACAAAATAAAGAAAAACTTAAAAGTAAATAGTTTGAAGTGGTACAATGAAAAAAAATTATACGAATACATAAATAATAAAAATGAAAATATTAGGCAATATATTGTAACAAATTTAAAGGTGGTTCAAATAACTAGTGTAACAAAATTAACTATTACCATATCTGAGTTGTCTACAATATATATAAGATCATAATATTTAAAATAACGTTGGATTTCTCAAGATATCCCACTATCAATAATTATAAGCAAATTATTAACAACAAGTATTATAACTCAGGTATATGAAATCACGTTGAGGTGAGTACACTAGTAATTCAATAAAATATAACTCAGGTATACAGACAGTAGATCTTATCCACTTTCATTTCTTGGTTTGATGTTAAGTGCATGTTTAAACAAATACTAAGTGAATATGGTCTAGCAGGGCGCCACTAGATTATCTGAACCTAGACACAGTTATATCTAATAACCTTTCACATGTACTGGGTTTGAATCCCTTCTTGGTACTTTATTTCTAATAAAAATGGGAGATTTTGCTTTTTGAGCCATATCACTATACGCACTAATATTTAGGCAAAAGTAAAACATCTTTAAACCGAAGTGGAGTATATTAGACATAAATCATTTCTTAGATCTTAGCATAACAAATGTGTTTCAACATTTTTATAAGTTTACTACTCATCCTTGCATGAAATAGATGATGGGATGTGGTTATAATAATACTAAGAAATCACTAAATATTATGGAATCAATATTTATTTATGGCCTTTAAACATTTAAACAGCTCATTAATTAAAACATTGATGATGACGATGATGATAATGATAATAATAACGATAATGACAATGGTTTCAACTACAGCTCTAGGACTAAGCCTAAACATAAAACTAATTTTTATAAAGAAATTCATAATTATTGCTTAATTTTAGCATATTTACTTATATCTTAAATAACTAATATTCAACCACTGATGATGATGAATGTTCACACTTAACAAAGACTACACTTAATGAAATATATACGCCTCGTTTAATAAAACAAACTAATATTTATTACTGCATTTCTAACATATACATAAAATTTCTAGAGAAACATGAAAATTGATATGAATAATAATAACAATAATAATTGATTATACAACAATCCTCAGATTAATTTCAAGTTCTTCCCCCTTTCCCTTCAAATGTATTTTGTATTAAGTTGGATGTCACATTGACCATGATTTTCACTCCATGAGAAAAGTATTTCAAGAAAAAAATATTATCTGCTCATTAGCACACATACTTTATAAATCTAATATGTAAGTAGAATGTTAAAAAAAATGTTAATAGAATTGAAAGAGCAAGTTTTAGAAACAAGTTTTAAATTATTTCTCCCCCTCTCTTCTACCTCTGAAATGCTATACTTAACTTGAAACAAAATAATCTAATATTCTAATACTACTTGTTATTTCATCACTCCATTATACAATATAAAAATATTATTATGTATGTCTTTTTATCCCATAATAACAAAATATTATTTAAAACCAAAATAATAATAATATATTAGTTAAAACTAAAATCATAATACCATAAAAAAAATTGTTTTACAATTAATATTTCATAACTGGAAAATTAATAAACAAATAATTTTGATACATTCAAGATAATTTATGACTCAAAGTTATTATTAATAAGACATTCTTTTTTTAATCGATCTGAATAGTCTTTAAAAGTTCTTTAAATAAAATATACCACTTTATTGCTAAAATGTTTATTAAGACTTGATATCATAAAGAAAATAGATATAAAAAGTCATATTACCGATCTTTTGTTTGTGGCGAATTTCCAAGGGTTCAAACTTGTCTTGTATAATGTCTATATTTCTGCAGCTACCATTTCCATTTTACATAGGAACAATCTCTTTCTTGAGGTGTATAACTATTTGATGATGATGACTCTATTGAGGTTATTTGCTTTAGTGGACAATTTGTAAATCATTATATTAATTTTTCTTCTCTTCCTGTCAAGCATGATTCTTTTAGTGGATGAAATACAGCAGTTGTTTTTACATTTATAAATTTTCTTGAGTTTAAAATCAGTTGTTGGAACAATTAATTGGACTTGATGATTAATATTTATCGGTAGATTAATTCATCTTTCATCGAATGCAGGTGAATGCTTTCTTCCTTCTATTAAAAACATCTTATTTCTCTGGTCAGTTGAAAGGTGTAGAATATTATTTTAGACAAAACATCTTTTCTTTCCTATATGATGTGCAGCTTCCCCAGATGGTCCAGAAAAGATGGGACATACATATAATTTTTCTAGCCAGCCATTTCCTATATTTTCAACATTCAATTTAATAGTCTAATAATCTGAATCATAATCACCACAATAATAATTCTTCAAGACAGCTTTTTATATCCAATTTTTAGCTAACTTAACCAATCAGAGATAGCGTCACTTGCTATTTTTGGACAAATTCGTTTTAATTAGATCTCTAATTTATTTTCAACTAAATTATTTTTCAACTGAAAAGTTTAATCCTTTTTCCAGACACTTTTGTTTAAAAAAAAAATAGACTTAATCCTTTTTTTCTTTTTACACCTAGGTAACATTTCAAATTTTTGAGCTTCCTTCTTTAGATCTTAAGATAAGACAATTTCAAAATTAGAGTTCCCACCCAGATTAAGCTCCCAAAGTGACAAACAATCATTTACAAAAACAAAATTGCTACAAATAGATATCTGATTCAACAGATTTCCTCTTTTAACATAAAATTGTACAAAAAAAATAATTTGACAGATTTAACCTTTCCTTTTCTTTCAATATTTAATACATGTAAATTTCTGTATGTAATGTACACACATACTTCATTATTTCAAATCATTCATAAACTAACATTAAATAATATAATTGCTAGCTTAGTAATTATAACCCTATTATTTAATTAAATCTGTAACTTTTAAATCCCAGTTACAATTATAGAAAGAAAAATAGAAGCATAGAATAAGATATTAGAATTGATCAAGCATAGGTTAGTTTTAAAGAAAGTTAAAATGTTGAATATTTGAAATATGAAACAATTAAATAGCTTACACATACACTGCCTATACATATGCATTATAACTTTGCTTTTTAACAGAAAATTTAAATATTAAATGTGTGTGCTGCTCTTTTTGAGATTTATTAACACACAAACAAGTAAAGCATATAATTTCTGACCCACTCTCTTTCTGTCTAAAGCATTTAAAATTTTGATCTGGTAGGGTTTGAACTTGGATGCCCTACAGCTTCTTTTATGGTTATATAAAAATGTGATGATGATTTTGTTTTATATTTTCCTACATGCACATTACTATAAATTTAGCTAGTGACTAAATTGTAATGGCACAATATACAAGAAATAATATCAATAAGAATGAAAAAATGGACAATACCCATATAATGCTTTTAATAAATGTGTTTTACCAGTTCTTACTTATAAATCTGAGACTTGGACACTTAACAGAAAAGCAATACAGAGACTTCAGACCACTCAATGAAGTATATAGCATGTATGGAGTAACAAAATAAGATTAAAAATGAAATACATGGGTGAGAGAACAAACAGATATTACTGACATCCTTGAAAGAATTAAGAGACTGAAGTGGAGTTGGGTGGACATATTATTAGAAGAGATAATAATAGATGAACAGTTAAAATCTTAAACTTTCAAGAGATTTAAAAGACCCAGAAAGAGACCACATTTAAGATAATTGGATGGAATCATGAAATGTGCTGGGATATAAAGAAGACAGATTAAAGATTGGAGAAGATAGATTGAACTTGGAATGATCCCCATCCTGCAGTGGATCGATGATGGTTGAATATGATGATGATGCCAAGAATGTAGAAATCTGAACATCGTAGCAAATTATTTGGGAGAAACTAAGAATAAGCTAAAAACACGATTTCAATAATATAATGACAAAAATTCATTACTTTATTATAAACAAAATAAACTTAAAAAGTTTCATGTTAGAATGATTCAGTTTGCTAATAATTACCAAGGAAGATAATTAAACACAAGTTGCAATGATTATTAAAAAGAACTTAATTTATTTTAATAAACTGATTTTAAAAATTAAAATTATAAATTTAGTTTCATAATAATAGCTACTGGAGATAGCTATTTATAAAAAAAAAAAACCCATTTAAAATTATGTTACATTTGAATTATTAAATTTATCAAACAACTGGCAGGACTTATTGTATAAGTCTTGATTATATAAAAGAACAATAAATAAATTTTAAATTTTATTTTATTTAATTATGGATAATTACTATTTTTTCATTACATATGGCGTTTTTATAAAGAAAAATTACTATTATTTAAAAGGTTATATATTTTAAAGGTTAATTTATACCTATACATAATGATATAATTTTGAATTTTAAAATCTTCAAACATTTTGAAAATTTTAGTGAATTATACATTATTCATTGCTGATATTAATGAAATAATTTAAATATATTAATAGTTAAAAGCAATAATATTTTTCGATTTATTGATGCAATTATTATTTATCATACTGGTTTCTTTTTTTTTAATAGTTTATGATTACTTATAAATAGAAAAACTCAATAGAATATTTAACCACTAAACATCACATGATCAACACTTCTTATGCTTGCTCATAACTATTATTAAAACAGGCAAAACTCTCCATACAGTAGTGACACACAATGCAAGCCAGAGTAATCAATGGATGTCAGAAGGCTTGTGCATAAAATCCCTAGGCATTAAATAGGGATTTTATGCACAAGCCTTCTGGCATCCATTGATTACTCTGGCTTGCACTGAGTGGCACTGCTGTATGAAGAGTTTGCCTGTTTTAATAGAATATTTTTTTAAGTCACAAATATTTAACTATATTGATGAGATGTTGAATTCTATTAAAAGGTAAGTAAAGGGTTCAACTATATTATAATGCCTAAATAAAACGTAGAAAATGAAGTTGACTAAAAACCAATCTTGATCACAGCATTTTATATTGCAAATTAAATTTACAATGATTTTCAATGAGATGGACAGCTGAAGAGTTGTGGGGTGGAGTGGATTGAAGCCTGTCCATTAAAATATGAAGATTGGCTATCTTAATATAAGCTGAGCATTGATTGTGTATATGTGTGATGATAATCTGAACCAACTGACGAGTGCTAGTTTAGCACAAAATACGTATATTGGTGATTATTTATCTTTTTGACATGTGTGTGATCAAGTGTGTCAGCAGTATAAAATAGCATGGATAGGTGAGGGTCATGTGAAATTTTGAGTTCAAACCCCCTATATATTACATATTGGAGTGCAGGTATGAAAAAGCTTGGACTGTAGAAAAAATCATATAATTTATGTTTGTCTAAAAGTTTGTGATAATGGTATTTTAATTGTAATTATATTGAATTATTTTAATCATCTAATTTTAATTGAAATGTCTTGAGAAAAGTACAAACGTTATTTAAACATTTCAAATGCATTGATACGATTACCAACAATCTATGTAATTGAAAAGTTGAAATAAAATTTGAATTTTGTTTAAAACCATTTAACAATTAATATTAGATGATAGAAATAATCCAATATATAATTTCAATATATATAAATTGTATTTTGTGAATATGCTTTTAGAAATAGACACTAAAAAAAATTAATTTTTTTTATATTAACTATGGATATTTTTGAATAAAATCTGTTGGTTATGATTTTGCTTTGTATGTCCATTAAGTTTAATAATTTCTGGAACACATCTTCACTAATCTCTATTTTTGCTATCTGTAAATAATGGGACTGAATCTCTTATTAATAAGCCTTGCTAATGCACAGTTGAAAATTGATTCTCTTGAATACTAACAAATTAATTAAAAATGACTTACGTTTAATAATTTCTCTCTGATATTTTCTTCTAAGTTTTTTAAAACATAGAATGTATCAAGATATTCAAAAGTTAAACTTTGTTACGTTTTAAAAGATTCATAATCTATTGTTTGGGCAAACATCAGCCATATACCAATTAATCTTATCCCAAATGAGCTTTCAATAAATAATCAGAGTATTTTACAATAGATATAATAAACACCTCCACACTTCCCCATTCTTTTCAAATTCATATAAATAAAGATATAATAAAAGACAAATGATCCCCAAGATGCATTTCGTGCTGAACCAGCACTCATCAGTTGGCCCAGGTCACTATCTCTCATATATATCTTTATTATATGCAAAGTATTTATCCAGAGTAAATTGTTACATTTTTCATTTACCATTGTCAAACTCCCTCAACTCACAATTTTGACGCCATCCATTTCAGACAAATACACTAATGATTATTCCTAATCATTTTCAAAATTAGAGATTATCTCTAGCACAGATATAAACTTTAAACCTCAGTTAAAGATTAATATATCTGATTTTTTAAATTGTATTTTACAACTGATAATTAACACAGAATATGATATCTAGTATATGTTGCCTTATTTCTCTGACTGCTTGGAAAATTGTAGTTAAAATTAATCTAAGTCACACTATAAATGCAATTTTATGCATACATAATAAAAGGTTTTTTGCTAAAAAGTGTTCAAAGTAGAATGGATAAATAGCATTTATATAAGATATTACAGCAAAATAAAGGAAATAGTGAATTTGGTAATATTTCTAAGTCACACTAAAAAATTTTAATATTTCTAAGTCACACTAGAAATTTTCCAAATTATTATTTTATTTAAATAATCAATAAAGCAAGTCATATATAGCATGACATTGCTTTTATGAGCTTGTATTTACAAATATGTAATATAGGGAGTGTACCAATAGTGTCTGAAAATTCTAGCTCCTCAGTGACGTGAGCCAAAAACTCAAAACCAATTGGGATAGGAATGTTCTAGATAGAGATTTTAAATATTTTTCTCTTACCGCACTTATCAATTAAGAGTTTGTTTGAGCTATTGATATGCTCCCTATATTATTATTTTATTTGTTATTTTCTATTACTTAACTTATCTATGGTTTATTTTGCTGTCAGTTCTGTAAATGCCACTAAACCTATCATTTCCTTTATTTTGCTATAATATTTTATATAAATACAATTTTTATATCTTATTTCAAACATTTCTAGCACTTTTTTTATTATTATATATACACACACACAGTCTGATGTTTCAACTGTCCATAGTGCAGTCTTCCTTAGACATTTTTTCACATTTATTTTAGTTTTATTATGTTTTGCAATATTTTACGTTTTTTTTTCTTTAATTTTATTGATTTTATTTTTTATTATATTATTTATATATTTATTTTATTTGTTATTATGCCATAGCTCTGAGAAAGATTTCAGAATAATTGTAACATCAGATTGTGTGTGTGTATAAATACAAGAAAACTTTTTTTTGCTAAAAAGTGTTTAAAGTATACAAATTGTGTTTCTTTAATTGTCTAAAGTATAGTCATATTTCTGATCAATTTCCAGTTGTATTCTGTATTAAAGATTCTAAAATAAACAAAGATATTCATTTGTAGAAAACTGACCTTCACAAACATACATCTGCTTCTCACATTTGCACAATACACAGATGCTATTTTATGTGTTATTAATTTAGAGATACCATTTTTTTCAATGTCTAGATAGCATTTATTCACATTAGTAGATGAGTTGTTCTCAATATGAACCTCCTTGGTTTTCTTTATAAAGCTTAATTTGTGTGCTAAAAAATGTGAGAAGTAATTACTGTTTTTATCTCTCTCTTATGAGCCTAACATTTCTTGACTGAGTTAATATGACAACATGACATTTAACTCATTATAAAATGACAAAGAGTTTTCTAATACTAAAAAAAATTATGAATAGAATAGCCAAAAAATATATCAGACAAAAAAAAGCTCAACATATTGCAACAGGGCAGGTATAATCAAACCCTGTTGCGATAATTAGACAAATACGTATTCGTATACTTAACGCATTATTAATATATATATATCTTATTACTAACGTATTATTAAAAATATGCATTACTTTACTAACAAAATTAATATTTACAGTTTGATGTACAATCAACGGTCATTTGCGTGGTTGTACAGAATTGATTTAGTTATTTTAATTAAAAAGAACTCATAGAAGAGGTATGGGGGGGGGGGGTTATACACTTGCTCTGATTTTTTTCTCTCTTTTGCCAAACCCAGCTATACACATCGCTATGTATATGTGTGAGTGCGTTTTTGAACCATTAAAAATGAAAAATTCACAAAATAAAAAAAAAAAAATATTTTGTTTGATAAACTTTTAAATATATCCATATTAAGTCAACAAAAGAACTTTAAATATCAAGATGGAAGACTAATTGTGCACAACAATGGAAGTAATTATTATAAAAATCGTGGAATGTCTAATACTAATTAAATATTATTTGGAAAGAAATAGGTGTAAAAAGCTTTTAAGGTACATTCCAACAAAGGCATATGGAATGTGAATAGAAATATAATTAAAAAAAAAAGTGAAAAGAAAGATAAGTTTGATAATTAAAGAAAAATTAAATTTATTATTTTAGTATAAGTTTGGAGGTGGAAGAAAGCGGACGGTCAACGTGATATACATTTGATAAAATATGGTCAGGCTGGGGTAGAGGCTTCAACGTGCGAAGGGTCCGAATCCTTTACCCCCGAATGTATAGCAGCTGCTGATAGCGGAGAAGGGACGTCAAGCCCGGAGAATTCGCCTCAATAAGCAACAATATTGAATCGCCAGAAGAGAAATAAATAAATAAATAAACAGACTTTAGCCATGGAACCCGAACTTCAAAGAAAAAAAAAAAACAAAGTTCGTTCACTGACAAAGGACCGGAGATTCCATTTTCACCAAGAGGATTCGATCAATTTCCCGGGGAAACCAGGTATTTTCTTTCTAATTACATCTATATATGTCACTATTAGTAAGCTTACTCCACGAATTTGAGAAAACTGTTTATTTGACACAATTGTGAACTTAAAATTTATTTTCTTTGCCCGGAGAGGTCAAACTATTTACTACGGAATTTATTAGTGTATAAATTAGTCCAATTAAATCTTCGGTGCAAAATACATATAATAGCATATGTGTGTATGTGGGAGTTTTGGCAAAAAGAGAAAAGAGCAAACAAAAAGAAAAACTGATATGAAACTTTGATTTAAAAGAGAAAAGAGACACTAGTTTAACTTAAGTAAATAATATATATATATTTTTTTTATACATACGTAAATATCATAGCTAATAAAGGTATATAAAATAAATGGGTTTTTTTTTGTTTTGTTTTTATGTTATGAGTTTTTTTTTTTAAATAAAAAAAAAGAGAGAGTTAGATCTATTGCCGGTAAATCTTACCACCAGCCCTGAGCAGAGCTAGTCCAGGGGCATTTCTATATTGGTATTCCAGTTCTCCCAGCATAATTCTTATAGAAATATGGGATTGGCGCTTGAGGTCATAAATTGATGCTCATAAATATGCTGGGGCAATAAAATGGAATAATTTAAGAATAAATATTCTTTTAAACCATTACGCATATACGTGTATCGTTATATATATATATACATACACGCAATCGTACAAGACTACATATATGCGTAAAATATATATGGAAAACGGCAAATCTCGTTATAATATCTAGTCTGTCTTTCACTCTACATAATGTAGTCATTACCACTCTAGTTATTTTAAAGAAACTTTATTAGTGAATAAAAAAATTGGTTACAAACAGTGATGTAAAGATGAGAACATGTCTCTGCGGGAGCTTCTTACTTGGGAACTAGAACTGTCAGTGTTAATGCCCTTGTCAAATATAGATGAAGAGAAAAAACTTCTATGGTACCGCAGAGATAGCATGGGAGAAAAGGGAACTTTATTCACTGGGAATCTTGAAAAGTTTCCATGTATTCTCATAGCTAAACTTAGAAAAGAGAATTTTGTCTTTACTTTGGATTTTTCTGAGGGTTCTAAAGAAAATTTCAAGGGGATTCATTTGTGGGATGTTGAATATCATTTTGCGCCAGGTGATCCATATGGAATATGTAATGAATGTTGAGATTCTTATGATGGGAAAATCTCTCTCCTTAATGCAATCTTTAATGGAGAGGATTTTATAATAAATCAATTTCTGAATTTTGGGCTATGATATGCTTCACTGGTCCAAAGCCTGTGCAGGTTAATATAATGTACTCAAAGGTCTCATCCTGTCTGTGGCAGATTGGGCAGGAAGGATCTACGTTGTTCAGGAATCTTTTCTGATGTAGGAACCAGTATGTGGGCATAGCATTAAGATTCACTTTAATTAAATAGTCCAGGAATTTGGACTCCAATAGTAAAAACTTAAATAATGTTGTAATCTTCTGATTAGACACACCTAGTTTTGTTTTCATTTGGAAGGGTTGAGGGTTAATAAGTGAATGCGCAGTCCATATTGTAATCTTTGTTTTAAAGGTGTCTGGGTTGTTGTTATTGAATTTGTTGAAGTATGTAATAATCTGATCGATCCAAGAAGTTTTATTTGGAGGTGGCATATCAGTAGGTGAAATGGGACTAGTTATAAGTAAATTGTCATATTTTTGTGCAAGGTTGAAAACCATTGAATGCGCCTTTTGGAAAGAGATTGCTTCAATGGAATGAAGAGACATTCCATTAAGTTTTCTATGAAGCTGCATTTTGGCTATGCTAATAGTGGACCTGTGGCCCTTCCAAAACAGGCATGCACATAACCTGTTTATCTAGCTGATGAATGTCTTAATGACCAACATGAAGGGAAGATAGTATGCTATCTTGGCCATGACTTTCATGTTGAGAAGAGCAACTTTATCTTGTAAAGATAAGTAAACCTTGGATAGGCCCTGTGTTAGGTGATCAGCAGATTCTATTATTGAATTTTGGATATGCTTTGACATGGCAAGTTGTGATTTATATATAGGGAACCCCAAGAAATTTTGGGGTTCAGCCAGAAATCTTGAGATTTTTTCCCCATTTAAAATCCTCCAGGTCGCAGATTTAGCATGGTTTATTATATGTGATGAACTTGAGAACTTGTCAAGAATTAGGTAAAGTGAGCTGAGGAACTTTTTAGATGGCAGAAAGATGAGCACATCATCCATGTATGCGATGGCAGACATTGTTTTTTTGTTTCGGGGAATATAAATACCCAGAATTGTATCTTGAATGGCTTTAAGAAGTGGATTTATGTAACAGGAAAACAGTAGCAGGCTAAGCGGAGACCCCTGTGGAATGGAACACTTAGGTGAGAAACCATTAGTAAAGGTGCCATTAAGGGAAATATGAATCAATCTGTTATATAGGAGGTTGTCTAATATCTGAATAATCTTTGAAGGAATATTCATTTCTCCGAGAAGTTCTAGCAGAGTGTTATTGTTAATTGAATCAAATGCCTCCACTATGTCGATCTGGACTGCAATAGGTTTAGATAATCTGTTGGATCTAATGTAATCGAGAAGAATTTTTACTTCAGCCATAGCAGTGAGTGTTGATGATCCCTTTTTGGTGAATTGAGTAGTTGAAAGGACTTTAATGATTTTGTCTTGAATTTTTTCCTTTATGACTCCCTTCAATAACTTTGAATAGAATTGGAGTCATAGAAATAGGTCTAATGCTGTGTATGGAGGTTGGATCCTTGTTCTTTTTAACAAATGGAACCATAGCAATTGGGATTACCACTCTAGTTTAAATTTTATTAAAACACATTGAACATTAATGTAAATCTACTGTTAAAGATATCTGTAATCTTTAGTTTTATAATATTATTCAATAATTGTTTCTCTCAACAAATAATATTTCAGTATGATATTTTCTCTTGTCAGATGCCAAGACTGACTTAATATTTAATGGTTATTGGGGCTCCTAATACAATTGCGAGATGACTTTGTTTAATCTTCAAGTCAGCTTATTTCTTAAACCAAACTAATTGTGTATAATATATATTTTTTTCTATTCTTGGGAAAAATTGTTTCCAGTTATGTTTATTATTTATTACTTCCTTTACTGTCTTGAAGATCATACTTCCTGATTACAAATCTTGCCTATGGTGTGAATGATTCATTGTGGCATATTATCGTCCTCCTTTTTCATTATAAATATTTTTTTATTAAAGTCTTATAAACAATGAATAAACTTTTGTTTACTTTTAAATATAAAATTAATAATAAAATTATCAAGAAAAGAGGAAGTTAGAGTCATCAGTAAAAACTGGACAAGAAATGGCAATTCAAGTGAATAAGCATTTTGTTATTAACGATATGGAGAAGATACAAATATATTTAATTCCTCTAACATCCAAATAAATAAACAGAATGCAAGAATATGTTAAATAAAATTTGTAAAAGTCATGCTTTAATTTAAAATCTATTGCTGTTAAAAAAACTATGTTTTGATTTGCACTTAAATGTATGTTTTAATTTTTCTACCTAAAGATAACGTGTGGTAATGAGGCAATAATCATCATCAATGATGGTATCCTTTATTTTCCTTATTACAATTTATCTATAATTTTAATATTTAAAATAAATTTTAATAAACCATTTATAAAAATGTCAACATGAATAAAGAGATAGGTGTTCAATAGAACACCTAAAAGATGGAAGTTGTTTATGAAATACAAGCATTGTGATAGAGAGTAAGGTGATTTTTCTGTGCTATGTTATGATGGAATTAAGATGAGGGATGCATTAATAAAAAACAACAACACAGAAAAATTGAACTTTAAATATTCCAAATACATTCAACTGTTAGTAATAGCATATAGGTTAGCTGCTTACTTGGCAATGGCAAACAATCTCATAAGTCAACCTAGTATGATATACATAATGTATGGCAACCACTAATCAACTTTATTCTTAGGAAAAAGTGGAGAAATCAGGAGGAACCTTATAGGTAAGTACATGAAATTTCTACTGACTGTTGCCTTTGGCAGTATGGCCCAGTTGGTTAGAGCATTACACTAACATTCATTACTCAGGATTCTAAGGGTCCATGTTTGATTGTCATGCTAGTAAAGTCACTGGCCAGGCTAGCAACATCTGAAGAAAAAGGGAGAATAATACCTCTTGAAATGTTGTACATATCCTAACTTGTGTGCTATTACTAACCAGTTGAATGTATTTGGAATATTTAAATGAAGTTAAATTTTTCTAAAGACATTCTATACTCATATTAGATATTGGAAATAGTCCTATAATTTGATATAAATATAATTTTTTAATAGTCCAAAATAACTGAAATAATGTGAAAGTGCTCAAAACCCATACACTGATTGTCAGTTAACATAAAATGCAGAATAAGCCCACCTACACTTTAGCTCTGATCATATATAATCCATACAGTTAACTGACATACTTACACACAGAGTATAATTTATATATACTAACATAATTCCAAGACAACTATAAACTATTCTGGAATGACTACAAACAATCAGAGGGAAGAGTTGAGCCTCATATTTAACAACCTCTTAATATTAAATTAATCTTCAGTTAATAGTTGCAAATATAACTTTTTAATAGTTCTGGAATGACTACAAACAAGAGGGAAGAGTTGAGCCTCATATTTAACAACCTCTTAATATTAAATTCAGTTAATAGTTGCAAATATAACTTTTTAATAGTTCAAAATAGATGAAATAATGTGGAAGTTATAGTGGTTTCAGAATAGTTTATAGTTGTCTTGAAATTTCATTAATATATACAAATCATGCTCTGTGTGTAAGGATGTTGGTAAATGGCATGCTTACATATGAACAAAGTTAAAGTGTAGGTGGGTTCTTTTTATGTTTTGTACATACTGACAGTTAGTGTACATATAGGTTTTTTTTAGTACCTCATTATTTTATCAATTTCATTATATTAAAAAGTTATTAGATCAAATTGATTGTATAAATGTATTTTGGGTTATTTTTTTTTTTTTGTACTTATTAGGGCATCCCTTACATATTGGTTTAGCATCTCAGAATATATCTGTAGGTAATTATTTTAAAATTTGAAGAGTATTGGGTACTGATACCCTAGATAGTAATGTAAATATTATCTTTACTAGTCAATTATGAAGTAAATTACCACACAAAGCATCTAAGGTAAATATGCAAAAAGTCATAAAAAAGCACCTGCTGAATTAGTAGAGAAAAATACAAAATACAGACTTGCATCAAATGATAATAATGCAACAAAAGAATATAAAAGAAAAAAAGAAACAATTTGTTGGAAATCAGGAATAAAATCTGAAAATGACAGCAATGGTGAAAGTGAAAACAAGTACTTTGATAAAATTGATGACTTTAAGAATGATACTGATAAAATGGAAAAAGAAAGATTTTAGGATTTTAAAAGAAGAGATAATTTTTCTGATAGTTTAAGGTAAAAAGGCAGAGATAAAGCAAGAAATCTTGTTGAAAAATCTAATTAAAAAAGCATATACAGAAACTGTTACACTATTACAAATAGAATCAGAAGATAGGAAAAAAAAACATTATTCCCAAACATCATAATGAATATAGACACAAATATATTAAACAGAGAAAATAAAATGATGCTATTTGAAACTGATATTTTTGATGGTGCAAAAAAGACTTTTTTCAATTGTAAATCTTAATAAAAAAGTGAAAGCATGATTTATGACATAAAAGAAAGTGGAATGCTATTACATTCCAAGGGGAAAAAAGAAATCCAAAAAGGATCAAGTGCAGAATGAAGTTAGACAGAGGAACTAATGAATATTGCACTAATAAAATTTGGAGCCAGAAGTGCCAAATTTTTGGAACATCAAATTAGTTTTTTCTTTTGGAGAGTGGAAAAAAAAACATAAGAATAAAAATTTGTCTTGTTAAGTTCAAATTATCTGAAATGCAATATTGATCATTGAATATTTGGAACATTTGGAAGACATCACCAATATATTATTTTAGGAAAGAACATTTGTCTGCTATTGAAAGGTGCCTTATTTTTACTATATGTGATGAGACTGACTCAAGAAAGACAATACAGATTCAACAGTATTTTCTGAGGCAGATCATCATCATCATCATCAGCCATTATCAATCCACTGCAGGATGAAGGTCTCTCCAAGTTCAGGGAAAATAAAATGCCTGCACTCCACTTGAACCATCACAGCTATGAGTGTGGTGGCTTAAATGGCTGAAAAAATGAAAGTCAAGATGTGTAACATGATTAGTTAATCTGTACAATTTGCTGATTATACTTTAGAAAAAAACAGTTCTGAGATATACAATTTATGGTATCCTTCTGCATGAAATGTAAACTGAGATAGGACTTAGGAAGTTATAGCATATTCATAGTTGATGAACTTCATGAAACAACTCTTCATACAGATATATTTTTTTGATTAGTGACAGCTATTGATTGGTTTGTCAGTTTTATTCATTCATATAACTCAATTTTTAGAGAATATTTTAGGCTTTTAACTGACCAGGTAGAAAAATTAATCAGTCCACAAATTATCACTGGAATGCATCCCAAAAAGTAGGTTTCAAAATTAAAGAATTTTTTATTTGGCCAATTTTAAACAAAAATATCAGAAGTGTTGCAAAAAAGATTGTTTTGGATGGAAACTAAAATAACCGAAGCATCTCTAAACAATTGAAGATAGTATTTATGTAATAGAAACTGATGTTAACAAATAAAGTCCCAAGGAAAGAACTGGCATGCAACCTTTGGCATAACAATTTCCAGTGGATCTGTTCAGCTGCATTCTGTTTGTTTTAGGAAAATGTTTTCATTTTTTGGTACTCATTTTATAGCTAAAGACGCCGTTCTATGGCGCGGTTTTCGTGCTAAAACACATAAAAATGCTGTTTCCACGGCCGACACGTTCGAACCCGCGTTTTCTATAATACAACTTTTTTGTTGTGCTACAGAATGCAGGCCGCTATGTCGCATCGCAGTACAGCACGTATGTCGCTAAGCAGCAACTACATTTTCCGAATTCACACAGTTTATAAAATAATTACGGCTTGATGAGAGAGTTTGTATTTGAATTGTATTGAAATGTTGTTTTCATTGGATTTTTTTTTATTTTAAACTATTGAAATGTTCAGATTTTTTAAAACAACAATTATAAGACTTTTTACAATGTACTGTATTGAACTTTTATTTGGGTAAATGTTAAATATCTATGTTTGTATTGAGTTGTAATTAGGTAACGTGTCAAGTAACGTACTGTTAGCAACATTCGACGAGACAAAGAAGATTCTACCGTCTGTATATTTTTGAAGTAAAAAAGAGCGGTACGAAAAAAATATCCAGTAAGAAAAGTCCAAATATACAGTTTTTTTTTGTAAATTTAATAAAAAGCAAATATTATAAACATGTTCTTTCAACTTTATTGAGGAAATATACAATGGTTACATTGGTTTTACATATTGTTACTATGGATTATACAGGTTATTACAATGATTTATATGCATGTGTTATAAAGTTCTGTGGTGTTGTGTTCAGGAGTAATCTTAGAGCACTTCTTCACTGGATAGATCAACTAGGGCCCATGTGTTTTCTGCAATGTTAAGGTAGGCTGTGGAAAAGTCTGTTTTGCGAATTTTATTCAGCATTCGATATAAGGTTGTCTCAATGTTCGGGTAATCAGACTTGCTTATGACCAGCTTACATCGAAGAGACCAGATTGTAAAGTTCACAAATGTTGCCAGTCTAAGCTGTGCATAAGTTCCTTGATCTATCACATTGGTCAGAGACAAAGAGTTGTGGTTTGGTTCTTGAATCGGTTCTGTAATGCTGATTGGAGCTTTTGTAGACATGGGCAGTTTGTTAGTGTGTGGTTGGTGGTTTCGTCTTCTCTCTGGCAGAGTGAG
This sequence comes from Epiperipatus broadwayi, assembly GCA_028023455.1. NCBI lineage: Eukaryota > Metazoa > Onychophora > Udeonychophora > Euonychophora > Peripatidae > Epiperipatus > Epiperipatus broadwayi. Next base: position 2,166,261 of record JAQFVV010000126.1, on the reverse strand, counting down.
CATGTGCTTGCTAGATTTTTAAAGCCTCTCTTATAGTAGAGAAAGGCATTTGTGGGAAGGGCTTCCAGATTTACTTTAATGAGGAAGTCAACATACTTTGGGGGAAGGTGCCAGTGTTTTGTTAGCTTGATGAGTCTTTGGTTGGAAATATGGAGGTAGGCAGAGATAGTGGAACTCTTGTGGTGTGTAATATTGAAGATCTCCCAATATGTGAGTTTGCATGTGAATAGGCTTGCATTGGCTGAAAGTTGGTTCAGGATTAGTCACTGATTGTTGAAGCCAGTTATTTTGTTTAGACGGTGGTGGACTATCTGTGGGCTCGACAGGTAGTGGGCATTCAATGGCATTATTGTCCTTAAAAAGTCTGTGAAGCACATTGTGGGTTCTTTGTAGGTTGATTGTTTCAATAGAGTGGAGTGAGAGACCATTCTCTCTCCTGGGGTGATGCATTGTCTTGATACTGATGGCTGTGACTTTTCCTCCCCAGCAAAGTTTGGTACATGCCAAGTTTATTTTATTTATGAATCCTTTGGTGGGGTTGAATCCAGTAAGGTAGTATGTTATTTTGGGAAGCAGGATGGCATTTAGTAATGTGACCTTTCCAAAGAGGGACAAGTAAATTTTTGATATTGATGCTATTGTGGTTTGTATTTTTTTCAGCAGTGAGTTTTGGATTTCCTGTCTCATGAGTGAGTAGGACTTTGCTACAGGGAATCCCAAGAACTTCTGTGGTTGGGCATTGAACATGGCTGGAATTTGTTTTCCTGTGAGTAATGACTATATTGCTGACTTCTCGCTGTTGAATGTGAGGCCATGCATTGTTGTGTAACTGTCAAGTATGTTTACTAGATTGTTAAGGTGATCGATGGAGGGAAGAAAGATGACAACATCGTCCATGTAGGAAATGTGTTGTATGTTTTCATTGATGTAATCTACTTGGATGCTTGGAAGTGTGTTTTCTATTTGGAGTAGGAGAGGGTTTATGTAAGCTGTGAATAACAGCGTGCTTAGTGGGGATCCCTGTGGTATGGATAAACTTGGTTTGAATCCCAGAGCTATAAGTCCATCTAGCATGAGGAAAATTTCCCAGTTGTTTAAAAGGTTTTCTATGATTTGTAGAAGAGGTTGAGGTACTTGGTATTGTTCAAGTGTTTTAATTAGCACATCAGTGCATACCGAGTCGAATGCACTTGGTCTATTACTAGACGGAAGTGGCTTATTGCATCTGATGTGGCTGCACCCTTCTTGGTGAACTGGTATTTTGAGATGTGCTTGAGGACATTTGTCTTGCATTTTGTCTTTGATTATAGACTCAATTATCTTGATCATGAGTGGGATCATTGAGATGGGCCTTAGGTTTTGTAGTTCAGCTGTGACATCACTCTTTTTAAGTAGTGGCACCATTGCGATGGGGTATAGAAAATCAAGATGGCAAGTCCCACTGCTGAGTAGATCAATCATTTTCTTGATGATTGGGATGGTGTATTTGCTCAGGTGGAGTAGAATAAACTTCGGGATGCCATGTAGGCCAGGATGTATTTTGTCTGGCATCGCGTTTAATTTTTTTTGGATTGTAGCATGGGTAATGTCATGAGGGTTGTCTGGATTTATTTTGAAAGTTCTTCTGTCACTGGGTTTGATGTGGTTTTGAAACTTTTATGTTCTTGGAGTTTACCTAGCATTTCAGGGCCAATGTATTGTTTACCATCAATGGTGATGTCACTTGGGCCTTTTCTATTCTTTCCTGATCCCAAGGCCCATCTGATGTATCCTCTGGTCCAGCAGTGTTGATGTACCAGGTAGCTCTGGGCCCTTTTTGTTGCTATGTGTTCTGCTAGAATCTTTTGGGTGGTCCTATATTTAGTCTTTAGTTGTAAGATTGTTTCTATGTTTTGTCCTTCCAGTGTTAGGTGCTTGAAGGTATCTGCAATGTTGTCTAAGCTGTTTAAAAGTTTCAAGGGTCCTGGTCTTTGGAAGGAGTAGGTGGTTATTAGTTTCTGTAGTGTTTTTGTGAATAGAGGCCATGCCTCTGTGGTTATTAGTTTCTGTAGTGTTTTTGTGAATAGAGGCCATGCCTCTGTGATTGGCCTGGAAAGTATGTTTGTTTGATGGAATTGTATGTAGGCTTCTGAGAACAGGCAGGCTGGTGTAGTTTCCCTGGTTATGAGTCTTATTGTTCTTTGGTAGTTGTTTGGGTCTGGGGAGCTGGAGGAAAACTGGAGTTTTATCTCTTGTAACAGGTGGTCTGAAAAAACCACTGGCCAGAGTTGGCTTGAGTGGTAGGCAGTAAGTTTGGTGATAAAAAGGTTAAGTCGATGAGGGACTTATATTTAGTTGTGTAGAATGAAAATGCTGACACAGGGAGCAGGTTTCGTGCACTCATTAGCTTTAGACTGATCAATGGGAGGTAATCAGACTGGAAGGTTTCATAGGAGTGGTTGAAGTCTCCTATCAGGATGGAGGGGAATGGGTTGGTTCAAAGTGTTGCATTTATTGTGTGAATAATTCTGTGGATGTTGTCAGGAGCCTTTGTCATGTATATGTTGCATAAGTTGATGGTACAATTGTTGTATTGCAGGATGGCTATGAGACAGTGGTTGTCTATGTATAGTATTTTGAAGAAGGTTATGGGAGATAATTTGTTAATTAGTATGGCCACTCCAGATCCTGGTGTTTGGGCTATGGAGTAGTGAAAGTAGCCCAGTGAGTTTAGTTTCATGATGTGTGGGCCAGACTGTATGTGTAGTTTTGTTTCAGAGAGACAGAAGATATCTGGTTGATGTTTAATAAACTATCTGTGAAGTGCTTCAACTCTTTCTTTGGTGTTTAAGCCTCTGATATTTACTGCTGTGATTGTAATAGTCATGGTGTGGTGAGTATTTTAGATGAGGGTATCTTCTGGGATGGTGTCTTCTGGTAGGGATTTTCCTGAGGGGCTGTTCTCTGACTCAGGAAATGAGATAAGAAATATTTCATTTTCTGTGGTTGTTGGCATGGGGTCTTCAGTTGGTCTGAAAATTGGTAGAGTCTCTTCTTCTGTGGTTGTCAGCATAGGGTCTTCAGGTGGTCTGACTTTTGGTAGAGTCTCATCTTTGGTGGTTGTCAGCATAGGGTTTCCAGATTGTCTGAATTTTGGTAGAGTCTTATCTTCCCTTGATTGAATTTCTCATTGTTTTTTGTCTGATGGTTTACGTGATTCCTGTGATCTGGTAGTTTTTGTTCTGAGGGCCACTTGAGCTGGGTCTGAGGTACTAGAGTCATCAGTTGATTTTTCTTGTGTGCTAGAATTATTATGTCTTGATCTTTTGTGGTTGCATGGCTTGGAGGGTTTAGTAGATATTTTGATGGTTCCCTTATCTTCTGATTCGATCATGGTTTCTGATGATGACCGTGATCTAGTGAGATTTGAGTCCTCTGCCAGTCTGTGGTGGATTAGGGATTTGCCAGTATCTGGGATGCTTGTGTGGCTATGGTTTGTTCCCATTGGAGTGGGTATGAACTGATGTGTGTTTTCAGTTTGTTTGTGGTTTTGGGTAGGTTTTAATTGGGTGTGTAGAATCAATGGGGTCTTCGATGGTGCTGTTGTGATTTTTTGGATATGCCTGACTGCTTACATTGCTTGTATTGAGGGGACACACCTTCATTATGTGTCCTCTGTTCTGACAGTTGAAGCACAATGGGGGTATATCCCGGAATCTGATAAGGATTGTAGCCTTGTTGTTGCTGACTGTTGCTGGTAATGTAAGTGGCTGGATTCCTGTCTTGAGGACTAGACAGAAGACTGCAGTGTTGGTAAATACCATTGTTTCTGCTCTTGATTCTTGGATGTATTTAAAGCCTTCAACTGTACCATAATTGGCAAGAGCCTGTTGTAAGTGGGACTCTTCAAAGTTGACAGTACAGTTACTCACTCTGCCCTGAAGAATCTGTGGTTTGTTCATGTTAATGTGGACCAGGTATTTGTTGTCTAACTGTTTGAATTTAGTTTCAAAGAGTTGCTTTCTTGCTAGGTCTTTGAATTGAATTGCAATATACCTTTTATTTGTGTGGAACAGTATTTTATAAACTGGTGACCAGAACTTGTGGTCAGTGAGTAGATCATAGAGTGAGAGCATTGGAAATTTGTATAAGGAGCAGTTGATATCTGTTGTTGTTAGGATACTTGTACATTCATTGGTATACTCTGTGAAGAAGCGAAAGAGAAGATTTGGTATGGTTCTATTAAAGTATTCTGTTACTGAAGAATGGTAGTCTATGTTAACTGGTTGTTGCAAGTCAGCATGTTCATTTTGTTCTTGTTCCTCATCTCTTAATTGGATGAATTTATTGTATGGGTCTTCTGTAGTTTGTGTGTTAATTGCTTGAGTTTTGGCTTGGGTTGATTGCCTAGTGGTTATCCTAAGGCTATTAGCATAGGAAGATTGGGGATGGAGTTGTGAGGATCTTGCATGGTAATGTTCTGTGTTGTTAGCATTGTTTTGCTGTGCTGGTTCTGGGGAGCTGTTAGTGTCTTGGGTTGTGAATCTGGAACTGCATTGAAGTTTTGGAAAAGATTCATTGTTGTTTTCCAATGTTGTATCATTTTCTTCACTGTTGAAATTGAAAACTGATTTTCTTTGCTGTTTGGAATTTTCGTTTTGTGTTGTTAGTTTTGGTTTCTGGGAGTTTGGTTTATTTGTGGTGTTGCTTGTTGATTTTCCTTGGAAGTTGGTGTTAGTTGATGTTGTCTTTTGGATTGGGGTGTTTGTTTTTATTTGATTGAAGTTTAAGTTTGTTTTTCCATTGCTATTAGTATTGGTTAGGTCTTTTTTCTTATCTTTATTTAGTGTTAGTGCAGTTTTCAGCTTTGTTTTGGAATCTCTACTTGTTTGTTTTTGAGGTTGGAAAGGTGAGTTCAAGCTGGCTTTATGTGCAGTTATATTAACTGGAGAATTGGTATAAAGTGATGTATTTGACTGTGCTGGATGATTTAATTGTGTCCCCCCCTAAGTTGGAATACGTAAATAAGTCGCTAGAGTTATAATTTAAGTCATTTTTTGTGTTATGAGGGCGATCTAGTGTGGCTTCCGGTTTAGTTTTTGATTTGTGACTTTTTTGTTTTTCGTGCTGGGAGTCTGATTTTTGTCGGGTATTGTAGCAGGTGGAATTCTCTGTCAAAGCAGTATAACCTTCTGTCTGTGTCTCTGTGGACTTAGAGTATGTGGATTTGTCACTAGTGATAGAATTTACGTCTTTTCCCGTGTTATGAGTGTGACGGTGTATAGCTTCCGGTTTGGTTTTTTGACTATAACTTTTTTGTTTTTCAAGTTGGAAGTCTATTTTTGGGACAAGATTATAGCTGTTGAAATTCTCTATGGTATTTATATAACTTTTTTCCTTCGACTGTGCAAGATCATAATGCAATGCTTCATCAAACTTTGGATATGTGAGTTCATCGCCGACAAAATTGCGGTTGATATTTACGTTATAAGTATTATATTTTCGAGATTCCTGTTCAGTTTTTGAGGCATAACTTTTTTGTTTTTGACTCTGGAGATCTAATTTTTTTTTGCATTAAAGGTAGAAAAATTCTCTATAAAATCATTGTTGTCGGAAGTTTGGAACTGATCTGAAAGATTATTTTCAGACCCCTCAAAATCTGTTTCTAGTTCACATTTTCTATTTGTTTTCTCAGTAGATTTTTTCCTTGAAGGATTTTTCCTTTTTTTGGTCAAAGGAAGAGTTATTTCTTTTGGTTTGTCCTGACATAGGGATTTTAGTGTTGTTTTCACTTTTTAAAAGTAGTCCCTCTTCCCTTTTAGAGGCTATGATTGAATTTGCTGAGGTGGCAGTTTTTTTTTTGGGAGCCATGTTTTTTTTTAGATAGTGATTGTTTAACTTAGTAATAATTACCAATTACATATGGATTTAAATGGTTTTTTTTTTTTAAAAATAATAAAAAGAAGATACTTACAATATTTCCTGTGTGGTTATTTCTCCTCAATAAGTGGTATAGAAGCATCTAAGTCATAGTCAAAGTAGCTACTATGCAAGGCTGAACTTGCCTAAAAGCTTCCACTAGAGGGCGACCAATTATAAACATGTTTAATAAGTAAAGAAGACATTTGTATGTGTTTGTTGTTGTTTAAAAAAGTTTGAGTTTCTTTCTTCTGTCCGAATTATAAACATGTTTAATAAGTAAAGAAGACATTTGTATGTGTTTGTTGTTGTTTAAAAAAGTTTGAGTTTCTTTCTTCTGTCCGAGTACGCTTACGATTTTGAATTTTTTTATTTTAGCATTACAAACAAACAGAACACTAGCCCTAAAACTAACCCTAACTCTAAGACTAACCCTAAACCTAACCCTAAACTAACCCTAAAACTAACCCTAAACTAACCCTAAAACTAATCCTAAATCTAACTGTAAAAACTTTTACTTTTATTACGATTATTATTTTTTAGTTAAACAACAACTAAAAAGTCGTAACACAAGTAAAAAAATATCCGATAGAAAATTGATAAAAAAAAGCTGTAACACAATTTAAAAAGTATACGATATAAAAAACACGAATCAAATTGTAATTTGTTGATTTTATTTTACATTTATTATTATCATTTAAATTGTATACGTTAATAAAAAATAATATTTAAAAAAGACGATTTTGTTTTGTTTTTATTTTCGCATTACAAAAAAGCACAGAAAAATTATTAAAATCAACGGCCTGTGAATGTTCATATTTTATAGTTTTAGCGTGAAAATGGTGCCATCCAATGGCATCTTTAGCTATAAGACAAGCACCCATTTCTTTTTGGACTTATTAAAAAGAATTAGAAGAAAATATAATTTCACTATTCTTCTTTTAAAATCATTTGGTATCATTGATTTGATTAATTTTGATTTTATGAATCCATTTTTATAAAAAATTCTCATTCTGACTTTAAAAACAAATTATATATTTGGAAACTTGGAACTATGTTTGAGAAATAATGAATCCATCATTTTCATTTATACCAACTATGATTTGTCTGAAGAAGGAAAATGGATCCATATAATGATTTAACTCATAAAAAATTAAGCCAATGGGAAGATTCTACAAAGTTAAATAAACTTCCTTCAACCACAAGTCAATGTCAGACTTGTAGCATAGGTTTAAAAAAGAAAATTGAACTGTAAGCCTCAGAGAAAAGCAAATGATGGTATACCATAGCTAATATTGCTTACTTCATCAGAAATATCAAAAATCTTTTTAGTGATTGTACACTGCATGAGGTGTCTCATCCAACCCATTTTGTGTAAGTACATTCAATGCCAATGGCTACATGTTTGTTATTCAGGTGAGATTCTAGTAATTGCAAACACACAATGCCAATGGATATAAGCCATTCATTTTGATCTGTCTTTTTAAATTAAACCTTTGATGTTGGATTTTTTAAATATTTTTGATTTATATATAATAGTGTAAAAAGCTTTTATAATATTCCCTACATAGCAAAGTTATTCAAATAGACTCTCCATAACATGATAATGGAGGAAGCAGCAGTCACCAGGTTTTTCAGTTTCCAGGTGGTGAGATTTTGAACAATTTTCCATTCCTTTATTATTCTCTGATTAACAATAGCAAATATTCATATAGACACACAGAGGCTAACCTCTCCACACAGTAGCGCCACTCAGTGCAAGCCAGAGTAATCAATGGATGCAAGAAAGTTTATGCATAAAAATCCCTATTCATCCAATATCCCCACTGATGAAAGCCACAAGCTAAAAACTAGTCATATTGGATGAGTAGGCACCAGATAGGAATTTTATGCACAAACCTTCTTGCATCCATTGATTACCTTGGCTTACACTGAGTGGCGCTACTGTATGAGAGTTTAGCCTCTGTGTAAACAGCTTGTATAAGTATAAAGAATGGTGATCATGTGATGCAGTGGTTAAATATTCATATAACAATCACTATTGGATGGTACCCTGCATGTGTTAGTGTAGTGATGAACTTTGAAAGCTGAAGATTCTTACATTATAAATCAATTCCGACCTTCTAGTATATGAATGTGTTATGACTTACTAATCCAAGTGGCAAACTTTTTTAAATCTAATTTACTACCATAGTAAAGTTTCAGAACCTAGAGCTCAAGTTTCATGGATCACAATTGAATCTGCCAGTTCTGGTAATCGAATATCATGCAATTACCATTCGATTAATTTTCTAATTGATGCCTGGAAAAAATGTTTATTTCATCCAGCTTTTATTTAAATCATATACATAACAAGTAATGCTTTACTATTATATCACAGGACTTTTCAGTATTTATAGTAAACAGCAGAAAATAATTTGGTCATCTGAAATTTTTTTTTTTACTCTGGATACTTCATGTAAAACAAAGCAAAACTCTCCATACAAAGCAATCAATGGATGCCAGAAGGCTTGTGCATAAAATCCCTATCTAGTGCCTTCTGGCATCCATTGATTGCTCTTGTTAGCACAAGATGGCACTACTATATGGAGAGTTTTGCTTTGTTTTGAATTGTATAATAACAATTATATGCTAGTATGAGATAGTGATCATACTTCATGTAGTGAACAGAATTTTGGAAAATTAAACACATCTTTTTTAAAAAAATAAGTTTTATAATCTTAAAAATTAATCAAATATATTAATATGTGTGTGTATTCAAATTTATCTACAATTTTCAAATTCTAATTTTTCTATTTATTACTATAAAATCAATAGTTCTGTAATTGTTGATTTTATTACATTCCCTTAGTCATTTTGTTTTTGATTAAAACGTATTAATAAATTAACATTAATATCTATATATTAGCTACATATTTTTACTACTGGAAAATTATGCAATAAAAAAACCTGACCTCTCTATTCATAATCTTAAATTGTCATCTGTTTGATATTTCAAAATTGGAAGAATTTCTGTCATAAATGTGCTTAAATCATATTTGTTCTCTTTCTCCAATCAAATTATGATTTTAGAAACTAAATTTCTTCTGGAATTTTGACATCATATTTCATAAAGGATAATCGCTAGCTGATAACTTAGGGCTGTATATTGGCTTTTGAAATTGAAACTGCAGAAGATGATAACATAGGCAGATATGTATTGTTAATTTTCAAAACTATCTTTACAGATTGAATAATAGCAAAAAGTGAAACTATTAATAACATACCCGTTAAGACGATAGAAATTATCAGTCCATAATTGTAATTAGTCATAATACGATAAGTAGATAGATTTAAACCGTAATCTGTGCAATCGGATATTCCTGAAAATATAAAGAAAATATTCAAGGACATATAAGATCCTATGTAGAATGCACTAAGAGAAGAATATTTATGTAATATGCCATAGGTAGCCGTCATCATTATTAGAACCGAGGTAATAATCGAAGGCGTCATCAAGACTGTAACACCTTTGCTAAAAACGGCAAGAACTACGCCCATAATCATCAAGAGGCAGCTTAAACCGAACTGCAAATAGCAAAAAATAGTTATTGGTTTGAAAATGTGAATTAAATTTTCTCTTGTAGGATCCATTTCAGAGAACTTGAATTAATAAAATATAAAATTGTATTACTATATATATATATTTGACAATAGTATTAAAAAATTGATTTCTGGCCTTTGGACTTATAAAACTATAATCTCGTTAGATAACAAATTACTTGTTAGATTCGCAGTTTAGTTCTGAACCGTTACAAATGGGCTATATTTCACATGATGTTTGTCTATATTTATTTGATAACTATTTTTATAACTTTCTTTCCTATTTTCTCTTGGTGCACGGAAAACAATATACGAAAGAAATAGCTGGAAATCATATATGTGAAAATTAAATGTGAGATTGCTATCTTGTTAATTTATAGATTATTACAGAACTTATTTTCTTTAGAGTCTACTTGTAGAAACCTTTGCATATATGTCAAAAGCCATATATATATATATTTCATTTATAAATTGGACTTTGTATATATAACAATCGTAAACATCTAGACGTGCAACGTAAAAAATACTTAAAAAAACAACAATTCATTGGACATAACAAATTGCAATATATTAATATTTATATATTTAAAAAAATATTCAGCTATAAAATCTACGGAATTGATGGTTGTATTTTAGATGGCAGTGTGAGCAATTAAATTAAAATTTAAAACTTCATTCGCTTATCCGTTAAAGCTTCAAACTGATTTTAAAATTTAGCTTTAAAAATTTATCTTTTTCACATGTGGGTGGTCATGTATATCGGTTGCATGAGATAGAGTGGATAGATTAATTAAGGGAGCTTGAAAGTCTGTGTTCAAATCCACTATATTACATTTAAATTCCAAGTATATAAATAATGCTTGTATTTCAAAAATATTACAGATTCAGTTTCTATCTTGTCCATTCCTCTTCTATGTATTTAAATGGACAAAGTCTTATACATAAAGAGTCAAAATGACTTAAGGTCAACATGGGCATGACAATCATATTGGCATCAACAAGGGATTTGGGCATTTCATCATCAGATTTTCAATGGCATGGATAGCTGAAGAATTGGAGGATGGAGTAGATTAAAACCTATCTTTTTAAAGTTTGAAGATTTGCTATCTTAATATAAACTAAGCACTGATTATATATGTGTGGGAGATGATGATGTGGATCAACTAATGAGTGCTGCTTCAGCATGAAATCCATATATTGGAGATTATTTATTTCACATTCACATGTGTGTGATAATGTGTATCAGTTGTATGAGATGGATAGCTTAAGGGAGATTAAAAGTCTGTGTTCAAATCCTCTATATTATATTTAAACTCCAAGTATATGAATTATGATTATATTTCAAATATATTACAAATTCAGCTAGTATCCTGCCCATTCATCTACTGTGTATTTAAATGGACAATGTCCTATACATGAGGTAGTCATCAGGGTGACTTAAGATCAACATGGACATAACAATAATATTGGCATCAACAAGAGATTTGGGCATTCAATCGAGATTTTTCAATAGTATAGATGACTGAATAGTTAGAGGGTGGAGTAGATTGAAACCTATCCATTAAAGTTTGAAGATTTGCTATCTTTAATATAAACCGAGCACTGATTATATATCTATGTGATAGTTGATTACCTGGATCAACAGATGAAGGCTGGTTCAGCACAAAATACCTATATTGGAGATCATTTATCTTTTTCACATGTGTGTGGTTAAGAGAGCTTGTAAGTCTGTGTTCAAATCCCCTATATTACATCAAAAATTAAATAATTTTTTCCATTGTTCTTCTCTTTTAAAAACATTATAAATAATATCCATTAATAAATTATTAATTCATGAAACTGTTATATTAAGTTATAATACCATTTTTATCCTGAAGCCACATAATAATTTTACTGAGGCACATGATAAGCAATGAAATATGCTACTGGTGATGATCAGATCTTTACTACTTGTTTACAAAGACTTTTATAATGAGTTTTTAGAATCATAAAAGTTATATTGTTTGTGGACAACTTCAGTATTTTTGCACAGATAAAAAATGTCTAAGCATTCTTTTTCAAATTAAATCATAATTAAAGTATGAAAATTATTATAAAATCTGTACATATTAAATTAATATCACCATTAAATTATTTGTTAAAAAGCAGATTTCATGTATAATTCCAGATGGCTTTATCTAAGCATTATTCTATTTTTCATGGCTATTTATCAACTTGTTTTTCTTCTCTTTCTCTCAACAGTTTTTTTCCTCATGTTGTTCATACTTTATTTACTGTTATAGATATCTGCAGTTCAGTTCTTTTATTTTCTCTTATAAACAACTTCTTTTTACTTATTTATTAATGTCATCCAAATCTGATTTCAACTCATTTTCTAATTATCAGAATTTTTGCTCTATATACCACATCCTTCAAACACAATTATTTAAAAGCCTTTTTCTTAATACCACAGACAAGTCTCCTTTTCTTATTAAAAACCTGATTTAGACATTTCAATTCTCATTCTAGTTTTTGTTTTTTTTGTATTCATCACTGTAATAGCATGTTAAATAAGTTTCTGATCGACTGTTCAACCCTGACTTTCAAATCCCATGTCCTCTTCTCTATTTTAATTGTTTTATTTTTCATTATATTGAGCCTTGTTCTAAACTTGGAAAAATGTATTAATCATACTTAATATTTTGCTGAACTTAGCCTAACTATCCAAAGTATTACCAAATTAGTGCAAAACTTTATAATGATTTTCCTTTTGTTATATAATATTTACTAAGGCTGTACCTTAAGAATAAGCATCTGAAAAATTCGAAGGTAGGGACCTCTACAGGTCTTAAACACAAGCTTACGCTAAGAAGAAAAGAGGGAATCCCCTTCTTTACTTCAACCTACTTTTATATATGAATAGGTGAAGCTGAAGTGGTTAGATCTAAGAGTGTGAAGCTATTCAATACTTCACTAATTAAGTAGGTTGAAGTAAAGAAGGGGATTCCTCTTTTCTTCATAGTGTAAGCTTGTGTTTAAGACCTGTAGAGGTCCCTACCATCGAATTTTTCAGACGCTTATTCCTAAGGTACAGCCTTAGTAAATATTACTTAATATAATAATGTGCATTTAATAAATTTATAATTACAACTTTTGTTATATAGTAACTTTATCATTATGAAGATAATAATTATTTAAGAGCTCATTTAAATATCTTTTAATATTCCACTTTTTCCAGTTCTGCGTACAAAATTGAACAGATATTTCACTTCAGGTAAAATCATTTCCAGCATCATCTATGTAGGATAAGTCTTCCGTCTAAGTCAGAGTTGTTGTAACTCGGCCATAAAGTAATGTAACCAGCTGATAAAACTTAATCATTATTTGTAATTGTTTCACTCTATTAGCATGATTTTCTCCAGTTTCTCAAATTTGGTGCTATGCAGTTATGTAAGAGATCAATAGACACGTATTTTTGTTTACACATTTTTCAATAATTGTCCTCCATTTTCCAATTGCAATTCTTGCTCTAACTTTTACATTTCAAAATGATCTTCATAATAAAGATATATTTAATCTTATATATATATAATCATTCAATTCTTTCAAAAACATTACAGCATTATAAATTTATTTAAACGCAGATTGATTACATAAGTAATATTTACTAAGGCTGTAAACCTCAAGAATATGCACTTGAAAATGCAAAGGTAGGGACCTCTACAGGTCTTAACCACAAGCTTACACTTTGGAATTGTGGACTTAATCAGTGAAGTATTGAATAGTTTCACGCTCTTAGATCTAACCACGTCAGCTTCACCTATTTATATAGAAAGTAGGTTGAAGTAAAGAAGGGGTTCCTCTCTTTTCTTCCAAAGCATAAGCTTGTGGTTAAGACCTGTAGAGGTCCCTACCTTCACATTTTCATGCGCATATTCTTAAGGTTTACAGCCTTAGTAAATATTACAGCATTATGTAATATTTCTTCTTTTAAATGTGCAGATGACTTGATATAGTTATATGTTAATAGAAAACAATTACATCTTTTAAGTAAGTGGACAGAAAAAGAATTAGAATGTGCAGTAATTGTCATTTCACATTATACATAATTATTTATCTTCTGTTATTATTATATATATTTATAGAAAATAAAATTTATATTTTGTTTATGAATACTTTGAATGGTTATGCACACTGCATTATTGTGAAAATTAGTCATATAAATGCAAAAATAAATATATAATAATAAAAATTATAATAATTTTGCTTTATCACATGAAAATATTTTTTAAACTTGTTAATTAGTTTTCTAAATTAGCTTTTCAAAAAACTCTGTGGAATATCTTATGTATGTGTGTTCTATATCAACCAATGGGATTTATCACAGTATTTTTATTGACTGATAATTATACAATTATTTGCCTTTTTTTTTTTTGTATGCCATATTTTGTCTCTTGTTCTGCCTTATTGCAAAAATTAAAAATAATGTAAAAATAAAATTATGGGAGTAAAAGTCATCTTGGTTTTATTTTTTTACATGGAAATATTTTTTAATGGTGTTAATCAGCTTTCTAACACTACTATGCTAACCAATGACATTTATCTTTAATTACTGAGTTACTTCAAATAGATGATTCACTCTGTTCTTTATATATATGCACACACATATTTAAATTTAATTTTATGTGTATATATAATATAGTCTGAGAGCTAATAAACTATGAAGATATTGATTATAACTGCAAGAATGCACAGATTTTCTTTGCTAAAAAAATTCAGTTATTGTTTTAGATTTTTTTCAGTTGAGAGCCTTTTCAACAGTTTCATACCATTTTCAAAACTTTATTTAATATCTAGGGTATATGAGCACAGACTTTCACCCAACCCACCACTCACCACTCTATCTCATACTACTGATACACTTGAACACATATATGTCAAAAAGATGAATAATAACCAATATGCATATTTCATGCTAAACCAGCAACCATCAGTTGGTCCAGATTATCATCTCTATACATATATGCAATAAGTGCTCAGCTATATATTAAGATAGCTAATCTTCATACTTTAATAGACAGGCTTCAATCCACTCCACACTCCAACTCTTCAACCGTCCATCCAATTGAAACTTTATTTAGTAAAGATTCATAATAGTCAAATTTTAGATATAAAAGTAGGCCATCATTAATTGAATTGAAATTCCATCGAGGATTCATAAATATTTAAAAAATAAATAAACTCAATCAAAAACAAACATGTATTTCTATTTGTAAAATGAAAAATGTTGAAAAATTAAATGTAATGCAATAGTATTAGTTAAATGCAATTTGTTAGTGAATATTTTTTTGAAAAATAATAAAAAATAGATTAACTTAAAATCATTATTTATATTTACTTGATTACTTTAATAAAAGTTGCACTGTTTTTGTATTCTGTAAAAAATATTGCATAAAAGCATGTTTAATTTATTACTAAATACTTAAATTGTTTTAAAATATTAAATTTAAAATACATTTAATTCTATTACCTACTACATTTATTTGAAATTTTGTATTACTAAGTAGTAAAATTTTTAAAATAAAAGTAGATTAATGTAAAAATGATAGTCTCATGCAATTTTTCTGTTTACATTTTAAAGATAAATGTTTAACCATTTCACATTTAATTTTTTTTTCACCGACACCTAGTGAGATTTGAGTAATATGCCAACATTTTAACTTTAATGTTTAAAACCTTTATTTAATATTATAAATCATTCAATAAATTACACATGGTGAAAAGCGCCA
Source organism: Epiperipatus broadwayi (assembly GCA_028023455.1). Lineage (NCBI taxonomy): Eukaryota > Metazoa > Onychophora > Udeonychophora > Euonychophora > Peripatidae > Epiperipatus > Epiperipatus broadwayi. The sequence goes on along the minus strand of JAQFVV010000126.1, from coordinate 2,151,013 downwards.
CCTAGCGGCTGGAACTTGCATTGCTGCTTTTGCCCCTACTCTGAATATTTCTGTGGTTGACATGGAAACAGCATCTCTTGTGGCCACATGGGGCATAAGTTAAAAGTACTGTCACAAATTTAAGTTTACAAATAAAAAAAATCATTTGAACTTTCAAATTATAAAAAAAGTATAAAAATGTGAAAAACATAACAGAAACAATGGTTTTACTTTTATTGGTATTTTCTCATAATACTATTGCAAAAAAAGAATTAAAAAAATATTTATCAACTGAATTCCAAATTATTATAAAATCATAAATCTATGAAATATTTTTTTCTGAAATTGAAAATTGCATTTATATTTCTTAAATTATCACAAAAAATTAAAACTTGCTGTTTGATGGTCATTTGACAAGGAATAATGTCTGCTATAATTGCTGTTTAGGGTTTAAGGTTTTTCAAGTTTCATCGCTTGTATTTTTAAAAGTGAAATATACATAAATATATTTTATTTTTAATAATTGTAATGAAAATATTTATAAAAATAATTACAAGGAAAAACACACTACAAAATTATGCAGTTTTTTATCCTAACTTTCCAAAAGGTAAAACAGGAAGATCTTAATATTTGTACCCCCAAAAATCAACCAATCAGCAATGTCTAGTTTTGTCAGGAACCTTCCATCTTATTCTTGACAGTCTCTTCTTACTGATTTATTTAGTTCCAAACAAAATCTGAAGATGTCAGTAGTCTACAGTGCAATTCAATTTGAAGGATGTGACAGGTTGCTGGTTATGTAGTCAGTGTGTAAATGTGATTAAAGAGGTGAGAAAGTGGTTTTTAAGTGTAGGTAGTCTAGAGAGAAAGTCAGAGGAGAGGGAGCAAAATGTAGTTAAGGAAGATAGGACAGAGTATGGTTTTAGTGGAGTGACAGGAAATATGGGTGGAGAAAGTAGTAATGCAATGGAGATGGTTAGACAGAGAATAAGTAAGATAGAGGAAGAAGTGAAGGATGTAGAAATAAAATTAAAATTGTTAGAGACTAAGTGTGAGGAGATAAAGGAATTATTGAGTAGATATGATAAGGAAGAAATGGATAAGGAGGTCCAGAAGATGGTAGACAAGGTTACAGATGGAGTAGAGAAAGTAGATTATGAGACAGTGTTGATAGGAGATTCACTAATAAGAGAATGTGGGGATAATTGCAAGGGAATATAGAAGCAGGTATGTTAGAGTATGTATGCCTGGAGCAAAAATTAGGGATGTGACAGATAAAGTAAAAAAGCTAGGTAGTAGAGATGTATATGTTATGGTAGGGACTAATAATTTGTTAGAGCCATCAGAGAGAGAGAGAGAGTAATGGATGAGTATGTAGAATTGATTAGAAATTTGAGGGATATTAAAGGAAGAGTAGAGGTAGTTGGAGTATTACCAAGATTTGATAAGAGGTATTTGTTAGATAGAGCATGTTCTATAAATGAGAGAGTGAAAAAATTGTGTGAGAGAAATAATGTTGTGTTTGTGGATGTATGGGATTGGTTTATTGGAAAGAGGGAGTTGTATAGTAAAGATGGATTGCACTTAGGAAAACAAGGAAGTGAAGTTTTAGGGAGTTTGATATTTAAAGAATATAATTCGGGAAACTTTTAAAGGGGGGTGGGTTTTTAAATTGTAATATTATCAAAAACAAGATGAATGGAGGGGATATAAGAAATAAGCAAAAGATGGTTGATTTAGATATAAGTGTAGATATGGAGAGGGAATGGTTTTGTAAGATTAATGGTAAGAAAGTTTGTTATAAATGTAATGGAGAAGAAAGAATCAGAAGAATTTATAAAATAATAGTTAGGAAAGAAAAAATTGTTAAAATTTGGTTTTTGAATATGCAAGGTGGTAGGAGACCAGAAAAGTGGCTGGAATTAAATAAAGCAATTGAAAATGAAGAGCTGGAGGTATTAGCAGTAGTGGAAACTCATCTAAGAGAAGAAGAAGAACCTATTTTGGAAGAGGTGGTATGGCAGGGTGTAAACAGAAAAGAAAAAGAAAAAGGGGTGGTGGTATAGGTGTTATATCAAGGAAATATTTAAATATTGTTAAATGTCAAGAGCATTTGATTTGAAATAAGGTTGGGTAAACAAGAATGGGTGGTGGCTTTAGTGTATATAGCTACTGGAGATAGTCAAACTGTAATGGAGTGGAATAGTAGTATATATGAATGCCTAGTTAAGGATATACAAATTTTTAAAGAAAAGGGGAAGAGAATAATGGTTATAGGGGATATGAATTGACATATTGAAGAAATTGATGATGTAGATAATAAGAATGGTCAGTTTTTGAAGGAATTTTGTCAAAGAGTAAATTTGAGCATTGGGAATTTATAAAATATGTATGAGGGACAATACACATGGTCTAGGAATAATATATTTCACACAATAGATTATGTATTGGTAGAGAAAGAGGGAATGAATAAAATATGGAAAATTAAGGTGTTTGATAATGAAGAGAGAGTATGTAATAGTGATCATAATTTTATTGTAATAGAAATGGTTAGTAATGTGATGGAGGATAGAAATAAAGATAGAAATAATAGTGAAAGATGTGGATGGAGAGTGAATGATAAGAATAAGTTGGAAGAATATAAAATAAAAGTTGAAGAAACCATGGAGCAGTTGGATGGGGATGAGTATAAGGACTGGTGTGGTGAAATAGAAAAAGTGTCAAATAGTGTTTTAGTTGAGAATATGCAGAAGAATAAAAGTAATAAAAAATGAGAGTTATTAAAAGTGTAAAAGAGAGGAAAAAAGCATGCAGAGAATATAAGTGTGCTATTAAGAACAAAGAAAGTGAAAATGATATTAATGCTAAATGGAGAAAGTACTTAGAAAAGAAGAAGTTGGCTAAAATGGATAATTATAGAGAGAGGATGAAGTTAAATAGTAAATTGTTGGAGGATATTAATAAAAGTGGAAGAGATGGGAGTAAAAAATTTTGGAATTACATTAAAAAGAGAAATGTAGGGGAAAGAGAGATAGTATTAATAGATGATGAGGGAATAGAGTGTAGCTCTAGAGAAGAGGTAGAGAGAATCTTAAATAGATATGTAATGGATATAGAAAAGATGTTAGATGTGAAGGAAGTGGTGATAAAAAAAATGAAAGCAGTTAGTAATGGGAATATTAGGTTCACAAAAAATGAATTGAATGAGGCAGGGAAGAGATTGAAAAGTGGAAAGGCGAGAGGTTTAGATGGATGGGCAGCAGAGATGGTAATGAATTTAGGGCATAGAGCAAAAGCAAAGTTATTATCATGTTTTAAGAAAATGGCACAGAAGGCAGTTTTTCCGGTTAGTTGAAGTAATACAAGAATAAGATTATTATTTAAAGAGAAGGGTAAGGATCATAGAAAGTTAAATAATTATAGACCAATAGTGGTAATAGCAGTTTTATATAAAGTTTTCTCATATATGGTAGCTGGAAGAGTTGTAAAATGGATGGAAGAGAATAATGTAGTGGGGGAAATACAAGGAGGTTTTAGGACAGATAGGCATATAGGAGATAGTTTGTTTGTAGTTACACGACTTATGGAGATGAGTAGGAATTCAGGTAGATCATTATATATGAGTTTTATAGATGTAGAGAAAGCATATGATAGAGTAAATAGAAATAGATTATGGGTAAGGTTAGATAATTTGGGAACGGATAAAGCCTTAGTAAATATTATTAAGAGATTATATGAAAATAATTATTATACTTACCAGTTAGGGGATATAGAATCAGTTAAAGTTAAAAATGGGGTGGGATTAAGGCAAGGATGCCCTATGTCACCTATTTTGTTTTTGTTGTTTTTGAGTGAAATGGAGAAAGCAATAGAAAGACTAGGAAGAGGGGTAGAGATACCATTAATAGGTGGCAAGGGAGTATATATTTTGTCAGGTCTTTTTTTTTGCAGATGATATCTTTTTGTGTGCAGAAAGAAGAGAAGATATGGAAATTATGTTGAGGACATGTGCAAGGGTGGGTAAAGAGATGGGGATTAAATTTAGTGAAGAAAAATCAAAGATAATGATGGTTAATACTGGGGAAAGAGAAGATGTAGAATTTTTATTGGGGGATATAAAGTTAAGTGTGATGGATAGATATAGGTATTTGGAAATCATCTTATGTAATCAGGAAAATTGCTTGGATGAATGGGAGAAAAAATTGATAAATGAAGCAAAGAAAAGAAAGGGTTTGGTAAAGAAACTAACAGTGTTTTCATATAATAAATATGATGTAGCTAGTATAGTATGGAAGGGAGTTGCAGTAGCAGGGTTAACATATGGTAATGATGCATTATGTGTTAGTAAAAGGGTTTTAGATTATTTAGAGAGAGTGCAAAGGGAAGTAGGAAGACATGCATTAGATGCAGAGATGTGGACAGCAAAGGAGGCAATTCAAGGAGAAATGGGATGGTCAAGTTTTTATATGAGAGATGCAAAAAGTAAAATGAAAATGTTTGATAGGTTGCAGTTTATGGATAGTAAAAGAATAGCAAAAATAGTGTTCAATTGGGTTATGAGTAAAGGGCAGGTAACAAGATGGGTGAGAAAGGTAATGTGGTATGCGAAAGATTTGGATAAAGAATTTATATCAGTATACTTGTATAAAAGGTGGGATGATTGTGTTAGGAGGATTGTTGAGTGTTATAGTGGTAAGGAATGGGATAAAAGAATAGAAACATTAATAAAAAATAGGGAGTTGGAGAGATGGAGAACTAGTATGGAGGGTAAGAAGAGTTTAAATATATATAGAAGTAAACAGAATATTGGATGCAAATTAATTTATGACAATAGTAAGGAAAGTAGTTTATTATTTAAGGCTTGAACAGGATCTTTAGCAACAAGAGAATATACATGTAAATGGAAAATCATGGATAATTTAGTGTGCAGATTGTGTAAGGAAGGTATAGAAAATATTAGGCACCTGTTGATTGAATGTAAATGCTTGAAAGCAGAAAGGGTAAAGATAATGAAATTATGGGAGGATAGACATGAAAAAAGTGGCTATACAGAAAGTGAGTTATTAGTTTTTATGTTTGGTTTGCAAAGAGATAAGGGGGATTTAGATATAAAGGCCATAGAGTTGATAAAGTTTATGTTGTGGAAATGGGATGGGGCAGAATATGGGAAGACTTAAGAGTGGGGAATGGAGAATAAAATGGCTAACATGTTTATCTGGGCATAATTGCTGAGATATTTTTGACTTTGTTTAAGAAGCCAAATACATCACATCACATCACATCACATGTGAGTTTTTAGCACATAATGGCAGTAAATAATGGAGTTAAAGGCTAAAACAAGTGATCTAAAGCTGTAGACAGCAGAACTATTACAATACTCCATAAACTCTGTACTAAGTAATCATATAATTAAAATTGAATTAATTTTTTAGTTTTATATTTTGTGCAGAGTTGAAAATAAATAATAATTAAAATAAAAGGCTTGTAACAAATCAACTTTTTCAATAAGAAATAATGCATTCTGGGAACATATTTCTACATTTTCGGCATTAGTATTGTCGCCATTTTTTTAATTTTTTGAAAATAGAATTTTATCATAGATTCACAAATATTTTAATTTTGGCTGCCTTACACAATTGCAAATAAATATATATTCTTACAGTTATGGATAAATCAAATTTCTTTATAAAAATTATGTTATGATATAATATTGTTAGTACATATCATATAATACCAGGTGCACCCGGTCTTGTAAAGATCCATATTTTTTTAATTGATTGTTCTAACAAATGTTTTTAAAGATTTAATGGAAATTAAACAAAACATTTCAAATGTGGGAATTGTACATCCCTCTGAAAGACCATTGTTATGATGGAATACAAAAACTCTCGGCTCTCAGCCCATTATTTTTGTAATAAATTTCTTTAAAGATTTAATGTAAATTAAAACATTTTAATATTATATAAGTAAATTTCTGAATTTTAATAAAGTTAAATTAAAATTTACATTTTTAAATATACCTGTTATATTTGACAGCACAAATATATATTTACTAAAGCGCCCTCTGAATAAAAAAATTAAATTTATTTTTTTTGATAATGTAACAACTAATCATAATTGTTTTTTTTTATTTAGCTTTATTAATAATTAGTGTTTATTAATGTTGAAATACAAAAATGGTGATCATTTTAATTTTTTTTTATTAAATATATATAATATTTTTTTGATTGGTTGCTTTAACAATTTTTTTAAGATTTAATGTAAATATATACTTTTATTAAACATTACTACTTTATAAAAGTTTATTACATATTAAATTAAACATTGCTAAATATGTCATTCATCTTAATTATATTAGGGAATTTGCAGACCATGAACACACAGAGCACCTCAATATTGCATTACAAATTGGTATTACAGTCTGTTTCTGCAGCTGACTGGGAACATTTACTTCAAAATATATATTATACCTCTGAAGTTAAAAGCACTTGAACTGATTTTTATCCCACATTTTTTTAAATTTAATGGTGGAATTACTTCATTCACATAAATGTAGTGGATGTGAATTGTAGATTTATTTGTATTGCATCGGAAGCTGCCTGACTCAAATACTCTCAGGATGTAGCAAAAACAAACAAGTAAATCCTCCTTTTTTAAATCATTTTAATAATACTATAATTTATTTATACTTGATCAATCTTACAGTTTTGGCTGACTAGCAGTCATATTTAGAGCTAATATATATATACATGAATATATAAGCATATGTTTATATAATTTTTTAGCTCCGAAGAAGACTGCTGGTTAGTTGAAATTGTTAGATTGATCAAACAAAAACAGAGCATTGTTAAAGTGATTAAAGAAAGAAGAATTTATTTATTTCACAAAATTAATCAATATATAACAGAAAATATATGGTAAAAGAAGAATAAAATACTTTATATATGTATTTTAATATATTTCGAGCATATATTCCAACCACATATTCTTGAATAAAAATATCTAAAAAAACAAATCATTAAGGTGTATTTCATGCTGAAATAAGCCTAGGAATGATATAATAATCCCTAAGCTAATAAATGATTAATAATAATCATTAATTTATTTTTCTAAGTGCTATAGTGTTTTAAAAGTACAAATGCTAGAAATATGATACTTATAAATCAAATTGCATATTAATTTTATAATTATAAAAACAGTTCACTTGCACAATTAATGCTGTGAAAATTAATACTACACCATTAATAAAACACATATCGATGACTAAACAGTGAGGATTGCCAATTCCTTTACAAGATTTATGATAAATGCTTAGCCAGAGCCAGCACTTAAAAAATATCTCTGTCAAACCCCTAACCATGGTTTTGTGCTTTGGCACTCCTCAGCTTGTAGAGAAATTGGCAATCCTCACTGTTTATAACTTACAAGCTTGAGAGATAGGATCATGTGATCTGACTCTTATTTTGACTACATGATGACTGGTTTGTTTTCTGTATGCCATAACAGATCAACATTATAATTCTATTTCTCACTTGCAGTGTTACTGATAAGGGATGAAGCATGGATGTCACCTAAACAAATAATGTATTTGGACAGCAAAAACAGTCTACATTCAGAGATTAAACTTTTCTGACATATAAATCACATCTCTAGTTGAAAAAACATTGTTTTAGAATTCCAATCAACTTCTTTCTTTTAATATTATTAAAGAATATTCTATTCACTGTTTGATAATCCCTCCATCCCTAAGTATATGTACTATCTGACTTCTTCATAATTTACTTAATAAATAATATCTTTTATTCAAATATTTGCAAAATTTATGATTCAAAACATTCATCTGTCTATATTTTTCGATTTCCCCAAAATTTATATCTCGTAGGATCACTGCATCCATGGTAATTGATTTCAAGAAGCTTCACCCATCCATTGATCATATGAATTCATGAATAATAGTGTGGAGTATTGATTGGTAAATAATACAATTTTTTAAGTTTTTATATAAATACTGTATATAGTTAAAATGTTTCAAAAACTAAAAAAAAAAAAAACAAAGTAATGTTTAAAAAAAATAATTTTTGAAACAATAATCAAATAATATCATAATTTATTTTTTCAAAAGCTTTTATCCTGTGGAATTGCTAGTACAGACAGGAAATATATGCAAATAAGATAATTTTTTTAAATATCTAAATATTTTTAGCATATTTAAAAGACCCCCCCCCCTCCACACACAATGAAATATACTTCTTCTTATTACCAGGCTAGCTCACATATTATATAAGTAATTTTACTTGTAATTTACTATCTACTTCGTAAAAATGTTATCTACAGCCAGGAGATGATTCTCACAATGTCTAATGGCAACTTTTATTGTTTTGCCTATGAAGTCTGGACAATTTTGCAGCATAGTGAGAAAAAAAAAAGAGTCCATTTTCTTTATTCCTTATATAACAAGTAGTTTCCATTTTTATTTCTGAAGTACAATAGTTATAATAAGAGTGATGAAACTCTTAAGACTTCTTTACCAATATTTTGTCAACTTTAACCAGCATGTCACTAATTTATTAAAAATAGTTCATTTTTTTGAAAACACATTCAGTCTGCCATGCATAAACTTATTTAAGTTTTGTATTAACAAAGTTATATTTATTCAATAATAAAATATTTATCTATTTAATTTTTTATGTTCTTATTATTCCACTATTAATATGTATACTTTATTATATATAGTCAATAAACATCACATGATAAGCATTTCCTATGCTTGCTCATAACTGATTAAAACAGGCAAAACTCTCTATATGTATTGCCACTCAGTGCAAGCCAGAGTAATCAATGGATGTCAAAAGGCTTATGCATAAAATTCCCATCTAGTGTCTACTCATCCAATATCCCCAGACTAGTTTCTGGCTTGTGGCCTTCATCAGTGAGGAGCCTTGGATCTGAGAGCACTGCACCTAGATCTTAGAATCTAATGCAACTCTCCAGCAGCAGTGCTCTCATATCCAAGGCTCATCACTGATGAAGTCCACAAGACAGAAACTAGTCTGGTGATATTGGATGAGTAGGCACTAGATGAGGATTTTATGCACAAGCCTTCTGGCATCCATTGATTACTCTGGCTTGCACTGAGTGGCAATACGTGTAGAGAATTTTGCCTGTTTTATCATTATATATAGTCTGACATTTTAAATTTCTATACTTACAATGTTTATTCTATAAATTTTTAAAAGTCATTAACACACGTTTATACTTTATTTTAATGGTAGATTATGTTGGATAACTAAAAAAAAAAAAATCAAATACTTGGTTTTGGTTTAGATACTTTTCTAATAGAGTGATATTTAAAAGTTTTCAAATGACATTATGTGGTTGTTACATTTAACACAGTGGCATTAATATATCAATATAATCAAATTTGTTAAAAATTAAATATTTACACATTTTTTTTAAATTATAGGTTTTTAAAACAATTCTATCTTTCTTAAATTTGAACTGTTCTGTAGCTAAAGCAGTTGGCAGGCCTGCAAACAAAAAAAAAACAATTTTTGGATATATTTGTGTAATATTATGGTTCAATTATAAATTTTTAGATAGTTAACAAATCCCACAAATCCAAATTTAAGGAGAAGCCCATTAGTAGATCTTGTAAAAAATAATATTGTTATTAAAAGAAGATAATATCAGTTTGTTTGTTTTTTTAAAAAAAAATGCCATGATCAGAATCGATCTCAGTATCCAAAATTCAGGTGCAGATGTTTTAACCACTGTGCCAAACAATCAATATTAGTACCTCTGAAGTGTAATTGACAATTGGAATTATCTATTATGACCACTGCAGAATCATCAGAATTGCATGTGACAATAATTTTTAAATAATTTATTAATAGTAATGGGCCGTTTTTAAATATAAATTAAGACATTTAAATAAAACTGATTTGCAAATCTAAACATTTTCATTTATATATTAATTATCATGATGGTGACCATCTGGCACAATGGTAATCTATATAATACTTAGTACATTTTGAACAATTGTCAGAAGTCTGAATAAAAACACCTCTTATATGTCAAGCATTAGTGGTTGAGTGATCAGCAAAGCTGCCTTACAAGTAGTTATCCTGGGTTTGTGGGTTGGCTTCCCGGCCAATGTTTTGACACATGAAAAAAAAACACCTCATATTTAAATAAAACATATTTGGGATCAGATTGGGGTTCTAACAATGGAGTGATTCAGAAATGTAAACATTTTCATTTACACATAAAATTTATTAATTATCACAATGATTTGGTACACCTATTGATAAAGCACTTTTGTGCCTTACACAACTTACATAACCATATGTGTGGTACCATGTATGTATACTAATAAAATGTAATTTAAATCAAGAAGAATTAATAAAAATATAAGATGCAAGGAAAGTACAAAAGTTTCTTATTTTATTGGATTTAGAAAATTGCAATGACTTTTCTGATTGTATTTTTATTGGTAATAGAATGCTAAATGATTTTTAGGGATTTTTTTTTTAAAAAAAACTTTACAGTAATAAAAGTCTGTAAAACAAAAAACCACACCTTTATAAACAGATTCTTCTAATGTTTTAATTTATAAAATTAAAGCAATTTTCAAAAGGAGTGGAAAGAATTTTCCTTAAGGTTTGTGATGATGGTATTTTAGTTGCATTATTTATTATACTATTTCCATCATCTAATATTAAGTATTGAATGCTAAACCACTAAACATCACATAATCACCATTTCTTATGCTTGCTCATAACTGTTATTAAAACAGGCAAAACTCTCCATACAGTATTGCAGTGCTCTCAGATCTAAACTCCTCATGGACAAAAGCCACAGGCTATAAACTGGTCTGGGGATATTGGACTAGATAGAGATTTTATACACAAGCCTTCTAGCATCCATTGATTACTCTGGCTTGCACTCAGTGGAACTACTGTATAGAGAGTTTTTCCTGTTTTAAGTATTAGATATCTTTAGAAAAATTCAACTGTTAGTAATAGCACTCAGGTTAGTATGTACATAATGTTCTGAAAATATTATTCTCTCTCCTTCAGGTGTTGCTTGGTTGATCAGTGACAGAACTAATCTGGATCCTTAGATTCTTAAATATTGAATTTTAAGATGATCCTCTAACCCACTGAGCCATCCTGCCAAAGGCAACAGCCAGTAAAAAATTCATATATTTATCTATGAGGTTCATCCTGATTTCTCCACGTTTTCCTAAGAGCAAAATTAATTTGTGGTTCCATACATTAGGTATAGTCATACTAGGTTGACATATGGAATTAGTCATTATTGTAATGTGAGCAGCTTCTTTGAATTTTCTTATTTGCATCTTTTCCTCTCTATCCAATATTTTTGTATTTTCCCAATTGAACATACATGGTCTGCTACCTTAGACACTTATCTTTTCTCTCTTCTAATCATCAGTTTGTGACATTGCAATCACTTTTCAATTGGACGATTACTCTCATCAATATAAATTCTTCCACATTCACATGGTATTTCATAGATTTAATTTTTACTTTTTACCACTTTAAGTTTAAGCTTTGTAGATGTTAGAATTCCCATAATGTAGTATGGTTCTGGAAAGCTGTTCTGATGTTATACTGATTGCAGATTTTCATTAATTTGTCTATTTTTGAGATGTATAGTTACACTACAGTACCAATGATTGATGTTTTTTGTTGTTGTCTATTTAAAGTTTTCTTAATAACAGCTGATGGGTAACCATTTTTCATAATAGTTTGTTCTATATAGATCTTTTCTTTTTTCAAGTCACTGATTTCTGAACAAACATGTTTTGCTTTGTTCCACAGTGATTGTATAACTCCATGTTTTATGTTTTTGGTGTGATTGAATGTATGTGCTAATTATTTTCCTATATGTGTGGGTTTCTGAAAACTATAGTTTTGATATTTTGCCATGAGAGAGACTTGTCACAAAAACATCTGAGTATGCCAATTTTTGTTCTCATTCTGATTCTATCGTGAATTTAATTGAAGGGAATATTTTGTTGTGTTTCCAGAAACTTTGTAATGGTGTTTCACCATGTTACCATACAACAAATGTATCATCAACATAACAAAGCCAAACTTGAGATGTATATGGAGTAGTCTTTATGGCTATGGTTTCAAGTTTTGCCATAGACTGTTGCCTTTGTCAGTATAGCTTAGTTGGTTAAAGCATTAACTTAAAATTTAATATTGAAGAATCTAAGGGTTCAATCCCCATGCCAGTATTGTCACTAGTCAATCATCAACACCTGAAGAAGAGAGAAGTGTAATATAAAACATTGTGCATTGTGTGATATAGCTAACAGTTGAATGTAATTGGAAAATTTAAATAGAAGTTAATTTTTTCTAAAATCGTTCGATACTTAATATTAGATGATGGAAATAGTCCAATATATAAATACAAAAGTGGGAAGAATGTTTAAACAGAAAATAAAAAGAATAGAACCTCCTTAAATATATAATTACAATTGTACAAAAAAAAATCAAGTCAGATGTCACATGACCTAATTTATTAAGCTTGCATTACAAATGTTAAGAGCTTATTTGTGACCTCTATATATAACAATTACAACTGTATTAAAACTATCTATATATATTTTTTTTGCAGACATTTCTCACAAAAGTGTGATGGAAATTGATACTGATAAAATGCAAAAGATATAATATCTAATTGATAGTAAATAAAGAAGTTGTTTGGCTCCATTTTTTTTATTATATATTTATTCAATAATGATAAAGTGGATTAAGGTGATCCCATAGATGCAGAAACTCTACTATATTGTAAGAAAAGCAGAATATTACTTTTGAGTATTTTAGAAGTTGAGTGTATCATATTCAGCATAAACATGGTTTTGTATCATAAGTTACCCAATCCTTATTTTTAAGTATAGTCAAATTATATTCACAAAAACTTATGAATGTACAATTGATAGTATTATTTAATGCTTGTTTTGTTTGGTTATTAATCAAACTAAGATTTCTGAAAAGCAAAAAGATTATTCTAGATATAACCTGAATTAATAATTGCTACACATAAAAATTATTATTTTTTCCAGTCAAGATAATATCTGAAAGAATCTTTATTTAATTAGTATTTAAATAGAAAAATATTTTAAATTCTATACTTATTTTTAAATCTGTAGAAACCTGTGACTATAATTAGAAAATATGTATTTTAAGCATAGGCAATGCATTTATTTTGCCTTCATATTATTATGTTATAAGTATAGCACTATTAAGTAATATTCTTAATATATTTAATAGTAACATACCTGTTTGTTTAAAGCAGTATTACATAAACAGCAGGAGTTCAATCTATAATCTGCTATTATTATAATATTAATGTATATAATACTTTATTTAATTACAAAAGGTAAAATTTTCTTGACACATCATGACAAAACTTATTCTATCTTTTATATTTACTTTCAAAATTTTATTTCAAAACACAACTTCCATTCATATAAACTCTTTCTGTATAACCATGATGTAAACAATAGATGCCAAGTACTAGTGCATAATAAATCTCTATCCAATCTTGTTATATTCAATATCCCCAGACTAATGAGAGCTTTTGATCTTGAAGCAGTGCTCCTGGCATAAGTGAGAAGAAACTGCAGTGCATAGGCATTATGCAAGATGGGGTCATATGATGCCTTATTGGATTTATATAAAATCTTATTACAATGACAATATCATTTGATTCTTTCAATATACTAAACTTATATAAATAAAATGAATTCTTCTTTATTTACGCTAATGTTATCTACTATAAGTTTGAGTTATCAATGTTTTCTGCATGCTAGTGAAATGTAATCTTCATTTGCAGGCTTGCTTTCGGCTTTTAGTTCTTATTGATAAAGCTAAAAGTAAAAAACTGATCAAGAAATAAGATTAAATAGCATTTATAACAATCAATTGATGATTACTCAAATTTACTATAGATGGCACTACAGCAGTAGTGCATAACCTTTTTACATTTGGGCCCCCTTGGATAAAAATTTGACATGATCCATTATTTACCATGCCTAAATTATAAGTATGAGTATGTAAGGATATTCATAATAAAACGATAGTAGTTTAATTAATATACATTTTTTTTATCTCCTAATATTTTAGTATAAAGCAGATACAATTTGAAATGAAATTTTTGAAACAAATCGCATATATACAAATAATAATATACAACACACTTTATTTTCATGTGATTTTTTTATTTATTTTAAAAAATAAATTCTTTAAAAAAAAAAAAAAAAATCCCAAATTTAAAGGAATTTCTTAAAAATTTCATGACCCCCAACAATTTTTATGTGAATCCCCAGAATGGTCATGAACCACAGGTTGTACATTACTACATCAGACTAATAAAAAGATAATTACTTTTCTTTCTACACTCCTCTTCTTAACAAAATAAATTGTAGTTTGTTTTTTAATTATAATTTTAAAAAACAACAATAATTTAGGCATTATTATTATTCTCTAATATCTTTTCCTTACTTTTATCACCAGATGACCAATTTTGTAAATATAAACAATTAAATATAAAGAATTAATTTTTTATTCAGCAACCGCCCTTAACTTTTTATTACTTCTACATGTTTATTGTTTTAGACTTAAAAGTATTTATTTTCTTTCCAATCCAGATAATGATCTTATATTTCGCAAAAAAAAAAAAAAAAAAAACACTTTCTATTTAAAAAAAAACAACATTTAAATTTGTTATAAATGTCGTCCTGGATTTAGATTTCTGTTTTTTAAATTCGATATGAAGTTGCTGTTAATATTAAAATTTATTAGAATATTTTTTTAAACTCTATTTCACATGTTTAATCTTTACAGTCAATTGAATATATATATATTTTTACTTATGAAATTTATTTTATAAAAATAAATGTTTTATCTCTCAAACAGATGTTTCACATCCGTTAGTAAAAGAACACGTTAATTTTCATAATTTCTAGCTTCGATTGCATAAAAACAGTTAAATAATTAATCAAGTCCAAAATATCATAACTAATTAAAATTGCAATAACATAGTACTCAAAAAAAAAAAAAAAAGAAGAGAAATTCTTAGATATCTCTAAATATTATGGGATGCTCATTGCATTAGCCTGACTCCTAGTAGAAAAATTCTTAATCATTTTAAAAATCGGAACGTGATGAGTGATAATTTGCAAACATTTGCTGTCTGACAAACTATATTTCCGTTGGGAAGAGGGGGTTTCTCTTGAGATAGTTAGAAAATAAATCATCCTTGGAAAGCTTGACAGATCTGTTTTATATATAATAAAAATGCATGTTAATGCTCACACAAAGTAAATATTAAATACCGTCTTTTAAAAGTTATTCATTACTGGGTCAATAGACTTTAATCCTTAAATAAACTTTTAATAATGTTGCTTGAATTTTATTTATCAGAGATATTATCGTTTGTTTTACATATATAGCTTACAAAAAAGGAATGTATCTCGTTTTATAAGAGAGATTTTGATATCACATATTGTTTGATGTGCTACGCTTTTCTTTTAGCTAAAACGTATAGAGTAGCACAGAGATGAATGAGGATTGGAGAACTAAAGATTTTAAATTAAAGCTTCCAGAGACTAAATATTTAATTATTTTATACTGCATTATATGGTATATCAAGATGAAAATCTTCAATAATCATATATATACAGAGGCTAAACTCTCCATTCAGTAGCGCCAATCAGTGCAAGCCAAACTAATCAATGGATGCAAGAAGGTTTGTGCATAATATCCTCATCTAGTGCATACTTATCCAATATCCCCAAACTAGTTTTTAGTTTGTTGCTTTCATCAGTGAGAAATCTTGGATATGAGAGCACTGCACCTAGATCTTAGAATCTAATCCAACCCTCCAGCAGCCACCTTTTACCTTATTAGCTAACTATAAAGCTTTGACTCCAAAATGAAAACACAAAAATGTTTTCAATTCAAGCTCATTAGCTTATATAGTTGTATAAATCTGAACTCAGTTCAGCATCCATACTTTTTGGTGTCTTTGGTTTTTTAATAACTAGAGTCACCATAACCCTATTGAGCAGGATTGAGATTAAACCACTCAATGTCACATGTACACCATTCGTTATGCTTACACAAGCTGTTACACAGAAACTAAACTTTGTATACAGTAGTGCCACTCAGTGCAAGTCAGAGTAGTTAATGGATGCAAGAAGGTTTGGACATCAAATTCCTATCTAGTGCTTACTCAGCCAATATCCACAGAATAGCTTTTAGCTTGTGGCTTTCATCAGATCCTAAGATCTAGATGCAGTGTTCTCAGATCTAACACTCCTCACTGATGAAAGCCACAAGCTAGAAACTAGTCTGGAGATATTGGATGAGTGGCAATAGATTGGGGATTTTTTGCACAAATCTTGCATCCATTGATTACTTTGGAGTATACTGAGTGGCACTACTATATGGATAGTTTAATTTATATAAACAGCTCATGTAAGCATAAAGAATGGTGATCATGTGATGTTTAGTGGTTTAATAAAAATATATGTATGTATATATGAAAATAGAGATAAACAAGAGCTCAGCACTTACAGAAGTATGACCCTTCCTACTTGTGGCAAAGGAGACACTATATTAAAATTATATTTGTGCTTTATAGTTTATTAGATTCAAATACATATGATTAACAGGGTTACCTGAAACAAATAATAAATATCTAGGCACCTATTTAGTGACTATTAATTAGACAAACAGCTGATCTGTGTATAGACTGATTACTTGGAAACATATTCTGGATTTACTCAAAAAATCTTGCTACCGAAAAAAATTCACTCTGTTTTAAACCCTAAATTGTGAACATTATAAGCAGATGTGTTAAACATGATTTTACAACATCTTCACTAGTATTTTTATATCATTCATACCAATGATGCTGAGGCTTGAAGAAAATCACAAAAGATGGAAAGTATTTCAAAGCAATTGCTTTTATTGAATTTTGAATTAATTTTTTTTTGTTTTTTTAGGTGCATATCTCAGCTCAAGTCCACTATATTGTAATTATATTTCAGTTTAGAAACTCATAACACTCTTATTATGCATGCTTTTCACAAACAATCTTCATTTAACAGATGAGAGTTATTTATTATCCCACATTACAGCTCAAAAATATCTTTTCATTACACTACCACTGTCATGAATAGTTTCTATCCATTTTTGACATCTTGTTGAAAGGGAAATAATCATTACACTGCAGAAAGATATTTTAATCAGTGCACCCCTCATTTAAATTTCACTATTTCAATGTCATTCACCAATAAATAAACTTAGACCACTCTATACATACTTTTCACAAAAATCTGTATTCAACAAATGAACTAGAGGCAGGTATCAATTGTTTTCCACATCATTATTTTCAATGGTTATTAATCCACTGAAAAATGTTCTCTCATGTTTAATCCAGTTTTTATAATCTTTAGCTTCTCTTTTCCCCATTACCCCAGCACATTTTGTTTATTTCATTCATCCATCTCATATGTGATCTCTTTCAATGTCTTTTATAATCTCTTGAAATCCAGTTTATGTAACTGCCATCTATTATCATCTCTTCTAGAAATGTATCCAGTTCAACTCTATTTATCTCTTAATTTCTTCAATGTTGTCAGTGTTTGTTCTTTTACCATGTATTTCATTTTTAGTCTCTTGTAACTCCTAATATATCTCTCTCCATACTTCTTTGAATAGTCTCTGTGCTGAATTTCAGTTATGTGTCCAAGTCTCAGACCTGTAAGTAGGAACTAGTAAACATTTATTAAAAATCTTTCTTTCCAAATACATAAGGATATATATATATATCGCATTTGATTTCAAAGCTATGGTAATGCGGAGTTGGGTTGAGAACTTTCTTGATAAAAATAAAAAATAAATATCTTGGTTTTATTTATATAGTGATAAAGTTTATCATGGGTTAGTATTTAATGCTATCTATATCCATGAATTCAAATTCAGAAAAGAGACTAGAATTATTTTCAAAGTAAGTGAGAATTTCTAACAAAGCTCATTGAATTTTTAGGCTGTCATTTTAAATAAAGTTAGCTAGTCCTGCCACATAGGTAGTGAAATAAACATTCAACAGTGAGTAGTTGAAGGTTAGAAAAAAACGCTATCAAATTTAGGCAAATAATCATCTGAGTGCTAAAAGATATGACTATCTTTTCCAAAGTTTTTGTTTTTTTAGCAGTCTATTATCATTTCAAGTCATCATTTGTCAAACATTTATCAGAGCAGTAACTCAGCCCACACTCCTTCATTATGTAAGCATTTCATGAACAATCTTTAATCATCAGATGAAATAAAGAGACTAAACACTTGGATCTTCATATTCGTTGTGTTGACAGTTGAGTATTATTTATAAAGGGTGAATAATCATTGCACTATAAAGATATTTTTAAATCTTTTGATTTTAGTGCACTCCTTATTTCAAGTCCACAATATCTCAACTATTCATTAGTAGAGATATTCAGATTACTATCCTTTGTTATGAACAGATTCATAAACAATCTTGTTAGATGAGTTTGATGTATTAAATACCTGGGTCAACATGCAGTTGTTGATATAATTTAATTAAACGATTATTCATTGAAAATGTATTGAAAATATAAAATTTTGAGCAATACTAACAACTGGTAATCCCATGAAGAAAGAAGTTGATCAAAAAATCCCCCCCCCCCAAAAAAAAGTCAGAAAAGTACATGAAATATAAATATATAAAGTTTAAAAAAAATATTTTCAAGTAATAGAAAGAAAAGGAATAAATTTTCTATTACTTAATAATCTTTAAGGCATAAAATCAAGTAAAATAAGCCATATAGTTGTTATAATACTGACATCTATCTCACAACTCCACAAGTCAAATGTCAGAAGTAACATGAGATCCCGGGGCATAATTATTCTCATCAATTTGAGTGCGGGAGGGAATGATGGTAATAAGTAATAATATTGTGCTAGATAACACCATGTTAGTAGTCTGCTGACAAATACATTTGTGAATACTTTCATAATTTATATGCATTTTAATGGTATAAAGAATCATTAAAGTTCTAAAAATATATAAAGAATGGTGAGCATGAATAAATTACAACTGAAGATGATTGAGTGTTTTGATTCGTCCATATTATTTCTTAAATGAAATTATGGATCTCAAAATATTTTTTTTTTGTAAAACAAAATCTTAAAAAAACAGCTTGTTGGATTATTGTATTAGTATTAAAATTATTCAGTTAATTTGATTTAATCACTTGTAATTGAACAGAATTTTTATGCATATGTTTTATTTTCTGTCTTAAATACTATAAGCAAATTTTTGATTTTAATTTCAAAATTAAAGATGGCTGCAATAAAACTAAACATTTGAATCACATATAGTTTTCTCTAATAAATTGATATAATATCTATTTTCAAAGTGATATTTACAAATTATATAATATTTATACATTGGTATATTAACCAATGTTTACAGAAGACATGACTGTCTTTCTTATTTAACTGCTATTAGAAAAAATCACCCTCTACATCAAACATAGCAGTTCATTTCTGTTCGAATACAACTAATATAATCCATTTGGTGTTAAAATTTGAATTAATTTAGTGGTCTTAGCAAGTGGTTAAGGATGGTTGAGTTTGAAACTTGTGTCTTGTGTCCTGCAGAAACTGATTGATTTTTTTCATCAATGTAGTAGTTGATAAATAGTATATAATTTGTAGATGATAGTTGAAAAATTTATTTATGCTTTAATTTGTATATTATGTAGGGTTGCATTAAATTGATTATTGAATATAAATAATATATACAACACATGTACTAACAATCAACCTTGTTTAATACTTTAAAATAAATATGCTACATACATCAAACTAATATGTTGAGCATGCTTTCAACTAACTAGTGATCATAATCATCACTATTATTATCCAAAAGGATTATGAGATTTATGGAAGAATTGCAAAAGTGGTGATTTATATAAGATTTAATTATACAAGAATTTGTTTACCTGAGCCATTTTATTGATAGGGGAATGCAGAATTCATTTTTGTTGATTGCATGTATATCTTGGAAAATAATGGCTACCATTGTGACTACCAGTTAGGCAAAAGTATGCTCAGAATACTATGTGATGTATGTATTATGTTTATTTTAAAGTATTAAACAAGTTTTTTTTAGTACATGTATTGTATGTATTATTTATATTCAATTACATGAGAATGGTTTAAATCTCTTGTAATTACATTAAATTGATTATGACTTATTTAGGCTTAAGTAAATTGTTTTAGGTTTACTTTAAATAACATTGGCAACTAAATAGAATTGCTATTTTTACACAAACCAAATAGAAAGATTAAACATAGTAATGTTTACATAATCTGCAAGAATACTATAAAAGGCTGAGAAGCCAAAATAGTGATGCAAACTTCATTAATTAATTGACTATTACTTGATTAGATATCCAAAATATCATGTAGCCCATAAACTGATGTGCAGACTTTACCACATTTGCATTTTACTAAATTAAATTTTATCATTTATGTGAAAAGGGGGCAGGGATACAATCCACTACACAGAAAAGCAATCTCTAACAGCTCCTCATATCAGAATAGTAAAGGAGCATTTTTTCTTCACCAGGGCTTGTCAATTATCAGGTGGTAAAGATTAGAATAGATTTACATATTTGTTTTTTCTTTTGCTAAGTATAGTTAAATATCTATTTATAAATGAATATTGGAAGGTTAACCAAATTAACATTAGGATGGCTATCTGAAAAGAAATCCTACATCTAATAAAAACTATAAAAATTTTATAGTTTTTAACAGGCTAAATTTGAATTGAAATTAGCAGCATTGCAGAAAGATGTACATCATCGTCTTATGATTATGCTGTTTGACCAATAATGATACCACCTGGGCAATGGTTGGATGGCAGGCCTTCCTATGAGTGAAATTATAGCCAGCATTGTCCTCAATGCATATGAGCAGATCATCATCCCCAGACATCTGTCCACAGACCTCGTATTGCACACTCACTACATCAATGATATTTTCACAGCTGCATCCCTTGAAACCATAGAAGACATAAAGGCAGATTTTGAACATTGTCATGAGTCTGATTATAAATCACAATACATCAAGATGCTTGTAACTTTGTCAAATACTTAGACTTGAAAGTGCACATGGAACACCAGTGATTCCACAACAAAATGCTAATCAAGCCAATACACCTAAGAGGACACATACATCATCAATCAAACACCTCCAACTTAACCCAGAAAACACACAGAGCTGACCTTGAATCCTCCTCCCATATATAAAGAACACACACAAGAATTTATAAACAATTTTTTATGATAATTTCAGCTTATGCTATCGCACTCCTCCCAACTTTAATAGAATACTTAACAATACTAAAAATCAGCTACCCCCAATACACACACAGCAAGCAGTATATAATATAGCATGTCCTTACAATGAATGCCTCGCATCATATTATGGGGAAACGAAGGCAACTTTACACACAAGGCTCTCACAGCACACATATGCTTATAAAAAAGCACAAACAGTCCCCTACACCTCCATCTTTGTGCAACATAACACCTCCATGGGCCACCCCTGCATTCCAAACAATCCTCGAATCATATGCAGAAAGTGCCATGACTTAAAGAGAAAGATCAAAGAAGCCTATTTCATTAAATTGGGCTGCAATTCAATGAACAAAAGAGATATGTGTTATTTAATATCCAAAAAATGGCAAATGTAATTTGCATACACTTTGCATTTCATAGCAACTGTCTTACTTCACAATTTATTTAGCACACAGCTTTGATAATGAAGGTATTCCTTCGAAAGTACTTAGCAGAATAAACTCAATATCTATTTTTTATTTATGTGAAATATATATCGCATATGTATTACTCATTATAAGCTATATTATATAAATTATATATTAACTGATTACCTTTACACCTTCTCTATATCACTTACTGTAAGCTTTAATATTAATAAATGATTGATAATAATAAATAACTACCCTGCACTGTCACATCCAATATTCACAGATCAATTTTAAGCTTTAGAATTTAATCAGTGAGGAGCTTTGGATCTCAATACAGGGCATCTGGATCTTCAGGATATAATGCATCTCCATTGTAACCACCATTGTTTACCTCTGTTGCACTTTAAAGCTATCAGTGCAAACTGAAAAACATATAAGTCAATACTTTTGTATAATCATAAATCTGAAACCAATTTAGCATCTATGTTTTATAGTAATTTTAGCTTTTTGCAACCATAGGCACTTCTATCCTATGACCTAAATTAGGTATAAATCAATAGAAGGTCACATGATTATCACACGAGCATACTTTTTCAGCATTTTTAGACCACTTACTATAAACTTTAATAGTTGATACCAAATGACAATGTTTAATAAATCCTTAAGTGTGCTGTTCTAGCCAATATTACCAGACTAGTTTCAAGTTTATGTTCAGTGAAGGGCTTTGGATTTTGGATCACTGAACTGCTTTCAGATCTATGATTATAGAGTAAATTGGCTTAGATTGATAATATTTATATGCTTTACAGTTTGGGCTGATATCTTGATAGCATAACAAACAGATAAATGCTGATTGCTAGAAGGAAGTTATATACAATCTTATAGGTCTATGTGTGCTGTTCTAAAATCCAAAGATGTTTGCTGATGAAAGCCACAAGCTTGAAAATAGTCTGGGGATATTAAAAAGGACAATGCAGAAAAGGGATTTATTAAACATTAGTAACAGGCATTTATTATTACTTACTAAAGTTTACAGTAAGTGATATGGAGATGGTAAATTTTTTTCTTCTAAAACAGATAAATATAAGCTGGATCGCTGCAGTATAAATATGTTAAATTATACGTTCCTGTAACCTGCACATACTATATATGTAAATTTACATTTCATTCTTATAAATGTTGTCAAGGTTGGGAGATGTTTTAATCATCCATGGAATCTGTTTTGTAAGACTGATAATAATCTCATTTATAGATAGTATTACATAAAATATTTGATCTAAAAATAAACAGCAATTCGCTTTACGACACACATATAACAAAGAACATCGCTATGTAGCAAATAACACATCGATTTGTTTGTTTAAATCTCAGTTTTTGAATTGTTCTATGTAATCTTAGAAACGTTTTTTTTTTCAAGTAGTGAGCCCATGGCAAATTGCAGATAGCCATTCAATGATTGCTGCTAATCGAATATCAAACTATTTTCGAATTAGAGAATGCAAAAAAGAAGAGAAAGTTCAAAACATTGCTTCCAATAATTGATTAGCTTAAGGATGGTTTTCTTCTTAACTGCTTCCCGTTACAATAACATGAAAAAAATCTGCTAGTGAGCTATTTTAAATTTTTTACCTAGTATATCAGTCACATTTTATTATCTACTAATGCCTATTCTATATAAATAGTATTTTGAAGCAAATAATATTTGATTTATCTATACATATATAATAAGAGTTTTATCCTGCAGGGATAGTGCACCTGACTACCATAACTACAACCTGGAATTCAATTCTCAACTAACTTCTTTTCAAGAAGCTTAGGATTTTTCTATCATAGATGGTCTGAGCCAACCTGGCTAATCATCTAATACTGGTTAGTAAATGGGTATCCATTTACCTTTAGGTAGATGATAAAACATGATGGAAAACTGCTCAATCCCTCACAACCTGATCACTGTCAACTCTGATGAATGTTGGCTTTTTCTTCTCCGTTTTTCTATGATGATTTTTACTTTGCAATAGACTACTTATTCAAAACGTTGTTACTATAAACAATCATAGTTCAATGGTATGAAAAGGCAATAACTTTCACTTTCAATGAGCTATATATAAACGTCAATAAATTATGAATGGTTCTATTAATAATTTATAGATGTTTGGCTATTAGTTTATATATAAGTTATTGGGAATGATTTCCATAGAATTTTATTAAAAACTTGTTTTTTCCCCTTTATGACTAAAGCATGTATAGTATGGGAAGAATGCTTTGATTATTTAGCTATATCTTAGCTTACAATACTATATTATAATGGTTATTACTTACCTGTTCATTTGGAACTGTAAATAGGAATTTTTATCTTTCTTGGATAAATGAGTATTTAGGCTGAAGAGAACACAAATATATTAATTTGTCTGTATTATTTTATACTTCAAAATTAAACAATAAACTTTCTAAATAGTTAATTAAGATTTAAATTATGTTTATTTGGAACTCAAACATTTGGTCCATGTGATGAGATTTTTATCTGATGTACATGTATATTATGGTAAACAGTCCTATTTACAAAACTTCAAACATTCACTTCTTTTTCATGGGCCACTTTTATATAGTTTTACTTTCTTTCTTTTCTTCATACATTCTTGTATGTGCCTTTTTGTACCAGCTATATTTGTTGAAGTTCTTAATAGTGTATCAGTTATTTTCCTACTTATTTCACTCAAATCTCAACCATCTTCAAGGTCTGTAACATTTTAAAATGATTTTCAAATTGTAATTTAAATTCATTGGGGTATTTCTAAAGACTAGAAATACCAACTACTAATACTGTTTTCATTAATAAATGTTGTTTATTTAGTTTTGCATTAACACATATCTTATATATCACCAAAAAAGTTCGATGATCACTTCTTGCATTACATATATTAAGAACATTTCAATCTTGAAATACATCTTTTTGTTAGTCAAAATATAATTCAATTCTCTTGTATCTTTATTTGGATGTTTCCACTTCTGTTTATCATTCTCCCAAAGAAAAAATTCTTTGCACTTAACAAATCTCTGTCCTCTTAAAAATCTTTCAGTCATTTTTCAATTCTATTATTACAGTTTTCTGTGACAATTTTAAAATATTGCTTGGTCTAATTAAATGCATTTTGTACATTCATATAAAAATTCATTACATTTCTTCACAATGAGAATTAGTTGGAGCATAAACCTTAATTATTTGCATTTGATATCTTTTATTAAGGTGAATAACTAGTCTTGCTACTCTATCAGTTATATTATCAATCTCCACAATGTTATTCTTCCACTTTTTATTTATAATTAATCCCACTCCATTTGTGCTTCCAAAATTTGTGCATTTGCAGTAAAAAAATCAAGTATCTCTTCATGTTTTTTTTTTATTTTGCAAAGTCTACCAATGTCTCATTTAATGTTAGCAATTCTTCTTTGAATTCATGCAATTTTACAATATATGAAAGTTGATCTACTGTTGGAATTATTTAAATTAAAAGTCATCATTGAATAGCAGATTGGATTAGCACTCATACGATAGTTAATATTCTCCACCATCAGCAGCCAACTATTTCCTTGGCATCCTGGGAATAAGGATCACAGGTTAGTTTTGTCTGACAAAAAATATCAACTGATATTTTAGTTAAGAACATGCAACTGAGAAGAAAGAATTTGTTGTTTCTCAATCTTAATCTTAGAGAAGAAAAGCATGCCAAATACTGCAATTGTTCTTCAAGAAAAATAAGCTTTTTATCTTATTAAATAGCAGTAGTGGCACTTTGTAATGAATATAACAAACCTATTAAGTTTTAGTATTTGCAACAGTACAAAACAGAGATCAGATGGTCAATGAAAAAATTCATAATAATGTACAATCATAAATATATATTTATAACACTCTAGATGTGCTTAAGTGTGATAGCATGATTTATATTATCATAAAATTATAATGATAATATTATCAATGCATATTTATCATATTATATATATATCTTGTGCCTCTCAACTTTGCATTAAAGCTGAATGTCAAGTTTTGTGATGACATAATATTAAAATAATATTAATAATTTAACTTTTCAATAAGTAAACCTTGTTGCTAAATAATAAAGTGTTTATGTAAGTGATGAGTCATTTTTAGAATGACTATTATGATATTCACAACATAAAAATAATCAATCTTTAAGTGTAATTTTATAATGCCTAAATCTCACAAGTAACTCTTATAATTTCAAATATTCAGTTATCAAATTATTACTGACACAAAGTACTAATGAGTGTAATGCTAGAGTATTGAAGATCAAATCATCTTAGTTCAGTTATATTTTATTAAATTTAGATATCAGACAACTTTAAAAATGAATATTAAATTGTAAAAATGGGTATAAATATTTATTTAAGTTAGTGTCAATAAAGAATGCTATTTAATCTAATAGAATTGTAATGTAATTTTAATTATAAAATACTAGCCGAGAGGTCATTGCACCTGCCTTGCAAGCAAGTAGTCAGTTGCAGATGGGTGTGGGTTTGCATCCTGGCCGATGCTATGACATATGAGAAAGTATAGCTTATTAAAAAAAGATTTGTAATTTTAAATTAATAATTAGTTTATATTTAAGTTAGTATTATTAAATAAAAAATTTAATATTAGTATATGCATTGTGCATGTGTAAAGCTGGCCAATATTTTTTAAAAACGCTTCCTGGTTAAAGCTTAAAACTCAAAGTTATTTGTTAATTGCCAGTGTTTAAAAATATCTTTATTTTAAAGATAATTAGATAATATGTTTTGAGATTTTACAAATAAAATCAAAGAAGAATGTTTAAAATAAAGATTATTTGATAAATTTATTTTATTAAATAATGCCAATCTTTTATACAATTAAAGAATATAATATTATTTTATTTTCTGTAATATATTTCAATTTATTAAATAATTTGTTAAAAAATTATCTAAAGATGATGTAATTGTTAATTGATTGTTTATATTTTTGGTCTAGACATTGTCTCTATAAAGTTCTGGAAGTATTTTAATTAAATCTATTTTTAAAAATTAAATCCAATAGTTACTGAAAAGTTTTTGACCTTGTGATTAGTAAGATTAATTTAGATGTATCATAGTTGTATAAAAGTCAGAAGTAAAGAGAGTCACAGAAATCCCATCAATCTAGACATCTCCAGACACTCAAACATGGATTTTCTACAAGTTTAATTGCTTTTAACTAATTTTATTTTTTTATAAGTTTAAAATATGCATTGTTAAAAGTAATATTTATTCAGGCTTTTCTATAACTATAAAACCTCTCAGTATTTTAAAATGTTCAACAAGAATTGCATTATGGGAATTTCAGCAGTAAATGCTTTAGAAATAAAGTTGTTTTTTCAAGACTCACTTAATTCAGTGAAATTTGATAAAATGTATTTTTATTATCCCTCCTTTGTAAAAAGTTTATTAATCCTACTTTCCATGCTACATTTAGACTGTATTATAGAAAAAAATAATTTCTAAAATACATGGAGGAACTTTTAAATTATTTTACATTAAACTGAGAGACTGCAAATCTCTCAAGTGCTTATGACTATCAACAGCCAATCAGATCGTAAACACTGAGACAGAGAATTTAACAAGAAAAAGGTGGTTCCACTCTCTTCTTTACTTGTCTTTCTACATATCCAAGCCAGTCTAAAGTACTTAGATCTAAAAGCGTGAATCTTAAATATCTTCACACTCAACTCACTGAGTTCAAATTACAAACATACAGCGTGAAATCTTTCGATTTACTATGCAGTAGTTTTTTGATGTTATAACTTGCAGCAATATACGTAAATAATATTTATTTTATAAAGTGCAGACAGTATTGAAATTAAACTGAGAGACTGCAAATTTCTCAAGCGCTTATGACTATCAACAGCCAATCAGATCATAAACACTGAGACAGAGAATTTAACAAGAAAAGGGTGGTTCCACCCTCTTCTTTACTTGTCTTTCTATATATCCAAGCCAGTCTAAAGTACTTAGATCTAAAAGCGTGAATCTTAAATATCTTCACACTCAACTCACTGAGTTCAAATTACAAACATACAGCGTGAAATCTTTCGATTTACTATGCAGTAGTTTTTTGATGTTATAACTTGCAGCAATATACGTAAATAATATTTATTTTATAAAGTGCAGACAGTATTGAAATTAAACTGAGAGACTGCAAATTTCTCAAGTGCTTATGACTATCAACAGCCAATCAGATCATAAACACTGAGACAGAGAATTTGACAAGAAAAGGGTGGTTCCACCCTCTTCTTTACTTGTCTTTCTATATATCCAAGCCAGTCTAAAGTACTTAGATCTGAATATATTTGTAATTTGAACTCAGTCAGTTGAATGTGAAGATATTTGAGATTCACGCTTTCAGATCTAAGTACTTTAGACTGGCTTGGATATATAGAAAGATAAGTAAAGAAGAGGGTGGAACCATCCTTTTCTTGTTAAATTCTCTGTCTCCGTGTTTACGATCTGATTGGCTGTTGATAGTCATAAGTGCTTGAGAGGTTTGCAGTCTCTCAGTTTAATTTCAATACCATCTGTGCTTTATAAAATAAATATTATTTACATATATTGCTGCAAGTTATAACATCGAAAAACTACTGCGTAGTAAATTGAAAGATTTCACGCTGTATGTTTGTAATTTGAACTCAGTGAGTTGAGTGTGAAGATATTTAAGATTCATGCTTTCAGATCTAAATACTTTAAACTAGCTTGATTATATAGAAAGACAAGTAAAGAAGAGGGTGGAATCACTCTTTTCTTGTTAAATTCTCTGTCTCAGTGTTTACGATCTGATTGGCTGTTGATAGTCATAAGCACTGGAGAGGTTTGCAGTCTCTCAGTTTAATTTCAATACCATCTGCACTTTATAAAATAAATATTAATTATTTTACAATAAACTTAAGTGTTTAAATATTTTTAGAACTGTTACATGGAACTTTTATATTTCAAATATGCTAAATTTTTATTGTGTTGCAAGAGCATTCTCTTTTGATGTAATCCCATTTAGCTGAAAAAGACTATTTAACCCAAAATTGCAGAACCTTTTGGAACAATAAAAATAATTTTAAGAATGCTATACTTTAAAACTATTACAATTCATCATCATCATCATCATCCTCAAACGTTATCAATCCACTGCAGGATGAAGGTCTCTGCAAGTTTAATCCATCTTCTCCAATCTTTAGCTTTTCTTCTCCACATCACCCCTGCACACTTTCTTATTTCATCCATCCATCTCACATGTGTTCTCTTTCTGGGTCTTTTACAATCTCTTGGAATCCAGTTTAAGATTTCAATTGTCCATATATTATCATCTCTTCTAGCAATATGTCCAACCCAGCTCCACTTCAATCTTTTAATTTTTTCAATGAGGTCAGTAACACCTGTTTGTTCTCTTACCCATACATTACAGTTATTGACAAGAAAATAACTAAATAATTAAAGACTTTATTATGCATTAGTTTATTTATAAAACTTATGTTGTTGAATGCCATGATTAAAAAAAAGTTATATTTAAGTAGAAATAAAACTTAATTTTGACTTTATAAATATATTAAAAAGCATACTAATAGTGAATGAATTAGATTTATTTAGTATATCCTATTGTTTTCAAATACTTTATTTAAAGAATTAACATTCATTTATTAATTTCCAATTTTCTCAAGAAGTTAATATCTTTTAATGACAGGTATTATAAATAATAACATTGTAAAATTGAATTTATTGTGTCTGCATAGAAATTTAAAGAAGAAAATATATTTTTCAACATGCTGACTCAAAAATTACTAAATATATTGTAATGGGCAGAAAATATAGTTGCTCTAAAAGATCCAAAGATATAGCTAGAGGGGTTTTGAACTCTATACACCACATCTCCAAATTATATCTAAGCAACACACTCCCTTAACCCCACAAGAGTTAAATTTTCCTCTATATATCCCAGTGTTCAGGTAGATGTGAGATTTAAGGAATCCTAGCTAGAGATGTTGGTTGGGATTCAACATCAACTATAATGATGAACAACCATGACACATTAACATTATATACTATAATTTATTATTAGTCAAATAAAGAAGTCTACATTTCATAATATACAAATATATACAACAAGTAGAGAGTACCTACATGTTTACATAAGTTTAGCTATGGCTCCCAATAATCATTAAAACAAATTATTAAGAATAACTGGGTTTTGGTTATGCAGAGAGTATGTGTATAACTGTCTATGGTACATATACATGGCAAGGGTGAATATTCACTTAAATAGTTAAACAAGTTGATAGATAACTTAACATAAAAGTGTAGCTTCATTTATAAAAAATGTTAAACTATAATGGATACTAAAGAATAAACCACATAGCATTGCACACAGCACCTATACCTCATAGGCATATTATTATAATAAAAAGATAGGACTATAATAATACTAATATGTATATTCTAACCTTGCCTTTGTGCATCTCACTTCCAGATAATGTAAATATAAAATAAAATGGGTTAGCTCAGTTACTGATTACGTTTGGTTCGATGCAAATAATTAATAAATAAAATATTCTGTATTAATATTAAATGTTCCACTAGCTCAAATTCAAAAATAAGAATAAGATTCAGTTTATAAAATAAATAAATAAATATTTATTATTTCATGAGACTTGGAAGTGAAATACAGGTGACAAGAAAGATTACATTGAGCCAATATCCCACAGGATACTACCTCAATGGCATAAGAACACTATCCCCCCCTTATTACTATTTCAAATAACAAACTTATAGTATTCTTACGACTTTAATAAATCATACTCATTAAGATTAAACTAATAATTAAATCTTAATCTTTTATTAATCATAATTTAGCTCAATAAAATCTCAGGTTCATAAAATTGTTCTGAGTTATTTTAAAAATCAATGTAGTAAAACATGAGAAGGGATTTTTATGTCATACTCTACTACACTCAACTAATAATAATAAATAATAATAATATTCTTCATTGTATGAACTAATTCTGTATATCTCTTTCTTCACTATAATTTTATTACCATAATAAAATAATAAAATACCATAATATAATCTTTTATCTTCATATGATAATGTAAGAAAATGTGGTAGCATTTATAATCTGACAAATAAAGGTGTGTGGCAATGGATAGCATATAATTCAATGTACCATTATGATAACTAATTTACGACCATAAAATAATGTAAACAATATGATTATTTAATTAAATGAATACCAAGAAAATATTTGAATTCTTAAAATAATTCATTTATCTTTGTGCAAAATTATCATGTTTTATTCAGTTATTTTGGGTATCTCATGCAGTGTAATGGAAAAATGAAACAGTCAAGACACACAAATTTTAAAACAAATTTTAAACAAAGTTTATTTTTAACAATAAAATAAAACAAACAATTTATTTACAATATTTACATTGGATATCCTCAATTTACACTGTTTTACATTTTTTTATTGCTTAGTTATTAAACAATCTAGAATTTATTTAAGTCTTCATTCTGACTTAAAATAAGAATAATAAAATAATACCATTTTATTTATCACTTTCTAATTAAATTTATTATAAATTACATTTATTTATTTTTATTTGAAAAATATATCCTATCCTTAAATATTATTTAACTATACTTTTCTTTCTAAAAAACATCCATAGAAACATACTACGGAAAAACATAAAATATAACATTATCGTAAGTATGGATCTTTTAAAAATAAATAATTTTCACTTTGCAATGTTAAAAGATATCATATAAAATATCTACTAATAATTTATTACTAGATTTTGTGGATATCGTTGTTCACTACACTATGTTTACTAAATATAACATATTCCCATTTAATATTACTTTAATACTATATAGTTGTAACTACCGATATATTCCCTATTATTTAATAAATACAAAATTATACCTATGTTTATTATTTATACCGTTTTACTTTATAACATTGGATTTTAAAAAATATGCAATACTTACTTTAAAACAAAGTAAAGCATTTAAAAATTATTTAACATTTTAAAGAACAACTTTGTTTTATATACTTTATTCTTGAAATTTTATTTTATTTCCAAAATAAATCCAAAAAAAAAAACATATTTTATGATTCTTTCCCTTTTAGGATCCATTGGATTTTCAATTCTAATTTATACAAATTCTATTTCTTCAAGTAAATGAACTTATCTCATTCAAATGATAGCATATCTTAAACTCTAAATTATCTATTATTTCTTTTCAAATATATCATACTGAACGATGTAGTTACATTGGAAATCTAGATAGCAAATAGATGAGTAGGATCTAGGGAAGAAAAACTAGAGTATAACTCATAGCATATATTAAAAATATCATGGCACAGTGTATCTATAAGAAATAGAGGCCTGACCTATTTTGTCTAAAGTTCTCCAATACTATTAATGATGTCAAGATATTCCTTCAGCTTTATTAACCCTTTTCCTGCCTCTTACAAAGCTCCTCGTAGACATCTGACGTCACTCTAACTCTGCCAGTTCTTATGCTAAAAAATTCATTTGATAGGTTTTGAATAGGTTTTTAAAAGTTCCGAATTATTTTACAAGTAAAAAATAAAAAAAAATGCATTTAAACCTAAACAAAGAAAGAACATCGGTTGTAATTTGTTGTTAGTGAGCTCTCAGCCGAAAAAGACATTCTGATTGGCTGGAAAGAACAAAGAAACTGCCTGATCAAAGAAAATAAAGAAAAACGCTGAGATTTTCATTTCGAATGCAATTTTAAGTATTAAAAAAATATAATTTCAGAAATTAAACTAGTTTTTTAAAAAATATACTAAAAAAACAAAATTATTTTCGAAAAATATTGAAGATTTTAGTAAAAATATTAAAGAAATATTTAAAAGAAATATTTACTTTTCTATAATGTAAAAGTCGACGTTTTTGTTTATATTATAGCTTTTATGTTGCCGAAATTGAATATTTTAGAATAAATAAATAGCAATTTATTTTTGAAAGAACTTTCGTTCTCTTTATAACCTGAAAAATTAGTAATATACTTTTTATAAACGTATCTGAGTTGAATTTAATATTATAGGTGAATATGTTTTAACAATAGGCTTTGTCTTCAGTTTGTGAGTTGGCCAATTAAAAGATTTGATTTTTACCTCATACAACCAATAATATAATTAGTGGTTAAAAGGTTAAAACATCAATACTTAAAGAAAATAGACACTGTCCAAAATAAATATATCAGTTGCAGAGCACTTAACTGTACTGTATATTCATGAAGATTATAAAATATTATTCATATTCCCTCATCACATCCTACTATAACATCATCTTGGGTTGATGTTCACTATATTACTACCAAGCCATTATCTTATCACTATTTCCTAAAGATTTATCACATTTTACATCAACAAAATAACTATCTTGCATATTCAAAACAATAAATAAAATTCATTTATAATTATAGTGATCTCACTGATCCATAAGAAAAGTTTGCTTACTTCCTTATTCTATATTCTAAACACATACAAACTAATCATATAAATACTTTGAACATCCAATATTATGAAAATTTTTAAAAGAGTCACATAAATCTTTATCATCATGTTATGTTATATTACTAGTATAAAATTATAGTATGCATATTCTCAAAATAAATCTTAATCTCATAATTTTAAAAGTGTTGTATAAAATGTGCTTACATACAATTCAACCTTTAAACTTTCATACATTACAATTCATAGGCAATCTAAAAAGAAAACAAAATATACATCATAAAATATCAATATTCATTAACTATTACCAAGTGATATTATCTGGTCATCACTTTTGCAGTCTTCTTTTTCATCCACTAGATATAGCATTGCATACATGAAAATACATTTATACTTTTACTTACATGTTCTTATTTAAACTATTAAATTATTATATTATAAGATTTTAATATTATCAATAGATTAATGTTCATGTTCCTACTCTTATAAACTAGAAAATTTACATTTAAAATAAATAGGAATAAATGAAAATCATATTTACATAATAAAAAAAAATATTAAGACGTCTTAAAATCTTGAAAAATTAAATAGAATAATAATCAATCCATCCTGGAAAAGTTTATAGAACAACAGTTTATGTTTCTATTATCCAGAATGATGATTATGGAAATCATAGTAAAATTATACTATTAAAAATAATAACTTGAAGCTCCTATTCTGGAATATTCCTTATTAGCTGGGTGATGCATCCTGTCCCTTTTGACTTAGCTTGAATTATCCGGATAAACTTTTGCACAATACTTATTTCCATAATTCCACATTTTATTTATTAACATGTTCATTTTTTTTATAGGTTTTTTCTTTGAGAAAATTTATTGTTATTTATTACCTATTCAGAGGTTTTTCTTGTCTTAAATTATCCGTTTTTAAAACAATTTTATATACGTGTATTAATCTATATATTGTTCAGGTTTTCATAACATACGCTTTTCTAGAATATCTTCATTAATCTTTACTTAAGATAATTTTCTTACAAGTATTTTAAATGTTTCCTTCAAAAAGGATATAACATTTACTCTTATAACATGATATTTCCATAAATTTATTATAGAGTATATTTGTCCTAATGCTTATTAATACCGGACAAGACTATCTTGCTATATAAAACAATGCGTCTTTACTTTTAATCGGCAAACAGTTTTTCTAATGAGTTTCCCATACAATGTCCATAAAATTAATTTATTCATTTGAATAGTCCTCTTGTTCAATATTATTAAAACTGCATTAATAAATATTATACTCATTTTTAAAATATTATAAGTTGAATACGTTTTACTTATTGGTATATCCATTTTATTATTGCAAAGTTATATATTAGATTTTGATGAATACTACTGGAAAAAGACCTTTAAAATTAGCAGGGCATATTAAAAGAAGTTATTATAAATATTTTTATTTTACACTCCCTTTTGCAAATACTTTTTAAAGTAATAGTAACCTATTATCTTTGCAAATAAAATTGTATGAGAGCACTAAAAAATTGACTAAATAATAAAATTAAAATTACTATCACCTTGATAGCTTCTGACTTGATCACTAATACATTTGATCACCTTTAATCACTTTTTTAATCACCCATGTGCACTGGTATTTATATCCTAGAAAATTCGTCATTCTATTGGTTGATTCTTACTTTTGGTTTGATACCAAATTTGCATAATGTTAGAAATTTACACAATTAAATTTCAAAATAAAAAATATGACGTATTAAAACTTTAAAAAACATTATTTAAAATATTAATCTTAAATCAATTATTACTTTACTAAATTATTTAAATACCTTTAAATGACTTATAAAAATAATATTTAATGACTTATTCCAACTTTAATATTTAATTTATCTAGTTTATTTTAAAACAAAATATTTAACTTTTATTAACTGTATTCGTCTTTATTACATTATTTAAACATTTATAACGATAGTTAACTTAATATTTAATATTGGCTTTTATGATAGATAATAATTATATCCAATTCTATAATGCAATTTTACAATATTTTGAACTTTACTAATAAATACTAGCAAGCAAGTGTGTACAACCATATATTATTATACAAATCACATGACTAATATAACCAATACAGATGTTATCTGATTTTTCTGTCTGGGAATAATAATAAATTGCTACACTTATTGTATTAAATAAAATAATACAATTATATAAAATTTGGAAGAATAATTTAGAAAATATAAAATTAAATATAACTTTCACTACCATAAAACTTACTTTTTAAAATATAGGATATTAATTATGATTATTAAATATAATTTATAAAAATAAATACAACATTTATTTAACTACAAGTTTTAAACTATTAAAATTTGAACTTTTAAAACATACTTTTAAATATTTACAGCTGTGTTATTTGTTATGGCCAGCTTTTGCAACCATATGTAATAATATTTTTAGCTTTACTTAACAGTTTTAAAGTTATTCATTATAATTTTATGTGTTACGTATTTTCATTTAGCTTTAAATTGTACTTTAAGATACTATTAACAAAATATAACTAACACATCAAGAGAACATATTCTAAAATTTAAAATTTTTAATAATTTGCTGTGATGAGCTGATTCTGACCTATAGAAAAGAGCACAATATATATAAGTGAAGGTCTCTACTACAATAACATTTTCATTATTCTGCCAATTTGATTTATGGATAGTTGGCCTTGACAAATAATCATTATTAAGGGGAGGAACCCATTCACCTTAGTATGACTTGAGTTCAGGAATGAAATGTACTTCAGTAGCCGGATATTCATAGGTGCTCATGGTTTGCCCCATTTAACATGAATTAACTCTGAGTGGCTGGTATATAGCCAATATTCACGAAATGGCTTGATGAAGTAATTTGGAAAGAAAACATAGAGACCTGAATATTATCACTAAGTACTACTGTAAAGATTACGGTCAAACTGACTCTAGTATTAAAGCCTGATTAAAATTCCCTAATACTGTATGCTACTAGGGTAAAGATGTGTTAACATCAA
The DNA here is from genome assembly GCA_028023455.1 of Epiperipatus broadwayi. Classification (NCBI taxonomy): domain Eukaryota; kingdom Metazoa; phylum Onychophora; class Udeonychophora; order Euonychophora; family Peripatidae; genus Epiperipatus; species Epiperipatus broadwayi. The sequence goes on along the minus strand of JAQFVV010000126.1, from coordinate 2,114,600 downwards.
ATAACCATCCCTCTTTCAAAAATCATTAAATTAAACAGACATTAATATAGACTACCATCTTACCCCATAGTGTAATCAAATAATAAATATCATTGTTTGGCCGCGTATTCACCCAGATATTTAAATAACATTTATATACACAAATATATGTCTGTGAAGATTGGAATGCATTTCCCTCTCACTCTCTTTTTTCTTTCTCCTTTTTTTTTAAACAGAAGACACGATAGAAGGTGGATAAAAGTTTTCTTTGAGCTAAAATCAATTCTGGAATGTATTGAACAAATGGGTTTCATATTGCTTAATGGGAGAAGTAAAGAATTTTAAAATGTCTTAATTTTACTTTTAAATCTTTCTGTAATCAATTTCTCACTTTTATACTCCGCATATATATTAATAACACACACACAAAATCGGTAAAAATACATAACATAACTTCCCCTCGAGTGATAAATTGAAATGGCTCAAAAATAACTAAAATACAAATTAAAAAATCGTGGAAATCGGTGAAGTACATAAAATACAACCTCTCCCAAGTGATACATTGAAATGGCTTAAAAATAAGTAGAATACAAATTAAAAAATGGCTCAAAAGTAAGTAAAATACAAATTGCCCCCTCTTAACTGAATTTAAAATTATTGAAAAAATACAAACTTTTATTACGAAGTATTAAAACAGATTTGAAAGAAAATGTTGAGTAATGAGGAAAAATTTAACATTAAAAAATATAATCATGCCAATGGGCTAACTTTTTCTTTGTTCCAAATATACATTTTAAAATTATTTCCAAGTTTATTCTTATTTTTCCAAGGTGTGGTCGGATAATTTCCAAGAAATAAACTACAAAAACAAATTTTAGCTTGGAAAAACATTTCTCTCTATATGTGAATCGGTTACCTCGAAATTGTCAATCTTATGCAAAAAAAAAAGCAGGTTTTGGACAACTTAGAATTAAATAATTAAAAAAAAAATAGCAAAGCTTAAAAAATCTATAATCTTGCCACTCCCTTCATATATATGTATGTGTGAAAGCCCATATACCAGGTAATGTTTATTATTTAAATTTATAACTTTAAATTGGTAATTATTTATGCATGCTTTAACTATATATATCAGTTAGTATTATTTTAAGTATGCATTTATATAAATATACACACATACACGCATTTACGTATTATTATCATTTTATTAAGTTGCTTTTAATTAATATGTGCTAACTTGGAGGGGTTTAAACTAAAAAAATATAATACTATGGAACATAGTAGGTGAAATATTATGATAGGTAAAGAATACCGTTTCAATATTACAAGTTGCAAAATGAAATGTGACGTAATAGACCTCTCACATTAAAACATATAATTGCTTGACAAAATGAAATGTGACCCCCGACTAATTCCTAAATTGGATTCATAACGTCCAAAAACCCCAAGTACAACACACACTTACAAACCCACAAATACTTACAAAAAAAAAGTACTTACAAAAGATAGTCATCATGGGCACTTTGCATGAACAAAAGATAGTCATCATGGGCACTTTGCATGAAAATTATTTGGAGAAGTTTGTTCAAACAGATTGCAGATGATTATAAAAATATAACAAGGATGGTTTCAAAGTAGACAAAAGAACATTCAAACTTTGAGACATCAAGAGCAGTTGTAATGGCGGAGTATTTTTTAAAAGTACACACACAGATCAAAAACAGTTGTAACAATGTTAAATAACTAAATTTTATATTAAACTCCGTTCCGAATTAATCATAGCATAATTCATATATTTTCAAACAAAGACAAAACAAAATAGGTGTAATCATCTCAAGTGAGTTTCATTTAGTTTAGATGAATTTGAAGTTATATAAGATCTAGATTTAACATAAAATTATACTTTAGTGCTTAGATTTATTTCATAGCAAAAGAAATTTAAATAACGAGAAAGATTTTTTGTTATGCATATTTACAGAATAGGATAGCTAGCTTTTAAGTTTAGCCTGATTTTAGAATTGAAATAGAGTTCTGCGGAAGTTTATTACAGGTCTTCTTTCTGTTTCTAGCTGGTATGGTGGGCCCAGTCTAGGTTGTTTTCTCCATCAGTGCAGTAAGGTAAGCAGATGTTGCAGGTCTTCTTCTTCTTCCTTAAAATAGACACCAATAGTTGTCTTCTACTCCACAATGGAAATCATAAAATCACACAACTTTTAATAAAAAATAAATAAAAGTAAAAAAAAGAAAAGAAAAAGTTTTGCCAAAGCTGAAATTTTAATTTATACACTGCTCATTCTTAAACTCATTTACAATTTATTTTTCTCTCAATTATTTGATTTACACTATTTTTTTTTTTTTTCAGCAAAGACAGTAAATTCTGCTGAGTTATCAATCTTTGAAGGCAGTTCCTAGATTTTTTTTTGCCTGAGGGTGATTTTAAAATAGATTCGCAACCTGTTATTTTTTTCTCTTATCCCCTGTCTTTTTTTAAAGCACTGATTAGGTCAAGATTCAAGATTCAGCGAAATGATTTTTAGAAAACAAACTTTAGAACTCGTAATCAACTTACCACATGTACAACTCATTTGATTTTAATTGACTTTATATATGAAAATAAGATTAATTTACACATCAGCCTATAATAATTTCATTCTAAAATAAACTAGAAGAATTCTAATGCTCTTAAATCTATGACATTACTAGGCCTTTCACATATATATGTATATTTCCATTACACATACAGGACGGTTTACCTTAGATTTAATTTTACAAATTATAACTTGTATGTGCGTAGATGCTCATTTCACACATGTATACATAATTTTATAATAATGAATACCCCCACCCATGCCTATATTTAATATGACAATATCAAGATAGTTTAAAGTTAATATATGCATACTCAAACAGATAAATTCAAAAATACATACTACTATGTAATATAGTAAGTAAAACAGGAGGGGCACTAGATCTGTCTGTTTCAATACATATATTAAACATATGCATATAATTATTACAGTTAATGTATGCTATATCTATATAGACACACATACATGCAAATATACCTTACTATTAATTATTTATGATGAATTTAAGTGACTATACGTGCATTTGGGAGAGTTTGAACTTTGAAAAGATATTACTATTGGACATAGTAAGTGAAATAGAATGATAGCTAAATACCATTTCAGTATGCAATAATGGTAATAATATATTAAAACAAACACAAAGCTCATGTAATAGGAATGTATATTGAGCACACATACATATTTGGGATGGTTACTGTATACCAGCATTTGTCACACTAAATTTTTAATGGGTCACAAATATGCACCAAGAAATAAAAACATAAATATCTGATAGCAAAAATCTTTAAACATTTTAAGAAAATGTTAGTATTAATAAAAAATTAGTAAGTAATATGGTTACCTATGGTTTGTGTAGTTTCTTCAAATTCAATCGTGAATTTGAACTTAAATAATCACAATGTTAAATTTTGCAATTATTTTCAAAATGTAATTATTCAAAAAATTGCAACCAAAAATGCAACTGAAACTAATGCAGCAAAAGCGTTAACCAGTGCCACACCGTTTTTCTAAATCGTATTGAAAAAATGATTACAAAAGATAGGGCATTAAAAAATGTGATATGCTATACTATAAATTTCTAAGAAAGAAATATGACCCAGTACACTTTTCACATGAAAAATATAATTGCTTGGGCTGACAAATTTATTCAAAATCTAACTGAACTAGTCAGAATAAGAGTCATAGATCACATGACCCTATCTCTTAAGCCTGTAAGTTATAAACAGTGAGGATTGCCAATTCCTCAAGAAGCTTTGTGATAAATGCATAGCCAGAGCCCCATATAGTTATTTGAATTGGATAGCTGGGTTTGAAGACATGTAGATTTCTGAAATTTCAGATTTTCCACTCAATAGATAACTTTTAGATAAGTGCTTGGCTTTGGGTTAGTATTTTTAGATCTAGTGTCTGAACCTACCCTGGCACCTCTCTGAGGAGTGCCAAAGCACAAAACCATGGTCAGGGGTTTGGGGGGTTCCTGATAGAGATATTTTAAGTGCTGGCTCTGGCTAAGCATTTATCACAAAGCTTGTCGAGGAATTGGCAATCCTCACTGTTTCTAACTGAACTAGTCTTTTGAAATATCTGCTTAGTTTTATTATGACCTATTAATTATTTTGGAGTACTAAAAAATACAATTTGTTGGGATTATTTGTATTTTTTGATGGCATTAATATGGACTTTTTCTATGCAGATGAATACAATAGTAAACATGCACAAACCTTTCATGCAACATTTCAAAAAACAGTGCTGAAATTAAAGTAGATATAGTGATTTTATCTTTGCTTAGCTAAAATGATGAAAATGTGAGATATCCCAAAAACAGAAGATGAGGCAGTGGAGTTTTTACAAAGTAAAAGTGTTCTGCCCTTTCAAAAAGTGTGCATCAATGACAAATGAGGCTTTATATGAACCCAAGGATGCAATGGAAATGCAACATTAGTGTCTATCAAAATTGCATAGTACTTAGAAAAGCAATCTGGTTGGAGGGCTGCAGATTTTTATTTGTCTCAGCCAATCAAATCATTTATTATTGGAGTAAAAACCAATTAAACAAGCTTCTCCAAATAATTTTCATGCAAAGTCTCAAAGTTTGAATGTCCTTTTTGCCTACTTTCAAATTGCCCTGATGTCTATCTTTTGTAGGTACTTTTTTTTGTAAGTATTTGTGGTTTTTTTTTGTGTGTGTTGTACTTGGGTTTTTTGGAAGTCATGAATCCAATTTAGAAATTAGTCAGGGGGGGGTGTTCATGTTTTATGTCACATTTCATTTTGCCAAGTGATTATATTTTTTAGTGTGAGAGGTCTATTACATCATATTTCATTTTGTAACTTTTAATATTGAAATGGTATTCTTTACCTATCATAATGTTTCACCTACTATGTTCCATAGTAAACCCCTCCAAGTTAGCACATATTAATTAAAAGCAATTTAATAAAATGATAATATGTAAATGCGTGTATGTGCGTAATTTATATAAATGCGTAATTAAAATAATACTAGCTGATATATATAGTCAAAGCACACAGATAATTACCAATTTAAAATTATAAATTTAAATAATAGATGTAAACATTACCTGGTGTGTGGATTTTCACACATACAGATATGCGGAGTGTCAAGGTTATAGATTTTTAAGCTTTGCTATTTTTTAAAATTATTTAATTCAAAGTTATCCAAAATTTGCTCTTCTTTGCATAAGAGTGACAATTTCGAGGTAACCGATTCACATATAGAGAGAAATGTTTTTCCAAGCTAAAATTTGTTTTTGTAGTTTATTTCTTGAAAATTATCTGACCACACCTTGAAAAAATAAGAATAAACTTGGGAATAATTTTAAAATGTATATTTGGAACAAAGAAAAAGTTAGCCCACTGGCACGATTATATTTTTTAATGTTAAAATTTTCCCCGTTACTCAACATTTTCTTTCAAAACTGTTTTAATATGTCGTAATAAAAGTTAAGCAGGTGTAGCAAAAGACACTACATATCTATCTTTTGTATTTTTCAATAATTTTAAAGTAGTGAGTGGGGAGGGGGTGATTTGTATTTGATTTATTTTTGAGTGATTTTTTAATTTGTATTTTACTTATTTTTGAACCATTTCAATTTATCGCTGGGGGGGCTTGTATTTTATGTACTTCACTGATTTCCATGATTTTTAAATTTTGTATTTTACTTATTTTTGAGCTATTTCAATTTATCACAGGGGGGGGGTTGTATTTTATGTATTTCACCAATTTCTGTTTTTTTAATTTGTACTTTATTTATTTTTGAGCCATTTCAATTTATCACTTGAGGGGGAGGGTTGTATTTTATGTATTTTACCGATTTCCATGATTTTTTAATTTGTATTTTACTTATTTTTTGGGCCATTTCAATTTATCGCTGGGGGGGGGGTATTTTATGTATTTTTACAGATTTTGTGTGTGTGTGTACTTTTTTTAAATTTAAGTATTATTTCACTTGATTTTTTATTTACTTTTGATGTCTTATCTTAGGTATTTTAATTTCACAGACTTCAGAGATTTTTTTGGATGTCTTTAATTTTCTATTGATTTCAGCCATTTTTGGATAGAAATTTATCACTTGCAGGCTTCTTGGTAGTGCTGTAACATCACTTTGTGGCCATAGTATGTGTAACTGAAAACTACCAACATAAGAAAATAGTTTATAACTATAATATTTGCATACAGGCTATATTATAGATATAAAATAAACAACAACAAAACAAAAAATGAGGATAAAATATTACTGGTTAACAAAGAAAAGTGCTTATATGAATGAACCTTTTTGTGCAGATCAAAAGTTGGTGACTATATTTAATGGCTGTGAGGTTTTACACCAAAGAAGGTTGGGTGCTTCATTTTGTGGTTTAAATAGACAAGATTCTTCAATAAAGCTAAGGCAAATGATCTTCAAGTTGTGTTTGGCTGGATTCCATCTTTTGAATGCCCTTCCAAGACAGACTCATGGGAGGGTAAAGGCGAGCTTCTCTACTTTGTCATAATTCACAGATGAGATTTTATGTATATGGAATATCAAAATAATAAAAAAAATTAAGAATCCCTCTATCTATAAGAAGTTTCATATATATATATATATATATATATATGTTCCTTTCTTCCCTTTTAATGCTTCAAAACCTTTTGTGCTTGTTTCTCTTTTTGATAATGATCTGTTTAAACATACTTCTAATATTAATGGAAGTCCAATAATGCTTCTTCTGTGCAAACCACTTTAAAGCATCTAATATTTCCAAATGCTATTGCTTTTGTATTTAGTTCTGTGGACAAGTAGCCATATTTCATGCTTTATTCATTTTTTTTAAAAATTGACACAATGCTAGAACTATTGCTTTATTATCTACTAGTTTAATCAACATATTAATTTTCTACATCTACTTCACATTACTTAACATCCATCAATGCACATTATGTTTATTTGCTAAAGAATTTCTCATTTATTTGTTTTAAATGATTTTTTCTTTTTCCCTTTTTTTCTTTCTTTAGTTAGACTTAGCCTATACTCACACTAAAATATATATACATATTTTCTAATTGTATAAACCTTATTAAAATATTTTTTTATATCTCATATTATTACTTATTGACTGTGGTTAGGTTAATGTAATAGTAAATGGTGAAGCACACATATGTGGGTATATATGTACAGCTTCATATTCCCACAGTTATTTAAAAAACAAGCAAAAAATGGCTGAACTTACTATATGTAAAATTTACTAATGATACTTATGCTATATTAGCAAAATATACTCAATTAAATTATTTTAAGCAAAATGAGTATAACTATGAATTGTTGATTTCCCCCCCTTTTCTTCTCTTTCTTTTCTATGATCTGTTATTACCTGTATAGGACTATCAGCATTATTTTAAATCATTTGCAAGTGGATCATCTTCTCTGTGGTTGGTTTTTAGCCACTTGGGTCATTCCATTCTTTTCTCTCTGTTTCTGGTAGTATGCTTTGATATGGTTTTAAACACTTTGTGTTAAATGTACCTCTTAATTCCTTTTTGTTTCCTACCAGGAGGGCACCTCATATAGTAGAAAAAACGTTTTGTATTGAATTCCAGGGGTTTGCATATATGTGGTGTTCTATCTCATATGTGCTCCCAAATTTTAAATACATAAGGATTCTTAGATCCCTGTTTATTTGTTTTCTCAGCCAAGCATGCTAATGTATTCAGGCATTGGCCTGATCCTGGTCATGATTTAGTACTTCTGTTTCTACTATAAATGATGTCTTCACAAAACTAGGGTCTATGGAGTCATGCTGGAGTGAACTCTATGGAGTTGTTTGTGTAGTGGTTGAGGCATTTGAGTATATTTAAGGTTTTGTTCATCCAATTTCTGTTATCTCCTGAGTATATCCTAAGTAAACAATTTAACTCCATCATAATCTTTTTACATGGGTTGGACTAGGGGTTCCATATTGACATCAATATATGTTTTATGTTGTTTTGTCACATCTCTTCTTTCCATTCCTTAGAGGTGAATGTTGAACCTTGTTTGGGCAAAATGGTTTGTGATTTCTCTACATTGATGAATTATTTCAGATAGAGGGCCCAGATCACATTTCACAAGTCTGCTTGGCATACAAGATATGCTCCAACGTATTCTGAAAATACATCATAGGTTATAAATGAGAATGTGAATTGTTTGAGTGCAAGGAGAGATCCATAATGATCTACTGCCAATAGTTTATTCAGGACTTTTGGTAGTATGAGAGTGAAAGGCCTGGGGTAAGATTGATTAGGGAGTTTGGTTTGGGTTCACATTTAACATTCTCTTAACCTGGTGAGAATGCTTGATTATATATCCTCTGAATGAAATTGATGGCAGATTGCACTTTCCATTTTTGGAGGGCCATAATATCCACATAGGTTATGCATATACTCAATTAACTGCCGCCTAAACTCTAATGGCACTAGAATTTTCCAAGGGTTGGCAATGGATTTTATTTTAAATAGTAAAAAGCCATTTTCTATCTTATGGTAATACTCTAGTTCCAGTAACTGCTTATTCTCTAATGCTTCCATTATTTGTTTATATTTCAGGTCCCTCTTCTGAAAGTAGGCTAAGTTTATCAAGTCTTGTTCAACATACTCATCAATACTGGTCAAGATTGCTGTCACCTACATATCCCCTGTACCAAGTTTTGTGGATGAATGTCTACCAAGTGGCATCTTAAGATATCTACAATGATAATCTCCATCCTGGGACAGTATATTACAGTCAAACTCCTGTACAAATAAACTTCATCTAATGAAGCAATCATTTGTAAAAGTATTGTTTATTCAGAAATTCTAACACTGGTGGTCAGTTCAAATAATTACTTTGATCCCATTAGGATCTGGTTGATTCTCTGGCAGGCCCAAACTATAGGTACAATATCCTGCTCAGTCATTGTGCAGTTTATTTCTGTCCCTTGGAGAGTTCTACTACAAAAATACAAGATCATCTGTCTCTCATCTTTGTAAATTTGGAATAATACCATGATCAAATCGCATTTGCTGCTGTCAATCTGGATATAAAAAGAGCATGTAAAATCTGGGTGATGTAGCATGACATTCAGTAAGAAGTTGTGTTTGATTCTTTGGAAATCTCTGTCCTGTTCCATAGATCATTTCCAATGCCTATCCTTCTTTAGTAGTTCTAATAAGGAGGTGGCATCCTGTGCAAATTTCTGATAAATTTTATGATAAAACAAAGCTAGTTTCTCAAATATTTGTTCAATAATAAAATATTTCATGATTTAATTTTTTGCGTGGCTTTTATTTTAGTATAATAAGCTAGTCATGCAATATAATCCACTATCTAGATTTTAGGATTTACATTTTACATTTACCTAAGGAAGAAATTTTCACACTTACATTACATATTTGATACATTTTTTAAAAGTCATTATCACATGTTGCATTTTCTTTTGTTTAACAATAGAATATAATAATTAAAACATGAAATAATTGATTTCTTCCGTTAGAATAGATAAAGAATTTTGTAGGCACTTTATTGTTACAATCAATAGAGTGGCATTGAATGATATCATTTTAATGAAATGTGTGCAATAATGTCTTTTTTTTAAATGTTTTTTTTTACTAACTCTGTTTTCCTTGAACTTGGACTGTCATGTATTTGGTTAAAATTATGGATCAATTATGAATTTTAGCTGAATGACAAATTCCATGTCTTCCAAATTCAATGAAAAGCAGATTAGTCAAACAGGTAAAAAATTATATTAGTATCAAAAAAAAATTATATTAGTATTAGAAAGACAAAAAATAATATTGATATCCCCAAAACAAGAGAAATCAGTCCTCAGATCTCCCATTTCAGCATCTAATACCCTAACAATTCCACTATACTGTATACCTGATAGGAGGACTTATAATACATGACTGATAAATTACCTACTTTGCATAATTGGTATGAGCTGTTTTTTTAATTTTTAAATAAATTATTATAATAATGTATCAAATTTTTTTGCATAAATTAGAATGTTTGAATAAAAGTAATTCAGAAATATAAACACTTTATAAATTGTATTAATTATTGTAGTGAAGTGGCACTGAAATGCTTGTTTTAACACAATGATAGACTATATACTATTTAGTTTATTTCAAACAGTTATTACAGTACTGAATGCAATAGTAATTATCATATTTAAATATGCATCAATAATGGAAAGCAATTTTATTCTATATCTATCTGTTAATAATAAAGCTGTCAGGGCATGACACAAAATGGCTTCTTATATGAAGTTAAAAGTTTTTATCATAGGATGCTCAGAAATTCTAATAGTCATTTTCTTCATTTAAAATCATTAAATACAACAATAGAATCAGTTATTTCTTATTATGAAATCATTTTTCATGTTGTGATTCATTTCATTTTTTTCATCCATTCCATTTTAATAAAACTATTTTTTTAATCACACTTTTTTATTCTTGTATTATAAAAACCTAAACCGAAAAAAGATAATAATCATAAAATGTCTTCTTCCAAAGCTCACCTTAAAATTTTTAACATTCTTCATATATTTATTCTAATTCCTTTTTAACAATCTATACTCCAAAAAGAAATCATTAAGACTCTCTTTTCTATTTTCATATAAACAATATCTCAAATCCTTATTCATTTTTTTCTTTTCCAGTTATTTTTAGCTCTTTCTTGCTTCAAATAAAAATAATCTCTCCATATAACATTACATATCTTTTCATGTTTTATATACATTTTCATTAATTTATAATTAGTAACCAATTAAACACTATTATCTGGTATACATTAGTCAGTTAAACATACAAGAACAACTTAATAATAAAATAAATTGCATCTACCAGGTTCAGGTTAAATTTAGACAAGAAATAATGTTACTTTGTTTGGTATTAATCATTTGCTACAATTTTATGCTCAATTTGGTTTTACCTACTTTTTGCATTTCATATCTTATTGAACATTGCATATTCTTATTTATTTTCTTTTCAAAATGGCTAAACGTTTTCTTAAAATTGTATATATCATGTTTATTTATTAATTTATTATGCCATATTGTAGGCTTTTCTGATGAAACATTTTTTTCCCCAGACAACTTATATAAATTAAATAGTTAAGAAATTAAAAAGGCAAATTATTTCTTACATATATCTCCTAAAAATGTAATTGCAATGTTATTTTCTAATTTCTATAAATTTTTAAAAAAAATTGGTAAATGATTTAGCATGTGCTCACAGCTATTTTGAATTATAAGAACTGCCCAAATCCCATGCTGGCACATCCAAGCAATAAATGACATCAACCAATCTACATGTGGTCATGACTTGACCAGTCATTATAAAATCACAGTTTCCATCATAATAAAAAAAAACAATTTTCATACAGTTATACTTTATCTAATTTCATAACTAAAAATGCATGCAAATACTTTAAATTATCATATGTTATCACAATTTACATCAATATTTCAAAAATCAAAAGCCAACATTTGCTACTTTACTGCAATTTACATCAATATATCAAAAATCAGAAGGCAATTTACATTTGCTATTTCAAAAATCAAAAGCCAATGTTTGCTAGTTTAATTTTTGCAAATATTTTAAATTAATATAAGTTATCATAATTTACATCAATATTTCAAAAATCAAAAACCAATTTACATTTGTTAGTTTAATTTAAGCAATCTACTCATGACCATTCATTATCACAATTTACATCAATATTTCAAAAATCAAAAGGCATTTACATTTGCTAGTTTATTAAGCAATCTACCCATGACCATCGCTTATCGCAATTTACATAAATATTTCAAAAATTGAAGGGTAATTTACATTTTCTAGCAATGCAATTTTCATATAGTTATACTTTATCAATCACATGACTAAAACATGTGCAAATATTTTAAATTAATATATGTTAAGACAATTTACATCAATATTTCAAAAATCAAAAGGCAATTTATGTCTATAACTCTATGAATTTTTATATATAACCGTATAAAAGAAAGCATATTATTTTTCCAATTAATAAGATTTTTGTTTTTTCTTACCAGAAATTCTCAGTTTGCTACACTTGATTACTTGAGGTCCATGTGGGCTCTAGAAATCAATAATTTACATCGATATATCAAACTCTTGAAATCGATATAAATCTTTTGTTATTTACATGTAAGTGACTTTTACCATGAACAAATGAACATGGACACATGTTTAAAGAAAATAATTAGATTTTATTATTGCTATTACAAAATACTGAAGTAGTTAATTCCCAAGGAGAAGGTCCACATTAAAATACATATGCTAGAAAGTAAAAAAATAGTAACATAAATAAGTAAAGATTTGTTGATTATTTCAAATATAAAAGGTATTGACTTTTAAATAAAGTAAACATTAACCTTTTCATTATCAGTAGGTATCTTTAGCATCTTTGACAAATTTAATAAATCTCTCTCATTTAGATCCTTTTTGTCCATATGCCAACAAATTGAATCTAAATGGGATTGTAACAGATCTGGTGATGTCCCTAACATTTTTTCAATATCTTAACTTTGGTTTTCAGCCATGAGCATTCAATGGATTGGGTATGGGTGCTCATCACCTGATTTAAGAAGTTTTGTTGGTGCTTGATGGTGAAATGTTGAAATCCTCTATTGTTGAGGTCTGAATAGGCTGGCCATGCATCTAAGTGAATGACAGAGCAGCTGTGCATTCCCTTTCAATAATGGGAATCAACATAGTTTTACCTTAACATGGCACTATCTTTTTTAATCCAAACAACCACAGTCCATCAATTCAGGCTCTGTGATTTTTTTAATTAGAGTTACTGATTTATCCTTATAGTACATTGATGATCGCCACTTAGCAGTCTTCTCCTATTGTATTTTCTTAGACCAGCAATTCTTACTTCATCTATTTGGAACTGGTTCTTGTTTAGTCCCTTGTCCTTTCATTTTAATAGCTTGGGAACAGACTTCTCTTCAAAAATTGAACCAGTCTATAACTGTTGGCAAAGATTTGCTGGCCATTTTTACCATTGATCTTGTTGGCAAATCTAGTATGAAAAAAAAAAGTTTCTTAATCTCATACAATGTCAATTGGCTTGAAACCCAGCCACTTGCTTCCAAATAGTCAAAAAAATGGATTTTCTGCACCAACAGACTGGATAGTATGGCACATGTAGCATCACATAGTGGGGACACACTCATCCTTGCAGTTCTTCCTTCATTTCTCCACCATTCTATCACCAGACTTTGCACATAGCTTCTTACTGTCTTCATTTAGAAGATTATTGTCCCTTAAAAAGGTAACTGCCTGGTTCTCACTAGAGGTTGCATCAAAATAAAATGATTTCAAAGCCATGATATTTAACAAGATTGTTATGGAATTCAATGTCTGTTTTAGAAAGCACAGAAATTTGTTTACTCAAGACCAAAGATTTTGGATCAAAAGTTGTCTTTTATAGACATTTTCAATTCATATGATGACATGTCAACAATGTTGAATTTTTATTATTTCCATTTCTTTTTGTTCATAATGACATGAGAAATGAAGCAAACAGCTGTACCAATGCTAAATTTTTATTACCTCTAAGAAAGAAAGCAGTTTTTAAAAACATAAAGAATTTTAATGTAAATAATTTTAAGTAAGCTTTTATGAAAGGCTATATTTAAACTTTGGTTTAAGTAAATGAAGAAAAGAAGTATAAACAAATATCAATAACTGATCAAAGAAGTAGATTAGGAAACAATAATAAAAATGAAGGAATTAAATTAAGTGTAGGTGAAGGGAAAAATCAGATTTATTAATTTTTTATTTATTATAATATTAATATTCTTAACTTTAGATAATTATTTTTTCAAGTAGTTTTAAGATAACTTGCAATTTATTATTAATAATTGTAGAATTAATATGCTTTAGCAGTATGTTGATAGTAAAAGTCAATTGGATGTAAATATAGGATCTCATGTGACTACATCAAGAGATAAAAAATGAACAAAAGAAAAGTTTGCGATTTAATTTTAGAAGTATTGATGAAAATTATCGATTTCTAGAGCCCGTATGGGACTCAAGTAATCAAGAGTAGCAAATTGAGAATTTCTAGTAAGAAAAAACAAAAATCCTATTCTAAAAATAATGTTTTTTTTCATAGGGTTATATATGAAAATCTATAGGGTTATATATATAAATTGCCTATTGATTGTTGAAATATTGATGTAAATTGTGATAACATGTTAATTTAAAATATTTTCATGTGTTTTTAGTCATGTGATTAGATAATGTATAACTGTATGAAAATTGTGTTGCTTAATTTAAAGTAAATTAGCAAATGTAAATTGCCTTTTGATTTTTGAAATATTGATGTAAATTGCAGTAAGGAATGGTCATGAGTAGATTGCTTAAATTAAACTACCACACATTGGCTTTTGATTTTTGACATAGCAGACATAAATTGCCTTTTGATTTTTGAAATATTGATGTAAACTGAAATAAGGGATGGTCATGAGTAAATTGCTTAAATTAAACTAGCAAACATTGGCATTTGATTTTTGACGTCGCAAATGTAAATTGCCTTTTGCTTTTTGAAATATTGATGTAAATTGTGATAACATATGTTAATTTAAAATATTTGTGCATGTTTTTAGTCATGTGATTAGATAAAGTATAAATGCATGAAAATGTGTTTTAAATTTATAATTATTGCTGAAAATTGTGAAATTTGCATTTTAATTTTTTAATCACATGATTAGATAAAGTATAACTGTATGAAAATTGGTTTTTTATATTTTTATTATCGATGAAAATTGTAATTTTGTAACAAATGGTCAAGTCGTGACTGTGGGTAGATTGATCAAAGTCATTTATTGCTTAGATGCCTCAGTGTGGGTTTGGTATGGTTCTTATAATTCAAAATAGCTGTGAGCGCATACTAAATCAGTACTGACAAATCTTTATATTGTAACCGGACCACCATACAACCCCTTTATTACCATGGTTGTAACAATTTCCTGATGAGCATGCTGGAGGAAGGAACTATCGATTGGCATTCCCCAATGCAAATGTTAACCCCCCCTAGAACAATATTTCCTGCTCATCAGAGGATGTAGCACCATAGAGACTGGAAGCATCTAGACATTTCTATATTTGGTTTTCCAAACAGTGCCACTAGAGTTCCATATCACTACAACCTGACTAACCTAGGTCTAATTATGCCAGATGTAGCTCAGGTGGCATGAGATTCTCATGAACAAGTGCACTGAATGATGAGTGATGCAATAAAAACAAAATAGAATTGAACAACTGGATAACTAACATTAATTTTAAGTAACAATAATTTTATTTAATAACAGATTTAAATAAATGTCCATAAAACAAAGTATTTCATTGAGAGTCCATGTATCTCTTAGATCTACTTCCAATAACATTTTTACATGACTTAAAAAAGAATGTAATCTGTTGAGAGTATAATAAAGTCCTTCTTTCTATAGTTTTGGAACAGCTTACATCTTTAATTATTTAATTAGTTCACAGAGAGGAGTGTGATATATTAAGACAACAGAGAGAATAATGAAGACAACTAATAGCACTTAATTCAAAGTTCCACTTAATTGTGATTTGTATTATTTTAGATATTGGTCACATGTAGTGTGGTTTAAATTATTCTTGTATGTAGATATCCTTTACAGATATAATAATGAATATAACTAATAGCATTGTATTTAATTAAGAGTTCCATTTAATTTTGATTTGCAGTATTTTAGATAGTAGTCACATGTAATGTGGTTTAAATTATTCATATATGATAATATCCTTTACAGACATAATAATGAAGATAACTAATAGCATTGTATTTAATTCAGAGTTACACTTAATTTTGATTTAGTTAAAGCATAATACATATATTTTTATTCATGGTTATCCAAATCCAGGTTTTAATCCATACTATATGCACATTTATCCTAGGTTCATTGGTTTGGTATTCTTATTTCTCAACTCGTATATATAACATGTTTTAATTCTGTGTTTATATTACTTTTCTCAGAGTTTTCAAACAATAAATAAAATCTTTGATAAAAAAATGATTTTCTTAATCTTTCAACTTATTTAAGTATGTGCATTATACGCATATAATCATTAACTTTTATTGACATACTAATTCATATTTAAATGTTTGAATTTGTTCATAATATAGTATAAATTTACTAAATACATTCATTATGTATGTATATTTTTATTTTGATATTTTTTAATTTTATCTAAATTATAAATACATTATTATAATTTAATAAATTATAGTTATGCGTAATATTCTTATATACTTAATAGGCAGGTGAGCATTTGTAATTTTATTTGGTTACTCTAATATCTAGCATATTTATTGCTGTTTGGTCTGGCATAGATGTATGTTTCCAGATATAAGTTGATCAGCATTTTCATTGATAATTTAACAGTGATAAACATATTTTCATATAGCTACATTTGTTTATAATTTTAATTTCATTTATAATAAACGTGTTTTCATATAGCTACTTTTGTTCATAATTTTAGTTTCTTTTCTAAGACAGATGTTTTGTTTGTCTTTTATAGACACATATAAATATTACTTATTTTATAAAATTGTTACCTTCGTTTTTTTTTCTTGTTTATATCCAGTCTGTTCCATCAAAAAGAGGTTGTTTTATTTAAGCTGAATGGCATTATTCCCTTTCATGATGATCATCCAGGCAAATCTTGGAGAAACATGGCTTTTGGAATGGAGAGGAAAAGCTGTTACCGTTAGCCTTCCATCGTTATGTTTTCCTTAATAATGTTTTCTTTTTCCATCATTAATAGTGGTTCTTTAACTGCTCTTAATATCTTTTTAAAATTGAAACCTTTTTTTCAAAATTCTTCTTTAACATCTACTTGAAAAATATCTCTTTGAAAAAAAAAAAAACTATTTGATCTCCTAAAAATCTCTTTGAAAAAACTTTTTAAAAATCTGCTCTGACTTGCAACTCGACTATATATATTCTGATTCTTGGATTGATTAAGCAGCCTTTCCCACTGTACCTGATTTGCATACTGCTCTCATTTAAGCCCGATTGCTTCTTTTCTTCTTAACAATTGGACAATCCTTTTCATGGCAAAGATAATAAAGCATAAGGTTTAAGCTACTTTTTCCAATTTAATAAGACTGCCTCAAGCTGTTATCACACTTTATTCGAAAACATCGTTCCAAAAATTAAAAATGTAATCTTTTTAATAAATGCCAGCTTTTATTTACATCATAATTTGAAACTATAAAATCAATAATGATTTTCTTTTAACTATAAACTTTTTGCTTTATTTCTTTTTTAATTTGATCAAATCATGCTAGTCTTTTTTAAATGGGGGGGAGGATCTTTTGAATATATATGCATGGAACAGTATATCTGTTTCATTACCCCCCACCAAATTTTGGGATGAAATCACCTGGAAGTATGATTTTATTCCATATAATATACACACCATTTCTCATTACTGCATCTCTTCTGGTTTTAGATGTGCTGATGAAATGGGTATGATGAGCTGGAAAAGTGAATACAAGAACTGTATCCCCCAATGCTAGAGCAAGTAGATGGCCAAGCACAACCTACCAGTACACACTGCCCCATGATGTCATGAGAAAATATCTCATTTTTAAGCACTACCTCTCTTGTACCTAGAAGGATCATCCAACTAAGAGTAGGAACCAGAAAAAAACACAATTTGGCACTCTATCAACCCTGCTCAACTTTTGTGAGTCTTAGGGGCTATCATTTGGTCTATTCATGAGACCGAGGCCTATTCATGAAGCCTATATATACATACTGCTGGACTACTCTCAATGCTCAACATCCAGGTCTGGATAGTGCCGAGCATATCCTTCGGAGCATCATAAACACAATGCATCCAAGCAGCTCTGCTCAATCATCCACCCATCTCAACATGAAGGACACAAATTCATGCATCACTACATCTCACTCACAAACTTCTTACATCAGCTATCTTTATTTTATTGTTCTGTATTGTAACTACAATTTGGTTTGGGAGACTGATTAATCATGATCAATTCTCCTATAATACTCTTGTATATTATGAGGTGACACACTTCTGGATCGTCTTTTTGTTGGGAGTTTCTCATGCTCAACATCACTGTGGTGGCTTGCTTCTTCACTTCTGTATTTTCTTTGGAGATCCTTGATACTGTTTGATATTCTAAATACATGGGTCCGATATGGACCATGAACACTATCTGTGGATTTTCTTCTGTTCCTCTTCCATGGTGGTACTTCATTCTTAGAAATACAGAAAAGTTTATTTTTGAATGGTTCTTCTGTCATAGTAATTATTTTTTTCATAGTTACATAAGTTTCTTGTTGCTTAATTTTTTCACACTTATAAATCCTGAGTTTTCAGATTCCTTTTTGGTGTCTTTTCCTGCATCAGCAAGTATATTTTTAATAATTGTCTTTATATATTTTTTTTCTGTACTCAATTTCTGATTTGAGTTTATTGAGCTTTTGTTTATAATTTTTATATATGGCTGAGGACTAACATACTTTTCTTTCCAATTTATGGTTTCTTCCTCTGTCACTATTTCAAAGCATATATCAGACAATTTTTCTGAAATATTTTCTTCTATATTGGACAGTTCCTTAGTTATATGAGAATTAAGTTTTTGATTATATTCATTTTTATGTTTTTCCTCTTCTTGAAGATCAGAAGATTTTAATTTTGCTTTATTAGATTCATTTTCATCCATTTGAAACTCTTTTACTGTGTTTGATACTATTTAAGTCTCAGCTTCCATATATACTGTTTCTTTCAATTTTAAAAATATTTTCCACAAGAAGTTTTCCTGAAGGTGGACTGACAATTTCAATATCACCCTTTGTAATTTCAATTTCTTCCTTTTTAATAATCTCAAATTTTGCTTCATCAGTAATAGGATATTCAATTTGTGATTCCTTTAAACTATCTTTGGTTGGAAATTCCAAAGTTTCTTCCTCATCCAATTTTTTAGACTGAGTTATTTCTTTTATTAACTGGTTGCACTTTTCATTTTGGATTTCACTTATGTCTCTGATTTGTTTTTTATACTACTTTCTTTGTTCATCTCTTTGTCTACACTCTTCTTCTCTTTGTTTATCTCTTTGTCTACATTCTTCTTCTCTTTGTCTACACTCTCTTCTTATCTTTGTTTACGGTTTTCTTCTCTTTCTTTATCTCTTTGTCTACAATCTTCTTCTTTTTCTTTATCTCTTTGTCTACAATCTTCTCTTTGTTTATGGTTTTCTTCTCTTTCTTTATCTCTTTGTCTACAATCTTCTTCTCTTTCTTTATCTCTTTGTCTACAATCTTTTTCTCTTTGTTTACGGTTTTCTTCTCTTTTTTCTTTCACCATTTCTATTAGCTGCCCTAACATGGCTATCTTTTCTGTTTCCTGAGATTCTATGTTCACCCTTTTTCCTTTGTTTTCTGGCTTAGTAAGCTTCTCTCTCCATCCATACCATGATTTAACTCCAAGTCTTTGTTAAGCCTGTTTTATTCTTTATCTACCATTTATGCCATTCATTTTTATGTTGTTTTTCTTTTAAAATTTTATTTTTCCACCCCTTTTTGAATAAATCACATCACTGCATCATATGCACTGCTCATATCACAGAATCATGATCTGCTTATGCCTATGGATAGGCTAGCTAGATAAGGCCCCAAGTTGGGTGCCAAATGTAACCGGACCACCATACAACCCCTTTATTACCATGGTTGTAACAATTTCCTGATGAGCATGTTGCAGGAAGAAACTATCAATTGGCATTCCCCAATGCAGATGTTAACCCCCTCTACAACAATATTTCCTGCTCATCAGAGGATGTAGCACCATAGAGACTGGAAGCATCTAGACATTTCTATGTTTGGTTTTCCAAACGGTGCCACTAGAGTTCCATCTCACTACAACCTGACTTACCTAGGTCTAATTATGCCAGACATTGCTCAGAAGGTATGAGATTCTCGTGAACAAGTGCACTAAATGATGAGTGATGCAATAAAAACAAAATAGAATTGAACAACTAGATAAATAACATTAATTTTAAGTAACAATAATTTTATTTAATAACAGGTTTAAATAAATGTCCATCAAGCAAAGTATTTCATTGACAGTCCATATATCTCTTAGGCCTATTTCCAATAACATTTTTACATGATTTAAAAAAGAATGTAATCTGTTGAGAGTATAATAAAGTCCTTCTTTCTATAGTTCTGGAATAGCTTATATCTTTAATTATTTAATTAGTTCACAGAGAGGAGTGTGATATATTAAGAAACAGAGAGAATAATGAAGACAACTAATAGCACTTAATTCAGAGTTTTACTTAATTGTGATTTGTATTATTTTAGGTATTGATCACATGTAATGTGGTTTAAATTATTCATATATGAAGATATCCTTTACAGACATAATAATGAAGATAACTAATAGCATTGTATTTAATTCAGAGTTCCACTTAATTTTGATTTTGTTAAAACATAATACATATATTTTTATTCATGGTTATCCAAATCCAGGTTTGAATCCATACTATATGCACATTTATCCTAGGTTCATTGGTTTGGTATTCTTATTTCTTAACATGTTTTAATTCTGTGTTTATATCATTGGTTTGTATTCTTATTTCTCAACTCGTATATATAACATGTTTTAATTCTGTGTTTATATTACTTTTCTCAGAGTTTTCAAACAATAAATAAAATCTTTGATAAAAAATGATTTTCTTAATCTTTCAACTTATTTAAGTATGTGCATTATACACATATAATCATTAACTTTTATTGACATACTAATTCATATTTAAATGTTTGAATTTGTTCATAATATGGTATAAATTTACTAAATACATTCATTTTGTATGTATATTTTCATTTTGATATTTTCTAATTTTATCTAAATTATAAATTCATTATTATAATTTAATAAATTATAGTTATGTGTAATATTCTTATATTCTTAATAGGCAGGTGGGCATTTGTAATTTTATTTGGTTACTCTAATATCTAGCATAATTATTGCTGTTTGGTCTGGCACAGATGTATGTTTCCAAATGTACGTTGATCAGCATTTTCATTGATAATTTATCAATGATAAATGTATTTTCATATAGCTACATTTGTTTATAATTTTAATTTCATTTATAATAAACGTGTTTTCATATAGCTACTTTTGTTCATAATTTTAGTTTCTTTTCTGAGACAGATGTTTTGTTTGTCTTTTATAAACACATGTAAATATTATTTATTTTATAAAATTGTTATCTTCATTTTTTTTCTTGTTTATATCCAGTCTGTTCCATCAAAAAGTGGTCATTTTATTTAAGCTAAATGGCGTTATTCCCTTTCATGATGATCATCCAGGCAAATCTTGGAGAAACATAGCATTTGGAATGGAGAGGAAAAGCTGTCACCGTTAGCCTTCCATCATTATGTTTTCCTTAATAAAGTTTTTTTTCCATAATTAATAGTGATTCTTTAACTGCTCTTAATATCTTTTTAAAATTGAAACCTTTTTTCAAAATTCTTCTTTAACATCTACTTGAAAAATATCTCTTTGAAAAAAAAAATAACTATTTGATCTCCTAAAAATCTCTTTGAAAAAACTTTTTAAAAATCTGCTCTGACTTGCAACTCGACTGTATATATTCTGATTTTTGGATTGATTAAGCAGCCTTTCCCACTGTACCTGATTTGCATACTGCTCTCATTTAAGCCCGAGTGCTTTTTTTCTTCTTAACAATTGGACAATCCTTTTTGCGCAAAGATAAAAAAGCATAAGGTTTAAGCTATGTTTTCCAATTTAATAAGACTGCCTCAAGCTGTTATCACACTTTATTCAAAAACATCATTCCAAAAATTAAAAATGTAATCTTTTTATTAAATGCCACCTTTTATTTACATCGTAATTTGAAACTATAAAATCAATAATGATTTTCTTTTAACTATAAACTTTTTGCTTTATCTCTTTTTTAATTTGATCAAATCATGCTAATCTTTTTTAAATGGGGGGGGGGGATCTGTTTCAATATATAATGCTTAATGTATTCACGTATCTTATTCATAACCTCACATGAAATCAGGATAGAACTTAAAATGTTTCTTAAATAGCTGAGCATTTCTAAATTAGCCTATAATGTGTTTTTATATTGTCAATTCATTCCATTATGGGATATTTAGCTATTCTGAATGAATGATTCAAATTCCCAGATAATTTGGTCTGATCAGGTAAGGACTAATGAATTAAACATCAAATAAAATGCAATTATAATGATATCAATTTCACATGAGTGAAAAACCTGTTTTTAAACATTTAGCATCAATTTATAAACTATTCAATTGACAAAGGTAAGGTGTTTTCAATGTTTATGATTCAAAAATTGAATTATTTTTCCTTTTTTATCTCTCTTTTTGACCTTGAATAAAATGCTGCTTTGTGAGCATTGGTGGTCGAGAGGTCAGCGCGACTGCCTTGCATTTGCAGGCAGTTGCTCGGGTTGTGAGTTCGCACCCCGGCCGATGCTATGACCCTTAAAAAAAAAAGAGATAAAGATCATTTGAGAGAAGATCAAGATCACATAATAAGTAGTGAAGGGGAGTTTCAAAGTTAAGTGTAGGAATAATTCATTCGTTACATTGCAGCATATGGCTAAAGATTTTTTAGTACTAAAAACCAATTTTTAATAAAAATCGGAATAATTCATTCGTTACATTGCAGCATATGGCTAAAGATTTTATAGTACTAAAAACCAATTTTTAATAAAAATCTTTTATTGCATCCTACAGATTTCAAGATTGTCTTTAGAAAGTGCTAATTGATGCCTCAGATTTTGTATGCAGAGCTGTGATAACTCACCACATTATTAATGGGAAAAGACCTAGCATTCTGGATATCATCAAGTACAGAGCAAAATTATTGTCAGCTTGACAAATTATCACAGACTATAGTTTCATATTTAAAAAATTTAACCAATATCTATAAGGCCATTTGTTTAACATCACGACTACCATAAATCATTATTAGGGATCTTTTCAAGTTTAAAACCCATATCAGGTCATCTCAGTTCATATATATTACAATGGATGAATTTCTTTCTGTTTGTACTTATAAATTAATTTATAAAAAAGGTATAATTAATACAACATTCTGATGCAATATCATGCACCCCAGACAAAATTTAGCCCATAATTGCAGACATGTGGTAAATTGTATTGACATTCTGCACTTAAAGACATTAAATAGTTAAAATGCTATCAAAAATAACTAAGTTAAATTATTGAAATACAAGTATAATGTACCTACTTAACCTACATGTGTGTTGGTTATATTGGATAGAGTGGAGTTTGAAAGTCTGGGTTTAAATCCCCTAAGTTAAATTAGTAAAAGTCAACCTATCAAATATCCTCAAAACTCATCATTACCTTTCTCAAACATTGAGGAATATTTTTCAGTACACAAAAGATGTATATTAAATGAAGATATAGTAATAATACCTTCTGAGAGATGTGGGGAAAATAGAACTACTTAACAGAGATCATACAGATGTAGTATGCACTAAGGCAATAACTAAGCACTATGTCTGGTAGCCAAAAATGAATGAAAATATTGAAATATTCATTCTTTATGATATGCCAATACAATGTCTGATTACTCAAAAAGAAATGTAATTCATGGCCTCAAGTTATAAAACCATGGCAGTACATTCACACTGATCATGTGAGGCCTTTTACAAATCACATTTTTGGAACTCATGTATGTTTATTCCCACTGGGTTATAATATTGCATAATCAATTGTAGAAATGCTTTCAGTACACGATCACTCTGCATCTCTTGCCATTGATAATGGTTTTGGATTTATTCCAATTGTGGTATCCCAGATCCAATGAATTAGCAGAAAATACAATCAATAACTAAAACATGCTCTCATAAAGAGGTCTGTAGTTTTTAATTCATTGTTAAATCAGTACTCTATACTCACAATTGCAGCTGAACTGGTTCTAGGTAAGTAACTGAAATTGAAATTAGCTTTCTCACTCCCAAATAAAAAAAAACAATACATCCAACATTAAATTGCAATAAGTTTAAGGTTGGGGATAAGACATGGGTTAAAGATTATTTATGTAAATTGTGAGTTGAAGAGATTTATTAAATTAATATTTTAAACAAATGATAGTGGTAAAGAGAAGGAATAATATATGAAACAGATTAATCATTAATGTCACAGAAGTTCTGGAAGTGGTGAAGAAAGTTAACAAATTTGTAAAAGTCAGATAATCACAGTGAAAGTGAATGAAGACAAATTGAATCGATAGATAAAACTGAATTACAGGAAGTAAGACTGGAAGTGAAAACAATATTAATATAGCAGATGATAATAACACCAAAGCAGCAGATGTTTGGACATCATTTCCTTGCCAGTCAAACTATATAATTCCTAAGTGAAAAATCTCTAAGACCAGAAAGGCAATATAAAGGATTATATTTGTTAATCAAATTATAAATCCCAGTTCTGTACAGCAAAAGAAGTGATATATATTCTGTTGTGATTTTAAAATTGTAGGTTAAAATAATTAAACAATTTCATTATATATAATCAATTTTAATAATTAATAAAGCAAGTCATATATAATGTGACATTACTTTTATAAGCTTGTAGTTACAAAAATGCAATACAGAGAGCATACCAATAGCTCAAACAAGCTCTTAATTAATAAGTGCGGTATGAGAAAATATTTAAAATCTCTATCCAGAACACACTCATCTCCAGACCAACTGGTATCAATCAATAATCTTCCACCCACCGAATTGTGAATTAATATTGCATACAATAATGGAATAATTATCAAGTTAATAAATGTAAACATGAGAATGAATATAGTGATTTTTGTCTCCTTCTTTGTCAAATAACTGTGAAGATGAATTTTTATTACTGCATTTGATGAACCATATTATTGACAAAGAAAAACTGTAGATCTGCCTCTGAGATTCGAAAGCAGATCTAGGGACTCAAAAGACCTCCATGGCTAATATTATTATTTATATAGGTCTCTGTGTCGACTTTATAGTTCATGATAATATCTCAGTAATTATAAATAATTAAACAAAGCAAAACTCTCCATACAGTAGTGCCATCTTGCGCCAACAAGAGCAATCAATGGATGCCAGAAGGCTTGTGCATAAAATCCCTATCTAGTGCCTACTCATCCAATATCCCCAGACTAGTTTCTGGCTTGTGGCTTTCGTCAGTGAGGAGCCTTGGATCTGAGACCACTGCACCTAGATCTTAGGGTCTTGTTGGCACAAGATGGCACTACTGTATGGAGAATTTTGCTTTGTTTAATAACAATTATGTACTAGTATGAGATAGTGATCATGTGACGTTTAGTAATTATAAATAATAATCGTATTAACATATATGATGAATATTATAAATGTATTTACTATTACCATTTTTGTATTAAATTAATTGAGAGTTCATAATAAATTCTCTACTTAAATCAATTTATATAGAAGGCATTATTTGTTCTTACAATAATTAAAAGTATTTGTCAAATCTGTAATTCCAGATTGTAGTAAATGTTCAAGTGAACAATTACACTTTAATTGACTAAGAATCCTTCTAGGAATCATTAGTTTTTGAGCCCTCTATTCTGCCAATACCCTCTGCTTTAAATCATATACGGCAATGCAATTTAAGCCTATTAGAACATGAAATAATATAGTCATCAATGATATGTATTAATTTAAAGAATTTAAATTCAAAATACAACTGTTTTAAGAAGATTTGGAAGTTAAGGTTTTCAATTTATTTTCAAAATTTAATCACGATTATTTTATCTTTGTATGAGTTTCATTTAAACTTGTATTTGCCATAATTATTAAAAATTTGTATTTAATTTATTCGAATTAAAGTTACCTACATATTTTTTCTAGTTAATCGCTTAAAAATTTTCTTTAAATAGAGACATTTGTTGAAAGATATCTTCCATTTTTTTCAAAATATTAAATTATTTCAACAAACTAAGAATGAATGTGTTTGGCATTTCTTCACTTCATTTTAATTAACTCACCATTCATCAATGTTGTTTTTTATCCAACTTTCAGAATTATTTGGATTGTCAGATTTTAAATTTTGTCAGACAATAAAAAATGTCTTTAAAATAAAAATAAAATAGTTATTCAATTTTAATATTTTAAATACAAGTATATTCTATATAAACAGGCAAAACTCTCCATATAGTAGTGCCACTCAGTGCCAACCAGAGTAATCAATGGATGCCAGAAGGCTTGTGCATAAAATCCCTATCTAGTGCCTACTCATCCAATATCCCCAGACTAGTTTCTGGCTTGTGGCCTTCATCAGTGAGGAGCTTTGGATCTGAGACCACTGCACCTAGATCTTAGGATCTAATGCAACCCTCCAGCAGTCACCTTTTATGTCTACTCAACTACAAAACTATGAGAATAAAATTGAAAACAATATTTTCAATCTAAGCTCAATAGCTTATATAGTCATATGGGTCTGAACCCAGTTGATCTGGCATCCATTGATTACTCTGGTTGGCACTGAGTGGCACTACTATATGGAGAGATTTTCCTGTTTTAATAACAGTAATGTGTAGCATAAGAAATAGTGATCATGTGATATATTCTGTATACTTGGAGTCTAGATGTAATACATGGGATTTGAAAACAGACTTTTAAGTTCCCTTCAGCCATCTACTCTATTTCATACAACTGATACACATGACCATACACATATGAAAAAGATAAATGATTTCCAATATATGCATTTGATGCTGAACCAGTACTCGTCAATTAATCCAGATCATCATCTCACACAGATATATATAATCAGGGATTGGTTTATGTTAAGATAGTAAATATTCACACTTTAATGAACAAGCTTTAATCTATTCCATTCACACTTTAATAGACAGGCTTCAATACATTCCACTGTCCACCTTTTCAGCCATCCATACCATTAATAAAAATTGTTTCCAGAGTTTTATTAACCTAACTTCATATTTCTCATTGTTTCCAGAGTTTTATTAACCTAACTTCATATTTCTCATTTTTATTTTAATGAGTTAAAACATTTCTTTCATCCTCATTACAATTACATTTACCAAGTCTTTATATGATTTAAATTGATTCTACTCTCCAGCAATAAATATTCAATACTTCTCCTTCCATTTGTGCATAAACTACATCTACATTTTAAATACTTATTTCATTTTTTCCTTTTTATTCTTTCTTCTAGTATTATTTAGATTTTTCATATTTTATACACTTTTATTCTTTTATAATCAATAACCAGTTTGATATTACTATCTGGTATTCATTGATTAGATATACTGTAATTATAGAGAATGGATTATAGTTGATGTACGCAGATTAATTTTCAGTTAGAAACTCACAATGTCATTTTGATACAGACTATATATTAGTTTTATATTTAATTAATTAATTAATTATTTTTTTTTGCAATTTATATTTCATTAAACATTGTTTCTTCTCATTTATTTTTCTTCCAAAGTGGCTAAATCCAGTTTTTGATATTGCTTACTTCCACTTCTATTTATTATGGCATATCATAGATTTTCCTAATGAATATTATTTTTAGGCAACTTACCTGAGACAAAAAAATTAAACATCATAAAGTAGAGTAACCATTTTGTTATAATCAAAAGCTTTATCGTGCAATCATTACCTCCTATCATCTCACTGAATTAAACTAATTAATTAGCATTTACCCATTTGAATAGTATCTTTCAACAAATGATCATTTTGTTATAATCAAAAGCTTTATCATGCAATCATTACCTCCTATCATCTCACTCAATTAAACTAATTAATTATCATTTACCCATTTGAATAGTATCTTTCAACAAAACAAACATTAAAACACTAAATATCACATGATCACCACCTCTTATGTTAACACATAACTGTTATTAAACTGGCAAAACTCTCCATACAGTAGTAGTATAGGGTAGCGCTACTGTATGGAGAGTTTTGTTTGTTTTAAAACAAACATTATATTTTAGTAATAACTTGTATTTTGGAATAATGTAATATTTTACATTTATTCTATAAAACAAATTCTAACTGAAATTTAAAATAAGAATGTGACTCCTAATAATAATATCAATTTCTGTTAAATGTCCTAAGCTAGTGATAAATTAATTTATTAATTATAAATTCTTTAATATGACTCTTTAGATAAAATATATAATAAATATATTTCATGTAATAACTTTATTGGAATTATGTGCTTTATGAATATGACTTTTTTTTTCATGTGTCATAACATCGGCCGAAAGCGAACCCACTAACCCGAGACAACTGCTTGTAAGGCAGCTGTGCTGACCATTCGACCACCAATGCTTGACTATGAATATGACTTTGTGGTAGAAATGACTCTAGACAGAGATAAAGCTACTACTCCAAATTTTAAATTAAAATATTCATTTATTTTAACAATAATGACAATTAATAACAAAAAATTATAAATATCATATTACATAATTGATTAACAAAATTATTATTTAAATAATTATAAATTTACAATCAAATTATTTACATTAACAATAAGTAAAATAAACATCATTCCTTTCATTCAAGCATTCACCTTATATATTTAGTCCACAAAATGATAAGTTCATTTGTTATTACTATCTTGCATGCTTTCCTTAATGTTATTAACTATTTTTACCATCCATGAGTT
Source organism: Epiperipatus broadwayi (assembly GCA_028023455.1). NCBI lineage: Eukaryota > Metazoa > Onychophora > Udeonychophora > Euonychophora > Peripatidae > Epiperipatus > Epiperipatus broadwayi. The sequence continues at coordinate 2,085,740 of JAQFVV010000126.1, read as the reverse complement.
CATCTTGTGGGATAAATTCTCGGTCATCCTTCCCAGAGTTACATAATACTTTATAAATCAAAATATTTAAATCAAGTTATAATACTTTATTATCTCTTACACTTAAAATTTCACATGATCACTATCTCATTCTAGCATATAATTTTATTAAACAATTCAAAACAAAGCAAAACTCTCCATATATTGCTCTTGTTAGCACAAGATGGCACTACTATATGGAGAGTTTTGCTTTGTTTTGAATTGTTTAACACTTAAAATTTGTATGAAAAATATGTTAATATAATTCACTAACAAAATTATTTATCTCAAAAACTTTTATTTATAAAAAATAATGTTTACATGCTTATAAAAGACAGAAAAAAATTATGTTTTACACATCATCAACAGTCTGGGACCATTTGTATATTGATTATCTTTTGATAAATAATAGTAAACTGATGTAGCTTTTCCATTCACCTATTAGCATTGATGCAAATTGAATCCATTATTCATTTTTTGCTTAGCTACTAATGATTCAGTGGATCTGGTATATTAAGTAACTTCCACGTTTCATTATACATGAATTTTGATGCAATGATAAAGTCTCTGTTTTTTACTTTCCTAATAATGTCCATGAAAAGACTGACTGGTTCAGGGACAGGCGCTGTGAACAACAGCCTACATCTAACATTCCATATAGCATGTACAATATGTTGTAGTAAATCTTAAAACAATACAAATAATGTATTTAAATAGATAATGGAATCAAGGATTCTTTCTATTAAAAACTATCATTCATTTTTATGCACTCTTCATCTCTCTCACTCACATTTTCATTCTTATTTTGATCTCATGTATCATATTTTAAACAACAAGTTATTCAGATTTTAATTGAATACAAGAATATTTGTTTTGTGTATGGTCTTACTATTTCTGATGCCAATCTTCTAAAACATAGGAAGAAAAAAACTAGTATAGAATAACAAACCAATTTGCGATGATCATTATATATTCCTATGACATGTCTAAAACTTTACAGATAAGAAGCTGATTTTACTAAATTCCTATATCAAAATACAGGAATGGAGGTCTCCTCTCTTTATGACATGTTATAATTTGGAAGGTAGTCACTTTTCCTTAATGATTCTACCCCAACTTCCTGGCTTATTCATCAAGTTCTTATGGAATATAACATTTATTTTTCTTTGGAAAGTCTTCTCATCTCCTTATAACAAAATATATCTATTCTGGGTATTAATTACACAGATCAGTCCCATGATGGTATTTTATCCTATCCTAATTTCAACGTATCCTTCTGCACTATATATTTTTAGAATCTACAATTATAAACTAACTCTTATCTAATAGTATAACCCCATCTTCTTATCATGTATTCATCTATAAACATTATAGATCAAGTTACAAAAGAAATAGTTTACTATGACAAGTGTCAATATTATATTTTTCCAATACAAAATTCGAGATCAAAATTAATTTCCACTATAACCATTTTTTCCGTTTCATACTTTCATATATCATGTGAAAATTATTATGGTATATTTATTTTTATTTTCATAGAATCCCATTTTTTGATTCATCATCATGATATCCATTCAATCATTGAATATACTTTACTAGAATAAATTATTAAATTAAAATTATTAAATTCATTTAAGATATTTTTACCACAAGCCGATTTTTAAATCTTCATACCTATTAAAGAACATAAATTTAAATTATTACTTCACCCACACAAACTTTTACTCTATAACTCATGTTTACCATATTAATTATATTAGTAGACATTTCCTTCTTTAAAATTAAACAGATAATTTTAAATTAGTACTTCATAATCTTCAAAATTAATTACATATAAAGTTGTTACATTTATTTCTAATCTTAATATACAATATATTTTATATCAAAAATATTAACAATAAAACCAAGAATAAAAAAAATCTTTTTTTCTCTCTCTTTTTTTAAAAAAAGACAATTTATTCCATCCCGTGGTTCAGCATTACCATAGTAACCAAATCGACGATATAAAATTTCTCGCGAGTTCTTGTTTTTTCCTCACCTTTTTCTAGCAACACATTTAAACTTATGTGAAACATTTTAATAACAAACACAAACAATAACTATATACCCTTGGTTACTTCCTAGATCTTGTCATGTTTAAAATTAAATGGACATAAATATTATCTGGAACAATATAATAATGAAATAATTTAATGAAAGTTCAAAATAATTTCTAATATTAATTTTTTTCCATACTAAAAACTTTAGAATACATAAAGTGAGTTTATAAGTAAGCTTCACTTTAACTCATCCTTTCATTTTATTTTTATGTAATAGTTTCATATTTGAAATATACATAAATTCAAGTAATTCTATAATACTGTAATATATCATTTTTATCATTATTAGTCATTACTAAAAGAGCAAACAGACTTTCCTCTTATCTTTTATTCTTTTAGTATTCTTCTTATGACTAATTTTATTTGCTAGGATAAAATATACTCTTCATCTTTATCAGCTTTTATTTTATATAAAACACAATAAATGTCAACTATTATATTCAACTGTACTTTAACTAATTAATCATTAATTATATGCCTTTTTTTAATTTTACAAAGTTAACTATAACAAATCAGTTATTTAATTCAAAAGATAATTAGTTTCAACTAGACTTATAATTTTCCACAAAGTAATTATTTTAGAATTTGATAAACTAATGTTGTAAGTTTATAAAATTTATAGCTCTGTATTTTATACTTCTTCCCTTAATTTAATACATTACTAAAGAAATTAATTAACCTGGTGGAGATAAAAAGATGTTCTCTTATGTGACAACAGCTGTATTTTCTTTTAAATAATAACTGTAGTTTATATTCCTTCTCTAATAGTTTTGCTAAATAATAATATTTTTAACTATTTTTTTAAAATTCATTTAGCTATTATTTTAATTATGATTTGACATCCAAGACTGTAATTAGGTCATGGTAAAGAAACTTGGTTAAACTCACTCCATTATTTTAAATATCATTATTAAAATATGTTATATACTTATTCATCTTATTACTTTTACTGTTTTAAAAAATAAAATATAATAAAAATTTTATAATTTTTACAAACTTAAATGAAACAATTGCTCACTTTACTTTTAATGAATTGCTTCCAGTTCATCTGCTACTTTGCCTTATATACTGTAGACAGCATGATGTCAGAAAAAACAAATTAATTAAATTTTATTGGTCAATATCCAGAAAATTTTTAAATAATTATCTCTCTACCTAAATTATAAAATAATTAAAATTGATAAATGTTTTAAAAACTAATTTAAATTGATTAATTTTTAAAACTGAAAATAAAAATATAGTTATACTTTTAATGGTATACTAATAATTGACTTTAAATAAAAAATTTAAAAACAATATTTGTATTTAAAATATATTACTATTATTATAATTTTAAAATAAATTATCTTGCAATAAATAATTTTTATTTACTAGAATTCTGTACAAAGTCATATATTTACTTTTTAAAGGATCATTGTCATTTAAATACACTATGGTTAAATTTATTACTTTTGCAAAATCTAATAAATTTAAATGAGCAAATATGTTTTGTATTGAAATTATATACCATCTTTAAACCCATGATTATATATATATATTCTTTAAATTTAAAATTTTGGGTTTTAGTATACATTTTATATCCTACTTTCAATACAGCAATGAATCACAAGGTTACAATATGCAGATTATAATTTGTTAACATTTTGTAAAAAAGAACTTTTCTTTAATATGCAAGCTAAGTTTTCTTTTATTAAAGAAAAGTTTTCTGTTCATGTAGAAATTGTCAGAAAATAATCAAAGGAGTAATATTCCTTTTAAATGCAAAGTGCCCATATTATTAAAATATGCAAAGCATCCAAGTGTTGAATAATGAAAGTAATAATTATTAGTAATTTTAAGTTAGAGATTTATTTGAAAGAATGAGTTCATTTATTTGTAATTTAGCTCTTCTTTTGGTTGCTGTAAATTAGATTTTGTATAGGTAGAGCTTATAATATATGCAGCTGTTTGTTCGTAGTCAAATAGTTAAAATATTTTTATGCTTATATGGTGGAATTCATTCAAAAATTTTTCTATTAAGTTAAAGATCAGTCTAAAAGTGGCAATATTTGTAGTTAAGTTGTGGTTAAGAGTGAGACCAGAAATGATCATTCCCAAGAGTTGTCATTGTAAGAAAGATATAGCACTTATAATTATATCATATTAGAGAAATATATGTGTCTCTGCTAGGAAATTTATGAGTTAAATAAATGTCTTACTATTTATATGATTGGTCATATATAGAATTGTATTTGGAGTGTATTAAAGGTTAGGGTTTGCTGTATGGCAAAGATACTTGATCATTAATATTATTGCTGTGCCCTGTGAGCAGCAAATAAATAACAAAGGCAAAATTAAGATGGTAAGCTAATAGTTTACCTTAAGTAACATATGAGAATATTTACAAGTATACATAGCCTATTTAAGGTGCATAAAGATAATAAAAGGCCATGATGACCTACATATAATAAAACCTAATCCTGCTTTTTGACTTACTGAGGCAGAAGTCTCTGAATTACATTAATACCAAAACTCATATAACAGTTTCTGGAAGTGTATATATACCTCAAGACATATGGAGTCTTTACAAACTTTATCAAATATGGCATTTTTTACAGTTCTCTGACATTATAAGGTGAGGTATGTAACTCTATGACGTAACAACATTGTTACATATTGGTAGATATATTGCCACTCATTTATTGTTACATAGTTATTTATAAAATCTTTATATACAATTATTTCATGCAATCATTATAAATAATTATTGCAGTTATTTTTATTGTACAAAATTATTATACATTTATTGTTGCACACACACATATATTTCTTGCTTAACCTTGAACAATGCATTCTTCCCCCACTCCAGAAGTATGGTTCTTGACCATAACACAGTTCTTGAGATGAACAGAAAACTTTCTAGTTCTTGTTGGATTCTGGCATTCTTTCCTGGTCAATATAAACTATCTCATTTTCAGAAGAGTCTCCAGCCATCATCAATCCATTTTCTTCAGGATTGCAGATCCCCAGACTAGTTGATACTGTACTTCCTGCTTCAACATTGTTGCTAGTTGCTTCTTCGCTGCCTTCATTATTTACAGTTGATATATTTTGTTTTCTCAGCTGGTTTTTATGCTTCTGAAGTTTTACACCCTTTTCAGTTTCAATTTCTGCCAGTTCATTTGCAATTTCTTATGACAGTTGCTTTTTTCCAACTCTTTTTTTAATTTATTCAGAAACCAAATGTTGTCACCTATTTTTTCCCAATCATTACTGTCTCATTAATTCTTTGTAAGTAGGTAACAAGATTGACAATTTATTCCTTATTTTTCTTTGAAGCAACAGTTCAGCTGGGGGTTTCCCAGTGACAATAACTGGTATACAATGTTGACGAAATGTTATTTTAAATAAGGCTTTTTATATATTTTTTTAACCTTCCGTAAGGTTTTTTTATGTTTTGGACTGCCTTCTCAGCAATTCCATTTGACTCAGGGTGATACATTGGTGATTTTATGTTTTATTTCCCATTTGTTAATAAAATCAAATTTCTCTGAGCAAAAAGCAGTACCATTATCTGACATTAGGATCTCTGGTGTTCTGTGTAGTAAATATCTCATTAAGTTTCTCAATAGTTGCAGATGAAGTAATATTTTTTATTACTCTGTATTCAGTCCAATGACTATACAAATCCAGCACTACTAAGGAATAATGTCCTTTCCATGAACTGACATAGTCAATGTGAATTCTTTTCCAAGCTTTCTCTGGAGTAGGCCATGAAATATATTTATTTGGCAGTTTATCAGCTGTGATTTGACAGTCTTCCCATTTTTTAATATACAGCTCAAGGTATCCATTTATTCCTGGTCACCATATATAGCTGTATGCCAGGATTTTAGTTATATTTATTCCTGGATGCCCTTCATGCAAAAATCTAAGTACTCTTCCATGAGTGTAGCTGCATACAAGTATTTTCTCACTCATATATATACAATTTACAAACAGTCTCTTGCATTCTTTCCAAACCCTTTTATTCAAGTAGGAAGGACATCTAGTGGTCATTTGCTCCCTATTCAATTTTTATAAATTTTGTAGCCAGAGTCTGTGTTAGTATATTCTGCTATTGTTTGACTATTGATAGTTTTTGATGCTTACTGGTCAATGTAATTTACGTAAGCTTCTGTTCTAGGCAATTCAGCTTTATCTGGACATCTTGCATGTCATATATTTCTATCTTGTGATTATATATTGATTTTCTTAATAATTCATATTCTTATGCCTAAGGGCACAAACCATTTTCGACCTATGATCAAGTTAATTTCCACATTCACTATGTAGAGTGGTAACATTTCTTTACTCTTCTTTGTTGCTACTTTTACTTTTGCAATTACTAGTATTCTTATGGTAATTTTGTTAGCATCCCATGCCTTAAGAAGAGTTTTTTTCTGCTTTAGGTGGGTATTTTAAATTATTGATTAGATTTTCCCAATCCTGATTTTTTTTATCAGTGATACTACTACCCCACTATGAATTTCCATGGTTATCGGTTTGCCAATTAATTACATTTAGCATAATTTGATCCAATTACTTATTTGATTCCTATGATGTCTGCACCAATTTGTCCTGTGAGCAGCAAGCAAATAATTAACAAAGGCAGAATTGAGATCATAAGATAATGATTTAATTTAAATAACATATGAGAATATTTACAAGTATAGATAACCTATTTAAGGTGCATAAAATAATAAAAGATAATGGTGGCCTGCACATAATAAATCCTACTTTTGCCTTTTGACTTACAGAGGCAGAGGTCTCTGAATTACATTAATACCAGAACCCATATACCAGATTCTGGGAGTTTATATACTCCTCAAGAGTTCTAGAGTCTTTACAAACTTTATTAAATATGGTGTTTTTTTACATACCTTAAAATATATGATGTTTTTTACATACACATGGTATGTTTTATGTACCTTACCATATATGGCATTTTTTACAGTTACTTGACATTATAAGGCCAGAATGTAACTCTATAACTGAACAACATTATTACACATTGATAGCTACATTTTCACACATTTATTGTTACACCATTATTTATAAAATCATTATATACAATTATTTCATACAATCGTTACACATAATTATTTTACAAAGTTATTATTTGTATTCTACACGATTATTATATATTTATTGTTGCACATACATATTTATTTCTTGCTTGATCTTGAATACTGCAGTTACAATCAGTAATAGAAGATTAATTTTTAAAATTAATGAAATGTTGCGCACTTTATAAATAATTATTAATTCCTCTATGTGTGTGAATTAAAACAATAATATATGAGGTTGGAGATGTGGGCTTATTAAAAAAACAAAGGTGTTTTTTGACGGAAAATTATATTTTATAGTGAACCATAGTTTTGTTATTGATTTAAATAGTGTGTTAACATCTTTATTTGTAATATTGTCTAGTCAGCATATTTACCCTTTACATAAAATTGTACTTGCATATAATTTTATGTCAATTTCATCATAAGTTATGTTTTGCAAGATGATTTATTTGTAAATTTTTTAACACTGATCACAGGGCTTTATTTACATTTAGCTATTGTAAACCCCCATTTGTCTGAGATTGATGAATGGCATGGGTGACCTGACGATACTTTTTTGAGTTTTTCTTTATATATATATAAGTAAACAAAGCTGAAGTTGTGGTTTGAAAATATTGTTCATGTACTTGTTAGATTGCAAGATGATCTAAGACATGATGTAGTGTAGATAGTAAAGAATCCAGTAATAAATATATTTAAAATGAGTTTATTGAGTATTAGAGAATATTTATAAATAATAAAAGTGCAGAATGAAAATGAGAAAATGATTTCAGAAGAAAGTTTAGAAATAAGCTGTGAAGAAAATAGTATAATGAAGATGATATAGAGATTTCTGATATAGGCAATGTTGATCTAGATAAAAACAAATATTGAAGAAACACTAATGAAGAGATAAAAATTTTTGAAAATACTGCAGTATCATCACAATTAGAGCTGATGCAAATGATCAGAACTTTATTGAAACAGATGGAATTAAGGATGGAAGATGAAGAAAAATAGAAATTTAGAGATGCAAAAGCAGATGAACCAGAGAGAGTTAAAAATGTGAAAGGAGATGAATTAGAAATTTGTGCAAATGAATAAGAAAATAGACAAAAACTTTTGCAGTTTCAGTTACTTAACCAAAAACTTGCTGGACAGAATAAGATGAAACAATATTAAAGATGAACAAGCTGAGTTAGATCCAAAGTTAGATGATCTAAAGCAAATAAAGGAAGAGATAGAAAATAAGCAAATATAGCTTAAAGAAGAGACAATGGATTAAATGATGGAAGTTAAATAAGCTCAATTACAACTAAAGTTGGAAGAATCAAAATATGTAATGCAATTATAATTAAATCAGAATTGATATAAGTAATTAACCAAATGGTAGAAGATAAATCTAATACATTAAAGCAATAAGAAGGTGATAAACTAAAACTATTAAAGGAAATAGAAATGAGGAAAAATAGATTTAAATAAAATACCATACAGCCGAAGATGAATCTGTTGAATTAAAACAAGAGGATGATCATGAACTAAAATTATTAAAAGAAATGAAAAGTGATAAAGATCTGATAAAACTAAAAATCCAAATACATAATAAGCCTGAAGGATCAAAACAATGCAATAAAAAACAGTAGTGAAAGGACAAATTTGGGTCAGTATTAAAGCAAAAATTGAATTAAAACTTATCATCTAAGCTAATCAATGTATTGGATAAAAAATCCAACAGCTTGAATTAAACATCAAATTTATGTATCTATTATGCATAGTGATATACATGATTTAAAGAGAATTGTTCAGAAGAAAATATTTCTGAACATCAATTTTATTTAGTAATGACTGAAAAAAGAGGCAACAATACTTTCACATAATAATTGAAACTTTTCCAGAGTTATCATAGAATCTCTAGATAAAGATCAACCTCAAATTACTTAAAAAACATATGAGTGATCAATGAACTGGATAAGGTTACAAAATTCCAGATGAAAATGCTCAATGAACATAAAAAAGTTAAAACCAGTAAAATCATTTTCTTTTTTGTGTCAAAGTTTGAGAATTTGAAATGAATAATATACTATTCATTTCCGTGTAGGTCATCTGATCAATTTTTTATATGGGCCAGAGATAATTTTCAGAGTTGTGAAGATGCTAATAAATATAGTATTCAAAAGTTTTAAAAATATTATTATATAATGTACTAATAATAGGTGCTATGCAAATGTTAAAGTGCTAATTGTCATATTTAAAATTAGATTAAATAATGTAATAAGTTTGTTAAAAATACTATTTAAATTTAGAAACTGGTAATTTATATTAAAACTTTCTCTTATCAAAAAATGTGCTAAATATATTGCAAATCAACTCAGTTTATAAAAAAATAAATAATTAAATTTAAAAAAAAATCAAATCAGTTTTGATGAGACTCAAAAAAAGGGTTTTGAAAATTTATTCAATTAAACAATGTGTTTATAAAATACTTGTATTTAAAATAAAGTCTAGACATAAGAGTGGCAAAAATTAAAAATATTAATGGTGTGAAACAAAATTAACAATGTCTGTGAAAAATAAAACCAGGTATTTAAAAACAAGATGTAAACTTATATAAAAACAATTTTTTTCTTAAAATAGGCAATCTGGGATACTTTATTCAAGCTATATCATATCTTCATTATGTTGAATGAGTAGAACGGAGGAAAACTGCCAATCTATGTTGGATCCTTAGAATTTGACAATTATTTTTGAACAAATTTCTAATAAAAAATAAATAAATAATTCTGGCTTTAATTTTCAAAACAGGAGATAAAGCAACTTATAAATGAAATTAATTTGCCATTGTGAGAAAAATTGAACTCCAGATGTGTAAGTGAAAAGGTAACTGTTTAGATTGTTAACCTAATGTATTAACCATTTTAAATTTTATTTTAGTTTCTATTTAATACTAACGGGATATATATTATATTATGGAATGTTTGCCAATAGAGAGCTAAAAAATAAAAGTTAGTTGCATTTAATGCAATTGAAGATAAAAAGAGAAAAAAAATTGAAAAAAAATTACTCTATATAGTATTTACTATAAATATAGGTTATGATTTGTTTATATTCTGAAAAAAAAAAAAACAACTTTTCTTCAATATACACACTAAGTTTTCTTTTGTTAAAAAAGTTATTTGTTCATGTAGTAATTGTGGTTAGAAAATAATCAAAGAAGTAATATTCATTTTTTTCTCATGTGTCATAGCATCAGCCGGGAAGTGAACCCGCTATCCGGGGACAACTACTTGTAAAGCAGCTGTTGCTGACCTCTTGATCTTTTTAAATGCAAAATGTACAATCCAGTAAAATATGTAAAACAGAGCATGCAAGTGTTAAAAATAATGAAATTAATAATTATTAGTAAATTTTATGTTAAAAGTTTATTTGAAATAATTGAGTTCATTTGTATATAATTTAACTTTTATTTTGAGTGCTGTGAATTAGATGTTGTATAGGTAGAGTTTATAATACATGTAGTTGTTATTCATGTCCAAATAGTCAAAATATTTCTGTATCTATATGGAAGAATTCATTCAATATTTTGTTTTATTAAATCATGGATTGGTCTAAAAGTGGGCATCTCTATACTTAAGTTGTAGTTTTATTAAATCAGAATTTGAATCTGAAGTCGACATTCCCTAGAGTTATCGTTGTAAAAAAGATGTAGCAGTTATAATTATTCCATATTAAAAAAATGTATCTATTCCAGGAAACTTACAAGTTAAATAAATGTCTTGTATTTTTAAGATTGATCATACATATAATTGTATTTGAAGCATATTAAAGATCAGGAGTTTACTGAACTGCAAATGTACTCAATCATAACACTGTCACAATGTTATAAAATGTATTGGAAAATTTAAAATTAATCAAAGAAATCTTGGACATATTGCATATAATTAGTTTTCTCTATGTATGCAAACTAAAACAATAATATATAAGAGATTGGAAGTATGGTTTTATTAAAAAAAAGAAAGTTCCATTTTATAGTGAACCATAGTTTTGTTAATAATTTAAATAGGGTGTTAACATATTTATTTGTAATATTATTTGGTCTGCATATTTATTTCACATCCATTCAATGGGAGTAATTTATGTTCTTTGTGATCTAGCCAGATATTGCAAATGGTGGCTGTTTGGTGGTCATCATCACAATATTAAAGCAAATATTGTTTACATTTATATTTAAAAATGTGTTGGTTTATTTTCTGATGTTTAACGTGAGGCAATGCTGTATAAATTATATTAAGATGACATAATTGTAATATATATAATAGTCACAAATATATAATTGCACACTAATTTTAACAAACAAAATATGCATATAACCATATTAGAGAGAAGCTTTATACTGTAAAATTGGCAAAGTATGCCTAGCACACTTTCAACTACTTAACCATAATAATCATAATTATGAGATTAAACAAGGCAAAACTCTCCATACAGTAGTGCCACCATATGCTAACCAGACTAATCAATGGATTCCAGAAGGCTTATGCATAAAATCCCTATCTAGTGCCTACTCTGGTTGGCACAGGGTGGCACTACTGTACGGAGAGTTTTGCCTTGTTTATAACAATTATGTGCTAGTATAAGAGATGGTGATCATGTGATGTTTAATTATGGGATTGACAGTGAAAAGAAAATTATGGCATTTTCCAAGATATAGTTAGCTAAATTCTTGAAGTTACAATAATTTTAAATATAAAAAATAAATTTGATTCATATTTATAATATGCACAAATATATAATTATAAATTTCCTCACATTAACATAATTTATCAATCAATATTTGATGATTACATTATTTGATGTTGATTACATTTGACATCATCGCTAGAAATAACACTTTTTTTATTGATAACGTAATGCATACAAATATTGATATATATACAAAAACATTTAAGTTACTCAGACTAGCATATGATGAAGCCATAGCACAAACCAACTTGATCAATGTAATATGTTGTACAATGTGAACAAGAGTGGATCAAAATAAAATGAAATTTGATTGTCTCAATGTATATATATATATATCAATCATATATACTATGAACGAATGCAAATATTAAATTGATATTAATTTTCATCATATTTTAAAAAAGGTTTTTAGAGAAGAGTATTTACACGCATTGTGGAATTTATTTGATTGTTTTCTAGCATCTGTTTGATAATCATGAATAACATCTGTTTTCTGCAGGATGGCTGATATAATCCAGCTGAAATCTTGGTCCAGTGGTAATATTAACTGAAACAAGTGTATACATCAAAAAATCTAAAATAAATATTCACATATTTTTATGGCGGAAATCTCATTAAAAACTTTACAAGAACTGGCAGATGTTATAAATATTAAATAAATGTACTACGAATAATTATATTAAATGAAAAATTGCTTTCTAATGTGAATTTAAACTTTGTAATTGTCAACAATTACCTAGCAAAAAATAGATTTAAATGACATATGTTTACACTCAAGGTTCATCAGACACGACCAAGGTCTAAATACCTGTTAACCACAATCAGAATTTGTTACATAGCTATTTAATTTTAAAATGAAAAAATTATCAACACTGTATTAGCAACTTTATAGTATGCCTAAACTGATAATGCAATATTAAACACATACTATGTAACAAATAGAAAATTATAGATTCATTTCAGTGTCAAATAAAATATTATATAATCTGAACTTATCCAAGTAATATGATGATTCAAAAATCAGGCTAGCAATAAGATCAAACACTAAGTCAAGAATGGTCAATAAATGTGTTTATTAAAATAATTTCTAAACATATACATAGATCATGTTTGCTTTTAAAGCATTTATTGTTGAGAGATTGTGTCTATTAGCACATGCATGAAGAGTAGTTGACTTCCACAATATTTTATATGTAATATTAATAAATTCACTGAAACCCAAATATTAAATAAAAATCATATTATTTTTAAATTGACTTCATTGTTACTATTTTTTCTTGCAATTTCAATGGTCTCAAAGACTTCTTCAGAATTTTATCTGCCTTTTAACTAATCAAATTATAAGAAACACCATACTATTTTACTACATATAAAAACAGTGAGGGGAAAAAAGGTTTAATACAACATTATCACATAATGACCAATATAAAAATAAACAGTAATACATTATTAAGATCTTGATCATTCAACAAATATTTTATAGTAATGATATGTTGACTGAATTAAATAGATGTAAAGCTTTTATTTGCTCTATTTATATTTAATGGCAAGATCCTGGGATCAATCAAAATCTTCTTCAGTTTTTTGGATGTAATATTAAAGTCATATTCTCATTAGTTTGGGAATTTTAAGTGAATGAATGATAAGAGATTTTGTATAATAATATTTTGTGGCACAAATGAACATATTTGCAGTAATTACTAATGTCTGGAATAATATTAAGATGGCTAGAATTAGTAGCACTTTAAAAACTGCAGGAAAATAATAATATAATGGGTGATTTTTTTTCCTGATAACTCAGAAAACTGTAAAATGTTGACAAAATGATCTTTGCTCTAGCATAAAACTTTATGACTGTTTTTCCAATTGTGTGAGTTTCACCATTAAGTGCAATACAGTAACTCACATAAAAAGATGTCATCGTTGCTCCCTCATTTTCAGCTTTACCAATTGTAATCATTTGAAGCTTACTAGTAAATCATGTAATATCTTTAAAAAATGTACATATATTTTAATTAACATGTTTCATTTTTAAGTGACCATGAAGTTTAGCTGGAATCAATGAACTGTTTGCTAGTATTTTATCACATAAAGCACAATGCATCAGAAACATCCGCATTGCCAATATATATAAATTCCTAATTCAATTAACTTTCATCATATTTTTTTTTTTGGTGTGCTCTTAGAGGACACTTGCTTTTTAATATTAATTTTTGAAGGAATTACAGTTTTTTCTTTATTATATATGTCAGAAAAAGTACTTATCCTTTATTGTTTTAAATTTTTACTCTTTATCCAAGAATCCATGGGTAATTATGAGTTATATTTAAATTCTGATATTAGTCAGAACTGTACTAGAATCAAAAATCTTGTGTTATAAAAAGACTGCAATAGAATGTGAAAGAAAAGTAATAAAAATGCTGTCAATAATGTAAAAACAGTTGTTATAAAAATGATGTTATAAAATGATTACTTACAAAAAGTAAAGATGGTGAAATAAATAAAACTGTAATAAATAAAATCAAATATAAAATAGTTAAAAGCTATAATGCTAAAATAACTATTACATATTGTAAGAGATAGCTTACAACTAGCCTTCATACCTGTCCCAATTTCTTTTTCAATATTTGAATTCAGACCAAGTGGTAGGCAAATAAAATATCTTATATACTTGCTTATACAAATGTAGTATATACATATATAAACATACAGATAAACTAATGTGTTTGAGAAATTAATTCTTTTTTTTAATCTATTGTGAAAAAGCAAACAAATTTGCTATATACATGCAATATATATGCATATAAAGTAATATGTTTGTCTGTTGATAGAAATTAGTTGTTTTTCTTTTATTCATTTAATTACAATAACTAAAAATACTAATTGATTGACTTATAGAATGGACATAATTAAAGATTAAAATTTATATGAGGTCAAAATTGTTGTTAAATGATTGAGTTTGGAATAATGAAAATTAAATAAAAATAAAATTTTATAATTTGATTTTTTTTTATCAAGTTGTAACAATAGGTTTTTTAGCAAGCATGTGACCAGAGAGTGTTTCTCTGGACTGGAAAAATCTACAATTGAACTGACAGCAGAGTAGTGTTCTTGACTTTAAAAAAAATCTGGAATTGAACTGACAGCAGAAAAGTTAAGTTTTTATTTCTTTAAAAAAAAAAAAAAAAAAAACTTTTTGGCATCTAAAAAAACAGTAAAATTTTAATATTTGTAGTTTCTAGATAATATAAAATCTTTATTTTGGATAGAAAAAAACTGGAAAGTTAAACTTTAATTTATAATTAGCAGGAATGAACTAGTGACTTAATTGCTTCTGCAAGCTAAAATTCATTATAATAGAAATAATGCAAAGGAAATCTGAAACTACTAAAAATTAACTGTTGTCTTTAAAAGCTATTTTTATATATATATTTAAGCCACATTATAAATAATAGTTTATAATAAAGGAAACATTATGATGTATTTGGGGTAAAAAGCCAATGCTGTGAACATTCCTAAGCTAACTTCAATGTCTTAGGAAATTATGAAATTATAAAGTTTTCCATCAAGATGTCCATTTTATAGAATGCTGGTGTACAGCAATCTTCCATGGATTTAAATATGTTCAGGAGAGATAATTTGTAGGTGTTTGTTTTAACCAAGCAGCATGAAAAATATGAATATTAATAGTTGGCAAACAGGAACACTATATATGGAGATTGACATTTAAATTTATAAACTCTTAACTGTGGAGATAGAATTTTTGCTTTTCTCAGGTTGAATATATTTTGTTTCGATTCACATGATGTTTTATTTCTTTTGCTTTATTATTGCTATTTGAAAGTTTATGTATCATATTTTTTTATACTGTGTATTCAAGATTCATTTTTCAAATTTGATCATCTGCAATTTAAAAGTGGAAGCAATGGATGGATAAATGTCATGTTGATGTAAATTTAAAAAAAAAAGAATCAATCAATTAATATGTATTATTTTTAATAAAAGTAAATTTACAGATTCCTCTGGAATTCAACATCAGTCCATCAAGGTGACCTCATCTCAAGTAAGGTTTTTATATATTTAATATTAAGGGCAAACTTTAGGACAAACAAAACTATTTTCTTACTAATTAGTTTTAATAATATTTACTTGTAATTTTGTTTTATTTCTGAATGCACAATTAACCCACTGAGTAAATGGTCTTTATCTATCATTAATATCTACTATGACTTACACACACAAATAAATGGGAGTGGGGCTATATATATATATAATAAAAAAAAAGTTAGAAATGTATTTACCCTAGCCTAAAAATATCATTCTAGTAATTACATTAATGGGGTAGTTTTAGAAGTAGTAAACTCTGATTTTGATTTTTTTTTGTTTTCTGTATATATTTAATGAAATCATAGGATATAATTTTGTATATAATATACTTCAGATTATTTTGTTTCTGTTGTATGAAGCCATCAAGATGATAGAAAACCATTCTTGAAAACCGAATATTTATTTTTTGTTTGTAAATATTTATTATATATGTTGTTAATAAATTAAGTTGTTTAAACCAATCTGATCTCTGTTTGATCATCACCATCATCACTGTGCATTGATACCACTAGATGTTTGATCATTACCATTATCATAAATTTACACTATTAAAGGTTTGATGATGATCATCATCATTATGTATTGCTCTTGTAAATAATTGATCATCATCAGTATTTTTCTATATCTATGCTTATATATAGGCATATTTGGTTAATAATTGAGTAGGTCCATCCCTGGAGAGAGCTGATTTCAAGAACCCCCTGAGTTCAAATTCTGTGGTATAATTGGGCCTAAAAAGGGAGATGTAATGAATATGCACTGGACTAAATATATATATATATATATATATATTGTTAGTAAATTATAAGTTAGTATATTGAAAGTAGATGTGACTTGGAACTGGGCATTTCATTGTGACATCTTTAGCATCCTATTCAAAGGTCTAGGTTGGACAGTAGTGAGATGTGTTCCCTTTGCTATATGCCATTCCTGATTCAGTAACATGTGACACACCCAAATGTGTCATTGAATCAGGAATTTTGGATATGACTTGTTGTAGGTGGGTTGACACATTTCATTCAAATCATCCAACTACTTAGCCATATTCACATCGCTGTATGGTGTACCCCATGATTCTGGTATATCTGGCACCATCAACTTTGGGGTAGCAGGTTCCGTTATAATATAAAAAGCTCATAATAATAATAATAATAATAATAATAATAATAATAATAATAATAATAATAATAATAATAATAATAATAATAATAATAATAATAATAATAATAATAATAATAATAATAATAATAATAATAATAATAATAATAATAATAATAATAATAATAATAATAATAATAATAATAATAATAATAATAATAATAATAATAATAATAATAATAATAATAATAATAATAATAATAATAATAATAATAATAATAATAATAATAATAATAAATGTTCAGTCACAAAATTTACTTGAGTCAAATTCAAATCTACTATAAGTCAAATAACAATAATAATGATGAAATTTACATCTTTAAGCAATGATGTCCATTTATTTTGATAGGTTGCTAATAATTGTTGATGTCACAATCAGGGTTGCGCACATGCAGATCACCCCACCAGTATGTTTCTATGTGTAGAAAACTTATTTCAACTTACAAGCAACATTTAAAATCATACAAGATCTATATTAATTTTCATAACCAATCATAAAGAAGACTTATTGACAATCTGTGGAACATTGGTATTGCCAGGATATAGCTTGCTGGCCGAGGGCATATTTAATCACAATATTTCACTTTTCATTTTATTTAAAAAATAAAGATACAGTATAGGTTTGATATTAGTTTTTAAGAAAAACAAATGAGCAAACACACACACACACACAGTAAATATAAATGTAGATGTGCTCTCTCAATTAATATTAATAATCATACTGCTTTGTACTAAATCTTAATTTATGCATGCATACTACACATGTAATATATATATATATATAAACATACATGTTGCTTTGCACATGCAATTCAATAAACAATAAATATTGCATTATAATCAAAGCTTATCAACAAAACATGAACTATTATAGGTGATATGTGATGTACATAATGTAGGCTTAAAACAAAATTTAGTAGATTCTATGCTTGCACTGCATGTTCAATTTTTTTTTAAACACTTATAATATTCACCACATGATCACCATTTCTTATGCTTGCTCATAACTGTTATTAAACAGGCAAAACTCACCATACAGTAGTGCCACTCAAGTGCAAACCAGAGTAATCAATGGATGCCAGAAGGCTTGTGCATAAAATCCCTATCTAGTGCCTACTCATCCACAAACTTTCTGGCATTCATTGATTACTCTAGCTTGCACTGAGTGGCATTACTGTATGGAGAGTTTTGCCTGTTTAATAACACTTTTAATATTAAAATATAATTTTTATTCCTTTATCCAAAAGCATAAATTATTTGACTATTTTATATAGTTGTGCATAAACAGTTACAAAGATTTAAGCCTGTACTATGTATTAAAAATGAATTGTTGTAAAATGATATAAAATTTTAGAAGTATATCTTTATGAAGAGAAAGAATAAAGCTTTTTTTTTTTTTTTTTTATAGCAATAGTGTACCAGATCAACTGTTATTTAAATCCTGTCATGGAAGAAGAACAAGGGAAATAAATACAAGCATTCTGGATTTTTTTCTTTTTATTATAAATATTTTGTAATACAACATTTAAAATTAATGAAGTATTATCACTTGTTTAAGAAAGCAAATATTATAATATAAATTATTATAATGAACTGTCACAGACTCATTATTTTAAAGATCCATCATGTAAATTTCTGACCATATAAATGGCATTTTCTCAGAGTGCTGTTTTTTTTTTTCAAGTTTCTCAATGGAGTCACACATTATTGTGGCAATGGGATCCACAATCCCACAGTCTGTACAGTTTAGTACAAAAATAGAATGGCAAACAAAAGAACTAAAATTTCAAGGTTCCAATTTGTTACTTCCAGGGTTTGGACATCATGTGATCTCATCAGTAAACTTATTTCAATTGTCATCTTTTTCATTAACTATCACATTTTAAGAACTTTGCACTCATTCTTTCTAAATTATAAAGCCTTGAAATATGATTGCAATGAAAGAATTTTAACTTCAAGATGAGTTTAGCTCTAATTTGAACAATTATTTATTTTTCTCACTCTACATAGTAATCTTAACTCTTTGCCGTAGCTTAAAAAGCATTGGCTTTTTAAAATTTTATTTCACTATAGGCCAATTTTTACATCAGAATACAAAGTATCACAATCTTTTATTTTTTCAAGATTGTGGTTATATATTTCAAGATAACCTCATCCAGTATCTGTCTGTAATAAATATTTTGATTTTTAGATCTTTCCTGCTTAAGAGTTAATCCAATAACTCTATTAAACTGCTATGACTTCACCATAAATTTTAAAGTTAGATTTAGATAATCTTTATGTTAATATGACCTTTATACTATTCATATTTAACTGCAATCCTATATTTTCATTTATTTATTTCATTTAATCCTATATTTTCATTTATCTCTTTCCTTGTTCATTACAATTCTATCATAATAAATATAGCTTTACTTCTCACTATATGTAAAATATATAATTGTTAATTAGAGAAGATATTAATTAGTATTAAAGTTTATCGGCTTAACGTTTTCGAGGATCCATGCCTCATATTCATAGCCTTCATAAAATGTATAATAAAATATGCAAATACAAATATTCAAATAAGCTAGTATTACGTAGCCCATTTCTTCGAGATCTCGAAGCAAGTATCCTTTCTATTAATGGCATGGATGTTTCCATTGATTTAAAATGCCTCCTTTATTTTTCTTTTGTGATCATTTGATTCTGAGCACAATATTATGGGATTGGCGGGTGTGAAGTTGTGTCCAGATTGTTTAGCATGCTCCAAGAATACAGAGGAAGTGTTGCTGTTTTTCTGACCTGCTCATAAAGAAAAGATTATTTTGTTTCAAACTTTCAGCACTGTTCTCAGTCTACTCAGTCAAATTCACAGCACTCAAATTCAGCAGGTGAAATTGGTGGTTTAAAATACTAATACAACACAGGTATTATGCAAATCTATAAATTTACATGTTCCACTTTTTGGCCAAAGTAATGCAAGAGCCTTTTTTGTTAATTGTGTGGGAATCATTCATGATAAGCCATGCCTCTTTAATCTTTATCTTTTTTCAATTATTGCACTCAGCACACAATACATTGACATTTTGCAAGTTAAAGGTATGGCCAGAATTTATTTCATGCTTAAAGAACACTGGCATACACTAGGATTGTTTTTTTGTGTGCTTGTAAAGATATTTATGCTGGTCAATCTTATGGCAATATTAATGCACAATTCGCCATAATAAACCTAATGTTATTGAATGTTTAAAACAAAATAATCTTTTCTTCATGAGTGGATAAAACATTATAATTTATAGAAGTAAATAATTGTAGAATTATAGTTTTTATTATATTTTCAAGTCGTTTCCATTTAAAATTATACTATTATTGACATATGTAAGGTTGTTATTTGTTTCCTAATCCTGTATTCACATTTATTTTTATTCAGTTCAGAGTACTTTATTATATACTCAGAATACAACTTGAATAGGTAAAGTGACAGTATAATTTAGTTTAAGGAGATATTTCATGAGAGAAATTATAGTGCATTCTGAATTATGCTTTAACATTTCTATTTACAATGCACCAAGAATACTTAAACTTATCTACATTCTCAAGATGTAACCCATAAAAATTAAATGTTGATGAAAAGTTTTCTTTTATCATCAGCTAAAAGTAAGAAATGAGGATTTTTAAATGCTTTTATAACTTAGAAATTCTGTATGTTTGTTTATTTGGATCAAATCTTGTAATCAATTTTTAACAAACCTCTACCAAATGGAATTTCTTTAAATTTTGTACAATGTATTAGATATTAATGACAATGCACTATTTTGGGGTTGTCTTATCCAGGTGATTGTCCATCTTAATAGTGTATGTGGACCAGATTCTAAACTGAAGTTATCAGTTCAGTAGCAATGCACACTAGATGGCGATTTTTTTTTTTTAAAAAAAATGCTTTCATTGACTTTTCCATAGCTAATTCATTAAAAAACATTTACAGTTAATTAAAAGAAATGAAAGATGAAATCTTAATGTTTTTGCTTTTTAAAAAAATGCTACATTCATAATCCCAAAAATTGTAAACATTCATGCATGCAAATTTTATTTTAAATGCTGGAAATTTTAGCACTATTGTTAAGTTAGTTTTTAAATTTGAATATAAAATGTCGAATAGTAAAAAATTAAAAATAATATACACATAGAAAATATTTAAAAAAATACTTTTATTTAATTTGATCAGTAATTCATTAAAAAACAAAAAATATTTTTTTTCATAGACAATTTTGGTTGTTATGTGAAATAAACGCATGAGGCATTCATCCATAATATAATTAATTCAACAACTATTTTTAATTATGAGTGTCTCATGCTTTTATTTCAAGTTATATATAAAAACAAAAATTGCAGTTGAAGAAAAAAAACTTTTTTTTTTTAATTTTAGTGCATTACTGTTGAAATTAAATAAAAGTGTGTTTTATAAGAATATTATATGTAAAATATTCAGTTTGATTGAATTTGTTAAAAATTTCTTTGATTAAACTGATTGAAAAATAACTTGTATAGGAAATAAATTCCTATAGAGATAATTATCTTTTAATTGGTATAATTATAGAAATAAATTTAGCTTATATAAGAAAATAATTGAAAATTTGCTCATCTTTCACATGCGCGATTGTCTCTCACACAGCCAATCAGATTTTAAACAGCTGTCTTAAGAATGATCAGGCTTCGATACATGACAGAGATTTTGATAAGAAAAGGATGATACCAACCTTTTCTCAACTTAACTTTTTATATATATAATCCAGTCTTAAGCATCTTGGCCTGAAAGCTTGAATATATAAACATATACACTTATCATTCATTGTGTTATTAATTTAAGATATTACGGAGTGAAATCTCAAATTTACTACACTACAATTTTCTAGATGTTAATATAATTTATCAGCAAACTTTCAATTATTTTCAGTTTATTAACAACATGCGATTTAGACAAATATTATTTACATACGTTGCTGATAAATTATATTAACATCTAAAAAATTGTGGAGTAGTAAATCTGAGATTTTGCTCTGTAATATCTTAAATTAATAACACAATCAATGATAAGTGTATATGTT
This sequence comes from Epiperipatus broadwayi, assembly GCA_028023455.1. NCBI lineage: Eukaryota > Metazoa > Onychophora > Udeonychophora > Euonychophora > Peripatidae > Epiperipatus > Epiperipatus broadwayi. The sequence continues at coordinate 2,063,462 of JAQFVV010000126.1, read as the reverse complement.
TATATATTCAAGCTTTCAGGTCAAGATGCTTAAGACTGTCATGTATCGAAGCCTGATCATTCTTAAGACAGCTGTTTAAAATCTGATTAGCTGTCTGAGAGACAATCGTGCATGTGAAAGATTAGCAAACTTTCAATTATTTTCAACTTATATAAGAAATAAATTCCTAGAAATAAAAGGGTGAAAAAAAACATAGTTAAATTTAGTGGAAAATAAATTACATTTGATTATTTAGGGATAAAAGATTGTGTAACAAATAAAATTTATGGAGCACCTAAAATTTGTAAATAAGGTGTACCATTAAGACCAATTATTAATGGCAGTGGTTCATATTATAATAAAGTATCTAAATGGTTGGAAAATAAGGTATTAAAGAAATATATTGATACTGTCTGTAAATCATATATAAAAAAATAATAAAGTTTTAATAAGTGATATTAAAAATGTAATAAATATAGTACTTATAATTTGACAATGATTAAAATGGATGTGGTATCAATGTATACAAGTATTAATGTGGAGAAGGCAATATATATAATAATATATATAAAGAGGATAATAAAGAAGATATAAACATACCTATAAAACAACTAAAGGAGATTATAGAATTATGTTGTAAAGAAGTAATATTTCAATTTAATGATAGGTTTTATAAACAAAAAGGTTTACTAATAGGAGCATTAAGTGGAGTATTGAGTCATGTTTATATGGAAAAACTGGAGAAGTTAATGTTATTGAACAATAATGCTCCTATCTTTATTAGGAGATATGTAGATGATTATTTATTGATATTTAATAAACAGAAAGACAGATATTTATAGAGAATGTTAATAAAATGGATAAGAATACTACATTTATTGTAGAACATTTATTGTAGAAAAAGAAGAGAATAACATACGGATATATTTAGATATAAAATTGATGAAGTCATATGAGGAAGAGAAATGTAGAATTGAAACATCAATTCATAAGAAAAGTAATGTAGACAATAATATAACTAACTGGCATTCAAATATAAATACAAAGTATAAAGTAAATACAATATTTCATAGACCAGTAAATTATTGTTCAAGTAAAGAAGAGTATGTTAAACAAATAGATTTAATTAAAGAAGAATTTATAAATAATGATTATCCAAATAAATTTATAAATGATAATATTAGATTAATAGAAAATAAGATCGAATATATAAATAATAATAAAGAAGAAAGAAGTAATAATAAAGTTAATTATATAGATATAAAGACAGGGAATAATTATACAGTTAAAAATTTTAATAAATTTATGGGGTAAAATTAATAAAAAAATTACTAATGTAATAAATGTTAAAGTAAATAAAAAGAAAAAAAATATGATTAGTATTTTTAATAATAAGTATATTAGTATTTATAATAAAAATTCTGATAATGAAATAAATGCCATTAATTGTAAAAAATATCAAATTAATAATTTAAAAGTAAATTATGTACGAGAAACAAAAAATTCAATATATAGAAAATTATTACAACATAAATATGATAAAAACACCAATATATTTAAATAAATTAAAAACAGGGCATGAGTTTGAAAAGGATTATATAAGGATGATACAATTTACAGATAATAAAAGGGATAGAAAAATAAGAGGCTATTTATATTAATATTGTGTTTTAAATAGAGATTTGGATCTGAGAAAAATTTTGATATGAAGTAAAAAATTAAAAGATTTAGTTATATAAAAAATAGGAAAAGGGAATTGCTAATAATATGAATGTAAAATTAAAAGAGGGAGCTTCTAAAAGTCAAATTTAAATATATTAAATTTATTAAGTGCTAGCAGATGATCTAATAATAATGTAAAAGACTAAAACCTTTGACAGAAGCGCCTTAAAATGCTTATGTGACAGCCAATCAGATGTAATAATGACTGCATGTGGAACTCTCAATTCAAAAACATAATCCAGAACACGAAAAAAAGATGGGACCCATCTTGTGTTCTGGCTTGTTCTTGAATTGAGAGTTCCACGTGCAGTCATTATTACATCTGATTGGCTGTCATATAAGTATTTTAAGGTGCTTCTGTCAAAGGTTTTAGCCTTTCACATTATTAAAAGTATAATTGTAAAATTTTTAAAATTTGAATTTAGCAGTTGAGGTTTGGAAAAATGTTTAAAATAATATTATAGATTAAAGTAAATTATAAATTATTGAATGAATAAATTATAAATATTGATCGTTAATAAAATAAATAATAATAATAATAATGTAAAGTATAAAAGATATTAAGTTAGAGTTAAATATTTAAAAGAGTAAAATAAAAAATAAAAATATAGACGATTATAGGTTTTAATTTGAATTGATGTACAATATAAAAAGGGTAAAATATATATTATTTAAAAGGTAATACATAAATGATGATTACAAGATGTATTAAAAGGTAATACATAAATGATGATTACAAGATGTATATATATAGAATGTAAATTATGTTTACGTATATTTATATTCATATATTTGTATTATGATGTAGTTCTGAAGATTGCTGGGGCAATCAAAACTATCAAAGAGGGTGTAATTAATGCACTGTGAAACAGTAATAAAATACATAGATGATTTAATATTTTATTACTATTTTGTTAGTCATACAGCAATATGAGGTGGGACATAGCAAAACATTGGCGCAGATGACAGGAAGAATCTATGCAAGAAAATTCCAACTGCCACTACTCACTTTTAGCCATGATAAATTAGATCCCGAGCATTTAAACCCATGCACAATGCATTGGAGGAATACTTTTATTACCATATTAAATATCTCATGCTGATGCATTGTCTGATTCCAGACAAATGCCAAACCAAGCAATAATAAGACAGTAATGAACTATATAGACATTCTGCAATCGGTAATACTAAATAGTAAAAGAGTAGCACAATAGTCAAGATCCAACAAAGGCCACTAGCTACTCCTCGGATGGATTAAAAATGGCAGGCCTGCTTCTAAATTTCAGTATGTTGTGCCAAGTTTCTGGATAAATTGCAACAAATTATCTATCTGTAAGGGATGTGTTTTAATGGGTGATCAGGTAGTTATACCAATAGAGGGTAGACAGGAAGTTTTAAAGAAATTACACAAAGGTCATTTTTTGAGTAGTGTATGCCAAAGCATTAGCTCACAGCTACATCTGGTGGCTAATTTAAGATATTGAACAATATACTGTATTTTATCCTAGTACAAATAGCATTGGCAATTTAAAAATTAAATTGATAAATTACTAACGAAAAATATATTTATTTTAATATATTTGATCGATTAGTTTAAACAATGTGGTATAGATATTTTTATGTGTGTTAAAAGAAATAAAAAAAGAGAGAATGTAAAAAGTATAATAGAAACAAAAAAGCAAACTTTGTATTTTGTAAAATCAAAACAAACCATTACCACAAAGCCATCAGCAGTATGGAAACAAAGTTGTAGCATTCCTTCGGTAATTAAAGATAGCAACCAAAAAAAAAAGGAAGACTTTGTGGGCTAAATTCTTTTAAATTTGGTACACATTGTCAGTGTCAATGGGGGAGTTGCGCAGAAAGAAAAAAGGAATAACACATGGTGCGGGGCAGCTTCTTCTTAGATCGTCCTTCCTGCAGAAATCAGGAAAAAAAAGAAACATGAAGAAATTATGAAAGTGGCCAAACTACTTTTACTAATAGGCTGAAGTATTAAGATGTGTGAGTAATAGCAGTTCATTTGCTGGAGTTGCTTTGTACCTGTGTCATGAACTACCTGAGGAAAGAAGCCATCTCCTACTAGATTTCAAACCACAAAAACTTAAGGATCGCCGGGATACTGGATAGTAGATCCATTCTAAAGAAATTCATGCATGGTCAACATTAGAAATCCTGTATGTGAACATTTAAACTTACCGGTAAGTAACTTTATTAAATCAAATATTAGTGAGCACTTTCTTGAACTCTTAAGCATGATGAACTGTCACCATGAGTCATACAAATAAGAGAAACAAATATTAGCTGTAGTTTTAACCTTTGTTTGTTTTTTTATATTTTATTCTCTCGATCATATTAATGTTTTGTATTAATAAAGTAAAATATGACTTATATTGTTATTGATTCTTATAGTTCTAAATTCATTATAACTTAGATATTATTATAGTTCAAATAAATTGCCAATGCTGTACTGAAACACAATCCTCCAAAGATTCCAGATTTCATCATAACTAAATAAATAAAAGGGATTTGGCCAGTGGATTCCAATACAGAATCCTGACGCCTTTCAAATAAATTACTTATATAATCCCATTATTTTTAGTAGTCATGTCAGTTAAAAGGGTGTTGGGTGACCAGGAAAAATAATTGCGTCCATTAAATCTTACTGAATTGTCTGACGAAACAAATTTGATACATAGGGCTACATTTGGTCACTAAGTACGTGTAGTTAACTCGTAAAAAATCCCAATAGAGCAATGGACATTACAGTACTAAAAAATGCAGTGTGTCAGCCAGAAATGAACATCAAAACCAAAGAATATAATCCATGGCCTATAGCAACTAAGGCCTGGCAGAGACTTCACATGGACTATGCTGGACCAATTAATGGTAAAATTCTACTCATACTAGTAGACACGTACTCAAAATGGGCAGAATATTACATAGTGAAGGATATAAATGCAATGGAAACTATTCAAAACTTAAACACTATTATTTCATGCCATGGATAACCTGAAACAATTGTGTGACAACTGCACCAAATTCACTGTGCAAGAAATGAAAAACTATTTCTCTGTTAATGGCATAAAATGCATATGCACACTGACTTATCACACAGAGTTAAATGGTTTTGCAAAAAAGGCTGTTCAACAGATTAAAAAGACCTTAGAAAAACAAATAATGTAAACATAATAGCAAGGGTCATATGATGCCATGCATCAACATTTTATGCCATTGATGGTTACAAAAAAATCTCTGGCAGAGTTGCTGATGGGCAGGAAATTATGTATTAAGCTAACACTGTTATTGCCTAATACTGTCACTCATGTGCAAACAAAACAGAGATGAATATACATAGGGAATAGGTGACAGAGTTTGGGTATGAGATTTTATCAGGAAGAAATGGTTAAAGGGAGTAATCACTGAGAGACTATCCAAACAAATATTAAACAACCAGTTTCAGAATAAGACTAAATATAGTAAGATATGTGAATCATGTCTGACATCAAGCATGGGAAGATATAGAGATTTTAGTTCCACTATCAAAGGATAAAACAAGAAATAGTTGAGTCAAGACTCTACAAAGTATTGGTCGTAGACAGACAAGCCACAACTGAAAATTCATGAAATTGAACCCGAATCTGGGACACTAATCAACACCGAAATTGTAGTACAATTCAAGGGAAAAATAGATCACCCAGACCATGAATGCAGACCCAGAGGCTGATTAAATTCCATGAATACATATAAAACAAGTAATTTTTCTGGACTAAGGGGAGGAGTGTAAAATATTCAGCTTGATTGAATTTATTAAAAATATCTTAGATTAATCTGATTGAGAAATAACTTGTATAGGAAATAAATTCCTATAGAGATCTTTTAATTGGATTAATTGTAGAAACAATTTTAGTTTATATATAAAAAAACAAATTCCTAGAAAGGGGAGTAAAAAATCGTAATTAAATTAAATGGGAAATAAATTTCGTTTGTATAAATTTAAGTGATTTGCGAGTAGATAAAAAATAATGAACTGAAGTAAATGAAAACTAACGAGTTTATTTGCTTCAGTTAGAAATTAATTAAAAAAAGTAAAAAAAAAAACCTCTCACCTGGATTCCGCAGTAAAAATAGTTACTCCAAAAAAGAAAAGAAAACACAAAAGAAAAACAGGTGTAAAAGCTAGAGAGAGACAAATAGTAGTTCCCTTTTTGGGGATTTCATTTCTCATTGGCTCTTGAAGCAGTAGATCATAGGTGAATATCATCCTCAGAATCTTAGCTTCTGTAGGTAGACAAGCTAACTAGGGACTAAACATATTGCCTCAATCTTATTATTTTTTATGAACGCCCCAAGGCTTTTATCTAGGATTTAATATCAAGCCTTTCCAAATTGTTGGAACTTTATAGAACTGTATAAACAGGACTTTTTGTCTTAAGTAGTTGACAGATATATATATATATTAAACCAAAATTATCTATGTGTAAGGCACCCTATGTATAGTTTATTTCATTGTTTTTTGCATATATATTAATTAGTATGTCATTTAATATTATGTTATCTTAAACTAAGTTGTTCAATTTGGTTGTGTTCTGTTTTAATTAGAGTTAGTTTATTACTATTTTGCTAGTTACCCAGCAGTATGAGTTGGGCCATAGAATTATATTAAACAAAATTATTTATATGTTTTATCAATCATTAATAAAATTCTATATAACATTCTTTGAATTAGTAGGTACAGCAAAATAACAGCATATTGTAAATCTAGGAGTTAAGAGTTTTCTTTAGCTTTTAATCAGTTCAAAATGAAAAATCACAACACCAAATCTATAATTCATTTTCATGCCTGATTTATACAGCTATTAATAAACTACTCTAAAAATCAATTATAAAAACAGAAAACAAGTTAAAACCAGTGCAAAATCTCTGTTTAATGTCAGTTATTATTACAAATGCTTCAAAATGTCAAAAGAAGTATAGTAATATACCCTTTCGTATTATTATGTAGTAGCTGTATAATATGATCAAAGTTTGGTTTATTCATATCATACGAGTTTTTACTTGGCCTGTATGATTTGGTGGTGTCAGGGTCTGGAACCTAGGCTTCGTGTTGGTGACCCAATTGTGTCACTTTCAATTTTATGAGTTAAAGCAATAAAACATTTGATTAATTATTATAACTATTAATGATCTGATTTAAATGTTTCCACCAAATTAATTAAAACAGGAAAAACTCACTATACATATTGCCTAGAGTAATCAATGGATACCAGAAGGCTTGTGGATAAATCCCCATCTAGTGTCTACTCATCCAAACCTTATTACTCTAGCTTGCAGTGTGTGGCAATACGTATAGTGAGTTTTACCTGTTTTAATAACAGTTATAAGCAAGCATAAGAAATGGTGATCATAACAGGCAAAACTCACTATACGTATGCCACACACAGCAAGCTAGAGTAGATTCCAGAAGGCTTGTGCATAAAATCCCCATCTAGAACCTACTCATCCAATATCCCCAGACTAGTTTCTGGCTTGTGGCCTTCGTCAGTGAGGAGCCTTGGATCTGAGAGCACTGCATCTAGATCTTATAATCTAATGCAACCCTCCAGCAACCACCTTTTATCTCCATTTAATTACAAAACTATGAGTCTTAAACTGAAAACACCTTAATGCTTCCAATTCAAGCCCATCAGCTCATATAGTTATATGGGTCTGAACCCAGTTCAGTTCCCATACATTTTGGTGTCTTTGGTTCTTTAATAACCATAGCCACTAATATCCTATTAGGCAGGATTGTTTTTAAGCCAATAAACATCACATGATCACCATCTCTTATGCTTGTGTATAACTGTTGTTAAAACAGGCAAAACTCACTATACGTATGCCACACACAGCAAGCTAGAGTAATCAATGGATGCCAGAAGGCTTGTGCATAAAATCCCCATCTAGTGCCTACTCATCCAATATCCCCAGACTAGTTTCTGGCTTGTGGCCTTCGTCAGTGAGGAGCCTTGGATCTGAGAGCACTGCATCTAGATCTTAGGATCTAATGCAACCCTCCAGCAAACACCTTTTATCTCCATTTAACTACAAAACTATGAGCCTTAAACTGAAAACACCTTAATGTTTCCAATTCAAGCCCATCAGCTCACATAGTTATATGGGTCTGAACCCAGTTCAGTTCCCATACATTTTGGTGTCTTTGGTTCTTTAATAACCATAGCCACCAATATCCTATTAGGAAGGATTGGTTTTAAGCCAATAAACATCACATGATCACCATCTCTTATAACTATATGAGCTGATGGGCTTGAATTGGAAACATTAAGGGGTTTTCAGTTTAAGACTCATAGTTTTGTAGTTAAATGGAGATAAAAGGTAGTTGCTGGAGGGTTGCATTAGATCCTAAGATCTAGATGCAGTGCTCTCAGATCCAAGGCTCCTCAAAAACGAAGGCCACAAGCCAGAAACTAGTCTGGGGATATTGGATGAGTAGGCACTAGATGGGGATTTTATGCACAAGCCTTCTGGCATCCATTGATTACACTAGCTTGCTGTGTGTGGCATACGTATAGTGAGTTTTGCCTGTTTTAACAACAGTTATACACAAGCATAAGAGATGGTGATCATGTGATGTTTATTGGTTTAAGACCAAATTAATAAAAATAATAGATAAATCATGATTTTGCTCATGATATGAGAGTCTTACATTTATCTAAAAACCAAAAACTATATTTATAGTGCCTCTATGATCTAAAACTACTCTATAACTCAATACATCCTATCCAAAGTTCTTTAGCTGAAATAGATAATAATGATATTCCATAATATTTACTATAATCTTTATCTTATAAATAGTAAAAGTTCCTGAAAATAAAATGGCACAATTTCATTGGTCCCAATAAATCAAAATTTTGCAATAGCTTTGAAGATAGTATATCACCACCAGCTTTGAAGATAGTATATCACCATCATTTGTTAAAATTTTACCAGGTATTCCATTTAGACAAGCAAAGTTTTAAAATTGCTAAAAACTGTTTTGACCTCATCAAAAACAGGAATTATTATACCAAATAAATAATATGGGAATCCTGCCAAATCATGAAAATTATTCTTCACATATAAAGTGTGATAAACAGAGTATCTAAAATTCAAAAAACATTATTCACAAAAAACTATTTGCCAAGCGCTTTCGGTGCCATGCACCAGAATCATGGCCACATATTGGAACGGAATGGTTAATATTCCAGTGCATGCTCAGCGGAACCCTAGTGTTATGCTGATTGATAACGTTTTTAGACTTCGCATTAAACCAAGCCTCTTTCAACTTCCTCTTTCTATCGTTTGATTCATTGCACATAGTAGTGCAATGAAAGTCCTCAAAATATCACTACTGTGTGCAATGAATCAAATGATAAAAAGTAGAAGTTGAAAGAGGCTTGGTTTATTGTGAAGTCTAAAAATGTTATCAATCAGCATAACACTAGTGTTTTGCCTGTTTTAATAACAGTTATAAGCAAGCATAAGAAATGGTGATCATGTGATGTTTATTGGCACTAGTGTTCCACTGAACATGCACTGGAATATTAACCATTCAGTTCCAATATGTTGCCATGATTCTGGTACATGGTACGGAAAGCGCTTGGCAAATAGTTTTTTGTGATTAATGTTTTTTGAATTTTAGCTACTCTGTTTATCACACTTTATACGTGAAGAATAATTTTAATTATTATATCACTATTCAAAATATGATGAAAATACTTCATCTGACTGTTTAAAATATAATTATTAGCAAATAAAAGAATGCCGATTTATTAATTTTATAGGATTTTGATGCAATTTTTTAAGTTCATGTGCCATGTTCATTTTTTAAAAAAGATTGAAAATGGTCCAATACTTCTTTCAGTTTTAATCCATTAGTGTAAATCATTATTTATCTATGAATCTCTATATTTTGTTCTTGCTCTAAGCAGAGAATACAGATTTTTTTTCAAATCAAATCAGAAACATAGTCATTGGCATAGAACTAACAGATATTGTATTTGGTGAATCCAAGGCTAAATTTATTCATATTCTGAGTCTCCAACCCAGACAATACCATGATAAATAACAATTGCTTATAAATATATTTCCCATTAAACATTTAGACAAGAATTTATTTTATAATATCATTATTATTTTAACTTTGCAGCATACTAATATATTACCAATTGAACCATCTGTATCTGCAAATGCTTAATATACCAGCAGAGTTTAATGGAGTAATGAATAGAGATCACTGGACTGTAACTCAACGCTGTCACTTGCTATGCTTGAATGCTGCATTATTTTCTTGATTGTGGGATTATTTGTTTTTGGTGCTTATGTGATTTTGACTTTTTTAATCTTGCATTCATATTTAACATAATCAGTTATGTCAAAATTCATTATAATAGATCATTCCAGTTATACAACAATGCCTTTATTTTCAACAGCTTTAGGAATTATAGGTAGAATATTGTTAATCTAAATACTTCATTATTCAAAAATTTTTATTGTCCAAACAAAGTTCAAGATAATCTATTAACTAATTAAGCACAAAATTTCCTGCATACACATTTGATATCCTCTCAAGATGTTTTTATACATGTGATTTAAAAATTGGTGGCAAAATAAAGGTTTAAAATATATTTTGTGATCTTCATTCCTTTTTACAAAAAATAAATTAGGCCGAATAAACACAAACATTCAGTAAATCTTTATAAATTAATAAGCTAATTAGAATGATCCACTTGTTTTTCTATCTTAACCTTTTCAATATGTACTTTTTTATATTCCCTGTTAATATAATAAAGGGCTTTTTTAAATCAACTTAAAGGCTTTTCAATAGACAGTTTATGTGTGATTATGGAAGCATAAAAATATATCAAAATTTAAATATATACATTGAGAAACAAAAAAAAAATTAATGTTACTGATAATTAAAAAATGAAAATTATTTACTCAAAATTATTCCTATAACAATATATATCCAATAAAAGTAATATTAAGATTGCATATTTTCCATCTCAAATTACATACAAGTAAACAATTTGAATTTGAACAGACACTCTGTTTATTTATTAAATATTACATAAACATTTATTTATTTTTTATAAAAAAATATATTCATATACAAATCTTGTTTATATTCCCAAGTCAATAATTTTCACATAAATATGTATCTGACATTTCAATTATTTTTTATATAATTATTTTCAAGGTATATAATCTAAAAACCAATACAAATGCATTAATATATGCCATATATAGGAACTTTGGAATTAGCATTGCTGTAAACCAATTGTTCAGCCATAATTATTCTAACTTTGTGAATTATTCTAACACTTTAGGTTTGTTATTGTTTTTAAAGAGTAGCAAAGTTTACATTAAAAAAAAAAAAGAGTTTTTGAATTCAACTAAATTTAAAAAAAAACCATTATAAATACGAACTTTGTATTTAAAAAAATTGAATTCAAATTAATTTTAAAAAATTATATTAATATGATATAAATAAAACATTTTTTCAGTAAAAAAATTAGTGAACAAAAGCAATTTTTGACATTCAGTTTATTTAATTCAAATCTTTTATTTATATCATATTCATATTTTTTTAAAATTAACTTGAATTCAAAAACTCATTTTTTAAATATGTTTGCTAAATCTAAAATGATACTTCACAACCAATGAACAAAGTTAGAATAATTATGACTGAACTGCAACACTAAGCCCAAAATTACCTATATATAAATGGATCAGTATGCAAAAAATTAAATATATACCATTTATAAAAAATATCAACTTATCTCTGATTTAAACAAATCATTTAATTACATTATTATTATTCTACTGACTTTTAAAAAAATTTCCTTTAATTATATATTTTATTTGTTACTAAATTAATTATTCTTAAATTCATTTCATTATTAGGTATCTTTTTCTATTAAACCAATAAATATTACGTGGCCACCATTTCTTACACTTGCTTATAACTGTTATTAAAACGCAAAACTCTCCATACAGTATTGCCATTCAGTGTGAGCCAGAGTAATCAATGGATGCCAGAAGGCTTGTGCATAAAACCCTCATCTAGTGCCTACTCATCCAATATCCCCAGACTAGTTTCTGGCTTGTTGAGGAGCCACAAGCCAGAAACTAGTCTGGGAATGTTGGGCAAGTAGGCATTAGATGGGGATTTTATGCATAAGCCTTCTGGCATCCATTGATTACTCTGGCTTTCACTGAGTGGCAATACAGTATGAAGAGTTTTGCCTGTTTTAATCTTTTTCTATTTTAAATTTATTTTAATTTTATCTGCCAAAATTTCTTAAATACAAATTTTTTAAACAAGAAAAAATTTCATTAAAAATCCCCTTCTCTCCATTAATTCTATTGAATGAAAGCCTCATTTTTTTTTTGTATAAACAATTCTTTTTTTAAAAAATTACATTGTGAGATTTATTAATAAAACGTATATAGAAAAAAATGACATATTTTTTGACTAAAGTTAAAGGAGAAGTTAGGGGATATTTTATTGTAATTTGCTTTTGCATATATTATTTGTACATAAGAAATTTTGGGGCATTAAGTTAAAATAAAAATAGAATTAAAAAAGATATATAATAAAAGTAAATTTATAAAAATAATTAATCCAAGATGTAAAATATATAAAATAATTTTCTAAAAAAGCAATAAAATAATTATAATGTAAATAAATGATTTTTTTCTAAATTAGATATTTTTGTAAATGTTATTCACTTGATATTTATATATTCTATTTATAATTGTGTATAGTTTTAGTTATATCCATTTTTTTTGACATACATTATATATTGTTTGTTACAACAATATATCTTTTCAAAATAATCACAACTTCTTACATCTTTTAAGAAAAATATTTATTATTATAATAACAGTTTCGACTGTTCCTCGCAGTTTTCTTCAGATCTCATTCTATGCCTCTACTTTTCCCTTTCCATCATTTTTTTTATTATGTTTGTTGATAGAATTTATATATAATTAATTAATTAATTGATGAAAATAGATTGATAGGATTAACTCTTTGAATCCTGAGCGGCCGCCATTTTAAATTTTAAAAAAAATTACAGGACATATAATTTTAAATAAAATTTCTAATTTATTACAATAAATATAAATATATATACATTTTTAGAAAGTACAAATATGAAAGAATGTAATAAAGTTGATAAAGTAGTCATTACCAAAAAAAAAAAAAATTAAAAAAAAAGGAGATTTTTTACATTTTTAAACATGTTTATTTTTTACATTGGTTCACAAATTCTCAATTTTGAAAGGTATAACTTAAAATTACAATTTCATAGACAGCTTCATCACATGCATCTCAAAATGCTAAAAAAAAAAAAGATATATAATATGTCTTACCTGAGGTAATTTTTCTATGCAAAAATTACAAAAACAGTGCAATTGGTAACTTTGATTTTTACTAGCTGCCCCACATGTTCTACTTTTATAACAGAGTATATGCTAAAAATGTTTGGTTGTCCTTGCATGCAGGTATCTGTTAGAAATATGTTTGGTTTTTAGTGGGGAAAAAAAATAACAGGAATAATTTACAAGATGTTGATGACTTTAGTAAAGTGTAATGTAATGTATAGTATAATATTATTATATATTACTTATATTATATTAGTGAAAAATGGTGTGTGACCTAAAATGTGTATTCTTTTCAAGTAAATAAAATGTACTCAAAAAAAAATATCAAACAAAAATTACTCCAAGATAAAATGAACAAGAAAAATCAATAAATATCAAAATAAACAAATTTATTATGAGCACTGATTATATATGTGTGTGGGAGATGAAATATAAGAGTGGATGGCTGAGGGTATATGATGTGTGTGGATGTGCATGTTTTTATATCATTCAAATGTATTGTCTAAAATTCTATCGTATATATATTGTTTTCTACATATATATATCAAATTCTATTGTATATATATTCTTTTCTGCATATATATATATATAATTCTATCGAGTATATATTGTTTAGTATGTGTATATATATATATAAAAGAATTATAAACTAGGTCAGAAAAAAAATCAAATAAACGTTTTTATATTATTGAAATGTATTCTATCACATATATATTATTTCCACATTTATATATATAAAAAAAGTAATAAAAACTATATCACCAAACTAATTCAAAAAAAAGTTTTTACATTATTCAAATGTATTTTCATCTAAAATTCTATCGTATATAAAAAAAAGTTTCTAAAACTAGGTCAGAAAAATAATTCAAATAAACGTTTTTATATTATTGAAATGTATTCTATCATATATATATATATTATTTCTATATACATTTAATTATAGAAAACAATAATAATAATAAAAAAATAAATAATAAAACTGTTGTGTTTGGTCTGGATTACAGACCCAACCTACAGAAAATAATGTAAAATAATACTAAGACCAGTATTATAATTAATACATTTATTATATCTACAAATATATATAATACAACATACAGTATATATACAAGAGAATATTTACAATGTTGAATATTGTAGCTCAACGTAAATTCTGGGTTCTGCCTACCGCTTCCAGCTACATCTACTAGCTTACCTCACGGGTAGGGTGTATGGCTCTTCCAGCTGTACAAGACAGCTTGCCTCGAGCCGAGAGTGGTCTTAGCAGCATCCGGTCTCTGTGGGACTTGCCTAGCTGCGTAGACTAAATAGTGTAGTGCTATCAATGGGAATACTTGCTGCTGTTCAGGTTAGGAGAGATTCCCTGGGAGAACGCAAAGAGTCTTTTCAGGTTAGACAGACATTCTTCCCTGATTCTCACAAAAGGTTGACTATTTATACCCAGATCCCTGAACTCATTGAAAACCTTCGGATTCAGCAAGCATTGTTGCTTATTGGCCTGTAATAATCATTGGCTATGTTTTTATCTATACATCAGCCTATTGGCCTGTGGCAAACAATGCTTAATCCGATCAGATAAGGAGGCATCTGGAATAGTCCACTTCTGAGAGAAGGGAGGACTATAACAAAAACTAATTCAATACTCACAGAATTCTGGCTAAATGTTAGCATCAGTTTCAAATTTGAATCCAGTTATGAAGGCACCAAATGTGATTACTATGGCGATTAAAAATAACAGTAATCCTTTTTTCTTTTTGATATAATCCATTTTTTTTTTAACTTTTCTTCTTCTAACTTATTTTTTTGAAAAAATACGTTTCTAGAAAAAAAGAGCTTATAAAAACCCCTCCCTAGATAAACGTAATTATGAAGCTGTAAAACAAAAGCAATCGACAGCGAAACATGATCTATGGTCATTAAATCTAAAAAACAAAAGAAAAATAAAACTATCTCCCTGAGCTTGGATCAACCAACATGCATCTCATGCTTTGTAATTCATCTGGCTGAGGGTGCCTAAATTGTGGACTGGGTAAATATGATCTGTAATATTATGGTGTAATTGGACTCGTTGCGATAGAAGTGGTTAGGAAATTGTGTTTAAATTATATTACAAACAATAATGTAATGAAAAAAAAGGGATGGTAGTGTATCATTACAAATTACATCAATTAACATGTACTTTATAAATGTATTATATTGTTTATGTATATTTATTATTATTATTTAGTCACTAGATAATTTAATTAAAATTGATTTAATCTATTCAGTAGGACTGATTATGTATTAGAACGTTTTATATATAGTTTGAATTATTTTATGGAGTGTTATTGTCTAAATAAACTACGAAGAAGAGACATTTGGTATTCTTATCAGATACCATCTTATTTGCACCTAGATTTCTTCCTGGTCTAAAGAAGGATTTACTCATTTGCAAGTTTGAATTAAATGACTGTCTATTCCTAGATTAATTCAGGTTTTTTTTTCTGGTGTTGTCTTGCTGGGATCGATATACTGTTTCCACAGTAATTAAATGATTTCTGTGTTAAATGAACAGTTTGCATATATATCTTGAGAATGGTGGCTGCTAGAGGGTTGCATTAGATCCTAAGATTTAGGTGCAGTGCTCTCAGATTTAAAGCTCCTCACTGACGAAGAGGGTTGTTTGTGGGTGGATTTAGCTAATGATAAAATTGCTTTAAGTGTAGAATTAATAAACTTAATATAAAACTAATTCTTATATTTATATATGTATTTTTTTTAGTTTAATTAATTTAACTAATTAAATATTACATCTATCAAATGTTATCCATTCATTATCTTTTCAATACATTAAAGGGAGTAATAAAATAAAAACTGTGGGTTGGGTGTTTGCTTACATATATGACTGGTGTATTGGAGCATGTATGATTTCTAGAAAAAAATAAAGACCAAAGACCTAATGAAGGGAACGAGGTTATCCCTTGTGAATCTGGTTGCAGGCTTCAACCTGGTGGCACTCGCTAATGTTCATGCATGTTTCATACACATCAATTTGTACCATCACAATATTTATATATTGTTTGTGTCATGATTTATATCATTTACCTTGAAAATGATTATATATGAAAATAGTAGGAAAATTATTGATTCAGAAATGTAAACAAGATATGTGTGGTAGTATATATATATATTTAAAATTATAATATACCGAGTCAAAGGAAACGGCTGGTGATTCTGTTTCAGCATACTTTTTAATACATGTAGGTTATTTTATGTAATTAATTACTTTTAACATTTTGAATTAAAAAAAAAGGCAAAACATTACTTATTTTTTTAAGCTTCTTTTGCTCGTAACATTTAATATTAACATCTTCGGAAATTGCTGTCTTCCCCCTTACATCTTTGTCAGTAGATAATTGCATTTATGACAAAGCAAATGATTCCACCCATTGCCAAAACTATAACAAAAATATAGGTCTATGGTCTAACATGAGTGAATTCATGTTTCAAATAGCTGTCATAATAACAGAATCTCCTGATAGATTTCGAACTGCACAGCAGTCACTCATGAGGTATCTTATAAGGGAAAAGCAAAAGATAATTTAATCATTCTGTTTGACTTATGATCAGTCTTATAATTAATCAAAAAAAATATTATAACCAACTTCTAATTAAAGGTGAGAATAGATAAATCACTGAAACAGAATTTTCAAATCACTAAACATCACATGATCACCATCTCTAATGCTAGCACATAACTGTTATTAAACAGGCAAAACTATCCATACAGTAGTGCCACCCTGTGCCAACCAGAGTAATCAATGGATGCCAGAAGGCTTGTGATAAAATCCCCATCTAGTGCCAACTCATCCAATATCCCCAGACTGGTTGGCCTTCGTCAGTGAGTTCAGACCCATATGACTATATAAGCTATTGAGCTTAGATTGAAAATATTATTGTGTTTTCAATTTCATTCTCATGGTTTTGTACTTAAGTAGAGATAAAAGGTAGCTGCTGAGGGTTGCGTTAGATCCTAAGATCTAGGTGCAGTGCTCTCAGATCCAAGGCTCCTCACTGATGAAGGCTACAAGCCAGAAAGTAGTCTGGGGATATTGAATGAGTAGGCACTAGTTGGGGATTTTATGCACAAGCCTTCTGGCATCCATTGATTACTCTAGTTGGCACAGGATGGCACTACTGTATGGAGAGTTTTGCTTGTTTAATTTTCAAATCACTGAAGAAAATGTTTCAAACTCACATATATTTAAAAAAGATTACATAATTATTGCGTAAAACAATTTTTAATGCCAGTAAATCTGAGAAGAGAAAATACAAAGTTAGAACTTTAAAAGAATCCAACATTATGCAATTCTTTTCAGTCAATGATTTGATAAAAAAAAAAAACTCACCTGTTCCATATATTTGAGAAACATATATTTAGTTTTTTACTTAAAGCTTGATAATAAATGAAAGTTTGCTAGTCTTTCACATGTGCAATTGTCTCTCAGACAGCCAATCAGATTTTAAACAGCTGTCTTAAGAACGATCAGGCTTCGACACATGACAGAGATTTTGATAAGAAAAGCATGATACCAACCTTTTCTCAACTTAGCTTTTTATATATATAAGCCAGTCTTAAGCATCATGGCCTGAAAGCTTGAATATATAAACATAAACACTTATCATTCATTGTGTTATTAATTTAAGATATTACGGTGCGAAATCTCAGATTTACTACAAATATTATTTACATACGTTGCTGATAAATTATATTAACATCTAGAAAATTGCAGTGTAGTAAATTGGAGATTTCGCGCATAATATCTTAAATTAATAACACAATGAATGATAAGTGTATATGTTTATATATTCAAGCTTTCAGGCCAAGATGCTTAAGACTGGCTTATATATATAAAAAGTTAAGTTGAGAAAAAGTTGGTACCATCCTTTTCTTATCAAAATTTCTGTCATATGTCGAAGCCTGATCGTTCTTAAGACAACTGTTTAAAATCTGATTGGCTGTCTGAGAGACAATCGCGCATGTGAAAGACTAGCAAACTTTCAATTATTACCAATTTATTAACAACATGCGATTTAGACAAATATTATTTAAAGCTTGATGTAATTAATAAAATTGACCAATGTATGTATTAAAGATGAGTAAAATCAATATTATCTATATAGAAAAACATACGCTTAGGAGCATATGTGATATCTGAGGATCTTTAATAAACTGAGTGATAAATTCAAAAACCATCAGCTCTTAACACTGCACTCCTACCACTGAACTACGTTGCAAAGAATGTATTATTCAAGGAAAGTAACCTGTGTAATAAGCAATTTTAATATTACACAACTTAGGATTGTATTTATTAGTGATATATTACATTCTCAACTTTGCATTCTTATAAATCATTCTTGTTTATTTAATTTTTTAAATTTATTTACCTCTTTTTACCATTTTTGTAGATTAGTGTATGTATTCTCAAAAATATTTCCATTTTTATATTTTATTACTGTTTAAATATCAAATTTCCCTTTTTGGAAACTGTAAAGTCCGTGGAAGTGCAAGCAATAAACTTCAGTCAAAAGTCAAAGTTGATGGAAATAATACTACTAACGTCATAAACTTAAAAAGTCTGCTATTATTACATTTTATATAACACATGGAATCATTATCACAAACACTTTGTTTAGACATAAAAATAACTATAAAAAACATGGTTGTCTGAATATTCAAAATAACATAGTAAACAATGGACTACATTAGAATACAAGTTTATATTACAAAAGCAATTACAAGTGCAAATTGGTGGATAAATCACAGACCAGTATGCTTCAAAGTTTAAATGATAGTTGCATTAAAAATAAGTTTTATCCCAATTATAGTCATAAAAATCTTAAGGTCCATTTTTTTTAGAAACATTTACAATTCATGTTAAATTTCAATATTTATTAAATATTAAAATTGCTATTTGGGATTTTTAGGAGTGCCATATTATTAAGCCAAAGAATTTATTCAAGAGAAGTAAATAATGGATATTTTTGGGAACATTAAAAAAAAAAAGTGACTTACGTATAATTAAAAGTAAACCAGTGTCATCTTCTTGGCAATAAAATAAAGTGAATATGAAACTTCATAACCAATACAGAGATTTAAAGCATAAATTTAATAGCTGGCAAGAATAACAACTAATAAAAAGGCTTGAGTGGTGGATTAGAACTGCAAATAAGGTATATACATAAGCGGGCTGCAATCACATAAGATCTTTGTTTGAAGCATACGAATCTGAAAATATATAATTCTATTATATCCAATAATGGCACCCAGTTATACAATGGCAATAATATTTCAAATGGATGGACAGAATATTTTTAGATTATTTTTTAAATAATGATACAAGAATGAACTGACGACTTTTAATGATTTATCTATTTTACCTAATTATTTAGATTTGGACATAGATCCAGTTTAATGAAGTCCATTTTTTTGTAATCTCAAAAATGCAAAAATCACAAGTCCATATCTGGAAAAGTTCTAAAATATGTTGGCAATGAAATAGAATCATGTACAGACTTATACTATCTGATCTTAGGAATGCTTCTAATGTTCTGATTATTAAAAATAAAGAGGATTGATAAAACTATAATAATTATCATGAAATGTCATTGTAATCCACTATAACAAAAATAAGTTCAAAGGTTTTATTAAAGAAATTGCTCCCAATCATAAATAAATGATTACTAGAGACTCAGTATGATTTAAGAGAATCAAAAAACATCATGTTAGCAAGACTAATGCAAGAAAAGGATAGGCACATAGGAGTTAATTTATAGAATGGACTTTGTTAATTTGGTCTAGGTGTTTGATCCAATTAATCAAATAGCTTTGTGGCAGTATTTGAAATTAGTTGGTTTTCAACCAAATTTTATTCTCATAATATAGCTTCTATATGATAAAATAAAAGGAAACGTTAATCTTAAAGGTGACAATTAAATGCATTTGAAATAAAAACTGCTGTTAAATAAGGATGTTGTTTTATTTGCTCCAATTTTGTTTTTGATTTCAAATACTATTGTTGCGTCAAGAATCATGAATGCTTCTAGATTTATGGTATCCAGAAGTTTATGTTATCTGCAGAATTTATTGTTTTGAATGAAATATATGAAGAATACATTAATTGAGTAATTAATGCTCAAAAGACTCAAGCCCTTTATCAGCATGTGATGGAAGAGTAGTTTTTTACTTGGATGGTTATCATCTTGAGAATAAAAAAGAATTTATTAATAACACTTAAAATAGAATTGTTTAGGTACAGCAAATAATCCAACGTATTGCTATTACTTTTAACAAGTTAAAAGAAAGAATATTTCAGTTTCATGGATATTACTACAAATAGATTTTTTTTTATGGAAGTGAAACTTGGATCCTCTACGGAAGTAATTTATGGGCATTAGAAGATTTTCATTTACAAATGCTATGTAAAATACTAAAAATAAGGTAACTAGATCAGAAAACCAACCATGTGACAATATAAAGTGTATTTGTTTACATAATAAAGATTATCTCACTCTCTAAAAAGTGTAGTATTATAGTTTTCATTGGGATGTTAAGGCTGAAGGTAGAATACAATCGAAAACTACAACTAGATAACGTGTTCAAGTTTTTCAAAAAGAAAAATTTGGCATAGAAAAGGAAGAATTACAAAATATCAAATAATATAGCATATTTGTCGTGAATGAATTAGTTTATATAGTCAACACAAAACTCTTCTCTAGTATATTATTTTGTATATAAATATATTTGGAGTTGGAATGGTCGTACTCGTTTGCAAATGGCTTGCTGCTGATCTTTTACATTACAAATGGCTTTTTTTTTTTAAAAAAATACATAAGAATAAATTCTCCATAAAATATTTAGATGAGATCCGATCCCGATGATGGCTCTAATTGGAGTTAAATATATATATTAAAAATCGATGTGTATGAGAATTATTTCGATTTGGTTATAAGTCAGTAATTTAAACTCCTGCTTATCAATATTAACTACTGTTTACTCTTTCATAAATAAAGATAAAAGTGATATCCAATACCTTTTTGTACAATGATATTAAAATTAACAGCTAATAAAACTAATCCATAAAGTTTAATTAATTTAATACTGCTATTTTATTCACTGGGTTTAATTTATAAGTTACTATGGCAACAGCTGAAAATTGCAACCAAACACAGTTGTCCAATATTAGGCAAGATATATTGACATGTAATATCATTTACGTAATTAAAAAACAAGAATTAGTAATATGTGTAATGAATTACCTTTAATATGCCCAAGCTAAAAATTTATACCTTTTCGCCCTTCAGTTTATAGAAATGATACATTTTGTTGCTGCTTGAACTTGTTACGGGATGGCAAGAGATAGAAAACTCCGACTGACGATAATCAAGTGTTAATCAAGATATTACTGGATGGCATAATAACTTTTGCGTTTGTATGTTCAGTCGGAGCAGGATAGAAATAAAGCGATCCTTGAGGTGGAGGGTTGCTGCAACACCAGCAGACCGCGCAGCAACAAATAATGGATGAAATAATTGCTATAGTTAATTCAATAACACTAATGATAAGAAGAAGTATATGCGAAGCTACTTCCACAGTTGCGCCTTCTCGACCATACGGTAACATTAGGGAAAGTATTATTCCAGGAACGCTTATACTCGATAATATTGCGGAAAAAACAGCCGAAATTATTGATAAAACCATAAACGCTACTATATGACCTGAATAAGTATATTTTTTGCTGCTAAAAATACCTATTATACCAGTGACGATGAACATTGTGCCGCACCAAATTCCTGTACCTATGATACTTAGTTCCGACTCTACAATAATGGAAAAAATTTGAAAACCTAGAGCTAGTACGCCGCAAACAATATGAGCAATCCCAAGCTTAAAAACAGTTTGACGAGCATATTTAGCAGTTTGAGGCCCTCCAGGAATTATTGTCACTGTAGCTAGCGGCTGCTGAGCTGCTGGAGTAGCCATTTAAATAAAATTTAAAAATAAAATAAAAGAAAGCAAATTGACGCTAAGCTTCCAACAAGTCGCGAATACCGGCGAAACTACAAAATTAAATGACGTCATTAAAAATAGAAGGTCGATTTTCAGCCTCCGTTTATTTTTTTCTTAATAAGCTTTCATTTTATAAAAAAAAAAAAAGTTATTTTATAATCCTTTAGCTTTATTTAAGATTAATTTGAAAGCTTATGTTTATATATAAAGGCTTGCGGTGAATGTTTTCCGCCTAGTTTTAACTTACTAAAAAAAAAAAAAACCCGTAATATTTTAATAAATCAATCATTAGTTTTTACAGATTTTCAGTTTTTGCTTTCACTGTTAACATCAGCAGTAGCCATTCCCAAACAGATATACGACCATTTCAACTCCAACAGAAAACGATTTAAAAAAACATCCGCCAGAGTTTAATAATACAAACAAGTGGATAAGTCTTCCTTTCATGCGTGGATTATTGCGCCATTTACATAATATATGTTCTGATACATTTAACATCAGTTTTTGAAAACCTACTAACTTAAATAAACTCCTAAATAATACTGAGGATAGTTTGTCTCCAGACCAGGCTTTCCTGATCGCTTACAGGATTAAAAGCAATGAACCTGCTTGTAAAGCAACTTATTATAGCGAATCGTGCACTAATAGCATCACTAAAACATTTAAAACTGTGCAAAAAAAGATCTGAGTGTGAAGTTGGTGTGCCTTGAATATGAAATAGAATCTGGCCATTGTTTCGATCCACACAATGTTAACATAGTGTGGGCAAAACGCATTGATTGGAAAAGAAAATTCAAAGAAGTTTGGTTCATTGTTAATAACACCTATATGATAAACAAAAAAAAAGTCTCTTGTATCACTTTATCCAGAAAGTAGAATATGTAAATCAACAAATTTACATATCAACTACCTTTTATTAAGTCATTATTTTCATTAAATAATAGTGTCAGTAGCTGAATTTGAGCATAATGAACTCAAGTTGAAGAAAACATTGATTGGTCTTACGATTTTGCTATTGTATTCTTTAAAATTTTATAGTTCATTCTTAAATGATAATTTCTAATGCCTTTATGTTATATTAGTAGAGGGCCCATTTAAGAATTTATGTAAAATAACAGCTTTTTATACATCTAATTTAGTTAATAAAAACCAATTATTTTTCCTTTTTCTGGATAATTATAATATTCAACTAAATATTCTGGGCATTCCTACAGAAAAGGTAGTCTTTATAATTTAAACTTAGCTTTAATTAATGCTTAGCATGCTTTGATGTATAAAATATCATACTCATAGCATTATTACTTCTTTAGAAATCCGAGCTTCGAAGTACACTTGAAAGGTCAGATCTCTAAAGAAGTAAGAATGCTATGATAATGATATTTCACATATCAAAATCATGCTAAGGATTAATAAACGTTATTTAAATTATAAAGACTACCTTTTCTGTATGAATTCCCATAACACTTAGTTGAATATCTAATTTAGTTTCAAAACTAACAGTATATGATCATTTTTCTTTATGCTTACATGAACTGTTAAAACAATAAAAACATTTTTTTCCACACAATATTGTCACCTGATATAAGATCTGGTAATGAATAGATGCTAGAAGGTTGTGTATCACAATCCTTATCCAGCACCTTTCCATCCAATATCCCCAGCCTAATTTCTAGCTTATGGCTTTTATCAATGAAAAGCCTTGAATTTAGGAACTGAATTATTGGATTCCCAGGATCTATCTCTTATGTTTTTGTTAACTGTGAATCTATCTTCAAATTGAAAACACCATAATGTTTTCAATCTGTATTAATTTGCCTATATAGTCATACAGATCTGAATCCAGTTCATTATATATTTTGGTGCCTTTAGTATTTTAATACAGTAATCTTTATTCTTTGGTTAGAATTTTTTTAAAACTAATAATTCATCACATGATCATCTTTTCTTATGTTTACATAAGTTGTTAAACCAGTTGAATTCCCCCCCCCCCACAGTAGTGCATTTAATTCAAGCTCTAATGATCAATAGATAGATGCTAAAAGGTTGAACGTCATAATCCCTATCCATTATCTTCCCATCCAATATCTACAGTCTATGGTTTTTATCAATGCATCAAAATATATATATAGATGCTGAACTGGATTCAGATCTGTATGACTATGAAGATAAATTAACTTGGATTGAAAACATCATGTTTTCAATATGGGCTGATAGGTTAATAAAAAGGTAAGAGATGGGTGCTGAAGTAGCAAATTAGATGCAAAGATCCAGGTTTACTGTTTCCAGATCCAAGGCTCATCATTATGAAAACCATAAACTAAAAACTACTTTGGGGGTATTGGATGGGAAGGCATTGGTTAGGGATTATGATGCAGAATCTTCTAACATCTATTAATTATTAGAACTTACACTAAGTAACACATAGTGCAAAAAATTTTTGCTTTTGTTTTAATTTAGTTGCAGTAGTTATTTTTCTGTAATGAAATATTCTATCTTTTAATTTGTTAAAAGCCACTGCAGTAAATTAGAGTCTGTGTTATACCTTGACATCTAAAATCACTTTTCTATTTTTAAAACTACTAAATTTTTTAAATTAGTTTATATTTTCAAGTTGATAACTATCCAAGCTAAAAATTGATCAGTATTTTTTTTTCATTACTCACTGATAAAGAAGTTTTCAACATTAATTATTAAACCAATGTTTTTATGCGTTAAAATATTAATGATATTGTTGTGTTTGGTCTGGATTATAGATCCAACTTACAGAAAAATAATACAAACACCTAAATTACAATTAATATAATCTTTATTATATCTACAAATATATATTTGACAAGAGAATATATACAATACTGAATATTATAGATTAACGTAAACTCTGAACTTTTATCCTACCACTTCCAGCTACACCAGTATAGCTCGCCTCATGGTTAGGGGGTATGACTCTTCTGGCTGTACAAGACAGATTGCCTCAAGTCAACAGTAGTCTTAGCAGCATCTGGCCCCTCTGTGGACTTGCCTAGCTGTGTGGACAAAAAATGTATTACTGCTGATCAGATTAGAAGAGCTTCCCTGGGAGAATGCATACTGTCTTTGTAGGTTAGACAGACATTCTCCTCCTGTTCTCACAAAAGGCTGACTATTTCTAGCCAGATCCCTTGACCTTACTGAAAACCTTCAGAATTAGTAAGCATCATTGCTTATATGTTTAGCTGTACATCAGCCTATTGGACAGCAGCAAACAATACTTAATCCTATCAGATAAAGGAAGAGTCTGAAATAGTCCACTTCTGAGGAAGGGAGGACTATAACAGATATTATGTAGGTTATCTTTTGAATTGGAAAAAGTCTCATGATTATCTTAAGAGTATAAATCCAAAATTCAAGAAAATGAAGTTTTATTTTCATTTTTAATCAATCCAATTTAAAAATTCTATCATAAAGTTTATCTCACATCTTGATCTCTGAGTCATTAACCCATTTATAAAACAATGTCAAAAGATCCTTATTATAAGAGAAAAATAGTGTTGGATCAATATACATTCTTATTTAACATGTTTTATTTCAAATACTATAATTTTTCTATATATATTAATAATACTTTCTCTTATTCCACCATGTAAAACTTTTTTAATGTGAGTAACCTTTGGAGGACAATCAGCTAATTTCAAACAATGGCATAGACTTTTCTGGTTAATTGAATCAAATGCCTTATATCAAATCAATAAAAACAATATATAAACCACTCTCTTTTGTTCTTAACACTTTTCTTGCATTTTTTACATAAAAAAAACCACATCTATTATAATTCTTTATTATCTACGACTACACAGTCTTTGAAAGCTATCCATCTATGACTGGAAGCAATGTGGTAAACAAGCTTCTTGAAAGTACTTTTCCTTTAGTAGATGGTAATGATATTCTATGATTATTACTGCAGTCTCATAAATTCCTTTAATTTTTAAAAATTGGAACAGTAGATGTATTTTTAAGATCAGATCTCCAAACTTCATGAGTCCATATATTCCTAAAATGTTCCAATATTTTTGAATACATCACCATATTTTTAAGATTTCTGCAGGTACTTTATCAGGACCTATATCTTTTTCATTTTGAAGATTCTAAATAACTGCTTTGACTTCACTAAGCTAGATATTGATAAATCTCAATTCCTATATTATTATTATTTAAAAGATGATCAAAGTTGTTGTATTTGATCTGGATCACAGACCTAACTTACAGAAAAATAATACAAACACCAGAGTTACAATTAATATAATCTTTAATATATCTACAAATATATATAATACAATAGAATATATATAATATTGAATATTATAGATTACATAAATTCTGGGTTCTGCCTACCGCTTCCATTTATACCTGATAGTTTGCCTCACGGTAAGTGGGTATGACTCGTCCGGCTGTACAAGACAGCTTGCCTTGAGCCAACAGTAGTCTTAGCAGCATCTGGTCCCTGTGGAACTTGCCTAGCTGCATAGGATAAATAGTGTAGTGCTATCATGGGAATGCTTACAGCTGTTTAGGTTAGTAGAGCTTCCCTGGGAGAATCCATACTGTCTTTGTAGGTTAGACAAACATTCTCCATCTACAGGTAGGGAGAATGACTCTTCTGGCTATACAAGACAGCTGGCCTCAAGACGTTCTCCCCTTATTCTCACAAAAGCTGACCACTTATAGCCAGATCCCTGACCTCATTGAAAACAATCGGATTCAGTGATCATCACTGCTTATTGGCTTGTATTAATCATTAGCTATGTGTTTAGCTGTATATCAGTCCATTGGCCAGCAGGAAACAATGCTTAATACAATCAGATAAGATGGAATCTGGAATAGTCCACTTCTGAGAGAAGGGAGGACTATAATAAAAGTATTTTTACCACCTTTTGGATTGAATAGAATTGTGATACTGTTTTTCAGGTATATTTTGCTTTCATTGCATTAGCAAAACAAAAAAAATAATAATAAAGTGACCTAGATCAATTAATATCTTACACCATTTGCAGTTTTAATCTACCAATTATATTTTAAGTGTTTTTGTCAGTCATTCAATTTCTATCTTTAAATATATATTCGTTACGAAGCTCCACATTTAATTTATTCTTCCAGGCACAAAATGTCAAGTTGCCTTTTAATGATGTCACTAGTAACAAAGTCATTGTCAGAAAAACAGTCATAATTCTTCTTTTTAAAAATCCCCAAAATTGATTTACTTATATGCATAACACACTCCTTAAGAGAATTTCATGCAATATAATATTAATATCATTTACTTTATCATGCTTACAATGATTCATATAATTGTAACTCGCTATTGGGGTTATAATTATAGCAAGCATTGTAAAAGTAATGAAGAAAGTAAATGATATTAATATTATATGGATTTGGCAATGCAATAAGAAAGATAAAGTTATAATTCTTCGTAAAGAATTTCATGAAAGATGAAGTTATAATTCTTCATAAAGAATTTCATGCCAGGAAATGATGACAACCCTGAAGTCCAAATTAAGCAATTTTATTATTTAATAGTTATTACAGTTTAGTACAATACTTCTAAAATGATTATCAATTTGCTTGAAAATTTGATTGGAATATGATCTATTTTTAATGGAACTATCATTTTGATATTGGAGCCTATTAACACGTGATCTGCCCAACAATCTGCACTTTTAAATGCTTATGTAATATGAATTTCTTTTGCTATGTGACTCCTAATTATATTACAATATATAAAATGTTACTGTTTTGAGCATGAATTTATCCAAATTCCTTTATAATAATTTCTCTCCCTAAGTAAAGTGGATTGACAGTCAATGCATGTATTACACAAAAATTCAGAAACACAAACCACTTGGGTTTACAGCACTAATATTATTTCCAACAACTTTTGATCAAGGTCTACCATTTGTATTAACATATGCATTAAAGTCTCCAAAACTAATTAAAAAATGATCCTTCAACAGCATTGTCGTAATAATGTTAATCAATGAGAAATTACTTTCTTTCTTTGAATTCTCTGAATATTAGTGCATATGGATTAATAAAATGATCACTAGCATCATTGTGCTAGCCAAGATTTAATACCATTAGCCTTTCATTGATTCATCAAAGAATTTCAAAAGCAGAAAATATTAAATTAGACTCCATAGCAAATCCAATATCATGCATTCTCCCTTTACTTGTTGATAATGTCCTTCCATAAAAATTTGTAGTCATCCGACTGATCTATTGAATTTTCTTTTTTTGGAAGATGAATTTCTGATAGGGAAAAGTATGTCAATCTTAGCTATCAGTGTTGTTCTTTGTTCTGATCTTGAAGAATAGGTATCATGTAAAGTTTTCATATTCTGTGTACCAGTATTAAAATAAAATAGATTTGTCAATTTACTACTATCACTGTACTTTGCACTTACTACTGAGAATATTATTTCTTTTGTTTAGTGAAAAGTCCACTAGGCATGGCAATCTGATTAGTCTGTGCCAAACAAGCCATTTTTAGATCACATTTGTTAGATTCCTTCCATTTCTATGCTAAGAAAAGAATCTCTAATGAGGTTGCCTAAATATATAACTTATCTAGTTGTATCTTTTGTATCAAATCCAGTTTCAACCCAATGTAACCCTGCTGCCATGAATAAATATTACACCTAAAGATTTGTCACTTACTAAACTGGTTTCTATCATTACTTTCTTGATTTTTGAGGCTTGAGCTAAAATAAATGAAATTGGAGTCAAAATTATCTGGACATGAATGTTACACAAATAGATAGTTCTATTGTCATAATCAACATTGGAAGATGACCATGTAGCATGAAAGATTGACTGAATGCTAACTTAAGTAACTGAAAAAGATGATGAGACAGAAAAGACAGTTTGCATCAGAAACAGTACATAGCCTTTGGTGAACCATTATACATAATTCTCTAAAGAAGCATGAATTGCTCCTGTTTAGGTATTGTTTATTTTTTCTTTTTAAAGACTATTCCACTAACGCTTTCCTGTAGATCCTGTTGGTATGTTGAGTATAGCTCCTGATTCTTTCGTTATTACGTATTAGAAATAAAAGATAATACATTTTAGTAAACAAGTGAAAAATCACATTTTTTAAACATTGCACATTTATTTTCCTAATAGAATTTTATAACATTTAGGATAACTACAATTTTTATTTACATGGATTAGTGAAGCGATTGAGTGATAAATTCTGAAGTCCAAGGTTCATGGATAATGGTTTCAGCTCTGACACTTCTGGTGTTCAAATATCTTATAAATTCTAAGCAAATAACTGTCTTCAATTATTATTATTTTTACTGGAGTTTAAACTAGTAAACATGTTCATAATATTAAAACAGGCAAAACTCACTATATATATTGCCACACACAACAAGCTAGAGTAATCAATGGATGCCAGAAGGCTTGTGGATAAAATCCCCATCTAATATGTAATATCTATTTTGATAATGGTACTATGATCAGCATAATAATGTTAAATAAAGAATATAATTATTATTCATGATCATAACAGTCTAGAACCATTTTCTCTCTACTCAATAGTAGAAAACCATTTTTGGTATCTTCCTTCCTGCATGAAAACTCTTACAATTGATATTTGTTTTGTGTTAATGTTCTGAATTATTTGTTTGGTTTTGTATATTTTCAAAAATAAAGATAGGTTTATTAAAATTTTGATTCCATTTTTTTTTCTGCCTGCATGTATAAAACCTGTCATAAAAGTTTTCTACTTTATATTTCTTTATTGTTCTGAATTATTTGTTTGGTTTTGTGTATTTCTAAGAAAAGGATACGATTATTAAAATTTTGATTCCATTTTTTTTCTGCCTGCATGTGTAAAACCAGTCATAAAAAAATTCTACTTTATATTTCTTTATTGTTCTGAATTATTTATTTGTTTTTTTTTTTCTTTTTTTTACATGGGGTATGCAGAGAGACTGACAAATGTTTTATCATGGCAATTAAAGATCGTACAGCAGCGACACTTCTAATTTGGTGGATTCACAAACTGGGGTCGCACTTACAAAAGAACTAACTTGAAATTAAAAATGAGAAATTAACCAAAAATTCACACTAAAAACCCACAATTAAGTAACAACAACTAATTTCAAATTTCAACAACAAACTTTTTAAATGCAGAATTAAGTAACAACAATAACAAATTTCAAATTTTAACAACAAACTTTTTAATGAGACAAAAAAAGAGATATTTTTATACACCTGCAGAATTCAATAGGATACGCAACCAAAATCTCCAAAGGCAGCAATAGAATAGCTTTCGTTTGGGACACATTGCAAAACATGTTTTTGTGCACGTTTAAAATCACATTTTTCAATGAGAAATAATACTCAGATCACAAGGTTTATTTGATGTTCACAAAATTATTACTTTAGTGGGTATGTGAAAAGGCCTCTTATCTTTTCTTTGTTGCAGGAATAGTACACAAGTACCAAAAGAAACATACACACATACTCAGATAATTATCTTAACCATTAAAGTCAAATATCCCAATTTGAAATCTTAAATAACAAATGTCTCTTTTCTTTTTGTCTACAGTAACAGTTTATTATTTAAAATTCAGTTAGGAAATCTCTTTTTCTATAGATAGAAATTATGGCCATTGACTTACCGTTAAGCTTTAAGTATTTACATAGATGATTGACTATCGTAGAAGTCCGGGTTTTTTTTCGATGAGTAGTCTGCAGTATTGGTTTATGGTTTCATTCTGGTATTACTTCCATATCTCTGATCCATATTTAAGTAATGCTAGATGAATGTTTAGGTGACTACCGAGAGAAGGTGCCAGTGAATGATCTGTGTCTACTCATCCATGGATAATAGATTCAGTTTAGTAGTCCCAGGTGATAGCATTTTATGACAGCTTTGAAAATGCTGCACACAAGAACATCCAGAAAAACACAGGTGAAAAGATCACTTCTAAACTTGTCCACTCCTTTTATACACATGATCATTTTGTGAGAAGTCCTGTGCATATTTTCTTTATCTTTTGTTTTATTATTCTATAATCTACTACATTCCTTGTTAGCTTTTAGTTACAAAGACTTTTTTTTTATTAATTATTTCAGCCATCTATAATTAGTATTAAGAACATCATTTTGATTTTAATCTCTTGCATTTATAACTTTTTTTTTACCTGAATAACTAATTTATATGCACTTACATTCCTTCCAATATTAACATTATTTTGATTACATAAATTTTAAACACAAATAACTTTCATTGAACACTCACAAAAAAAATCCACTAATAAAAAAAAAAAAAAACTAAATTAAGTTTATTGATTATTTTTAAATTTTACTTGTTAACTCTTACTCAATGTCAATATACTTGTACCATATATATGTAAATGGTACAATGTTCCCATGCTAGGAAACAAGAATAAAATGTGTTTTAACTTATTTTATTCTTAATACATTTTAAATTTGTATTCTGTGAGTTTTTTTTTTTATATATTAGCATTACTGATATATTTTTAATTAGACCAATCACAAGTGTCATGTGGCTTTAAAGGCCACGTTTTTAGGGTCTAAGATAGCAGGATGAGAAATAGTTCCATATTCACCTGTGTCCTTTGCACTCATGTGTAAGACTAACAATAAGAAACCCAGGTCTAAGCACATACAATCATTGCTCATTCTTTTG
Source organism: Epiperipatus broadwayi (assembly GCA_028023455.1). NCBI lineage: Eukaryota > Metazoa > Onychophora > Udeonychophora > Euonychophora > Peripatidae > Epiperipatus > Epiperipatus broadwayi. Next base: position 2,031,585 of record JAQFVV010000126.1, on the reverse strand, counting down.
AGACTAAACTTTTTATGCTCTTGGTCCATCCTCCCATTTCCTGGGATCCTGCTCTTATAGGACTGATGGGCATTTAAGGATGGTCTTATGTTACATATTGGCATAACAAGGACTCAGGGCTGTGATCCCCCTCCCTTCAGTATCCACCTATCTGATCGACACTGTGAATTAACATCTAAATCAGCTGCAATCATTTTCTTTTCCGTACATCTAAAATTTTTTTTTTATAGTCTAGTTAAAAGTCTTCTAATTATTAGTTTCTCCAGATATCTGTGATCTGAAGGGTGTAATATGGCACAATTTATCTCTTAATTCTATCTATCTGCATAACTGGTTGATGGCCAAGGTGATAGCGATTGAACCCCCTCCCTGTGTTGCTCGTACCACTCTCAACTTTACAGCAAAATCTCCCTTGTATTTATTTTGACTTCTAAACTTTTTCCCCGGGATGGAGATCTTGCATGAATTCTCTTCCCTTTATTTTTAGCTGGGGACCCCTATAATTTCTTTGATTTTCAGGAATATCAGTAAACACCATAGTGTTCAGTTGTAGTTAACCCTCCTGGTTTGGTATTTTGTTAATGTATTTAGGGCTTGACTCTTCCTCTCCAGCCTTGTTACTCTTGAAAGCACTAAGTAATTCTGCAATCTGTTCTACCATCTCACATCTGGTGCTTATCAACAGATGCCCTACTAGATTAGGAAAATTTTGCCATATAATCTTTATAGTCTGTTTCTCTGTCAACCTGCACTCTGTCAGCACTTGTAGTTTCACTACTTGTTTCTGAAAAAATGACACATAATGCTTTTTCTGTATTTTTATATTGGACTATTTCCATCATCTAATATGTGTGTTGAATATCTTTAGAAAAGTTTAATTTTCAGTTAAATATTCCAAATGCATTCAACTGTTAGTAATATCACAGCAAACAGGTTAGTATATGCACCAACTGTTAGTAATATCACAGCAAACAAATGTTAATATCACAGCAAACAGGTTAGTATATGCACTAACTGTTAGTAATATCACAGCAAACAGGTTAGTATACGCACAATGTTTCGAGAGGTATTTTTCTCCCCTCTTCTTCAGGTGTTGCTGGCCTGACCAGTGACAGTACTAGCATGGGATTTGAACCTGGGTCCTTAGATTCTTGATTATTAAAATTTAAGGTAACGTTCTAACCAACTGAGCCATCCTGCCAAAGGATACAGTATGTAGTAATTTCATATACTTATCTATGAGGCTCCTCCTGATTTCTCCACTTTTTCCTCAGAGCAAAATTGATTAGTGATTTCCATACATTATGTATATTCACACTAGGTTGGCTTATGGGATTTTTTGCCATTGTCATGTGAGCAGCTTCTTTAAATGTTCTTCTTTGTACCTTTTCTTCTTTATCCAATATTTTTGTATTTTCCCAATTGAATGTATGTTCATTGGTCCATACATGGTCTGCTACCTTAGACACAACTGTTTTCTCTCTTCTAATCATCAGTTTATGTTCTTGCAAGCGCTTTTGAATGGGACGACTGGTCTCACCAATATATGTTCTTCCACATTCACATAGTATTTCATAGATGCAGTTTTTTCTTTGCAGCATTTCAAGTTTAGGCTTTGTAGATGTTAGAATTCCTCATAGTGTGGTATGGCTCTGAAAAGCTGTTCTGATGTTATACTGATTGCAGATTTTCCTTAATTTGTCTGCTATTTTTGGAATATATGGATACACTACAGTACCAATAATTGTCTTTTCTCTTGATGGTTCTTTTGGTTGTCTGTTTAATGTTTTCTTAATAACAGCAGATGGATAACCATTTTTCTTAAGAGTTTGTTCTATATAGATCTTTTCTTTTTCCAAATCACCAGTTTCTGAACAAACTTCTTTTGCTCTGTCCCACAGTGATAGTATAACTCCATGTTTTGTGTTTCTGGTGTGATTAGATGTATAGGCTAGGTATTTTCCTGTATGTGTAGGTTTTCGGTAAACTGTAGTTTTGATTTTGCCATGAGGGAGTCTTGTCACAAGAACATCTAAGAATGCCAATTTTTGTTCTTGTTCTGGTTCTATTGTAAATTTAATTGAAGGGGATATGTTGTTGATGTGTGTCCAGAAAGTTTGTAGCAATGCTTCACCATGTGGCCATACAATAAATGTATCATCCACATAGTGAAGCCAAACTTTAGGTGGATAAGGAGTAGTTTTTATGGCTGTGGTTTCAAGTTCTTCCATGTAAATATTGCTAATCAGGGGAGACAATGGTGAGCCCATAGCCATTCCTTGATTTTGTTGGAAGAACTCAGTGTTATATTGAAAGTAGGTTGTTTTTATACAGAAAGTTAATAGTTCCATTATGCTATCAATAGGAAGAGCTGTTCTGGTTTGTAAACTATTATCATCATTTAACCTTTTTCTTACAATAGACAATGCTTCTTCACATGGTACATTTGTGAATAAACTTTCCACATCAAAACTTACCAGTAAGTCAGTTCTTTCAATTTTCATGTTCTTGATTAATTCTACAAAGTGTCTAGAATCCCTGACAAATTATTGGGTCTTGCATGCCAAAGGACTTAGAACTTTGAGAAGAAATCTTGCCAAATTCTGGCAAGGTGAATCTCTAGAACTAACAATAGGTCATAATGGAACATGATCCTTATGGATTTTAGGTAGACCATAAAGATGAGGAATTTTGCTGAAATATGATGTTATTTTACTCTTTTCTGAATCAGTGAAGTACTTGCGATGCTTTCTGAGTAATGCTTGTAACTTTGTTTCCGTACTTGGTATCGGATCTTTTGCCACTTTTCTATATTGGCCAGCTGTGAGAAGTTCTTGTATTTTGTTGTCATAATCAGTTGTATCCATTACAACTGTTGCATTGCATTTGTCAGCAGGGAGAATAATTATAGATTTATCTGCTTTGAGAGATTTAATTGCTTTCCTCTCCTCATAGGATATGTTTGACTGCAATTTTTGTTGCTTGTCAAGTGTTCTTTTTATTCTCCAGTGCAATTCTGCTGCTTCTTCTAAAGACAATTTTTGAGTGACTTCCTCAGTGGCTGCCATTATATCTAATAAGGGGATATTAGATGGTGTTACAGCAAAGTTTAATCCTCTTTCATGAACAAAAATTTCAGTATCTGTTAGATGTTTAGAACTTAGATTTTTAACAGATGAAGCTGTTACATTGCTTGGTACATTATGATTTTTGATATGTCCATGTAGGTTAGCAAGTTTCTTCTTTTGACATTATTTTATTTTTCCATGTAATATAGAATATGATTTTCTTACTGCTTGAAAAACTCTCATGTAGTCATCGTCAGTAAGTTTATTTTTTAGAAGACATTCTACAGTATTAATTGAATGCATTGTTTGATACTTAGAAAACCTTTGAGCATTTATTCTTTCTTTTAACAGAGCTTCACTTGCTCTCTGAGTAATTTTCTCAGCTCTGTGAGAGTGAATTGGAGGTTTTAGTTGCAAACCTTTAGAAATTATCCCTTCCGATTTACATTTACATAGGAAAGTTAAATGATTTTCTACTTTGGCCAGCTTTAGACATAGTTTTTTATAATGTCTAAAGTTTAATATAGTATCGGGTCCATACCGAATACTTAGTGTTTTTCTGAAGGTTTGTGATAATGGTGTTCTAGCTGTATTTTTATATTGGACTATTTCCATCATCTAATATGTATGTTAAATGCCTTTAGAAAAGTTTAATTTTTAGTTAAATATTCCAAATGAATACAACTGTTAGTAATATCACAGCAAACAGGTTAGTATATGCACCAACTGTTAGTAATATCACAGCAAACAAATGTTAATAATATCACAGCAAACAGATTAGTATATGGACTAACTGTTAGTAATATCACAGCAAACAGGTTAGTATACGCACAACATTTCGAAAGGTATTTTTCTCCCCTCTTCTTCAGGTGTTGCTGGCCTGATCAGTGACAGTACTAGCATGGGATTTGAACCTGGGTCCTTAGATTCTTGATTATTGAAATTTAAGGTAACGCTCTAACCAACTGAGCCATCCTACCAAAGGCAACAGTATGTAGTAATTTCATATACTTATCTATGAGGCTCCTCCTGATTTCTCCACTTTTTCCTCAGAGCAAAGTTGATTAGTGATTTCCATACATTATGTATAGTCACACTAGGTTGGCTTATGGGATTTTTTGCCATTGTCATGTGAGCAGCTTCTTTAAATTTTTTTCTTTGTACCTTTTCTTCTTTATCCAATATTTTTGTATTTTCCCAATTGAACATATGTTCATTGGTCCATACATGGTCTGCTACCTTAGTTACATCTGTTTTCTCTCTTCTAATCATCAGTTTATGTTCTTGCAAGCACTTTTGAATGGAACACCTGGTCTCACCAATATATGTTCTTCCACATTCACATGGTATTTCATAGATGCAGTTTTTGCTTTGCAGCATTTCAAGTTTAGGCTTTGTATATGTTAGAATTCCTCGTAGTGTGGTATGGCTCTGGAAAGCTGTTCTGATGTTATACTGATTGCAGATTTTCCTTAATTTGTCTGCTATTTTTGGAATGTATGGATACACTACAGTACCAATAATTGTCTTTTCTCTTGATAGTTCTTTTTGTTGTCTGTTTAATGTTTTCTTAATAACAGCTGATGGATAACCATTTTTCTTAAGAGTTTGTTCTATATAGATCTTTTCTTTTTCCAAATCACCAGTTTCTGAACAAACTTCTTTTGCTCTGTTCCACAGTGATAGTATAATTCCATGTTTTGTGTTTCTGGTGTGATTAGATGTATAGGCTAGGTATTTTCCTGTATGTGTAGGTTTTCGGTAAACTGTAGTTTTGATTTTGCCATGAGGGAGTATTGTGACAAGAACATAATGTATGGAAATCACTAATCAACTTTGCTCTGAGGAAAAAGTGGAGAAATAGGAGGAACCTCATAGATAAGTATATGAAATTACTACATACTGTTGCCTTTGGCAGGATGGGTCAGTTGGTTAGAGCGTTACCTTAAATTTCAATAATCAAAAATCTAAGGACCCAGGTTCGAATCCCATGCTAGTACTGTCACTGGTCAGGCCAGCAACACCTGAAGAAGAGGGGAGAAAAATACCTCTCGAAATGTTGTGCGTATACTAACCTGTTTGCTGTGATATTACTAACAGTTAGTGCATATACTAACCTGTTTGCTGTGATATTATTAACATTTGTTTGCTGTGATATTACTAACAGTTGGTGCATATACTAACCTGTTTGCTGTGATATTACTAACAGTTGAATGCATTTGGAATATTTAACTAAAAGTTAAGCTTTTCTAAAGACATTCAACACACATATTAGATGATGGAAATAGTCCAATATAAAAATACAGCTAGAACACCATCATCACAAACCTTCAGAAAAACACTTTACACATTATGAAAAACTATGTCTAAAGCTGGCCAAAGTAGAAAATCATTTAACTTTCCTATGTAAATGTAAATCGGAAGGGAGAATTCCTAAAGGTTTGCAACTAAAACCTCCAATTCACTCTCAGAGAGCTGAGAAAATTACTCAGAGAGCAAGTGTAGCTCTGTTAAGAGAAAGAATAAATGCTCAAAGGTTTTCTAAGTATCAAACAATGCATTCAATTAATACTGTAGAATGTCTTCTAAAAAATAAACTTACTGACGATGACCACATGAGAGTTTTTCAAACAGTAAGAAAATCATATTCTATATTACATGGAAAAATAAAAGAATGTCAAAAGAAGAAACTTGCTAACCTACATGGGCATATCAAAAATCATAATGTACCAAGCAATGTAACAGCTTCATCTGTTAAAAATCTAAGTTCTAAACATCTAACAGATACTGAAATTTTTGTTATTGAAAGAGGATTTAAACTTTGCTGTAACACCATCTAATATCCCCTTATTAGATATAATGGCAGCCACTGAGGAAGTCACTCAAAAATTGCCTTTAGAAGAAGCAGCAGAATTGCACTGGAGAATAAAAAGAACACTTGACAAGCAACAAAAATTGCAGTCAAATATATCCTATGGGGAGAGGAAAGCAATTAAATCTCTCAAAGTAGATAAATCTATAATTATTCTCCCTGCTGACAAATGCAATGCAACAGTTGTAATGATACAACTGATTATGACAACAAAATACAAGAACTCCTCACAGCTGGCCAATATAGAAAAGTGGCAAAAGATCCGATACCAAGTATGGAAACAAAGTTACAAGCATTACTCAGAAAGCATCACAAGTACTTCACTGATTCAGAAAAGAGTAAAATAACATCTTATTTCAGCAAAATTCCTCATCTTTATGGTCTACCTAAAATCCATAAGGATCATGTTCCATTATGACCTATTGTTAGTTCTAGAGATTCACCTTGCCAGAATTTGGCAAGGTTTCTTCTCAAAGTTCTAAGTCCTTTGGCATGCAAAACCCAATCATTTGTCAGGGATTCTAGACACTTTGAAGAATTAATCAAGAACATGAAAATTGAAAGAACTGACTTACTGGTAAGCTTTGATGTGGAATGTTTATTCACAAATGTATCATGTGAAGAAACATTGTCTATTGTAAGAAAAAGGTTAAATGATGTTAATAGTTTACAAACCAGAACAGCTCTTTCTATTGATAGCATAATGGAACTATTAACTTTCTGTATAAAAACAACCTACTTTCAATATAACACAGAGTTCTTCCAACAAAATCAAGGAATGGCTATGGGCTCACCATTGTCTCCCCTGATTAGCAATATTTACATGGAAGAACTTGAAACCACAGCCATAAAAACTACTCCTTATCCACCTAAAGTTTGGCTTTGCTATGTGGATGATACATTTGTTGTATGGCCACATGGTGAAGCATTGCTACAAACTTTCTGGACACACATCAACAACATATCCCCTTCAATTAAATTTACAATAGAACCAGAACAAGAACAAAAATTGGCATTCTTAGATGTTCTTGTGACAAGACTCCCTCATGGCAAAATTAAAACTACAGTTTACCGAAAACCTATACATACAGGAAAATACCTAGCCTATACATCTAATCACACCAGAAACACAAAACATGGAGTTATACTATCACTGTGGAACAGAGCAAAAGAAGTTTGTTCAGAAACTGGTGATTTGGAAAAAGAAAAGATCTATATAGAACAAACTCTTAAGAAAAATGGTTATCCATCAGCTGTTATTAAGAAAACATTAAACAGACAACAAAAAGAACCATCAAGAGAAAAGACAATTATTGGTACTGTAGTGTATCCATACATTCCAAAAATAGCAGACAAATTAAGGAAAATCTGCAATCAGTATAACATCAGAACAGCTTTTCAGAGCCATACCACACTACGAGGAATTCTAACATCTACAAAGCCTAAACTTGAAATGCTGCAAAGAAAAAACTGCATCTATGAAATACTATGTGAATGTGGAAGAACATATATTGGTGAGACCAGCCGTCTTATTCAAAAGCACTTGCAAGAACATAAACTGATGATTAGAAGAGAGAAAACAGATGTGTCTAAGGTAGCAGACCATGTATGGACCAATGAACATACATTCAATTGGAAAAATACAAAAATATTGGATAAAGAAGAAAAGGTACAAAGAAGAAAATTTAAAGAAGCTGCTCACATGACAATGGCAAAAAATCCCATAAGCCAACCTAGTGTGACTATACATAATGTATGGAAATCACTAATCAACTTGGCTCTGAGGAAAAAGTGGAGAAATCAGGAGGAACCTCATAGATAAGTATACGAAATTACTACATACTGTTGCCTTTGGCAGGATGGCTCAGTTGGTTAGAACGTTACCTTAAATTTTAATAATCAAGAATCTAAGGACCCAGATTCGAATCCCATGCTAGTACTGTCACTGGTCAGGCCAGCAACACCTGAAGAAGAGGGGAGAAAAATACCTCTCGAAACATTGTGCGTATACTAACCTGTTTGCTGTGATATTACTAACAGTTAGTGCATATACTAACCTGTTTGCTGTGATATTATTAACATTTGTTTGCTGTGATATTACTAACAGTTGGTGCATATACTAACCTGTTTGCTGTGATATTACTAACAGTTGAATGCATTTGGAATATTTAACTAAAAATTAAACTTTTCTAAAGACATTCAACACACATATTAGATGATGGAAATAGTCCAATATAAAAATACAGCTAGAACACCATCATCACAAACCTTCAGAAAAACATAATGCTTTTTTGTTCTACATTTTTCTTGTGCCACATTATTCTTAATCCTCTCTTGGTGGTTCTCATTCCAGTAGCACTTGATTAATGTTTGCCCATCTGAGTGAAGTTATCTGGTTTCTTAAACAAAGATTTCCACCAAGCTTGTGCCGACCCTTGTAAATGACATTACGACTGTTAATTTAACATCTTCCAACATCAAGTTTATTGCAAAGTACCTCTCTAGGCTATTTAGATGTTCCATCAGTGATTCTTCATCCTGCCCATAAAATTTTTGATTTCAAAAAGGGATTTACCACACTAGGCACATTTTTTCTATTTTCTAGAAGTTTTATCTCCTGACTTCCCTACTTTCAGATCCAAATACTATCAATTCTGTGCTCTGTGTCCCATTTTCTATTTTCTTATTTACTACATTTATTAACTCTTCTTTGATTTCTTAGTATTTACTCTTATCTCTTCTTTCACTTCTCTAATCATTTCCGCCATTTCTTTTTTCATTTGTTCCTTGAACTCACTTATTTCTTGCTTTATATCTTCTTTGAATTCAGTTATTAATTCATACAATAGTTTTTTTTATTAAGGGATCCATGCCCTTTTTCAATTCTTTTTCAAATTCACCCATGGTTTCAGTATCTTTACTACTTCTCAATTTCATATATTTTCCTGTTTGACTTATTTTTGGAATAATAAAACAAAATCTTAATTTTGTTAACTGTTAAAACAATATAAATTCAATACTTTATTTTATTTGCTTTTCTAATAACTTCGTATGCCAACATCCCCTCTCTTTTGTGACCTTATAATCCCCCATCTATATCTGCCTTTACCTTCATTACTAGCCTTCGATTGATTTTACTTATCTTTTATTATCTAATTTATGCATTATTATTTTGTTTTAATATACGATCCTAAAAATTCCCCCTCCCCTCACTCTACTTTTCCAAGAGAGAAAAAAAACTTTTAAATCTCACACAGTAACTTTTGTTTTGGCCAGAGTCAGTAGATTCACTGATTCTGTGTGAAGCATGTTGTAATTTATAAAGCAAATGCTTACAAAGATTGAGATTATGATTTCCCATCAATTAGTTATTTTATTTGAAAAAATAAATAAAACAAAAGCTTGTTTAGATCTTATTAGCACGCTCTTAATTTTACATATTTGTAAATACAAACTATATCTATAAGTCACGTGACATCTTTCTATGTTACTATTATTATTTTGCTGTTGGGGCTTTGTCTAAATTAAATGGCTAAGTCTATTAATATATGGATGTATCTGAATTAAATTCAGGCCCATATTATTTTTTCAGTTGGAATGGTGTCTAAAATTTCAGATCTTCTTAACAGTTAACTGTTAGATAAATGTTCAGCTTGAGTTGGTTTTTTGAATCTGATGTTTTAGTTCCTCACTGAAAAGAGCCATAGCTCAAAACCAGTCTGGGGATAGGGACATTCCTAGATAAAGATGATTTGAAAGTCTTCTAGTAGTATTTATCATAAATAAAATTAAAACAAAAGCTTGTTCAGAGCTTATTAGCATGCTCTTAATTTTACATATTTGTAAATACAAGCTATATATATATATATCATTTGACATCTGAATTTCTATATTCTATTATTATTTTGCTGTTGAAGACTTTAGCTAAATTAAACGGCTAAGCCTATTAATGTATGGAGTATCTGAATTATGTTCAAGACCATATTATTTTTTCAGATGGAGAGCTGACTTTAAAGGCATGTAGATGTCTAAAAGTTTCAGATCTTCTTAACAGTTAACTGTTAGATAAATGCTTAGCTTGAGATAGTATTTGAATCTGGTGTCATAGTTCCTCCTCACTGAAGAGAACCATAGCTCGAAAATTACATATTTGCAAATACAAGTGATATATATAAATCATGTGACATCTTTCTATATTACTATTATTGTTTTGCTATTGGGGTTTTGGCCAAATTAAGTGCGTAAGCCTCTTAATATATGCAGTATTTGAATTAAGTTCAAGCCCATATTATTTTTTCAGTTGGAGAGCTGACTTTAAAGACGTACATGTCTAAAAGTTTCAGATCTTTTTAACAATTAATTGTTAGATAAATGCTTAGCTTGAATTGGTTTTTTAATCTAGTGTCTTAGCTCCTCACTGAAGAGAACCGTAGCTCGAAAACGGTCTGAGGATGGGGACAATTGTAGATAAAGATGATTTGAATGTCTTTGCTTGTAATAGTATTTATCATAAAAAAAACAACTTAAAACTAAAGCTTGTTTAGAGCTTATTAGCACGCTTTTAATTAAATATATATTACAAAAAAAATCAAGTCATATGTCATATGATGTAATTTGAAAAGCTTGTATTACAAATGTTATATAATGAACTTGCACATAGCTCATAACAATCTTTTCATAGTATCCCCAACCTCAGATCAGTTTCTGCTACTGGCTTCCTCGGTGAGGCGCTAGGAAATTAAGCATTAGATTTAAAATACCAAGCCAAGCTCAGCACTTTATCTAATGGATAACTATTAAGTATAAAATCTGAAATTTTAAGAGATTCATATGTCTTCCAATCCAGCTATCTAATATATCAATATATGGTGTATCTGAATTTGGTTCAGTCCCACATGACTATTTAAATTAGATAGATTGGAAGACATGTGGATGTCTAAAAATTTCAGATTTCCTACTTAATAGTTATCCATTAGTTAAAGTACTGGGCTTGACTTGGTATTTTAAATCTAATGCTTGAATATCATAGCGTCTCACTGAGATCGTTATATAATATATATATAAAGAAGGAAAATTATTTGCAAATTGCATGCATGCTGAAATAATGTGATGAGAGTGTTTCTATGCTGTTGGATTGTTACAATATGATGGGATTGATATAAAAAATGGACTGATGAAAACAGAAATTTGAAAATATATACATATTAATTTTATCCACATACATAGTTTCTTGGGTTGTCATCTGATCCTTCGTGTTAGCCGCCAGAGGCGCGATTTCTAACTGAAAAACACATTAATATATAGTTCCCGGGATAGCGATTCTCTATTAATATTGACTTTTTTTTTTGGTTTGTTTACAAAGTTTACTTTTTTTCGTTTCTGAATTATTTTTCCCAAATAATATTTTTGACGATGGGATAATAGTTTTTTTTTTTTTTTTTACCAAAGGGTCTTTTTTGGTGTGTGTTCAAATAGTAATTTGTGGTTTTTTTTAAAAAAAATAATATTAGTTTTTGTAAAATTGGATTGACAAAATTCAAGAGAGAACGGGGTTTTATGATGGATCTTTAAATAATAATTTACGTTACTTTGATAGGTTTACATTTGATTGCCGAAAAAATTATTGGGAGAAGTGTTTTTTTTTTTTTTTTTTCGCGCGCGTGTGTTTATGTTTAAATAAAATTTAAAACCTTTACTTTTATCGGTTTACATTTGATGGATGACCGATTGGACTTCCTTTCGTTTATAAATTATGGTTTTGGTTCTACAAATAAATATTTTTGACAATGGGACGATAATAGTTGTTGTTTGTTTAATTTTTATTGACAAGAGCGGGTGTTTTTTTTGGTGTAGATTCAAATAGTAATTTGGGTTACGTTTAAATAATAAGTTGCGGTTTTAATTTGATCGGTTTACATTTGATTCCCGACACTAATTACTGGGGTGTTTTTTTGTGTGTACGATTGTAGACAACAATTATTGGGAGAAGGGGTGTAACCGTTTAAAGAATAGTAGTTTACGTTACTTTTAGTAGTGGTGTACATTTGATTGCTGACAATAATTAGTGAGAGGGGTGGGTGTTTTTTGGTGATTGGCGACAACAATTATTGGGAGAGAGAGTTTTGCGTTTTGTTTTTGTTCGTGTGTATGTTTAAATCAAAATTTAAGTTACTTTTATCGGTTACCATTTGATTGAAAACCGATTTGACTTTCTTTTTTTTTTTTTTTCGTTTATAAATTATTTGGGTTTTCCCAAATAATATTCGATTTGACAATGGGACAATAATAGTCTAGGTTTCTTTAATTTTGATTGACAAGAGCGAGTCTTTTTCGGTGTACGTTTGAATAGTAATTTGGGTTATGTTTAACTAATAATTTACTGTCTTACTTCGATTGGTTTACATTTGATTGGCCAGGACAATTAGTGGGAGGTTTTTTTTTGTTTTTTCTATACGATTATAGAATAATTGACGTTCCTTTTATTTGACCGTTTGATTGCCGATGACAACAATTATTGGGAGAAGAGGGGGTTTTGGGGTTACGTTTAAATAAAAATTTTAGTTACTTCTTTTATTTTACATTTGATTGCTGATGCCAACAATTATCGGGAGAAGAAGGGATGTACGTTTAAATAAAAATTGAAGTTACTTCTTTTATTTTTGACAATTGACGAAGGTCATTTAGAATCCCTCAAACAAGCTTGTCTTTACGAAGTGAACCTTTCCGTCGGCAGATGTTTTCGGACCTCAAATCTGCATATATTTGCCGCACAATCCAATCTTTTCTTTCAGCAGCAGGATGTTTTTTTCTGCTGTAGAAATATTCCAGCGCTGGCCCGTGTCTGGCAGTTCCCATCTTTTCCAAGTTTTCTGTTGTGGGAATTAGCCGTACTTTTTGTCTCGGAAAATTTCTCGCTAAAACGTGACTCAAAGCGTGATTTTTAAATTTTTACGCTATTCTACCCTAATTGAAAATTTAGGAGGAATACAAATTTATGAGGAACAATCACGATACTGTTAAAATTGATAAAATGTAACAGTACATCGATTGGTCTTAAAAAAAACAAGGCACCGATGAAAATTTAAATAATCGTGACACGATCAAAATAAACACCCTAGTACGATATTGTTACATCAAATACATAACGCAGCATTACGATATAGTGCGTGGCACAAACAACTACGACATTTTCCTCTGCTTTTAGCATCGGAAAAAGCCACACCGTTAGCCGCTAAGCCGAGTTAACACTCTTTCTAGATTTTATCGTAGAAAGGAGACTTAACTTCCGAGTTAATACTCTACCTTTTAGCGTAGAAAGTAGACTTAACTCCGAGTTAACAATCTTTCTAGGATTTCTTTTAGAAAGAATGCTTAAAGGCTTGGGTGCGGCCACGGAAACGGCATATTTCTAGAAATTTAGCTAGAAATCGCGCCTCTGGCGGCTGACACGAAGGATCAGATGACAACCGTTTCTTGATATTAATATCCAAGTTTCATGAATTTAGAATGGCTCACACCTGCTCTTATGTGGACAATGAAAACTACTCAAGTAATATTTGTAGAGTCATTGTAACAGTTCATATTTTTGGAATCATGATTTCTACTTATTTCACAGTGCTATATTTTAATCTCATTTATTTAATTTTTCTTTATTCTCCAAATGAATATTATGAATATAATATTTTGTTGTTAACCATTCAGATCTCTGCTATACATAAGCCTACATTTCGAGCATAATTATAAGCAACTGTTTTAAATGTTACTTTAACAGATCATAGACTTATCTTCTAACTTAATAAGATTTATTAGGTTTATTAGAAATATCAATTAAAATGTAAAAAAATTCCTCATTCATGGCTAATATTGCTATTTTATTAGCAGCTAAATTGTACTTCGTCATTCTGCATTCTGGCTTTTATATTAAGAATAAGTAATATTCTTGGTTACACATCTAACAAATTTGCTAATAATATTAAGAAATGAGGAGTATCAGATTACATGTGTCCTTTTATCTTTTTATATTCAATATTCTTTTCTTCTTCTTGCATTGTTTATATTAAATACCTTTCAAAAATTTTAAATTCTTTTTTGAATTTTTCGCAATACTTTATGCAATTCGATGTAGCAATCATAGTAAGATATATAAAATTCAGTTGCATTATAGAATTTCTCTTTATTTACACATACAATACAGTTTTTATGAAATTCATATATACACATATATACTACCATACATTTACAATTATTTTTATAACAATTTGGTCTTAAAAGTGGATAGAAAACATTCCCGACCTTGCGTGAGAGTGAAGTAATGAAAATTATAGTACAGAAATATTATTCATTATTGGATAATCTCTAGTTTAATGAGTGACTAATAAAAATTATTACTACACAATTATATATGTTTATATATGAAGATATTCGAAATAAAATCTAAGAAAAAATTGATCAAGACACAACTATTATTTACAATTAAATACTTTTTTCTCCTTCATATCGTTTGTAAAATTACTGTGAATTTTCTATTGGGTTCATATTATTTAAAGGTAATAGAAATATATCATATATATATAATAGATTAACTTTGTTGCCAAAAATATAATTAACATTCGAGATTAAAACTTCACTGAATTGACTGATTAACTCTAGAAATAATAACCAGAGGGAGTGACGAACGTACATCACATGTTGTGGAAATGGGATGAGGCAGAATATGGAAAGACTTAGAGTGGGGAATGGAAAATAAAGTGGCTAACAGGTTTATCTGGGCATAATTGCTGAGATATTCTTGACTTCGTTTAAGGAGAAGCCAAAATACATCACATGAAAAGAGTGATATAGAAAAAGAACATTTTTCTCTTGTTTTTACTCTCGATTAGTATACTTCCCGACGAGTGGACATGTTAAGGCTGTAAGCCTAAAAGTAGAACAGATAATGGAGTTAACAACCTGTACAAAACAGTTGTAATCTAAAAACTGCTAAAATATAATGAACTGTATCAATATGAGGTAATAGAAAGGGATTCCGTTAGTTTAGTTCCACCGTAAATAATCAAACTGATGTATCATCGAATAACGGATAACGCAATTGTAATATTAATAATCCACAGTATTTTGTATCTTAATTTCATATTATAAATTTTTTTTGTTTACTATAATAATAAAATAACTAAGTTATAAACATCTACGAGTCCAACCTTATTTATGCTATTTCAGCTGAGTTTTAACTCCCTGAAAACACTGCAAAGACCCATAACGTCTGAACGATAAAATGCAAAAGATAAAACAAAGAGATAAGCTACTATCATCAAAATTCATTTATGAGGAGACATGGAAGCTATTCCATACATCTATGAACTTTATATTACAAGGACTCTCTCAACATCTACCAGCTTCAAACCATTTGGACTAATACCAGATTCATCTAATATACAATTGTAATGCATGGTGATCTATTTATATTTTGAGATAATGTAACCTTGTTTAGCCTAAATAAAATTATTATTTAAAGTAAATATTTAAAATACTCTGCAAACATAAGTCAAAATTTACCAAGAATAAAACGAATTATTATATGTGGGTGTGTGTATAAGGATTGTCTAGTGTGTATGCTATTATCCTCATTTAATTATTTTTTTTTTAGAATAAATAATATTTCATTTCATATTTGAGAATAAATTTACCAATACGTCAATTCGTTCTATTTTCAAATTTTTAATTAATTTCACAAAGAGTTTAGAATCCTGGATAAAGTAATTTATCTTATGTGCTAAAAACCAAAGAATCTTAAGAAGAAATTATGATAAGCTTTAACATTGGGGAATAAAAATATGAAACAGACAAGTAAAAATATTTAAAGAAGCTGCTCTTATGGCAATAGCAAATAACGCCATCAATTTATATAATGTAATTATTCATAATGTTTGGAAACTATTCACCAATTTTCTGCTTTAAAAAAATAATCAAGAAGTCAGCACTTCTTCATAGACGAATACATAAAATTTATAGTGAATGTTGTCTTTATCAGAATAATCTAGTCACATTAAATTTATTATTCACAAACTAAAGGTCCGGGTATGTTTCCCATGCTATTTCTCTTTCTCATCTAGCCAAAAACATCAGACACAAATGAAGGAATAATACTATTCAAAACATTGTGTAATGTTATTACTAACAATTTAATGGATATGAAAGTTTAAATAAAATATGATTATTTTTTTTAAAAAACAAACATCTCACAAACTTCAGATACATAGTATAATTAGAATATTGATTTATGTAGTTTGGCGCAGTGGTGGAATGTCTGACTAGAATGAGGAGGATTGATTTTCTGGCTAGTATTTCACGGACATCTGTCGTATGAACTCTCCAGCAAGAAAATCATTCGAATATTTTATTTTACTAAAATACTTTTATATTTATAGATTTAATCACTATGAATCCAAAGAGTGAGTATATTTTAGAGCAATAATTTTATTTATGTAAGCAAATGTAAAATATACTCACTCTTTGGATTCATAGTGATTAAATCTATAAATATAAAAGTATATTTATTTCATAACAGCTAACTTCTTTAAAATCTAAATAAAAAATTATAAGTCTTACTCATCTTTCAAAGATTAAAGATGTGATTTAGCTATCTCGCCGCGATTACGGTTTTTCACACAAATGCGGAGTTAGTTTTGAGAACTCATTATTAGAAATGATAAATTAATAGAAATATTGTTTTCTTTGTTTTATAATAAAGTCTATTTTTTTACAAATATTGGATATAAAAATTGCATTGTTAAGAATTCTTAAAGTGTCTTAGAGTTTTAGATTATTACATATTGTTTTTATAAAACGATATTGATTTCACAAGATGAAATATCAGATGTTTTCCGGAAGACTATCGAAGTATGATGTTGGAATAACTAATAAGGATAGCATTTACAAACAGTACCATCAAAGATTGCTTTTGACATAATGGAAGCAAACAGTTCTATTAAGGCAATTAAAAAACATCCAGCTATATTAGATACTAGGAATTTTTTCCGGTTGTCGTTTAAATATTCAAAATCTCGTAGAATAAACGTTAAAGCACTAATATTTACTATTGCTAATATTCCAGCAAAAACAGCTGCAATAATTGATAACACCATAAAAGTGGTAATATAGAGCTAATATTACTCTCTTTTTTTAAGCTACTTACAATACCGAAAATGCCAGAAATAATAAAAACCAACCCACTCCAAATTCCTGATCCGATGAAGAAATAAGGTTCAAAAGTTATAATAAGATAAACAAAAAATATGACGGATAAGGTGCCACAGACAATTTGAGTAACTCCTAATTTAAAAGCTAATCCATGGCTATATCATACAATCCTCCAGGGTTCATAGTTGTCCGGAAAACAAAAGTATTCGTAATAATAACTACTGAGTTTAAGTATAAAAAAATTAATGAAATAATAAACTTATATAAAATATTAGGATATTAAGCTAACTTATTACTTCTTATAAACAAACTTCCTTTTTATTGTGATCTTTAGTAAAATGTTAAAATATTAATGTTAAAGGTCTTTTACACTTATTTTTAAAAAAAATAATCACATACACAAACAAAAATGTAAAAAAAAAAGACAACTGATCCAGGTAATGAAATATCATGTAATATGAGGATTAAATGCAGAACATACTTAAACTGACATCTAAGTTGTAAAAGATATGTCAACTGAAACTAGAAAAGAAAAGAAGGAAGGAAAAAGAAAGAAGAGACAAAAAAAAAGAAAGAATGAAGATAAAAAAAGATAAGGAAAGGAAGAATGAGGAAAAGAGGAAAGAACAAAGAAATGCAATACAGATAAAGCCAACTACCAAATGGAAAAAGGTTGCATGATTTGATGCAGTGTAATCAAAGGACAAGATGTAAAGTAAAAGTACAGAAAATAAAAGAGATATGTAAATTCAAGTTAAATTGTAATCAATGTAAATAATGACTAAAGCAAATGTAAATGAATAGAGCTGTAGTCTAATGTAATTTGTAGAATCTGTATCCCAATAAATAATTCCTTAATAATAAAAAAAAGGAACACTCTATGTATTTAGCACAGTGGTAGAAAGACAACCTTAAAAATTAAAGAATCCTAGGTCAAAACCAATTTATGGTGTTCAATATTGGTATGTCATATAAAATTTCCATATTATTATCCATTAATTTATTTATTTAATTATCTTAAGACTTTTACAATCATGATTTGATATTTAAATTTGGAACGGAGCTTGAATTTAATTTTATGTTACTATCTCATAGCAATCCTAGGTACTAATTTAATATAAATATACAATTATTTTTAGTATCTGAATTGTAATTAATATACCATGTTTAATTTACAGTACTATTAATATTTTAAGTACTTCAAGTTGTAGAAAAAACATGATCATACGATTACTTCTCTATTCTTACTGATTTTTGCTTCAGTTAATTAATTGGAATATTAACATTGCATGACGTGTTTTTGATCAGTTCTCCTAACTCTATTACAAACCATAATCAAAGCACATATGATGATAATCACTATATTTATTCAATATCCTCACCCATTGATAACTCAATATTTTAATAGATGGAATTGGCTGAAAAGAACTTCTGAAGGAATGTTCTAAGAGAGAATGCTGGAATTTAAATAACAATACATACGTGTTTAAGGAAATCATTCAGAAAATATATTAATGGCATGACATCACAAATTATCAATTAGAATAGCACATAATAATTCACAGATACTGAACAGTTATATTGACAGAAATATTTTTTAAACCCATCTCATTAAATTGAAGATTTAAATATTAAATTAAACCGAAGTTAAAATGAGTAAAAATTTAGGCTATGAAATATATATTTAAAATTTTTTATTTTATAAAGATATTAATAATAACTGTCTTAATTAATTCCCCAAACCTAAATAAGACATTATCAAAAACGTAAATATACACACTCATATATATATATACACATATATATTGAAATATATTGCGTTAAGTATTTTCATGGCTTTTTAATTTAATAAAAACTAGAAATAAAGATATATCCATGTAAACAGAAACAATTTTATCTTTTGATGTTGCTAGAAAACCATCAATTAATTGCAAGGATAAACAAATTATTTCTATTAATCTTTTCATTACCTCTTTTTTGGGGTTTTTGATGAAGTAAATGGGGAAGGGATCCAAAACATGTTAATAGAGAAAACTTGTTTAATTTTCCGGCAATTTCAAATAATAATGTTCGTTCTGATTACATGAATATAATCTCTTCATTTATTGTTATAGCTCAACTTATCTTGAAGTAATAGACCTTTGCAAATTACAATCTAATCTTCATCAGATTCATCACAATTACAGACCAATGAATATATGTATAGATAAAATAGAATGAATGGCAGAAACACATTAACGTTATGCTCAGAAAATTTAATTGCTCATGATAAGGAAGAGAAATTAGCTGTATATATTGTCATTACATTTGCAGTTATAGTTGCACATTGTAGAAGCAGTGATGCATGTTCACAGTCAAACTGGAAGCTGCTATATACTAAAGCTAATAATGAGGCAAGTGTCCATGGTATAACTGGGAGTGTCGATATATCTGGTCACAAGGCAAGTTGACACAAGCTGTCTTAATATAGATGAAAATATTATTCACATATTGAAAGCATTTGAAACATTTGGCTTCAACAGTTGCATAACAAATGATACTTACACTCAGCAAACAGTACCAGTTAACTGATATATATATATATATATATATATATATATATATATATATATATATACAATTACAAATATACCAGTTAACTGATATATATATATACAATTACAAATATCCAGTAATGCTCTCTGTTTAAAGATCTATATCTCAATAATAGCAAACCTTAAAATGATACCACTTTAAGGTTGTATGCTAAACGATGTTAAATATTGAAATACAGACCTACTTAAACACAGAGCATGAAATTTTAAATAAGCAAACGATCTTAAATTTTGCTAATAAACTAACAAGTTTACAAAGTTATTAAAGACAAACTAAACATTAGATTTTAATCTTTAAACTCCTCCCAAACTATAAATGAAAAGAAAGTTACTGTTAACACTAACTGAAATAATTATAATGGTTTGTATATTTTCTATAATTATTTCAGTTAATGTTAACAGTAACTTTCTTTTCATATATATTGTAACTTTCTTTTCATATATATATATTGTGCCCTTGTCTGTAGATCATAGGTATGGAGCGGGGGAAGGTTACAATATATATATATATATATAAGGTTTTAAAAAAATATTTAACCATATGTGAGTCTGTGATTATTACAATTATACATAAACACAACACATGTTGAATTAGATATTTTTATAGATTTTTAATTCAATAAACAATAAAAATGAAAAGATTGTATCCATGTAAACAGAGATAGTTTTATTTTGTCAAGAAATCAATTATTAATTGTTTATTCTGAAGCTAAACATGTTTTCTCTACTAAGCTATAGAATAGCACTTTTGTTTGAGGTATTAAGAAAGTAAAAGGGATCCTATTTATTTCAAACCCAAGTTGTTATATGGATTTAAACCCAAAAAGATTTCTCAGTTTACATTGATATAATCTCTTTATTTCTATTGTTTATTAAATTAAAACTCCATAAACATATTCAATTACACATATACAACTCTCAACAAAAATAATAATTATTTTCAGAATGTCAAAGATGATACTAGTGTTCTGCATTCTCATACCTATATAATTTAGCTAAGTGAGTTTAATTCACATAACTTGTATTAAAATTAAAGGGAGCTTGATTATAGAACTAATAAAATAATATCTTCAGTTGTTGACAGCAATAAACATATTACAGGTAAAAACATGTTTCCCAGGTGTTTTTACTATGTCAAAATTAAAATACAAACATCAAAGAAACATGCAATTGCTTCTTTGTCTTTTAGTAGCTGTAAAAAAGACATAGCATTACAAAATGGCCATCATACCTAAATTAAAATCTTTTCCTGACAATTTAAACCCAGGACCATATGCAATTTTCAAATTTACACTTACACATATCAGTCACTTCACAATACCTATTATTCAAAACATACTGAATTACATTTCAGATCAAATTTATACCATTAAGCATCACATGCTCTGTTTATCAAATTTATAGTGTAGACTTTCCTTAATTAAGAAAAAAGTTATCTTGTCAACATTTTATAATGATTAATATTTTAATTAAAACTATGGAGTTATTAATAAAAAAATAAGACTGAACTTATCATCTTTTCCCATCTATCAAGGGTTTAAAAAAATAGCTCCACGGCTGCTTCAAATACTTTTTTGAAATGACTATAAATATCAAACATTCTAAAAAATCAGGACCTATTGCAATGCAACTTGATATCACTGCAACCTAATTTCTAACACTTTCTGCAGTTCTCTTTTTAGGAGATTATAACACGAGCTTATCAGAATACATATCTAAATACTTAGATCTAATCAATAGAAAGCCCATGCTTACAGAAGGATTTTATTCCAAATAAGTTATTTTTATTCTACACTAAAAATATGCTACACTAATAGATATTCTTTTCTATTCCTTAGATCTTCATTATACTATCAATACATCACTTATTCTAGCAGCCTTCTTTGATCAGCTAAACACCCAATGTTAAACTAAAAGTAGACATTAAAAATTAACCTATTCTTCCAATAATAACACAATGAGATTTCTTCTCAAAGCTTCCATACCAGAATATATTATTTCTGAAATATATATTTATTTAAAAAAATAGATATAGTCGCATAACACCCAATTGAAGCATGGTTTACTTTTATAAATATTATGAAATATATAATTAAATTCTACACTCGTAAAAATAAATCTCTAACTGCATTAATTACAGACGTGGATTCAATAAATATATGACTTAAAAATACTTCACGTGACTCCAATTAACAATGTTCCTGAAACAAGAATATGAAAATAACAAATTTTAGCAAAATATCTTTTACAAAAAAAATCTAAAACATTTTTTTAAGTCAGCACATAAAGTCTAAAGGTTTATATCAACTGGATGCTTGGTTATAGGATTAATAAAATAACACCTTCCTCAATTTTTAAAAACAATAAAATTTTCACAAGAAAAAATCATGTTCCCTTAAGTTTTTTATCACTTCCAAAATAATCTACAAGCATTAAATAAGCATACACACGCTCTTCTGCATCTTGGTAACAGAACATTTATACTTAAAATTAAAATATTTTCCTAACAGTATACGCTCCCAAGACTACATGCAATTCCCAAATTTCTATTACGCATATCAGACATGTACCGTTATCTATTATTAAAAATATGCTGATCTACCTTTCAGATTAAATCTATAGTATAGGCTAGTTATATCCCATCTCATTGGTGCCTTTTGTTAAGAAAAATGCTATTCCATCACTATCTTCATCCTATGTCAATAACTTCTATTTTAATTAAAACTGGAATTGTTAATAAAAGATAATATTAAAACTTTCATTCTTCCTCGTCTATTGAGTTTTCAATTTGCCAAAAATTATAACTCCACATCTGCTCCAATTATGGTTTTTAAAGTAACTATTGATAATAGACATTCTAGAAAATCTGGACCTATTGGAGTGCAGCTTGATATTATTGCATCCATTTCTATTAGCAAGCTGTGACAAATACTAAGACTACATAATGTATTTAATTCTATTCTCGATGTATTAGCAAACGTACTCAGCAATAGACAAATTCACAATACATTAAGTGAACAAATCTCTCCAAGTTTCTACCCACATCATTCTATACCACAGACCCTTCTTCCCCCAAGCTCACATCTTTTTCTTACTTAAATTACCCATTATAATCAAGCATTCAAAAATAAACTGCCAGAAATATATAGTATTTTTATAAATCAAACAATTATTTACATAGCATATATGGATGACTTAGCCACCTCATTATCATCAAAAAGGTATATCAGTCAACTAATTGACCTTCTAAACAATTATACAGAAAACTACTATCTCAAATTCAACAAAATAAAATCCTCTTCCTGGAAAATTTTCTCAGACAATAAAATAATCTCTCCTTTCACTGTTTTTTCACAAATATTCTTAGGTTTCACCTTTTATCCTTCTACAAATGCTATGACATTTGAAATGCAAACTAAATTCCTTATTTCTGTAGAAAACAGTCAATTCATTATCTAAAGCAACATCTGAAATTTGGATCACAAAATAATCATTGGTAGTCAAATGAGAAGAATCGACGCCAGAAATCATGCTAATGAAAATTAAAATAGTGGGCATAAATGTAAGGAGACTAAATTCAATCAAAAGAGCCTTCATGATCAAAAATTGGTTAATCAAGGAAGCACATAATATTGTTTGTCTTTCAGAAACCAAAATCCATTTCAACATGAATCACAGAATTACCCAAATATTTGAACCTTTTGGGTATTACAATTTTCATATGGGATTGTCAGCGGTTGAGGGGTGGGCTTTCTGATTAATAAAACTTTGGGGCTGTCTGAATTTAAATTGATTTACATGGACCGCAATTGCCTTATTTTGAGCCTAAAGACTGGAAACAATATAATTAACATTATTTACTTATATCTGCAGAGTGAAGAATCAGTAATCCTGAAAGTAATACACAAGATCAACATGGTGATTTCCTCCTGCCAAGGGCCAACCACCCTCTTCAGGGATTTTAATTTACCATATGAGACATTTAATAAAAAATATATCCACTTAATTAATAAAGGATTTGTGTGCCCAGGTTTATTTCTCCTCAGATGCATACTCCTTTTATACAAAGAAATATAAAACACTGATCGATCTGTTATACTACACCCCGGACCTTCATTTTCTAATTGAACATCTCTCAAACCAGTAGTCTTCTCAGACCACCTGGCCTTGAAGGTCTGGATTGATGTAAAAGATGCTGTCCAGGTTCCCTGGTGGACTTATGAAGACAACAAGGATGCTTAACAAGATCCATGCCCTGCAGTTATCTTCTTTGAGATATACATTTACCTCTGGAAAATTAACATCCTAAGCCTGCTGCCTATTGAAGCATGGATTGCATTTATTGAAATAACAAGATTGATCATTGATTTCTATACACAAAACCAAAAAGGACCAGTCAAGCTCATGCAAGATCTAAATAATATTCAAGCTGGCATACTGTGTCTGCAGTCGATGAGCTGTTTTTGGAAACTGTGATGCAGTATATGCTTGTATATAGCATCTTGTATGTGGTCTTTGATTAGGCCTTCGATGACTTTGATTAATAGTGGGGTCATCGAGATAGGCCTCAAATTATTTATGTCCATGGGGATGCCTTGCCTTTTTACAAAAGGTACCAGTGAGATTGGGTAGAGACTTTGTATGTCGCTGCACCCCTTAGATAACTCATCGATCATGTTTTTAATTATTGGAATGGTGAAGTGACTGAGATGCTGAACACAAATGTAGGCACTGCATGTGGTCCAGGGTGTGTGCTATTTGGGATTGATTGTAGTTTTTGAAGAATTTTTGCCTTTGTGATTCCATGTAGTTCATCATTGTTTATGCTGTAATTATGTCTTATTTGTTGTCCTACACCATTCTGCAGTTTTCCTTTAAAGTGAATGTGAATTTTCTCAGCATTGAGGTGCCTGTATAGAATTGTCCATCAATGAGAAGGGATGCTTTTGTCCAGCAGTGGTGGTTGGCAAGAAAATTTTTTGTCTTTTTGATTGAAATAAATTCTGCTAGTGCCCTATTGCATAGAATAACAGAAGTTTTAATCAAGCTTTAGCATACTATGAGTTTTGTTATAAAATGCATTGTACACTGAAAGCCATGTGCTAAATTCAGCTATAGGCTAGACATGATCATCTTCCATGTAACCTACTTTCATTGAAATAAAAATGTAGAGAAGTTATCTCCTAAAGTGATCTGCAATCTACTCTTCAACCAAGAGCATGAACCTCTGCATGTGTTAATCTCACCTAGAAATTTTTACTGAAAAAAAATGAATAAAACTTGTTATTTTTTAACCTGAAAATATTTCCCATCAGGAAAAAGACAAAATAATCATGTTTATATATAGAAGCCTTCAAGAAGAAAATTCAACTGAAAATTTTATTTAGAAAGACAGACTCTGCAGAAGAGTCAAAGCATGAATAAAGGTATTTTTGTGTGAACTGTATTTTTATTTATCGTAAAAAAATGTTTTTCTATAAAAGTAATAGTTGTTTGTTTTTATAGAATTGATAATTTTACATATTTTTATTAACATTTTCAAATTGTGAAACATATTCTTTTTTATCCCTTCAATTTTCTCTTAAAATTATGAAATACTTTTTTTTTTTAATTTCAATTTTTGAAACAAGTTTTTCTTTTTTCAATTATTTCCCTCCTAAATACTTAACAAATGGTTAATTAAGCTAAATCAAAGATTGTTACTATTGACTTTGAAAATGTTTTTCCAATAACTTAATCAATTAAAAGTTAATTTATGAATAGAAATGAACTAATTCATTCTAAATTTTATAAGAATATATTTTTTAAAATATAAAAATTATTTTTTTAAAAAATTTAACTTTTTTAAAACTTAAATTTAATTTTCGAAAGATGTTTTTTCATTTTTATTAATTTACCTCCTAAAAACTTAACAAAAGTTAATTAAGCTAAATCAAAGATTGTTATCTTTGATTATGAAAATGTTTTTCCAATAACTTAATTAATTGAAAGTTAATTTATGAATAGAAATTAACTGATTGATTATAATTTTTTTGAAAATATTTTTGTTGGATGAAATAAATATTTAAAACTTCATAATATTATATCATTTTTTTGTTTATTGTTAAACAATTAGTTATTAAATAATTGTTTTTTATTCTTAATTACTTTAGTCTATCTAATTCCTGTTTCATAAATTGCAATGGGTGTGACTATTTCATGACAGATTAATGTTCTAGGATTTTTAAATGATCCCAATAAAACTATTTACTTGTTATAGGATAAACCAAGGAATTATTTAAAGTGATTTATAATAAGCTGCTTAATTTATTTATCTCTTGCTCATACTAATAGTTAATAGATTTCTTGCTTCTTGAGATAGATTTTTGCATAACAATATTAAGGAGTAGGGGTTTAACTTTATTGTTGTGGATATACAGATGATGGTGATTATGGTGGATAGAAAAAGGAAATCCTTTCAAGTTCATGCCCATTTCATTTTATTTATGATTTCTTTACAAATTTGTTTACAGTTGGACTGTGTATTCATGGTACTAAGTGGTCAAAGCATTGATGATAATCAGGATGTTTTAGTATCTCAGCATTATTTGACTTATTGTTGTAGTTTGATGGTGTAGCACCTAAATATGTGCATCCAGATAATTATTGTTTGTATTCCTATTTTAGGTTTGGCAGTGACTAAACAATTAGCCTGGTCTATAGTGGACCACTTTCAAGTACAGTCATAAGATTAACTGTTGATTTATTTATTTTTGTTGATCATTTTGTGATGATGAAAGATTATTACTTTTGTAAAATGCTGATAAACTTATAGTTAGCACTATGCTAATTTCTCATGCTTATTCCTTTATAATTTCTTTTATATTTTATTTGGGTATGATGATGATTTCCCATCTCATCATAATTCTGTCCTAATGTGGTGTACTGTTGCAAATGGCTACTGTAACTTCAAATTCTCTCTTATTATCTCCTAGCACCTCACTGAAGAGCACCATAGCTTGAAACTGTTTTGAGGATGGAGTCAATCGTAAATAAAGATGATTTCAATGCTTTCTCTTGAAGCATTTATTATAAAAAATAAGCTTGTTTAAAGCTATTGGTATGCTCTTTATATTATATATATATATATACTCTGTGGATGGCTTGTGTGACCAAGTCGAAACGTCAGTGTATTGATATTAAAAGTTTTTAACACGGATGAACCCGCAAAATATGTATTTTATATATTTAACCCGTGCAAATCTTCGTTTTAACATATATATATATATATATATATATATATATATATATATTGTAACAATTTAAATAAATCAATTGCCATTTGTAACAATATTTATCAATAATATAAATATTTATTTGTAATTATTAAATTATTATAAAAGATATGTATTTGTAACTATAATTTGTAACTATATCAATTCATCATAGCATAGACAAAGAAAATATCAGCATTAAAGATTCTTGGTATTTATTTATATATTGGGGCAGTCATTTAAACAGTAAAACATACTGGACATTGTGATCTAATAAAAATAATATTAAACATAGCAACTGAATAAAAGTACCCACTGTGAGATTCCTGGAGTGCCTTATGCTTATCTCCAATACTAGATTCTTCTAACAAAGAATCCTTCTATCCTTCTTTCCAAATATATAAGACCATTCATGGTCATATGCACACACTGGTGCTATTCATGACAACTTATAAAAAAATATATTTTATAAAACTAATATTATGAAGTTGGAAAGGGATGATATCACTCTTTATTCAGTTTAGCTAAGTACATGTGTTTTCCCATGAGCGCCACTAGATTGTTTTCAATCTAGATAAGTATCTATTTATAGTGTACTTGAGTTCAAACTCATTCAGTACATATTTATTACACATGACTTGGATGACTATTGAACAAAATGACATTCTTACATTTTATCTATATTGATAAAATTACAAGATCCCAACATTACCAAAGTTTATACTATAGATCAAAGATTCTTATAGACATTGCTAGCTCATTAGCGTATATTGATGAACAGACATGTATAATCCTATTAATGGCTTCTAAACAAGCATGTGAAGACCATTATTGATATTGATGGCCATTTAACTAAATTATTTATCACAATAAAGGTAATAATGATGATGATGATAATAATATCATAATAATGATTATAATAGTGATGATGATACCAGCCATGGCTTATTAATAAACTCACAACAATAAATTCATCTTTATAAACTTATAGGCATCTATTAAAATTATCATATTTCATACTGGGATTTAATAATACTAATGGTGATGATTGATCACCATGAATCTCTTTGCATAATATTCAATTTTTTATAAACCCCTATTTACTAAAATATATTCATTACGCTAAACATTAAATTTAATGACTATAATTTATTAATGATGATTGATGGCGATCATAACTTTTATATAGTATTATTTGAAACATTTTTAACTAATAACATGATATCCATCTTTGATGAGGATGATCTAAATTCATTGACACAACACAATTTTAGCTTTCTATGTTGAACTATAATTATCAAAACTTGGCTATTCTCAAGCATAATCCTTAAATACCCAAATATCAACATTCTAGTTTACCTATTATTTTGCGGACGCTTAATATTTGCAAGTGATTGCTCAATATATACTAATGGTAATACTTAATAACTGCGAGCAATGATGATGAATTAAAAATGATAGAATTAAGACAAAAAGAAAAAAAAAACACAATATTCTTAATAATAACTCGGAAACCAATTAAGATATATAATTATATTTTATTAACACTACTACTCTTTCTTTCCTTCTTTACAGTTAAATCGACAATTAAATAAATGGCTTATTAATATAAAAATTCATATAAGTATAAGCAAATAAACTTAATATATATATGTTTGTCACTTCTTGATATCTCAAAATAAGCTGACTTAAATCAATATTAAAAAAATACATATTCTATAAATGCTTATTTAAGACTTTTCTTACTTATCATATCATAAAATAAACATCAGGTGAAACTTGTATATGTTACTTCATTCCCATTCAAATGTAATGCCCTACTTTTTAATTTACCATTTTAAACTAATCATATATAACCTATTCTTTGATGTGTTTGGATAAACAGTTACACATTCACGCATTCGGTAATGTTAACATATATGTTTAAAATGTATACCCATAAATTACATATATAAAATATATTTTTCTTTGCAACCTTATAGCGAAAGAAAATAAAAATACATATATTAATTTTTTAATATGCAACAAGATAAAACAAAAATAAAAAACATTATAAATGCATATATCTATAGGTTGCTCATCATCATTAACAACTGAAGAACAATTAAAAAAAAACATTTCAACATTACAATATATAATAAAAAAATAATGAAAATTTAAGTTTAAAGATTTAAACTATGTTTGTGCTATGTTGTGAGATATTGCAAATAACTATAGATAAACAAGTCTTTAATGTTTCTGTATCAAAAAAAAGAAAATTGCTTTGACCAGTAAATTAAGGTTTACTTTTAATAAGTAAAAGAATAAAATCGGTTAAAGAAAGTTCATATTTACCCGTCTACTTTTTACTCCTTATTAATGTCCTGAATTTGAATTTTAGACTGCTTTTCTTTGCTCAACAACAACAACAACAAAAAAAAAGAAAGTTATTGCAGATACTTTTAAGATAATGCTGAATCAATTGACTTTGCTTGTTTCTTCAATTCCATTATTATTCACTGTTGATTGGCTTCCTTCTACCATTTAAAAAAAAGTTATTATAAGTACTTTGAATAAGTAGGTATCAGTGGATTTGCTTGTCTCTCTCCTTTAAAAAAAATAATTGCTGTTGACACTTTAGATGATTGAGGTAAATCAACAAAAAATTTGATTTATGGCTTCAAACTTGGTTCTACATAGCTGTTTTAAATTTTCTTTTCCTCCTATTTCCCCTTCTCCATTGGTTTGAAGGCAATGAGCTTTTAATAAGACAGGAACTAGGAACAAAGCATTCCATATAGCTTGTGTGGTTGGCTTCAAAATTTATCATTTTGTTGGTTATTACTGGATACATGATTTCATAGACAGATCAGCGATATTGACTCATTCTGTATTAATCAGGAAGCAGAAAAAAAATGGTTTAGCAATGCAGAGGCATTGTATTTTGCAAAACCAAATATGTTAATATCATTTTTATAATTATTACTAACTTATAATAAATTCAATCTTGTTCCATTTCTCTCCTATTCTTTAATATTGCTTGAAAATTGCTTTATATAAACGCACATTTCATTTGCTCTTTTTTTTCAACCTTCAAGGAGTGAAAGAAAAAAAAAATTAAAGCGTTCACTCTCTTTTAAAAAAAAAAAATCCAAGCTTACATTTCTGCTGACGAATAATAACAAGGAAGGACCGACTGAGTTGAGTCTCAAAATAATAATCATAAGACTAAATGATCATCTCTCTAAAAAATTTTATGACTGACTGATCATCTCTTTAAAAAATTTATAACTGACTCTTAAAAAAATTTATGATTAACTGCCAAAAAAATTGTTTTAATCGTTTATATCGCGAAAAAACATCTGGAAATCTTTATCTTAAAAAAAAAATCAAAGTTTCACAAGTTTGACGGTCACAATCAATGACGACTTATAATTGATCGTTATCTACATCAAAGCACCTCTTTTGTAAAAATAATTTTAAGACACAGATAACAACAAAGCTGGCGATCTATAGCCATCAGAAATAAGTGTAAAAGCATCTTTGTGTTTGTACAGATCTATTCATTGTTTCACACGTGTACAATTTTTATCTCCTAATCTAACAATTTTATTTTACACCTTTCTGATTTACCTTATTTCAACAAAATGAAAGTTAAATAAATTTAACACATATTATTTAATAAAAATAATATTATATAATAAATCACAAAAAAGAACTGCCTATTCATAATAATAAATCTATACATATAAATCTCTGTATGTATAAAAGAATAAAAATTTTTTTTTTTTTTTTAAATAATTGAATACTGTATGTATATGTACAATATATATATAGGGATATGAACAAGACTTTCAAGCTTCCTTCAGCTATCCACTCTATCTCATATAGCCAAGACCCATGACTATACACATGTGAAAAAGATCTATGATCTCCAATATACATATTTTGTGCTGAACCAGCACTCATCAGTTGGTCCAGATCATCATCTTCCACACACATATATATTCAGCACTCAGTTTACATTAAGATATCAAATCTTGAAATTTTAATACACAGGCATCAATCTATTCCACCCTCCAATTCTTTCACCATCCATACCACTGAAAATCTGATGATGAAATACCAAAATTCCTTGTTACTGTGAATATTATTATCATGCCCATGTTGATTTTAAGTCAGTCTGATCCTCATGTATAGGACCTTATCCATTTAAATACACAGAAGAGGGATGGGCAGGATAAGGCTGAATTTGTAATATTTAAATACAAGTATAATTAATAAACTTGGAGTTTAGATGTAATATAAAAGTCAACATGGGCATGACAATAATATTGGTATTAATAAGGGATTTCAGCAATTCATCATCAGATTTTCAATGATATGAATGGCTGAAGAGCTGGAGGATGGAGTAGATTGAAGTCTGTGCATTAAAGTTAAAAGATTTTCTATCTTAATATAAACAAAGCATATATATATATGTGTGTGTGTGTGTGTGGGTGGGTGGTCGGGTGCGTGGGTGTGGGGGGAAATTATGATCTGGACTAACTGATGAGTGCTAGTTCACCATGAAATATGTATAGTTTAGATTATCTCTCTTTTTCACATATATGTGGTCATGGGTAGCGGTTGTTTGAGATAGAGTGGATAGCTGAAGGAAGCTCGAAAGTCTGTATTGAAATCTACTACGTTATATCTAAACTCCAAATATATTAATTACACTTGTATTTATATATATAATAATTAATAAAACAAGTCACAAATTGTGTAACTTGCTTTTAAGCTTCTATTAAAATGTTCATTAGAGAGAGTTTACCAATAACCCGATCAAGTTTTAAATTACACGTGCCGAAGGAGACGGAAGTCCTCATCCCCCAGCCCAATTGGTTTCACGCTTATGGCTCACCTCAATGAGAAGCTAAGATTCCAGACACTAGACCCAAAATACCAATTCTAAAGACAGCACTTATCTAATAAGGCACTATCAATTTGAAAAACTGAATTTTTCAGACACATAAATGTCTTCAAATCCAGCCTTACAGATTAGATTGCTATATGGGTCTAAATTCAGTTCAGTTTCACCATATATTAATAGCTTCAGCAATATAACATCGCAAAAGCCTTTAAGGGTACACTTATAATAATTAATAAAACAAGACACTAACGTGTAACTTGCTTTTAAGCTTGTATTAAAATGTTCACCAGAGGAAGCTTACCAATAGCCCCGATCAAGCTTTAATTTATAAGTGCCGAAAGAGAAAGAATTCATAATCATACATAGGAAAATTATCTATATTATGTGACAATACGATATGTATTATTCACGTTTGTGGTTGATTAATTTTTATATATAATTAACATCTGATATAGCCTGCAATGTTTAATATATAAAATAAACACACACCAAATGAAGCTTAATATAGGAGTTTTTAATGTCAGAGGGTTAAACTCTCTTGAAAAAAATTGATCTTCTTACTAAATGGTATGACATTATTAAACCACACATAGTTGGCATTATAGAAACAAAAAATTTACAGTGGATCGCAAATTAATCCATCAAACAAACTAAATGGCAAAGGATTTACAGCTTTTTCAAATATAGCAGACACAGCAGCAGCAGAAACAGGTATCATCATCGATAAAAACTGCCCATTTAACTCATTTAAAATATTATATATTGTCACACATATCCTAATTATCACATTTAACCACAGAACAATAACTCTAAACATAGCAATTGTATACATCCCTCCAGGCAGCTCCATCACAAATAGATTAATCCTAATTCTGAACTCCAAATTTGTGAACACTTCACATCCAATATTACTTATAGGGGATTGAAAGCTTTATCAGTAAATGGCTTCATCATTTGTCATTTCGATGATGAGTAGGAGGGAATTTCTGCCAGAGACGCTGTATCATTTAATAATGGTAGATTTTCATCACTAATAGAGTTTTCTATTCTCCATCGTTGCATAACATGATGAACATTTTTCTAAAGAACTCCCCCTATCTAATCGTGCCTCTATCATAGTATCTCTGGATCTTAATTTCAATGTCAGATCAAAAATAATTACTGGAAGAACCATCAGAGTTCTCCTTCCATCACGCACTCCAGAATTGCTCTTCTTAGAAATATATATTTATCTGCAAATAAAAAATATACAAATGGAACCAGTCCAAGCATGGCGTACATTTGTTAATACATTATCATTTAATATTAACCATCTTACCAGGACCACACCATCTCCAACTAAACTCTTAAACCTTATGAATAACACTTATAAAAAAATTATTACAACATCACAATCAAACTATGATTGCCTCAGATTAGTAGCATTTAAAAAACATATCAATCAATTTCAGAACAACTTAAAGAATATATTGCCACAAAAAAGAAAAGTATGCTTAAACAAGCCTCACATCTTAATCAGAAATTATATGAGATGGGCATTAGGTTATCCTGCTGCAGTTCGAGTATCATCAGCCATAAAAATGCAAGCAGATACTGTTTGTGGAGATTTTATGTGGAGCAATTATGTTCATTTTTTAAAGGTAAATTTCAAAGAAATCCTCCCCTCAATCTATCACAGCTTTTATACAAAGACCAGAAGAAGAAATTCAATTTGCTACTAATGACTTCATACAAAAATAGAATCAATGCCAGATTCATGCCATCCTGGAATAAATGGGATTCCTAAGTTTGTATATTTACATCTTATTAAATTTGCAGCTCAGCATATGTCTAACCTTATAAATTTTTAGACTAAAGACATATGTAGAATAATAGGGCTTTATCAAATATTGCTTGTACCATATATGAAAAAAAAAGAAATAGTTTCAACAATAACAAACTTATGTTCAATTTCAATGTCGCCCCCCCCCCCCCCATAGAATCAAAATAATAGAACCAGTAATTAAAAACGAAATAGAGCCATATATTATACCAAAAACTATCAAAAATGCAATTTTCTAAAAAGGAATCTTCAACTGGGCAGGCAGCATTTCTATTCGAAACAAACTATAGAAACAGTAAGAAACAACAACAAATATAGTCCTAGGCAGCATTTGATATGATATCAATAAATACACTTCTTAAAATTCTTGAACAAAACACAGTACCCAAAGCCTATCCAAATCTATTTGCTAACCTACTAATAAACAGTGAAATATACATTACCATAAATGGCAAAACTTCATCACCAATAATACCTCATCAATCCATCCCACAAGGATCTCCTCTTAGTGCCTTGTTATTTACTGCCTATATAAATCCCCTAATTAAAGTAATAGAAAATGAAATATTTGGAATTTATGTATCTGTAAATACCAACATCTCGTGTAAAGCTTATATGGATGATCTCACAATTTTTTTGACATCTCAAAAAACATTCCCAAACTCCTAAAGATACTTACAAATTATACAAATGAATATAAGTTAACATTTAACATAGAAAAATCTTGTGCCTGGAAAATTTTCACTGGCAGCAGTATAACAAAACATTTTAAAGGTAAACCTAACTCATTTTTTGGATTCCATTTCTATCTGTGTCATTCACCAATGAGATCACATATACAAAAAAGTCTTACAAATAAAGTAGATATTATAGCCAATTCACTAACAAAAGTCCTACCTTTCACTGTACACAAAGATAGCACTTTTTAATATGTTGATCATGACAAAAAACACATATTATACTCCAACAATACTTATACTAAAGCCTTCACTAATCAAATACTCACTTTGCAGAAAACTCTTGTGGGGGGGGGAGTAATCTCAATACTGTAAGATGGTTAAAAAATCCACTCTCACAAAATGGTCTGGGACTTCATTCAATTTATATATTCAGAATCCAAAAAAACAACGCATGTGCACAGAAATTCCCATATCTACAAATAGCCTGCAAAATCACCCTCACAGATAAACTGCTTCCTATACAAGGATACTTGAAGAGACTACTTGCACCATTACTATTGAATTTTAAATCAGTTTAAAATAAATTTCCTTTACAAAATGAACTTTACTTAATATCACAAATAAACAACTATCCAGTAAATTCAAATTCTGGTCTCTTGAACCAAAATATTTTGATTTTCTACTAAAAATTAACTTTGACTCACTACCCTCACAACATTTTTAAAACATAGAAGGAACTGCCAAAATGTAGACAATATATGTAAGCTCTGCCACAGAGACTCAGAAACACAGGATCATCTTTTTTTCTCATGTCAAGGACTAAATAACATCTGTTCAATAATAAACACACTATTGAAAAAAAAATGAATTGCTTATTTGACTCATTCAAAAAAGGAGTTTTTTCTGAAATAAGTGTCAGTATATTCATCTTCTATGCCTTATGGTGTACAAGGTGTAAATTTATGTACAATAATAACCCAAGAAGGCACCCTAACACATTCAAAAATAAATTGGATAGTGTACGTGAAAGAGATAAAAAAATAAATCACACAACATTCATTGACACCTGGTGTCTATTGCAGTTACCTTCAAGCTTATAAAAAAATAGAAAAAATCACAAAAAAAATAAGAAACATCAAATGAAAAAGATATCACTTGCCACCATTGGAAAAACATTATATGATAATGAACTTTTGAACTTTTGAACTTCTGACAGTTTTATAAACAATTGTATGTATTTATAATAATAAAAAATAATGTGTAAAAAATTATGTAATCATTTTTTAAATTATTGAATAAAGTCCTTTGAAAGTTGATGGTGATGATAATAATAATAATAAAACTAAAGTATTACTACATCTATATCTAAAATATTATGTATATCTGGCATGAAATTACAAAGATACTTAAATAATATTTACTAAGGCAATAAAACTAAAGCTTGTGCGGTGAAAAATGTGAAAGTAGAGACCTCTACAGGTCTTAACCACAAGCTTATGCATTGGAAGAAAAAATGCTTAAAATGAAAATCTATTTACCACGTAATATATGACAGGTATTGTCATGATGATAAAACAATCATTTGTTTGTTCTACTTTATTTTAAGTGGATAAAATATTGGTCCAAAATGGAGACTAAGAATTTTTTTTTCAAAATGGAGACTTATTTAACACATGATTCACATGAAATTGGTTGGTAACTGGCAGTTTGTAATTCGAAAGTTTTTAGACTTTCCAACAGTCCAAATAAATTGTCGACTCCTTTTTCACATTTTATTTGATGGCTTTAATCAGAGTTACTGCTGTTCTATCATGAATTTGCATGAGCAAACACTCATTGGTCTCCTTGCACAAGCCATCAACCATACACTGTTCCAGAAGAATTTGTCTGGCTTGGGTTTTATTTTTTTGTGTGCAAAAGGCTCTTGTCAATTGCAATGATTTTGTTAGGGCTTCCAATTTTATGTTTTGTTCTACTAAACCAAGTTCTGTTTTCCCCTATTCTATGGATGTTATTCTGTGCACCCAGCTGTAAATAAATCAGATCACCATCAAAAATGGAATTCTGGAATCCTCACACTACATTCCCTTATGAAGGCATATTTTATTATTACATCCTCGAATGTTACAATGCCATTGCTGGACCGAACTGTCGATGTACTCGACTGCATTGATCTCATTAGTGGGTAAACTCCGAATGTTCATCATTTTGTACTGTTTAAAAAAATTGTAATATTAATCAGAAAATGGAAAAATAAATAAGCACTGAAGTAAAATCACGTTGAGAAGAACTTGTCTGAATAAAATGTGAACATTAAATGAAAGTGCAAAGTTATCACATTATTGGATGAGATTAATCGCAGGGTCTATTTGACAGGATCTTAAAGTTTAACATTTGTCATGAATGTGAAAAGGCATAGCATGCCTTCTACATTGCAGATCGAATACATAACTACCCAATCTTTATTATCAAAAATTAATATTTCTGAAGCAATTATTTTAAGAGGTTTATTAATATTAAGGGTGTGTGTAATGTAATTGGGAATTATGGGTATATTTACCATATATTTATTTATTTGTTCAAGACGTTTACCCTTAAGGAGTCTGCATGTAGCAACAAAGCCAACTGTTGTGTTTTAGAGTATATTTCTTTGGTCACTCTGGTTTAGTTTGAATTTGGGATAATTTTAATTTTATTGACTAATTTAGCTGTAATATATATATATAAATTATTAATCAATGTCTATATTCCAATTATAATAAAATATATATAATTATTCAAAACAATACAA
Source organism: Epiperipatus broadwayi (assembly GCA_028023455.1). Taxonomy (NCBI): domain Eukaryota; kingdom Metazoa; phylum Onychophora; class Udeonychophora; order Euonychophora; family Peripatidae; genus Epiperipatus; species Epiperipatus broadwayi. The sequence goes on along the minus strand of JAQFVV010000126.1, from coordinate 1,994,415 downwards.
TAATTAATACAGTAAAACAATATTTGTTTACATTTGTAACGGTTTTTTCTAATACAATTTGAATCTAATTGATAACGACTACATAGATAGTTGAAAGTACTTCTATTAAATTGTGGTATATATTTGTTTTTTAAAATATTGTTTTACTATATTAATTATTGTATTGTTTTGAATAATTATATATATATATCTTTGTTTATAACAATTCATCGTTTGTATACTACTATACTTATTTAACCTTTTTTTCAACAGTCTATCTTTTTCTGGAGAATATGTTTTGAATAAACTTCCTATATCAAAGCTTATACTATTTCTAAGTAATTTCACAAGGTGTTTAGAATAACTGACAAAGTCTTTATGTTATATGCTACAGAATTAAGTACTGCAAGAAAAAAATCTTGACAAGTTTTAACATGGGGGGAAAAATATAGAACAGAAAGGAAAAAGGAAAAACAAAAAAATTTAAAGAACCTACTCATACAATAATGGAAAATAACCTCAAAAGTTAATCTATTTTGATCCATTCATTACAAGAAATTAAGAGAGAAAATTATATAAAATCTGTAGTGACTGATGTCTTTGACAAAACAAAATGTCCAGTTCTGTCAGCCTAACAACACTTGAAACAAAGAACGGAATAATTACATTCCAAACATTCTGTTATGCTATTATTAACAATTTAATGCATATGGAAGTTTAAAAAAGATTTGAGGATTTGTTTTTAAAAAATCATTTAACAAATTATCCAACATATAATTACAAATTAAATACTATCATCGCAAACATTCAAACAAATTTTATAAATAAAATAATATCCTGTGGTGGATAATGAAGTGGTAAAATGTCAGATTCACAAATGTGTGATCCTATAATCGATTCCGGAACTACTGCTTCACACGGACAAACATTTTATGAATTCTCCAGAAAAAAACACATTCGAATATTTATTTAACTAAAATACTTTAACATTTGTTTATAAATTTAATCACTATGGAGCCAGAGTCAGTATACTTTAGATTGCTTATATAGAATAAAGATATTTCATAATATCTAACATCTTCAAAATCTAAGCAAAAAAATATATCAGAATACTATTCATCTTTCAGAGAGTTTCTTCTTAGAAGTTCTGGTCTAGCAATCCCACTTTTTTCATGTGTCATAGCATCGGCCGCAAGCGAATCCGCTAACCCGAGACAACTGCTTGTAAGGCGGCTGTCCCTGACCTCTCGACCACACTTTTTTACATTTTCAGAAATGTTTAAACTGTACAAATTCTTCATTCTTTCTTTTATAACAATCTTTCTTTTAATAACTTTGAATATAAAAATAACATTTTTAATAATTCTTAAAGTGTTTTACATTATTAAATAATATTTTTAAAGCCATATCAACTTCGCAAGAAATAATAACAAATGGATTCTTCTATTGTCTTTTCAAAAACGATTGGCTTGGATTTTGATTCGAAGTGTCACGTTGGTGCTATTGACAGGTATAGCATTTACTCACAACACTGCAGCAGATTACTGAAGAAATAATAGAAACAACAAGTTCTATTAAACCAATAACAATAAGACCAATTGAAGAACATCTAGCGAAATCTTTAATGTATATATATTCTAGATCATCTCTATATGTAGATACTATGCCCTAATTCCATTTTAATTTGACTATCCAATGCAGAAGGATTTCCCATAAATATTAAGATGATAAGATTTATCATGGTGAATAATCCAGCAAAAACAGCTTCAAGAATTGATAACAGTTTAAAAGCAGTAATATAGCAGTTAAGATTTATTATATTATTTTTACTACTTATAATACCGAATATATCTGCAATAATAAAAATAGTTCCACTGCAAATTCCTACTCCGATGACAAAGAAAGACGGAATCACTATAATAGGACAAACACAAAATATAATGGATAATATGTCACAAACAAATTGAATAGCTCCGAATTTAAAAACTAATCCATGATTGTCACGCCTGGGACCTTTCTCAGAATGCACGGTTGTCTCGACAACAGAAGTATTCATAATAATAATTGTGTTTTAAAAAAGTTAATGATGTATTTTACAAATAATAAACTTATTATTATATTGTATCCGTACATTACAACTTGCTTATTATTTATTACTTTTAATAAATGCAACTTCCTTTTGCTTTTCACCTTTAGATAAAAGATAAGTTAAAATGTTAAAAAGTAATGTCACATTAATTTTCTGCCGTATATACACATAACATTGAAAGAATTTTTAATAATTAAATATCTTGTAGAATAAGGATTAAATGCATAATATTCTATTTAGTATAGAGCTGGGATAGAGACAAACTCAGAATTAAAGATCTCTAGATCAAAGTTAATTCATCATTTTCGATGCTGGTTATGTCATGTAAATGTCCAAATTAATAACCATTAATTTAGTCATTTCGTCAGAGTAAATCTTCTGAAGTCAAGACTTGAGGTTTTAATTTGGAACAGAGCTTGCCGATGATTTTAGATAGCTATCTTTTAGCAGTCTTAGTTACTCATTTAATCCGAGTATATAATTATTTTTAGTATTTGAATAGTAAAAACAAGGAATCTGGATTGTATGATTACTTTTCTACACTTATTGATTTTTGCTACAGTTGTTTAGATGGAATGGTGATATTAATATATCTTGTTAGTGATACTCTTCTTTTCACTCGACTATAGAGCATAATCAATAATCAGACAATTCTCTAGTATTTAGTTACTCAATATGGCAATAGACTGACCCATAGCAGAGTGAAAAAAGCTACTTGTGAAGGCATGTGTTACGATCATGTAGAATTTTAAATAATAATGCAAACATTTTTAACAATATCATTTACGAAAAGACATGAATATCGACTGAATCGATAATCGTAGGTATTGAACAAGTATCTTGCACATACATCTTTGCCCTACCTTTTGAATAAAAGATTTGGATGGAAAACTAAAACAAAAGAAATTACTAAAATTTTAGGCTTGAACATACTATGAAAGAAAATCTCTCCAACGGAAGGTAAAGCTTTTTATTAATACATTAATCATTCAAATCTGGAACTATGTAACTTTTTACTAGTTTGTATGTGCAATACCTGTTCTTACTTAATAGTGAATGAAATATAAACAAGCAGTTGCTTGTTATCTCTCCTCCATCTTTGTAGACCTATCCAAGATAGACATATACTTCATAATACCATCATTATATCTGATAAAAAGAGAGAAGAGCTAAAAAGGTGAATGAAATGAACTTGTATTTATTTTGTTTTGATTAGAAGGTAAAATAAAAATAGAATTAAATCAAAATATAGTTCCTATATAGTTTAATAATAATGAAATCAAAATTTAAGATTTCATATGAAGAAAAGTCAAACCAACGACTTTGGTTGAAGCCTGAAAACAAAATTGGAAAGCCTAAATGAATTACATTGCCAGTAATAGATTTATAAATTCTGTATAATTTGCTTTTGAAAGGTCAACAAGAGATACATAAATGTTACAGAAAATGGATGAATTCAACAAAAAGTTGAGTTAAAACTTGTAGGTATACATGAAAGTCAATAGAAGTATGTTGCAGAATTAAGAGAAATAGTAAATAAAATAAAACTACATAGATATAACATTGTCTTGAAGAAAATTAGATGAAAAATTCAGATATTTCATTTATAATCATAACTTTTCAAAAGAGTTAAAATTATAAATATAATTATCTAAGTTGGAATTAACTTCTTTATTTGTAAAGTTGCAACTCTATTTTTTCTAATAATATTTAAAAATGTGTATGATTTAATATTACTTTAATTGTATAAACATGAAACATATATTTTTAATGATTTTAATAAATATATTAATAGAAGTCTAATAGGATTTATATCAATGTGATTACAACAATTTTAGAATCTGCCAACACTCTATTTCTTCACTTGCTTTTTTTAAAATATCGATGATAATTTCATCACTTCTTAAAGTTTTTATTGAGATGGTATTTTTCCATCTCATATTTAAATGTATTTTTTTTTTAACTTATTGGTTTTAGTTTAATAATTTTATTTAATTTTTCATATATTTATAATTTAATAAATTATTAAAATATATAAGAGACTTATAACTGAAACACAGGCTTATTCTATACCTGTGTATATATATGTAATATATAGGGTATATGAGCACAGACATTCAGATGACCCATCACTCTCCACTCTATCTAATAACACTGATACACCCAAGCACATACATGCTGAAAAGATAAATAATCACCAATATACGTATTTCATGCTAAACCAGCAATCATCAGTTGGTCCAGATTATCATCTCCCACACATATATACTATAAGTGCTCAGATATATATTAAGATAGACAATCTTCATACTTTAATGGACAGGCTCCAATTCACTACACACTCCAACTCTTCAACCGTCCATCAAGTGCTCAGATATATATTAAGATAGACAATCTTCATACTTTAATGGACAGGCTCCAATCCACTACACACTCCAACTCTTCAACCATTCTTCAAATTGGATGGACGGTTGAAGAGTTGGAGTGTGTAGTGGATTGGAGCCTGTCCATTAAAGTATGAAGATTAGATGGATGGTTGAAGAGTTGGAGTGTGTAGTGGATTGGAGCCTGTCCATTAAAGTATGAAGATTGTCTATCTTAATATATATCTGAGCACTTATAGTATATATGTGTGGGAGATGATAATCTGGACCAATTGATGATTGCTGGTTTAGCATGAAATACGTATATTGGTGATTATTTATCTTTTCAGCATATATGTGCTTGGGTATATCAGTGTTATTAGATAGAGTGGAGAGTGATGGGTCATCTGAAAGTCTGTGCTCATACACCCTATATATTATATATATATATATATATATATATATATATATATATATATATATATATATATATATATATATATGCAGGTATAGAACAAGCCTGTGTTTCAGTTATTACATTGTAGAGATGTCTTCCCATCCTTACATATGTATTAAATGGATTATGTCCTGTACATGTGGGGTTCAGATTGACCTTGGGTCAACATGGATGTGACAAGAATCTCAGCCTCAGGGTGGCCTTTGAGCATTCCATTTTCAGATTTTCAATTGGATGGATGGTTGAAGAGTTGGAGTGTGGAGTGGATTGGAGCCTGTCCATTAAAGTATGAAGATGATCTATCTTAATATATATCTGAGCACTTATAGTACATATGTGTGGGAGATGATAATCTGGACCAACTGATGATTGCTGGTTTAGCATGAAATATGTATATTGGTGATTATTTATCTTTTCAGCATGTATGTGCTTGGGTGTATCAGTGTTATTAGATAGAGTGCAGAGCGATGGATCATCTGAATGTCTGTGCTCATATACCCTATATATTAAAGAGGCTTATGTATTAGTCCTGCAACACCTTTTCACATTCGTAGCAATCAGCAGACAACTTTCTAATGTTGTGATCTGACCAAGTAATGTATAGACTTTGATCTTGTACAAAGTTAAAATGATAAATTCCTCAAAATGATCCATGTGTACATGATATTTTTTCACAGAATTTATAAAGTTGTTGATGGTCTGGATGCATATATGAAAAGGTGTAGTAGTTTTAATATGTGACACAAATTGTAGTTGTCTAAATCTAACAATACTAAAAATATGACTTTCACCCAAAAATCAATATTGAAAAGTACATTTTTAACAATATAGTAAAGATATTGATTTAACATAAAAAGTGTAAAATATGTCATGCCATTATGCTAATTCCCAAATGCAACTTTAAATATAGACAAAACAATCATCAAATTACAAAAAACTCTAAAGTATTATAGAAAACTGTAAAATATACACATATGACATTTACCGTGTAATAAATAACAGAAATTGTCGCAATAAAACTATCAGTTTGTCTGTTCTACTTTATTTTAAGTGGATACTTTTTTTTTCTCATAATGGAGACTAAAAGTAAAATTTTATTTTTCCCAAAATGCACACTTACTTAACACATGATTGTATTTGTGGTTCACATGAAAATGATCGTAACTGGCATTTCATAATTTAGCACTTTTATAGGCCTTCCAACAGTTGGAAGAAATCATTTATCCCTCTTTTACATTTTGCTTGATGGCTTCCATGAGAGTTGGCACTATTTGAGAAGAATTTGTCCAGCTTGGTTTTTCCTTTTTGTGAAAAGACTCTCGTCAACAATTTTGTTTGGGCCTCCAATTTTATGTTTTCTTGAAATGATAAAACAGCATTCATTTCAATCATCATTTTTTAAAAAAAGCAATGGACTATTAATCGAGAAATTATGAAAATAAAATCAAAATGAAAAGTACATGTACTCACTTAAAACTACGAATACAAATGAAGTAAAAATCGTGGAATCAAAAAACTAATGGATATAAATGGAGGTAAAAAATTGTTGAATCAAAACTATGAATACAAATAAAGTAAAAAATAATTAAAAAGTGCAATTAACACCACTAAAGATCTTGTCAAAATAAAATCTGGACAATTACTGACAGTGTAAAATTATCGCAAAAAAATCACATTATTGAATGAGATTTCAGGTTTATTTGACGTGATCGCTAGGTTACATATTTATCGCGGATGTAAAAAGGTGTACCCTCTCCTCTATATTGCAAGACTAATACATAAGTACATACTGTATATAATGTGTGTGTCTATCATATATTAATTTAAATAAATAAATAAATTCTTATCTTTCCTTATAATCAAGATTGAAAAGTTTTCTATTAATTATTCAAACAGAAATATATTTTAATTATACAAATTTGAAAAGTTTTAAAATTCTGTTTAAGTACTAAAGGTTTTAAAAAAGAGAGAGAAATAAGGTAGGGAAGGAAAAATCTAAATTTTTAATCAGGCTCTATTGTGAGATGCTAGTGCAATTATTTTTTTAGTGGTGTAATGTTATGAATGAGTCCTAATTGCATCTTGCTAAAGATTCACCCAATAAATTGAGAGACAAAGGACAACATATTTTTTTGCTGTTTCTATTGTTTACTCTCTCTAAAAAAACAAAAGTGTGAATGTTATTACAAAAGAAAATCAAGGAAATTGGAGAGAGGTGTGTGTAGAAAGAAAAACTAGAAATTGAAAAAAATGAGAGTCAAGAGGGGGATTAGTAAGCAGTAGAGGTTGAAGAAGAAAGGATACATTGAAACTCCAGAGCAGTGAATCAATAATGTTTCCAGCTAGAGAAATTAGACGCTTTATTAGGATGCCTTGTTTTGTTTGCTAATCCTGATATTATCACAAGAATTGATGTAACAATATTAGCTAGCCAAAGTCACATAACTGTAAACCGGGACACTCCAAAGCTAGAAGCATGCAGGTCCATGGTTTCAAATGCAGGAACCTCTCATTCATTACTGAAATCAGTGATCAGATACCCACCAGATAAATGGGATTTGGAGAGAAAATTATGAACTGTTTTTTTAAAAGAATGCTAAGACATTTTTAATGCAATTTGGAGACTCATTTCATACCCTATAATAAGATGTATTTGGGAAATTGGCATTGCTCTCAATAGAGCTTAGTATTAGGTTATTTTATTTATACACATTCATAATCACTTAAAACCATATTATTTTTTTAAAAAATTTTGTTTTTTATATATTTTGTTTTGCTCTGCATGTGTGTATGTGTTTCATATAGCTGAGAGAGATGGTCTTGGAAAGTTATAGTGAGTAGGCTGGAAAATAAGTCAATAATAGAGCTACAGAGATACTTATGATTCATTATGAAGTGTTATTTCTTTCAGGTAAACAAATGGGGAAGGTTAGTTGATTCAGTGAGATAGTGATCGATTGTATAATACATCTAGGCCAGGTACTTTTATTTGGGTGGAGATCTCAGGAAGCACCTCGTATCTCTGCTGATTCATAGAAGGGGGTGCCAACATATTCCCTCAGGTGAAAATAAATGTTTAAAGATTATATTGAGAAATAGCATATGTAAAGAGAATCGGGAGCAGGGTAGAGGGGAAAAATGGCAAAACAAGATCATCACACTTGGGTACATAGTTATACAAGCTATTAGAAACTTAATAAAAATTTGATTTGATAAATTTACTTACATGTATGTCTGAGTTTGTAAATTATGCATTAAAGATGCACCTATGTTAATGGGGATTCAGATACAGTAATTAGAAGCTTGAGGGTGAATGACTCTGCTACAGAAATATAAAAAACAACAACTTTTAGATCACAAAATGGATTCATGCAAACCTAGTTCTAGGCTATCTGCCTAGTGGTGCTTATAGCAGTCATTCATATCTTACAGTTTAGTAACCTTTGCCATATTGATCTTTATGTACTCTGAAATAATACAATACTTTTAAGTTTATGATATAACATACATTTCAACTTAAATTAACAAAATTAGAATGTGACTATCATGTGACTATCAAACATACTGATTTCTATTATATGCTCTTTGTTGGGTAATACTCAATAATATTTTTAACATGGAGAAGAGTATTTAATTAAATTAGCTATTGTAGATCATAATTATATAATAAAGCTCTTGATTATGATAAAATGAATATTCTATAGTGATTGGGATTTAGATAGATAGGAGAATAAACCTTCGGAAAAGAAATTGGATTATTTAAGTGAAGGTAATGAGTATATAGTGAAGCAGTCTAGCCATAAGCCCACTTCAAACCCTAGTACTAATCTTAAATTTCCAATGCAATGGGGCTTTATACATTCAATCCACACTAATTTCCATAAAGAATAACTTATTTCATAAATGCATATTAAAATTAATTAGTTTCAGATTTAAATTGACCAATTCTATTAATAAATTCATGATAGAATTATTCATGAATTTATATATTATAACTGCGTGGATTGTGTGTATATATTTGTAAATATTTAGATATATATAATTGTTTAAAAGTTCCATTGAATCGGGAATGTTTGATTTTATTTTTAAATAATTTGTTAAAGTTTTATTGATTAAAAGCTACATTCTTTCAATAAGCTTTCAGATTTTCCCTTTCCAAAAACAACAGTTAAAGTTTTATTAATTAGAAAAAGATAAGGATTTCCTAATTAAAATCATTTTCTGATTTTAAGAATTCATTTTCTAATTAGAAAATGAATTCAATTTAATGAGTTTGAAAGCCTTATCGAAGGAATGTATCTAAAAACAACCAGTAAATCTAAAAACATTGATAATGAAAGAAGCGCTAGCCTGAAGGCATCAGAGGACAGATATACAGCACTGAAAAGTTTGGAAAGAGAAGCCATCTTTGTTATAGAGAAGTGCAGTAAACTCAGTGTGTTTTAAATAGTGTTTCGATTATGGTGAAGGGCTAGAACATCAGGAATTTGGCTACGGTTCCTGAAGCCCTTTGAGAATCTTCAATGAAGCTGCTGAATCTTTCCAGACCAATCATGCTGCTAAAATTGTGAAAATTCATTAAAATACTGTTAATCGACCAAATGGTACCTATGTTTTTTACCAACCTGGACATGTAAAATAAGAACCAGCCCCAGAAGAAATGGGTAATATGTTTCCAAATGAACCTTAAACCTTCTGGCCAGTTTCGAACTTTATTTTACACTCCCTTTTAGAGCTCTTTTATTCTTTAATGTAACAATCTTTATAAAACCTTTTATTTATGCTACTGTAAATTTATATCGTAGTTCTCTCAACCTCTAGTCTTTAAACTTTCTCTTTTCTTACTTGGCGGTTCATTTATTATATTATATATATATATATATTTTGTGTAATTTATTAATGTTGTTACTTTAATTATATGCCAATAATCTTTCGACTCGATGAGCTTCTTTGTTCTATTTGCCTCATGCAAATAATATAATATTAATTCTAATAGTAGTTCTCGCCCATTAGAACTAGATTAATACAGTTCTATCAATCATCGAGTCAAAAGAAATTATTAATGATTGTTATTTTTATCATTGGCTAATAATAAATTATTAGCTCCATTTTTAATCTATGCCACCGCTATTTTCTCGTTTCACTAATATTTATTTATTATTCAAATATAATCTTAAAATGTTTTTTGCAAAGGGCCGATAAAGGAATCAAACAAATATATTCTACTTCAACTTTGTTATTTAAGATTCAGGAAGGGCACGATGATTGGGGCATAATTAATATGATTTACAAATACTTTAAAATAGTTTTCGTAAAAAGCTCATTTGACCTTAATTAATTGATCAAGTCATCACGTAGAGCATTCTATATGGGTTTTAGTATTCAAATGATGACTATCAAGTCATCATCTTCAAACGATGCTGATGTAGGGCAATCTTCCGCTCCGTTAGGCTGGTCGGTGTTCATATTTCTGTTATTTTAAATTATCGAGGAAGAAAGCACTTCCTCTCCTGTTCATATTACTCAAAGGGCATAAGACTTGTCAGATGCAAGCCGCCATAGGACTTCGATTATCGACTAGCTATTGTCTTTCAATTCACTTTATAGCTCATAATTCATCAGCACTGTTACCTCTCTGTTCCAGTAAAGCCCGCTCTGATGCTCGTAATTCGTGACGAAGTGATTTCAATTAAAGTCGAACAAATTCTCAGTTATATTTAATTAAATAAGTTTTCCAATAAAGATTAAAGTTATGCCCTAAAATACGTATCTTGCTCTTCATGAATGGATTTGCGAATGTGAAAATAAATATCACATTCTTTCATAAAAAAAATTAGAGTAATAATTTCCCTTACTAATGAATACCTTTATCTGCTTTTATTTTCTTGTTGGGGGCATAGACATAGATTTCCAATATTGTGTAATACTCATTGGCATATAATAAGGACCGCCACTCTTATTATGATTATAAACTTTGTTTAAGGACCAGAATTAATTAATATAATCATTATTTAAAATTCAAACAAAACAAATTATTATTATTAAATATTTTCTAAACACACTTGGTTTCTTAGTTCTTAATTCTTTTATGCTTATTTTAATGTTAATACTCGCTGTCTGTGTTGGCAACCCGAACATATACATATGATTCAATTTAAAATTATTTTAGTCAGTTTATTATCAGATATTAATGTCAATTTAGGGGTCTCTGATTCTCACCAACTGTTGAGGTAGTTTCTTGGTGCATAGCACTGTGCCATCGATTTATGCTAATCTGAGCTGGTGAGTTGGGTTTGAATTCAGCTTGAACCAGCTGAGTTTGGATCCAACTTGCAGTTTAGGTGGTGCGTTTTTCGACTGGTACAATAGTGAGTAGTAATTTCCCTGTCTTATTATTATTATAGTTGGATTAATTATTCCAATAGGAAATCAATCACAGTTTGTAACAGTAAGTGATTTTATTAAAATGATTGGATCCCAGTAAAATCCCTCTTGTGATTCGATTATTTCATTATTAATCAAATTGTCAATATATTTTGAATAGAATACTTACGATCCCTGAGATAGCCATAGGATAGCATTAATTATTTTAAGTAATGTAATTTTGTTAATATTCTTATTTTGAGATCTCTTAAATTATAGAAGAGTAGTTTAAATCATTATTTAAATGAAATATTGTTAGTCATTGTTTATTGTGAGGATTTTCCTAATGAGTATGATAGGATGATAATAGAAGAATTTTCACAATAGCAATGCCATTGTGGAGTGTAGTTTATATACTTTTAAATGTTAAAATCTCTCTGTTGCAATCATCCCTAAAGTCTATCTTATGTTTAGATGTTTAGCAAGTTTCAAGCCCTATAAAGAGTCTTATACTTTATTGTTGTTATACTTCATTGTTTCATATTGAGCTAGTATAGTAGGGGATAGGAAAGAGAAGATAGGGTAGAAGTGTAATGAAAAACGGAAGGGAAGAGTACAATATATATTGTAATGGTTGGAATGAGCCAAAAATAGCCAAATCATGACTAGGGTGATTTAAACCATCACAGCTCATTCCAACACCACACAATACTTTATATTATTTGGTTTGGTGATCAGGGAGAGAGACTTAAAAATTAGATTATAACTATATGACTTCCCTGAGGCAAACAAGACACACAATGCAATATATATGTAAAAATATACAAAAACTTTATTAGTAATACATTATAAACAAAAGAAATGAACACTGCTTAATTGTTGCTAGACTTATTGGAGAAGTGCGAATGACCTTAATTAGGATTATATGTATCAAGAGTTTCAATGTATAACATATATATATAAACAAAAAATTATGTATAACATATATATAAACAAAAAATTACTTATATATCCACAAAACAGTTTAATATTTCAACCATATATACAATAAAATGGGATATTCAAAAATTACAGATTTGATAAAAGATTATAAATTCAACAAACTCCCCTCCCCCCCGATTGGTCACAAAAACTTACACAGGATATTAAACCAACCAATGACAAATTAATTACAATGTATACTTAAAACAAACAAACAAAAAACTACATTTTGTACTAATCAAACTTAATTACAAAAATAGTCTGTGCTCATATTAATATTTGCTTAAAAGCTAAAATACGTATACATATAAATCAAAAATCAAAATTAGTGCAAAGCACAATAATTATTAATAGTAATTAATTATTTATCTACTTACTAATTAAACACTAATAAAATCTTCATATAAAAAAACTTTTGCATAAAAAAATGTTATATAAGAAAACTCCCACATATAAAAAAACCTTATATACAAAAAAAAAAAATTAACAATTTTTTTTTTTTAGGAAACTAGGTAACTTAAAGATGTAATATATATTTAAGGGACCACGTGAAATTTAATTTGTGATTATATATATACAAGGAATTTTAATACACAACATATATATATATTGGATGGTAGATTTGATGATCTCTAGGGCAGATATCCCTTAAGCAGGCACTTGATACTAAATTAAGATAGCTTTAATTGAGAGAGTTAATTCTCTAGTAAATAAGACTAAAATAGATGATCACCTAATTCTCATAATTGCCTATATACCAGGCTTCAACATGCATGAAGAAGGAAGGCAGTACTGGGTTGCTACAGTAATAAACAGTCCACTGACAAGGCAGAATGGAATATGCTCACCTCCATGAGGCCATATCTAAGTCTCTATGAAATAAATGGATCATTGTAGAAAGGAATGAGCATCTTCCCCATAATCATTAATAAATCTCACCAGCAGGTGAGAATGATCCACTTCCCAATTGGTGATACAAAACTAAGGTCCACTGGGTCTATTCCTGCATTTGCATGGATCATATTCAAAAGAGACCCAGCTATTCTGTTTTTTTTTCCAAAGCAGGGATGTGCATCTGCTGGAGGAATGAAATCAAATAAACATGAAGTTAGACAAACCAGCAATACCAATTTATATAAAATAATGGATCATTGGCCTTAAAAATAAAGATAGATATAAAATAATATGTGAACGATCACGTCATATGCGGACATCTATTATATAGGCTAAATTATGACCTATGTGGTTATTAAAAAATTTCCCTATAAAATTATTCCTGCATAATTGGAGATCTGCCTCATAAGTCTTACATATATAAGGAAATATTGATACAATAGCCTACAATGATAATATATGAAATTGTGTTTAAAGTTTTATAGAATTAAACTATCGTATCTCGTATATATATATTTATTTGTCCCTTTTAAAACAGAAAACAAGTTTTAAATTCAAAAATTAAATTTAATTTTAAAATTCACCTGTATGTAGTATATGCTTATCCCTTCCAAAATAAAGTTTTGAACTTTTATCTTCAAAACAATCGACTTTAATTTTAAAATTGAAAGTTATGGATAAACCATTTGTGATTGTGCTAATGGCTAAATAACATCTTTGAAATAACAAGATTTTAAATAAAGTTTTAAAATAGCAAATAAACAAATAAAAATCCATGAGAGAAGAGATTTAAATGTCTTGATTTTACAGAATTACTGGACTATTAAATATTTTAGTCACTGAAATATATTTTCTAATTTTATCTTTTTCATCTTATTATTAAGCATTTATTTTATAACGTCTTGCGTGCGATTATAATTACGGTAGAATGACAGCCTGTTAAGCTAAATTGCGCAGACGCTGTGAGAATGTTGTTAATAAATGAATACCTTCGAACAACCATATGATTTACTCTTATATAAATACTATATCATGTGGTTGTTCGAAGGTATTCATTTATTAACAACATTCTCACAGCGTCTGCGCAATTTAGCTTAACAGGCTGTCATTCTATCGTAAACTTATTATTAAATAATAAGTCTAGCAGATTTAAGAAAGATTGAGAATATTGCAAAAGTTGATCTTTCTTAATATTGAATTAATTAAGCAACATATTTTAATACAAAAATAAGAATATTTTATATAATATTAAAGAAAACTGATTTCAAAAGAATGATTAATAAATTAATTCTTTAAGCAAAGAAAGGAGAATATTAAAGAGGCTTTTATCATTTATCAGTAAATTGAAATGTATAAGTTAAAATAAATTAATATTTTCACAGACCTTTGAAGGGTTTTGGTAGCAAAACACTACCCTGAATTTCCCAGTATAGTTCATTGTTCCTATGGTATAGTGCTCTTGGATATTGGCTGGCTAGTCACTTGGTGACATTATATACTGTGACTTTCTCTTGATAGCAATGGCATAGTATGACAGCAGCTTTGATCATCAATTGTAGGCAGAGACTTTAGTAGCATTACATTTGATAGTAGAAGAGGACTCTATATACTCATGCTTCTCAGAGATGGTGAGACAAATTGAGGTGCTCTACTCACTGGTCATAGCATAATCTATAACAGCTTAGAAAAACATTACAAAAACTTTACAAAAAGTAACCCACTTTTTTCTTGCCCCTATATATATCCCTCAACAACAAAGGCATCCAGATGTTTTCCAAATTGATTCATTAATTTTAAAGCTTAGAGAAATTTTTTTTCTTTACTATCTAAAAAAATCTTACTGATTGCAATCTCAATCTAGTTTAATTTTTAAATTTTACTAATTGCATTTTTCTTAATTAAATTCCACATATCTTTGGTTTTGGCTAATCTCTTATGGAAGATACATATTTCTTATCACCTTTTACAGAAATGACAATGATAAACTAAAATATAAATTCAAAAATTAGATTTTAATTTATACATTCTTTTGAATACCAGTTGATTTTAATTAATTAGTTAAATTTTCTTTGCTGACTTGAACCCCCCTTTACTATAACATTAAATTTTGTAAACAAATTAAATTTCATAATAAAACTAAATTTATTTTATACATTATTTTTTAAAATGCCTTAGTATTATAACTTTATGGCAACAATAATATATACATGAAGCACATATATGTATGTATATATATGATCACTTCAATATACATATATATATATGTGTGTGTGTAATAATTGTTTTAATTTGTATACTACTATTCCCATTTAATATTTTTTTCCATATATATCGAAGCTAACCAATGTATCAATTATTTCTATTTTCATGTCTTAACTAATTTCACACAGTATTTAGAATCCCTGATAAACTATTTTTTTATATGCTAAAAAAATCTAAAAACTTTAAAAATAAATCTTGATAAGTTTTGACATTGGGGAAAAAAATACAGTTCAGAGAGAAAAAGTAAAAACAAAAAAAATTGGAAAATCTACTCATATGACATTGGCAAATAACCTTAAAAGTTAATCCAATAGGATAATTCATAAAATCAGAGCATTTTTTTATTGATAATTACATGTTCTCTTTGGCAGAACAATTTAGTCAGTTATTAAAGTATGTCACTGAACAAATTATTCACACATATAAATGTCCAAGATGATTCCCATGTTAATACTGTCAATTGTTTGGTTAACGATCATCTGAAAAAAGAGCTGAATAATTCCATTCTAAACATCGTTATACTATTATTAACAATTGCATGGATATGAAAGTAAATAAAATTTGAGTTTTTTTTTAAAAAAAAAAAAAATTTAACAAATAGTGCCAACATATAATTATTATAAATAAAATATTATCATCAACTCTCTAGCAAGAAAGTGTTTAGAATATTTTATTTTACTATAATACTTTTATATTTATAAGTCACTATAGATCCAAAGAGAGAATATATTTTACGTTTTTTCCATATGTCATAGCATCGGCCGGGATGCGAACCCACAACCGTCTGCAATCAACTAATTGCTTGCAAGGCAGCTGCGATCTCGGCTAACAACGCTTGACATATATATTTTACGTTTGCTTACATAGATTAAAAATATTTCATAATGCATTTCTTTAAAACCTAAACAAAAACTATGAGAATCCCATTTATCTTTCAGATATTTTATTTGCAAGAACTGATCTATTCTCATTAAGATTATGATTCTTCACACATACCAGTTAATTTTCAGAACTTCTTTTCAGAAATGTTGAATCAATACAAATACGTTTACCTCTGTTTTATAGCAAATATTTTTTTTATAAGCGTTAAGTAAAAAAATTACATTTTAAATAAATTCTTAAAGTGTTTTATATTATTAAATATTATTTTTATAACACAACGACTTTTCAACATGAAATAATAACAGATGAATTCTTTGGTTGTCGTTCCAAACACTATTAGCTTGAATTTTGATTCGAAATTTGATGTTGGAAGGAATAAGAAGTATAACATTTACAAATAGCACCACAGCATATTGCCGAAGAAATAATAGAAGCAACCAGTTCTATTAATCCAATAGTAAAAAGACCAGCAAAAGAAGAGATCCTGATATGATTAATTACTATATATTCCATGTCATATTTATAAAGCGTTTCATGAAAAATTGCTTTCCATAATTGCATGTTGTGGTTTTGTAATGCATTAGGATTTAGAATAAATATTAAAGCGATAAGATTTACTATGGTTAATATTCCAGCAAAAATAGAAGCAATAATTGATAATAGTTTAAAAGTAATAATATAGCAGTTACGATTTAGCATATTTTTTTTGCTGCTTATAATTCCGAATATACCAGCAGTAATAAAAACGATACCACTCCAAATTCCTGCTCCGATGCCGAAGAAAGCCAAAATAGCTATAATAGGATAGACAAAAAATATAATGGCTAAGATGCCGCAGACAATGTGAATAATTCCTAATTTAAAAGCTAATCCGTGGTTATATCGCCCGTGCACTTCTTCGGAGTTCATAAATGTCTGGATGACAAATGTATTCATAATGATAGTTACTGAGTTTAAATTTAAAAAAATATTAATGAAGTGTTTTACTAATTGTAGCTAGCTTATTACTTGTTATTTTTTAAAAATAAAACTTCCTTTTTCTCGGCACCTTTAAAGAAAAGATAAGTTAAATGTTATAAAATTAATGTTAAAGACGTTTTCCGATTATTTTTCTAAAACATACATAAAAAATAATTTTGAGTGAAAGATGAATGATATAAATAATGAAATATCTTGTAGTATAAGGATTACATGTATAGTATAGCACAAGGTTAGAGACTCAAACTTTAAATATTACAAATTCCTGGCCCATCATTTTATTAGTTTTGATGCTCGTACGTCATGTGAATTTCCAAATGACTATATCAGTTTATCTATTTAGTGAGATAAGGTCTTCTATAATCATGACTTGAGATTTGAATTTGGAACAGAACTTGAAAATAGTTTTAAGTAGTTGTCATAGCAATCTTAATGTATAATTATTCTCAGTATTTGAAGAGTAACTAATATTATATTCTCTTCTTTTCATTATTATTATTTTCTGCACGAACTGATTTTTGCTGCTGCTGTTTATATGGAATATTAGTATTAATATACCTTGTTTTTATCATACATCTTTGCACACTTGTAGACTATAAACAATGGTATACCATGGAAGTACTACCATCTCAAGTCCTCATTAGTCTATTAGTTACTCAAGATTTCAATAGATTGATCTGGAACAGAATAAAAAAAAACTATTCAAATTATATGTTTAGAGTATGCTGAATTTTAAATAACAAGACAAATATTTTAAAGAAATCTATATGAAAAGATACTAATGCCATGAAATCACAAATTATTAATTTGAATTACTCATGATTATTCATAAATATTGAACATGCATATTGATACATATATCTTTCCATTGCCTACCTTACTAAATAGATTTAAATATTAATATAAAACAAAATAAAATGAAAAGTTAGGCTCTGAAATATATATTTAATAAATTCTGTTTGATGAGGATGTTAATAATATTTTTTAAATCAATTCTCCAAACCTAAATAGTTCATTATCAAATATATAAATATTCACTTGCACACACACACACACAACTGTATCTCAGTTTTTATGCATTTTTATTGACATATTATTACGACAAAAAAAATGTTAATATTTGTCAATGATAGACATATATACTGGTCGTCTCAACTATTTTTATTTGCTTTGGTTTAAATTATTGCCTTCATTTGTTTGTATATCTTAATTTAATCTTGAAATGCTTCTTTCACCCCTTTGTCAATTTTCATTATAATTTAAACTTTGCTTAGTGTTTGAAACAATTTTATAAAATATTTAGCAACAAATTTAAATTTTAAATTTTATTTACAACATTGATCATAGCAATATCTAGAGACACAACTTATAATTTAAAATAAATGCTGTTATTCACATAAATGCACTAAGAAGTAGCTTTCAACATAGATTGTTAATGTTTTGAAATAAAAGTGCTACCACATAATTTATAAAGCCAGCTTCACAAAAAGTCAATGAAATAAACTTGTAACAAATGCCCATTTTCTTTTATCAACACCAATCCATTTATCAGATAAAAACTGGCTTTTTTAATCTGAGAAATAGATTAGAATTGGTGCTTGAAAATCGGTATTATTTGCAATTTTATTTAACGATCCTTTGAGAATCTGATTAGTGAAACCTTAGAACTTATTTATGGACTTGTTATTGAGATCTAGTTTCTATTTATGTAATGAATACCTACAATATTTTTAAATATAAGTGCCTCAAGTTTTTATTCATAAAAGCTAAATAAATGTTTTTTATACTACTTTTTATTGCATTGATTTAATAAAACAGTTAACAAAAAGTGTTTATTTTTTCTGTAAAAAGAGTTTTTAACTTTTCTTTTAGATTTTTTCACAAAGATGTTTAGCATGATACCAATGTATCTGATTAGTGAATATCAATGTATTTCTTAAGAATACATAACAGGCAACAATAGTCTAAATTCAGGTTTGCACTCAGCAATCGTTATTCAACACATTAAGCATGGTATTGATAAATTCTACAGTAACTGTACTTGGAAAGTACTAGATGAAAAGATAATTTTCTTTTTAATCCTAATAATCATGGATCCCATTCGTTTGTGCCCATGTTAATTATCACATAATGCTGAAATACACTGACGGCAATATTCTTACTTTAGTAAATAAACTGGCTAGTATTTTTTATTGGCTGCCAGTTTCAACGTTAAATAGATATCTGGATTGAAATTATTTCCTGTAAAAAGAAAAAAAAACCTAACTGAAAACACATTTTCCTCTATTTTATAAATATGACTTGTGTTCATTCTGAATTTGTTATTTAGTTTATAGACTGGCCTGTTGTACAACCTGAAACGGATTGGGTCTTTTGGATTTCGTAAACACCCTATTTTATCAATCTCAATACAAACCTTTCCTTTACAGAAAAAATACAAATATTATGATAAATATAAAAAAATCGTAATATGAATTTAAAAAATTACATATTGTATTTAAAAGTATTATAATCGTGACGATTGTAATTATTATTTAATTTTATCTTTTACAAAATACAATGTTCTATTGGATATTTAAAAAACAACAATTTAGCTGATTTAGCAGAGCAAAAAATATCTTCTCAGAGATAAAGTATATGTAAAAATACTTGTATGGTCCCAAAGACCTATCTGGGATATACATTTATAACTTTTTTTAAAAAATCTTTTATCTTTATGATATCATAGTATTAATTCGTTAATTTAAATATTACTAATGTTCTTACTATAAATGAATAAAATGTTTATGAATTTGCTCGTTATAGGAGATGGTATGTGAGTTTGGACAATTGCTTGCTGACCATAAAATATAGAATTACAGGGTGAAGAGTGATCATTTAATTTTTGTTTCCGTACTTTTTTAATACTTATGACACATTTTCCCTCAGATGCGCCGTTACATAGAGGGTTTATTTTATTTTTAAAAGAGGTCGTAAACTTGATAAATGAAGTATAGTAATTGATTTTTGGGAATATTATTATGTTGATAAGGGAAATATGTAATGACAAATAGTTTGATAGGAACTTTGTGACCTTTTCAGTTAAACCCAGAATATCATTTTGTACTGTTAGCCTTAATGAATCGAGAAGATAAATTGTAAAGCCTAAATATTTACAAGGAGGTACACTATAATTAAAGATATCGGTTAGCCAATAAGAATGCACCATGCTGATTACTTTTAGTCATACTTTCTTATTTTCATCTGATAATGTTTACAACATTTTCTGAAACTCTGAAGCATTATTTGCAAAAACAACTACATCGTTTGCAAAATTTAAATGACTTAAATAATTTCTACTTATGTTTATTTTTAGCTTCTTATTTTAGACCACAAAATATTTCTTGCAGCACTGCTGTAAAATGTTTTGAAGATATGAAATGACCCTGTCTTAAACCCTTCTCAATGTTAACCTTCTTAATATCATTATGTAATCTAATTGTTGCTGTTGTATTTTTATAAATATTCTTCAGAATGCCCAATATTCCGGGTCTATATTTTGATGATCGAATGCTTTAATCATTAAAGAAATACTTATAGAATCAAATGCCTTTTTCATAATCTACAAATCCAAAGCATAATGACAATTAGTCTTTCCTATAACTTCTCTCAATACTTGGATATAATAGATTGCCCTAAAATCACTTTTAAATTCTGCTTGCTGTGTTGGTTGGTTGAAATCCTATGTTTTCTGAATACCAATTGTAATTTTTTTTTCATATGCCATAGCATCGGCCGGGAGGCGAACCCACAACCGTCTGCAACCAACTACTTGCTTGCAAGACGGCTGCGATGACCTCTCGGCTAACAACGCTTGAAATTTGTAATTATTTTGGTATAAATTTTGTATAAAACTAATAAAAAGACTAATACATCTGTATCTTTTAATATATTCTTTATTACTTTTTAAATTACTAATACTGCCATTCGTCCAATCATTTGGTACATCTTTATCATTTAAACATTTGGTATATAATTTTCTGAAAAAATTCTATTTCTTTACTTGCTTCATTAAGATATCGATTATAATTCCATCACTACCAGATTCTTTTCCCTTCTTCACAAATGCAATTACATGTCTCACTTTTTCATTTAAAATTTCTGGGCAATTTAGAAGATATAATAGATGTAAGAAGTACTTGTACTTTATTACTATATAATTTTTGATAGAACTCTTCTACCCATTTCATGATTTCATCTCTCTTTTTAATAATAATTCCATCTTTTTTTCTTATTGCAGATATGTTTCCTATCAACATTAAAATGTTGTTTTACACTCTTGAGATTTTTATTTTCTTCTACAGCTTTTTTTGCAAGTTCACAATTATACTTTCTTATATCAACTCTTTTTCCTATCATTTTACAAACTTCAAGATATTCAATTCTTAATGCACCATTTTTATATATCTTCATATTCCTTCTTTTCTTCATAAATTCTTTAGTCTCTGTAAAAATGTTATTGGTCAATTGCTGCTTTTTTTTACCAGATTTCTTTGTTGCAGTTTTTAAAAGTGTAATTATTATATTCCTATTAATTTCATTCAAATTTGAATCATGTTCAAAATTTATTAATATTTGAAAACGATTTGCAAATCCTAATTTAAATTCATTAAAATGTTTCTGAAGATTAGGAATACCAACTGTAAATAATGTTTTTTTAAAATAACTTTTCTCTCTCTAGTTTACATTAACACATATCATACATCTTATTAACCTACGATCATTCCTGTGTCAAATTTAATAACATTACAATCTTGAAATATGTGTTTACTATTAGTCAAAATATACTGTACCTTTATTTAGATGCTTCCATGTCCATTTCCTTTTAACATTTTTATAAAAAAAATCATAATATAAAATTTTTTTTCTGAAAACTCCACAAGTCTATGTCCTCTCTCTTACCACTTTTAGCATTAAAGTCTAACATAACAATTTTAAAATGTTGTTTGGTCTGATCAAAAGCCTTTTGTACATCCATATAAAAATCCTCTACTAGTTCCTCACTATGAGAAGTTATTGGAGCATAAACCTGAATTATCTGCATTTGGTATCTGCTATTAAGTTGAATAACCAATCTTGCCACTCTATCTAACACATCACCAATCTCCACAATGCTGTTTTCCCACTTTTTATTTATAATGAATCCTACTCCACTTGTACTTCCAATATGTGTGCCTTTGTAGTAGAGTACATTTTCACTTTTTAAATCAATTGCCTTTTCACCTTTTCTCCTACCTTCACAAAATCCAATAATGTCGTTTTTATTATGAGTCAGTTCTTCTTTTAATTCTAGTAAACTTCATTCACTTGAAAGTGATCTGAAGTTGTAAGTACAGAAATAAAAAGTCATCATCAAATGACTGCCTGGGTTCACAATCAGGGGTTTCTTAGTACCCTCTGTCCTCAGCCACCAAATGCTGCCTTGGCTAGTGACTTTGCAACATCCTAGTTATAAGAGCCATGATTTATTTTTGCCTGTCATGATTGTATATGTTTATTAAACATTTGTTTCACTCACACACACACATCCATTTTGCCTTATCAGGCAACTGAGAAGAAAGACCATGATGTTTCTTGATCTTAAACTCAGAAGTAAAAAGCCAAAAAACTCATTATGCTGTTTAATGCATGTTGATGTGCAGCTTATCCATGTTTATATACAATATGAATAATCATATAGTAAAAAGAGCTGCAATGACAAAAACATAAGGAGTGGACATTAGGAAATTGTTCTGATTGGTTTCTTTAAGGCCTCCAAGAGGAATCAAATACTTTCGTTTCAGTTAACAGCAAACCCTTTCTGCACTCAACTGAACTGAATATTTATGGAAGTTTAAATAAAATTTAAACATTTAACAATTAAATGTAGATAATGGAAGTAGTTCACCATATAATTACAACTGAGATTTTATCTTTAGACATACCCAAATACTATAAGTAAAATAATGCCCTTTATGGTTCAGCATTATAAAAAAATATCACATTCAGGAACGTGGGGTCTTATGATAGATTCCGTTATCTGGCATTTTATGCTCAAACGTCTTTTGAACTCTCCAATAATAAAGCCATTGAATACGTTCCCCCTCCCCCGAAAATACTCTTTGTTTATAAATATTTATAACTTTAATCTCAATAGATTCAAAGTTTGAGTATACTTCAGATTTGCTTTCACAGAATAAAGATGTTACTAATTGCTTCATAATACCTAACTTCTTTACAATCTAAACAAAAAGAAGATAATTCTATTTATTTTTCAAGATTTCTTTTGCAAGATCTAATCTAACAATGTTACTACGATTACTATCCTTCCTCATGCCTAGTTAGTTTTCAGAACTCATTTTCAGAAATGTTAAATCAATATAAATACATTTTTCTTTGTTTATAGCAAACTTTATTTTTTATAAGCATTGAATATAAAAATTACATTTCAGTAATCCATAAAGATGAAATAATAGCAGATGTATTTTTCTGCTGTCATCCCAAAAACTATTGGCTTGGATTTTGATTTGAAATATGACGTTGGAATGACGGAAAAGTACAGCATTTACTGACAGCACCGTAGCAAATTGCTAAAGAAATAATAGAAACAACCAGTTCTGTTAAGGCAATAA
The DNA here is from genome assembly GCA_028023455.1 of Epiperipatus broadwayi. NCBI lineage: Eukaryota > Metazoa > Onychophora > Udeonychophora > Euonychophora > Peripatidae > Epiperipatus > Epiperipatus broadwayi. The sequence goes on along the minus strand of JAQFVV010000126.1, from coordinate 1,970,517 downwards.
GAAAAAGACAAACTGAAAATGGTGAATTGATGTAATACACCTGAATGATGGCTCGTGAATTAGTTGCCATAAAGATTAAACCAACAAGATGTGTTATTGTTAATATTCCAGCAAAAACAATTGCAATAATTGTTAATACCATAAAAATGATAATATAGTAGTTAAAATTTACTATATGTTTTTTGCTACTTACAGTCCCGAAAATACCAGTAGTAATAAAAATAATCCCACTCCAAATTCCTGTTCCTATACCGAAAAAAGTAGAAATAGCTATAAAAGGATAAATAAAAAATATAATGGATAAGATCCCACAGACGATTTGAATAACTCCTAATTTACAGGTTAATCCATGGTGGTATCTCGTGTGCATTTCTTCACAGTTCATAGTTGTTTCAATGACGAAAATATTCATAATAATAGTTTTTGCGTTTAATTAAAGAAAACGAAATTGATTATTTTATTAGCAATAAAGTTATACTATCAGAATATTACAGCTAGCTTATTACTTATTACATTTTTTAAATACAACTTCCTTTTTCTTGTCACCTTTAGAGAAAAGATAAACTAAAATGTTAAAAAATTAATGTTAAAGGTCTTTTACAATATTTTTCTACCACAAGCATATACCTTTAAAAAAATTTTGAGTAAAATATGAATGATCCCCATAATGGAATATCTGTAGTATAATAAATGCATAACATCTTATATACTTTAAGACAGTGATAAGGAGACAAACTGAAAAATTCAAGAACCTTTAGACAAAGCCAGTTTTTCATTTTCAATTCTGGTATGTCATACGAATTTCCAAATTACAATATTAATTTATTTAGTCATAGTAAACCTTCTATATTCGTGACTTCGGATTTGAATTTGGAATAGAACTTAAAGACAATTTTCGATAGTTGTCTCTAACAATTTATTTATAAAGTCGAATTTTGCATTATGATTTGTAGAGGTCTCTCTTGTTAAAATTAAGCACTCAGGTTTTAGCCTTATATAAGTATTAACATGAGTATATAATTATTATTACTATCTGAATAATAATTTAATGCTGCCAATTTTTTAATTTCATTATTATTACTATTTTATGTATTTTAAGTAGTAAAGAAGACAACAGCTTATACTTTACTTGTCGAATTATATTGATTTTTGATGAGACTGTTTATTGTAATATTAGTATCGTTACTCATGTTTTGTTTTTGGAGTAGTTCTCTCCATTCTGTTATAATGCACAATCAATGAGCATATACTGATAGTACCATTAATCAATGTCCTCTCTAGTCTATTGTAAGTTATGATTCCAATAAATTTGCTCAGAAACAGAATAAAAAGAACTCCATCTGAACTCAAATGTTAGTGAAAAGAACTCAACTGAGCTCATATGTTTAGAATGTACAGAATATTAAATAACAAAACGGATTAAATCCTTAAAAAAAGATATTAATAACATGGCATCATAAACCATCAATTGGAATTACGCTATTGATAATTCATAAATACTGAACAACTATGTTGACACCCTTCTTTATATTGCTCGTCTCGTTTAATAGAAGATTTTAATATTAAATTAAAACAAGAAAAAATCACTAAAACTATAGGCTATGAAGTATATATTTATTATATTCTATTTGATAATGATGTTAATAATAAAGTACTATATCAATTCCGGTAATCTAAACGATACAATATCAAATATATATATATATGTGCGTTTATATATTGAAATGAATCATGATTTTTATATCCCGTGTTTATACTTAACATTTAAATGTAAGAAGGTATATGATTTAAACTCAAGAAATAATGGGTGTTAGAATAAAAACACTATCTTTAAGTTAATATCCTAACTAATGATGTCAGTCTCGGTATCTAGCTATATTTTGAATCAACATTTCCTTTATCCATGTTTAAATACAGAGAGGGTCTATTCTTTGCCGTTAAAGATGATATTTATTTATTTATAGCATCTGCCATTCTGAGATTAGAGTGCCATCTTTAAAATGAGAAATATCTTTAAATCAGCTTCAAATCCCTCCCTAACTTTTTAAATATTAGCCTTTCCATTTACCATTAGTTCAGAAAACATGGCAATTTTTCACAAAGTGTATGTATGACAAGCTATACTTGATTAGATTTGGAATGAGAGTGAAATGGACAATTATATTTAAAATAATATGAATATAATAAAAAAATATTTACGCAATATGTACTACTTGTTATATTGTACTTCAGGTATGAATTCAACGCATTAAAAACATCACCACCACCAAACATTATCAATCCACTGCAGAATGAAGGTCTCTCCAAGTTCAATCCATCTTCTTTGATCTTTATATATATATATTTAGGCTGATAGGTATTCACATAAGAGAAAATTTATTTGACTAGACTGAATTCAACTTATGATTTCAGATATGCTCCAATATAGAACAACTTAATAATACAAATAAAGATTGGCAAAAATGTAAATCAATCAATAAACAAAAATATGCAATTTATAATAAATATTAAGTACTAATCATTGAATAAGAAATTAATTATAAATTCTACACGTTCTAGCTTTCCAAAAAAATTGAGTAAGAAAAATTTAATTGTATATTTTAAAAAAATGTTAAAATTATTTAGATATATCAAATTTATTGAACGTAAGCAGTTGGCATAGTAATAATGTGAAAGGCTAAAACCTTGGCAAATGAGCTTTAAAAATGTTTATGTGACAGCCAATCAGATGTAACAATGACTGCACGTGGAACTCTTAATTCTAAAACACAAGCCAGAACTATAAAAAAATGTAATATATTTACATTTGTTACTATCATTTCATTAGATTTGAAAATTGCTTTGTAGTAATCGAAAGATTTCGAGTTGTTTATTTATATATAATATTTAGTGAATTAAATGTGAAATTGTTTCGAGATGCTTGAGTCTGGCTTATTTATATATAAATTTAAGCATAGAAGAAGGTGGATCCCATGGGTCCCATCTTTTTTTGATAGTTCTGGTTTGTGTTTTAGAATTAAGAGTTCCACGTGCAGTCATTGTTACATCTGATTGGCTGACACATAAGCATTTTCAAAACACATCTGCCAAAGGTTTTAGACTTTAGACTAAAATTATTTAGGTAAAATTAATATTAATTTTAATGTTGTTATAATTATTATTATTTTACCAGATCATCAAAATTTTAATTTTATCCATCAACTAAAAATGGGTTTGAACCCTTTTGAAAATTGATCTGTAAAGTAGTCTCTATCAGGAAAGTGTAAGGCTTCATTTAGTGCACTTTTCTTAAGTTCTCTGGGTAGAATAACGGCATTTCCAGATTCTGTATTTGGATGAAAGCTGTTTTAGTTTATCAGGAATTGATGAATGCAAGAATGACTCAATTTTTAAATTAGTACAGTACCAGTAAGAATCTACGTAATTTCATGTTTAATTTATTAGTGTACTAATAAAGATTTTTACCTGAGCATAGTGAAATTTTCACCTATGGCATGGTTAAATAAATGGAAATGTCATTCTAACCAATTTAACTTTCTGGACTGCTGCTAAATAGAGTTTTCACTGGTTGAGATGATTCAAAAGACCTTGTCTTCAAGTGACAAGGATGATACCACAACCTTCTTAGAATCAGAAAAACCCTTTTAAAAAAATCTATAAACTGCATTTTTCACAACTTTTTAAACCAACGCTATCCAAGATTACATACCATGAGTCCATTTTATTACTACAAAGTGGTTTTTACTAAATACATTTTTTATCAATACCAAAATAATATTTTATTATCTTTACAAAAATATATATACTAAATAAAATACCAGAAATATTGTCTTTTTAATCTTTACTCTATTCTAATTATATTCATTTTATTAGCATTTTTTAAAAATTTCCCTTTTGTCTTTACACACAGAACTACTTGATAAGACAAAGTCCTTAATTAATACAATAAATTCTTATTAAGATATCTAATTAAGTAGACTATCTTTTTTTTTTTTTATTAACCTTAGATAAAATTTTCCTCTTTCCTTTTTTTTCTTAAAAAAATTGTGAATCTAGCTGTTTTGAATGAAGCCTGAAAGAAATAAATGGCTTGCGATTGTTCCAAAAAAAAATAATTCCAATGTGAGTACGTTGGTTTATAATTTGAACCCTTAAAAGACTTTATCATTATAAATAGAATAGATGTATTCACAATCTAATTTTCTTTTAAAATATATTAATTTTATAATTCTGTCTTTTCTCCAAGGTCAGATTTAGTAACACAGTCAAATGCATTGGGGATCATCTATTAATACACCGTATAACTGTGTTGATATCCATTTAACCTTTGAATAATAAAAGTTAACATTATAACTTGCTTTTTTTCTCTTTTATATATCGATTTTAGTTTATGGTTGTAAAGTTTGTAAGGTCAAACTAGTTTTATTTTAAATGGATTGAGAGCATAAATCAGAATATATATATATATTAAGAAAGGAGTTTGCTATTAACTGAAAGGAGACCCTTTGATTCCTCTTGGAGGCCTTAAAGGAACCGAGCAGGGCAAATTCCTAATGTCCACTCCATACGTTCTTGTCGTTGCAGCTGTTATTACTATGTGATTATTCATATAGTATACGAACATAGATGGGCTGCTCACCAACACGCATTACCAGCATGGTGAGTTTATTGGCTTTTTACCTCTGAGTTTAAGATCAAAAAACACCAAGGTCTTTCTTCTCAGTGCCTGATAAGGCAGAATGAATGTTTGTGTAAATGATAAATATTTTTCTAACACATATATACAATTATGACAGACAAAAATAAAGCATGGCCCTTATTCCCAGGAGGCTGTAAAGTCACTAACCAAGGCAGCGGTTGGTGGCCAAAGGCGGAGGGTGCTAAGAATCCCCTGATTGTGGACCCAGGCTGCCATTTGATGACGACTTTTTATTTAGGTACTTACAACTGCAGATCACTTTCAAGTGAAGGAAGATTGCAAGAATTAGAAGAAGAATTGTCTTATATTAAATGGGACATTATTGGACTTTGTGAAGTTAGAAGTAAAGGTGAAGAAACAATTGATTTAAAAAGTGGACATATACTCTATTATAAAGGCACACATATTGGAAATACAAGTGGAGTAGGATTCATTATAAATAAAAAGTGGAAGAACAATATTGTGGAGATTGATGGTGTATCGGACAGAGTTGCAAAATTAGTTATACAACTTAATACCAGATACCAAATGCAGGTAATTCAGGTTTATGCCCCAACAAGTTCTCATAGTGATGAAGTAATAGAAGATTTTTATATGGATGTACAAAAGGCTTTTGATCAGAGTAAACAACATTTTAAAATTGTTATGGGAGACTTTAATGCTAGAATTGGTAGACAAATGAAAGATAAAATTGCTGTAGGTAATTTTGGTTATGGTAATAGAAATGAGAGAGGACATAGACTTGTGGAGTTTGCAGAAAAAGAAAAACTTTATATTATGAATTCATTTTTTGAGAAAAATGTTAAAAGGAAATGGACATGGAAGCATCCAAATGAAGGTACAGCAGAATTGGATTATATTTTGACTAACAGGAAATACATATTTCAAGATTGTATGTTCTTAATAAATTTAACACAGGAAGTGATCATCGATTAGTAAAGTGTAAGTTACGTGTTAATGTAAAACTAGAGAGACAAAAATTATTGAGAAAAACAATATTTACAGTTGATATTCCTAACCTTCAGAAACATTCTAATGAATTTAAATTAGAACTTACAAATAGGTTTCAAGTGTTAGGAGATTTTGAACATGATTCAGATTTGAATGAAATTAATATGAAAATAACTGATACACTTTTAAAAACTGCAACAAAGATAGCTGGTAGAAAAAAGCAGCAATTGACTAATAAAATTTCTACCGAGACTAGAGAATTTATGAAAAAAAGAAGGAATATGAAGGTATACAAAAATGATGTATTAAAAAGAATTGAATATCTCGAATTTTGTAAAATGGTACGGAAAAGAGTTGAAAATGATATAAGAAAGTATAACTGTGAAATAGCAAGGAAAGCTGTAGAAGAAAATAAAAGTCTCAAGAATGTTAAACAACATTTTGGTATTGGTAGGAAATTTATATCTGCAATAAGAAAAAAAGATGGAATTATTACTAAAAAGAGAGATGACATCATGAAATTGGTAGAAGATTTTTATCAAGAATTATATAGTAATAAAGAACAAGTACCTCCTATATCTATTACATCTTCCGAATTGCCCAGAATTTTAAATGAAGAAGTGAGACATGCAATTAAATGTATGAAGAAAGGAAAGGCTCCAGGAAATGATGGAATTATAATTGATATATTAAAAGAAGGAGGTGAAGAAATAGAAACAATTTTAGCAAAGTTATATACCAAATGTCTAAATGATAAAGATGTACCGGAAGATTGGAAGAATGCAGTAATAATATTAATATTTAAAAAGGTGATAAAGAAGATATTAGAAATTACAGACCTATCAGCCTTTTATCAGTTTTATATAAAATATTTACCAAGATAATTACAACTCGTCTACAGAGAACTTTGGATTTCCACCAACCAAGAGAACAAGCTGGATTTAAAAGTGGTTTTAGTACAATAGATCATATCCAGGTATTGAGAGAAGTCATAGAAAGGACAAATGAATATGAGTTGTCATTATGTTTTGGATTTGTAGATTATGAAAAGGCATTCGATTCTATACACATTTCTTCAATGATTAAAGCATTGGATCATCAAGGTATAGATCCAGGATATTGTCATATTTTAAAGAATATTTATAAAAATGCAACAGCAACAATTAGATTACATAATGATACTGGAAAAATCAACATTGAGAAAGGTGTAAGGCAAAGTGACTCCATATCTCCAAAACGTTTTACAGCAGTGCTGCAAGAAGTATTTTGTGGATTAAAATGGGAAACTAAAGGAATGAAAGTAAATGGAGAGTATTTAAGTCATTTAGATTTTGCAGATGATGTAGTTGTTTTTGCAAATAATGCTTCAGAGCTGCAGAAAATGTTGCAGGAGTTAGCAGATGAAAGTAGAAAAGTAGGATTAAAGATAAATGTTAAAAAGACTAAAGTAATGTTTAATCGATTTGCTCAAAATATGAAAATAAAGATTGATTATGAAGAATTAGAAGAAGTTAACAGTTACAAATACCTAGGTCATATTATTAATACAGATGGAAACATAATGGAGGAAATTAATCATAGAATTAAACTTGGTTGGAGTGCTTTTGGTAGAAATAACTTGATACTAAAAGGAAATATGCCTATGTGTTTGAAAAGAATGGTTTTTAACAAATGTGTTTTACCAGTTCTTACTTATGGATCTGAGACTTGGACACTTAATAGAAGAGTAATACAGAGAATTCAGACCACTCAAAGGAGTATGGAGAGATGTATGTTGGAAGTAACAAGAAGAGATCGAAAACGCAATGTATGGGTAAGACAACAAACAGGTGTTACTGACCTTATTGAAAAAATTAAAAGATTGAAATGGAGTTGGGATGGACATATTGCTAGAAGAAATGATAATAGATGGACAATTGAAATTTTAAACTGGATTCCAAGAGATTGTAAAAGACCCAGAAAGAGACCACATGTGAGATGGATGGATGAAATAAGAACATGTGCAGGGGTGTTGTGGAAAAGAGAAGCTAAAGATCGGAGAAGATGGATTAAACTTGGAGAGACCTTCATCCTGCAGTGGATTGATAATGGTTGATGATGATGATCTCCAAAATTTTAAAAGATTAATAATATATTATTAATAATTGAAAAGATATAAATATACTTGAATTATCTCAAAAATATTTCCCCATGAGATATAACTCTCATCATTATGTTTTGAATAGATATAATCATTATTACTGTAACTCACATTTTTCATGCAAGTTTATTCACACATTGTTACCACATAGAAAGAAAATGTTAATGTTTTGCAATGATAAGACCCTATACTGATGACTTAAACCATTTTATGTATTTTTTTTGTCTGTATGTCTGGATCATATCTTGGAATGGAATTTTTAGCCATTTCCCAATCTAATTAAAACTTTGCATAGAGATAGAAAACAATTTTAGCAAAAAATTAATAAAAAATGATTTTTTTTAATTTTATGCTAATGATATTATCATGCATAAAAATTAAGTTTGATAATTCCATGTTATATGTATAAAAATAAAAAATAAAAAAAAGATCCTTACACATTATTATATGAGATTCTCATCAAATAATGTGTAGATTTGAATTAAATAAATTAAATGTTAAAAATTGCTTTCGTTTACCAATTTTTTGATCCCAAAAAATCTTTTATTTATATTGAATTGAGCTATGTAGTATATTTTTGTTTAATTTTGATTTAGTGTCCATTTTGTAATTTCCTGCCAGATTTAATATACATAATATTTTTTTAATTTTGAGTAAAATTTGGGAAATGCTGTTCATGTTTGAAATGGTAGAATGTCATACATACCTTTCCCCAGAGGGGAGAGAGGGTTTGCAATAGCATCATGCCATACTAAAAACTCACAATTACGTGATTTTATTTAGTACCATCACATATTTATTATTTTTGTATACAAATTTATGTTTTTCACATTGTTAAAAATTTACTTTTTCAGATTTATATAATAACAAACTAATGTGGATGTGAAAAGTCACAGCAGGTCTAATACGTAAGAACCAAAAAAATCTAAAGAGAAGTTCTCATTCATATAAATGTGCTAAAAAGTAAAAAATACATTTTCTTTAGCTTTCAAAAATAAGAGCATAGAACATTTATGTTTTCAAACAAAAATGCTACTACAGTAATTTATAAACAGATTCCTAAAAGTCAATTAAATAAACTTGCAATTTATACCCCTTTTTATCTAAGCCATTGTATTTATCAGATAAAACTGAATTTTTTAATCTGATAAATAGATTAGTGTTAATGCAAAAAAGCTAGTATTATATGCAAGTTTACCTGAATGATTATTTATAAATTTGACTCTTGAATTATTGAGATTATTTATGGGTTTGTTAATGTTGTTAAATCTAATTTCCATTAATGCAATGTATAACTAATAATATTTCCCAGGATGAGTGAAAACTGAAAAAAAAATTAATTATTTTTTTTCTACTTTGTAGACTTTGTAGTGCATTTTCAGGAATAAAAGCAATAAAAAAATTGTTAATATATTTTTCTTTCTAGAAAAAGATCCACTGTGGGGTTTACATTCAGGGGATTTTGGGAATCACTTGAGCCTTCACATGAAATCTGTTAGCATGATATCAATTTATTTCTGAAGAGTGCATGTAAGATAACCATAATCAGAATTCAGACTTGTACTAACCAATCCATATTAAACAGACTAATCATGGCGATATTTAATTCTATAGTAACTATATGGAAAATATAATAGGAAAAATAACTATTTCTTCTCAATCCTGATAGTCTTAAATTTTATTAATTTATGGTCATGTTATTCAGCACATAATATTGAAAATTTTCTGATGACAATATTCTTTTATTTAGAAAAAGTGCTGGCTAAAGTTTTCCATTGGCTGGGAGATTTAAATGTATATAGATCTCTGAAGTGAGAATGCTAAAAGTAGAAAAAACTGGCTGAAAACACATTTGTAACTATTTTATAAATGTGTCATTTATCCACTCATAATCATCAATCATTCTACTGCAGAATGAAAGTCTCACCATGTTTAATCCATCTTCTCCAATCATTGGCTTCTCTCCTCCACATCACTCCTGCAAATTTTTTTATTTCATCCATCCATCTCACACGTGGTTTCTTTCTGGGTCTTTTGGAATTCAGTTTAAGATTTCAATTGTCCATCTATTACCATCTCTTCTAGAAATATGTCCAACCCAACTCCACTTCAGACTTAATTTTTTCAATGAGGTCAGTAACACCTATTTGTTCTCTTACACATATATTACATTTTCAATCCCTTCTTGTTACTTCCAACATACATCCCTCCATACTTCTTTGGGTGGTTTGAAGTCTCTGTATTGCTCTTTTATTAAATGTCCAAGTCTCAGATTCATAAGTAAGAACTGGTAAAACACATTTATTAAAAACCTTCCTTTTCAAACACATAGGCATATTTCCTTTTAGTATCAAGTTATTTCTACCAAAAGTACTGCAACCAAGCTTAATTCTATGATTAATTTCATGCATTATATTTACTTCTGCATTAATAATCTGACCAAGGTATTTGTAACTGTTAACTTCTTCTAACTCATCATAATCAATCTTCATTTCATATTTTGCAAAAAATCTATTAAACATTACTTTAGTCTTTTTAACATTTATCTTTAATCCTACTTTTCTACATTCATCTGATAACTTCTGCAACATTTTATGCAGCTCTAAAGCATTATTTGAAAAAACAACTACATCAAATGCAAAATCTAAATGACTTAAATAATCTCCATTTACTTTCACTACTTTAGCTTCCCATTTTAATTCACAAAATACTTCTTGAAGCACTCCTGTAAAAAGTTTTGGAGATATGGAGTCACTCTGTCTTACACCCTTCTCAATGTTGACTTTTCAGATATCATTATGGAATCTAATTGTTGCTGTTGCATTTTTATAAATATTCTTTAGAATATGACCGTATTCTGGACTATACCTGGATGATCCAATGCTTTAATCACCGAAGAAATGTTTATAGAATCAAATGCCTTTTTATAATCTACAAAACCAAAGCATAATGGCAACTCATATTCATTTGTTCTTTCTTAACTTCTCTCAATACCTATATATGATCTACTGTACTAAAACCACTTTAAAATCCAGTTTGGTCTCTTACTTACTGGAAATCCAATGTTTTCTGTAGACGAGTTGTAATTATCTTGAAATTTTTTTTATATAAAACTGATAAAAGGCAGATAGGTCTGTAGTTTCTAATATCTTCTTTATTACCTTTTTTAAATATTAATATTAATACTATTCTTACAATCATCTGGTACATCTTTATCATTTAGATATTTGGTATATAACTTTGCTAAAAAAAATTCTATTTCTTCATCTGCTTCTTCTAATATATCAATTATAATTTCATCAGTACCTGGAGCCTTTTCTTTCTTCATACATTTAATCGCATGTCTCACTTCTTCATTTAAAATTCTCGGCAATTCGGAAGATATAATAGATATAGGAGGTATTTGTTCTTTATTACTATATAATTCTTGATAAAGTCTTCTGTCCATTTCATGATGTCATTTCTCTTTAATCCATCATTGCAGATATAAATTTCCTACTATACCAAAATGTTGTTTTACACTCTTGAGGCTTTTATTCTCTTCTACAGTTTTTCTTGCTAGTTCACAATTATACTTTCTTATATCATTTTCAACTATTTTCCGCATCATTTTACAAAATTCGAGATATTCAATCCTTTTTAATGCATCATTTTTGTATATCTTCATACATTTAGTCTCAGTAGAAATTTTATTGGTCGATTCCTGATTTTTTTCTACCAGCTATCTTTGTTGCAGTTTTTAAAAGTGTATCAGTTATTTTCATATTAATTTCATTCAAATCTGAATCATGTTCAAAATCTACTAATACTTGACACCAGTTCTAATTTAAATTCATTTGAATGTTTCAGAAGATTAGGAATTTCAACTCTAAATAAAGTTTTTCTTAATAATTTTTGTCTCTCAAGTTTCGCATTAACACGTATCTTACATCTTACTAATCGATGATCACTTCCTGTGTTAAATCTATTAAGAACATTACATTCTTGAAATATGTATTTTCTGTTAGTCAAAATATAATCCAATTCTGCTGTACCTTCATTTGGTTGCTTCCATGTCCATTTCCTGTTAACATTTTTCTCAAAAAACTAAAAGAATGCATAATATAAAGTTTTTCTTTTTCTGCAAACTCCACAAGTCTATATCCTGTCTCATTTCTATTACCACAACCAAAATTACCTATAGCATTTCCATCTTTCATTTGTTTACCAATTCTAGCATTAAAGTCTTCCATAACAATTTTAAAATGTTGTTTACTTTGAACAAAAGCCTTTTGTATATACATATAAAAGTCTTCTATTACTTCATCACTATCAGAACTTGTTGGGGCATAAATCTGAATTATCTGCATTTGGTATCTGCTATTAAGTTGTACAGCTAATCTAGCCACTCTGTCCAATACACCATCATTGTCCACAATATTGTTCTTCCACTTTTTATTTATAATGACTCCTACTCCACTTGTATTTCCAATATTTGTGCCTTTATAATAGAGTATATATCCACTTTTTAAATCAATTGTCGTTTCAACTTTTCTTCTAACTTCACAAAGTCCAATAATGTCCCATTCAATATAAGACAGTTCTTCTTCTAATTCTTGCAATCTTCCTTCATTGAAAGTGATCTGCAATATTAATGAAATTGCATTAATTTAATCGAACCTTTTTTTTTGACATATGAAATTAAAATATTATGATAATTACAAAAATGATAATGTGAATTTATAGAATTATAAATTATATATAAATGTATGCATTTTTAATCGTGGCGATGAACTCACCCGATCGAATTTTTACTATATTGCAATAATCCCTTTAATTTCATCTTTTACACTGTATATTTTATTGACTTCATTTTCAAATAAGCAATGAAGCAATATGTTCCTTGAATATCGAAATCTCTCAATTAGATATTAAAAAATAACAATTTATCTGATTCAGCAGAGCGAGATAATATCTTCACCAAAACAAAGTAGGTGTAAAAGACTTTTATATGATTTTAAAGCAAAGGATTAGAATATACATCTATAAAGTACTCTTCTTTTAATATTTTATCTTTCTGATATCATAGCATTAATTTCCTAATCTAAAATTATTGTTCTTTCCAGAAGTACGTTTTAAATTATTATTATTATTATTATTATTATTATTATTATTATTATTATTATTATTATTATTATTATTATTATTATTATTATTATTATTATTATTATTATTATTATTATTATTATTATTATTATTATTATTATTATTATTATTATTATTATTATTATTATTATTATTATTATTATTATTATTATTATTATTATTATTATTATTATTATTATTATTATTATTATGATGATGATGATTATGATGATGATGATGATGATGACGATGATGATGATGATGATGACAATCTTTATTAAAACTCATTGTGTTCAGACAACATTTAAAATAAAAGAAAACAAACAAGATCATCACTTCAAATATCACCAAATCTATTCATCACCCAAAATAAACTACAATAAGCAGTTAAATAAGATATCACTGTCTTTAATAATAATATATGCCTATGATAACCATTTAATTTGTAATTGAATAAAACCAAAATTAAATCATTAAATAACCAAGTTCTGATATATGTTAGTAATCAAATATTACATATAGTAATGTAAATTTATATTAATATTTAATGACATTCCTACCTAAATAAACTAGTTTATAAATGGTTATGATAATATTATGAGAATGTTTTATAAACCTACAATATCTATAATATTTAAATAAAATAAACCATGAATCAATTCTATATTAAGTTTAATAAATTGTTAATTAAGATTAACTTATCAATTAAATATCTTACATCAATCTACTATTATTATTTTAAATTATATATCAAAATGAAATACTAAAAAACTCAATTAACTATTAGATAATCTTGTATTTATAATATCCAATCATATTATATCAAATATACAGTAGGTTTCCAGTAAATATTTACTAAATCACAATCAAGTAATCTTATCCATCTATCTAAATTTCTTGTAAATCAATTATTAAAATATTTTATAACAATCAAATCATATAAAACAATTATTGGCATCTATTCTATAGTTAATTAAGTTTATGCTTTACATAAAATAAGTTTAACGATAATTAGGGAAATTATTCTGACTCATGTCAGATTACTGTTCTTATAAATGAACAAGATAAGCTCTTAATAATTAACTGTGAACTAATTACATTACTTATACAATCGATATTAATTTAGCTAAAGCAAACAAATATTTCAATATAATGGTCATAGAAAGTTCATGTCTAATTAGACTTAATAATAATCACGCACACACACATATATATATATATATTACCTACTAGGGTTAGGCAAATTATATGCCATTTTGAACAATCCAATGGCCCAAACATTGGACCATCCAAACAGTAACCAATCTAAAGGGTAAAGTAAATAATAACACTCTCGAGGTTTGGTTAAGCTCAGTGGGTTAAATAATAACTATTCTTACCACTGAGACATATACTAAATAAAGGAAGATACAATAATAATAGATGCACACTATTATTTAAATTATTATAAATAAATGCATAAACATCTTATTTCTTTCCAAAAATTTTATTTCCGTATATTAACTAATGAACATATATATAAATTCACATATTGTACATTTAAACAAGCAAAACTCTCCATATAGTAGTGCCACCCTGTGCCAACCAGAATAATCAATGAATGCCACATTTCCAACATTTCAACTGTTTTTTACACCATTTCAGTCATTTTCAAAGATTTCTCCCACCCTCTACTTCTTTTATTATGAAACTTCCTTTTTTACATATTAAGTAAAAAATTTCAAAAATATTAGAAACCATAGGAAAGACAAATCCTTGAAAATGACTGTAATGGTGTAAAAAACAGTTGAAACGTTGAAAATATATAATATGTAAATTTATATATATATATGTTCATTAGCTAATATATGGAAATAAAGTTTTTGGAAAGAAATAAGATGCTTATGCATTTATTTATAATGTTGGAGAACGTATATATTTTAAAAGAAAAAGGTGGTTGTTTAACTTATCATTATCTAATGATAATATGATAGTATAATGTATATTGTATTTAAATTATATAGAAAAATAAATAAATTCAGAGGAGGACAAATTTCAACTCACTTTTGGATAAGATTTAAAAGTAACTACTTTTCCAATATTAAAAGTACATCTTCCAAGCAGCAAGGGTACAATATATACAAAATAATTTCTTTTATTTTTTTCTTCTAAAATATCCGATAGGAACTATTAATCACCAATTAAATATTATTGCCATGATCTGATCTGAAGTGTCTTTTATAAAGTAAGAGTTAATGTATTTTTCTTATATTGCAATTATTAGAATTTGATATATTGATGTCACACTTCTGACAGTTTTTTCAAAATAAATACAATTCAAATAATCATATAATAATATGTAATAATCTCAGAGTTCTTAATATAATAATCTCAACTGTGATTTGTTTTAGCATGTTAATGAATAACTGAATGACATCCCAGTGGACTTATAAGCTAATGTATCTTTATATACCATAATAATAGTCATATTATCTAAAGAAACATTTAATTTAAATAAAAAATGCATGAAACAATATAATTTTGAAGAATAAAGGCTTCAGCTAGAATGACATTGGAATATCCAGAATGGTAAGGGTATCTTCTAGGCCATTATGATACTCAACAACAACATAATTTTTAAAATTATCTTCAAAATAATATAGTTCTCACTTGTATAATAAAATAATATGCAGACTTTAAATGCAAGTCAATTTCAAATAAATAAAATAGCTTTATTTCAAATGCAACTCTAGCATTTGCAATCATCAATTTTATACAATTTTCATTATTCAAGTTTGGATCTGTGTTTTATATAAATTGTGTATCTGATTTTATACTCAAGTGTGAATACTCATCTTCATTAAATTTATGTATGATAATTACCAATTTGAACATTTGTAGCTTAATATTTCTAAAACATGATGAGTAATTTGTATACCAAGATTGGAATTAAATTTTTTATCATGTGATTAATATAATTATGACCCAAGACATGATAGAGATAGAGACTAAATTTATCAACAAAATTATACATTTATTACAAATAAACATTAATTCTCTCTTATACAAAAACAAAAATTTTAAACAACAAATTCCACATAAAGTCATGCAAGCACTGTTACATAAGATGCTCTATTATGCAATTAAAATCACTGCTTATAAACACTATTTATCTCTTTTTAAAAACATTCTATTTTAAAACATATATAACTCTAAAATCTTCTTTATTTCCATACACAACTTTGACACTATTCTAAAATAATAATAATACTATTTGCTAAAGGTTTTAAATAAATTAAAATATTTGGAATATAATTACTCATGTCCAACTATTTATTATTGCTAGATATATCTATTTAATAAACACTTAAACTAGATAGCATTATACTAGTATATCTAAGTGTTTAACTGGTAGTATTCAGTGACATGTACTGTGGCCACCAGGTGATGCTACACAACCACCAAGAAGCCTATAAGTGATAAATTTCTATACAAAAATTGCTAAAATCGACACCAAACACTACCCTAAATTGCTTTACTGATCCATTAGCAGCTTGCTTCTGGATGATGATAATATATATGTGTATATCTTATTATGCTATAATAATTAACTAAAATTAAATTTACAAAATATATTTGTTAGTTTTATTGTAACCTGTTGGCAAGGCACAACAGTACAACAAATACATCAAGTGCTTTACTATACACTCTAGATATTAAAAGTGACATTGAAGTGACTATACTACAAATTCAAACTTATCTATTGCCATTACCATTCAAATATACTTTAACTTCACCTAGCATGGTAGACTATAAACATAATATCTCCATGAGGGAAAGGCTTCTCAGAACCATAACTATTATAACAATAAATAAGCAATGGTATATTCCAGAACCCCTTCTTTGAGGCAAATGTATGTGTGGAAATGGTCCTAGCACATGAAAAATGGAATAGGAACTATAGAAAATTCTACCAAAGGATCCAATTATGCCAATAAAGCATGTAAGATGACAATTGGAAACAAAATCCACTCTTAAAAATACCTACAATTTGGGAGAGCTATTCTCAATTTTCCAATGTACTAACTAATTATAAACAATACTATGAGAGTGAGTTGTCCTACAAATGTCAAAAGGTAATAATCTTTATCTTAGCCAAAACAATAGCTAGATAAAATACCACTTAAACATGATTAAAAAATTTCTATCTCTAAAAATACATATACCAGATAATGTATAAAAGCAACAAATAAATATGAGTCAATCTGACTTTAAAATAGTTTAAAATAGCATAATAAAAACAATAAGAAACACACATACACATTGTTAATGGCAGTGTAGAACTTCAAAATACTGGATATGAATTGCAAATGCATAACACTCTATATAATAAAGATAAAACATTATATTAGTAATAAACTTATAATATAAAAATATGATACCAGTTAAAATCTTTGTGAGCTTCTGATAAATACCAAATTTTGGCTGTTTACCAATAATAAAATAATAATAGCAAATGTAAAAAAAATATGTATTTCTTTACCTGGACATGTAAACTGAATACTAATTTACCTTAAGCAAAAAACAATAAAATGCACTTTTACTTTATAATTCATAATTAATTTTGTACAATAATAATAATAATAATAATAATAATAATAATAACAACAACAACAATAATAATAATAATAATAATAATAATAATAATAATAATAATAATAATAATAATAATAATAATAATAATAATAATAATAATAACAACAACAACAGCAACTAATAAAAAAATAATGATAATATTTTTTTAAACACACGTAGTTCTTTAGATGAAATCTTTAGCTTTGAATTACTTGACATGGGAACTAATGTCCTCTGGATAGCAAATAATTTAAAAACATCCATTCACAATTTATCACTTCTTTTAAAATAATAATAATATTAATGACCTCCCAGGTAAAATTTGCATACACATTAAAACACACATAAATAATATTAATATGAATCTGGATCTCCTTTCATGAATATCTGGATGTTTTAATTTATGAAATTTCACAATAACCTTTGTTATACATTTGTATTGTAAAACTCTAGTAAGAAAAATTCACTTCATGGATAAAATTCATTTCAAAGTTCACAAAATATTAAATCATCCTGATATTATAACATAAAAGACACATTAATAATATTTCTTTTACTTTTGAAAATGTATTATAAAAGTCAAATTTGCCTTATTTGATAACAGCATTTCACATTAATTAATCCATTTAGAGTTAAAAGTTTTCCCCTTTATTTATTTTTTTAATTTTATATTCTCATATTTTAATTGCAATGCAGGTATACTTATTATTTGTCAGAAATAATTTCTCAAACATAAATTATTATTCTTGTTAATATTTTTACATTATTCAATTAACAAAGTTTTTTTCCTTTTAAAATTGATGAAAAAATTCAAGTCAGCACTCTCTTAATATTAAAAAGAGAATAAAAAATGTTTTTTGAGTTAAATTAACATTTTATCTTTTTTCGAAGTTACATTAAAAATTATTTTTCTTATAGTGAATTAAAATTAGTTTCTTTTAATGTTACATGAGTTGACTTCAGTTGAAATACATAGTTTTAAATTCTTTTGATTTTCTTTAATATCAAAAGAAAGATGACAAATTTGTTAAAGATGAGTAGAGAAAGTTTTATTAAAATTTAGAGATATTAAGAAGGATAGCCTAGTACAAAATTCATACAATAGTTTTATAATATAGAGACACACTACCTTAGTTTTCTTCTTTTGAAGCATCAGATTTACGTACATTTTAGAATAATTAATAATGAGTAAATGACATCAGTTTTCTTTTGCCATCTTTGCTAGTTTTCTGGAATTCTCCTGGCCACGTTATATGCAGAAACTTAATATCAGTTTTCTTTTGGCAAAACATTACTAATTAACAATATAAACAAATTTATAAAGAATTATCAATGTAAGTTTAAACTAAAATTTTTAAATAAAATCAAGCTTTTAGTGCCTTATTGTTGACAAAATTGAGAGAGAAGATGGGAAAAATAATCACCACCAACAATTTTAATTGTCCCTGATGTTACAGCTGTTTATTTTGCTGGTCAGATAACTAGCCACGCCCTGTTTTGAGACCACTTGTATTATTTATTTATGCTATAACAAGGAAATAAGAAACAAAATTACCTAATTGTAATCAATTTTAAATTATCATGAGACAGTTTTTTGTAAATTTCCACTGCCTCTTAAATGACATTTATAATTTATTAAAAGGAAATAAATAAAGTTCGTGATACAATATTAATTTATAGTACCATCATAAATTATTTTTCTTTATTAGAAGCTCATTTATTTATTTATTTTAAATATCTTTCAACAATAAACAGGTCATAAAATATTATTAAGTAACTAAATAAACTTAAACTAAAATTTAATTTGAAAAAATAACATTTAAAGTTAGTGTGCATGCATTCAAATACATACACACACACTGGAAATGACTATCTACTCGTCTAAATTTAATCTGTGTAACAATTAACCTAATAGCTAATAACTAATTTCAATATTATTTTTTTAATAAACTTTGTTGTACTATCTGGAGCTACTATAACATTAATTAAAAAAATAATTTGCTAATTATTACAAATAATTTGACAATAACATTTTATAATTAATAAACTTATTGACTAGCCTAAAGTCTTTAAAATATAAAAATGAGCTTTAATAAACTTTACACTGTATCTCAGCTTCATACTAAAGCATACAGGATTAATGTAAAATATTTTATTTAAACAAACTTTAATTTTTATCTGAATATGAACTGAATTCCAATTCTTATCCTAGCCCATTCTTATATGAATTTTCACTTATACTAAATGTTAAATCTACCTATTATAATTAAAATTCATGCTACTGATCCCACAATAAGTATTTATAATTGCTTACACAGTCTTACTAAGCTACTAATTCAGCAGAACTTGTATAATCTAGCTTATTAATATTTTTTCATTACAGAAAAATATTGTCATGTTTTTTTTTTTTTTTAGTTAAGCAAAAGTTTAAAGAAAGCATTGAACTATTAATGCCATGTGCAAAGCACAGGATTACACTATATATAATCATATTTCACTTACTGATATTGGTTTGATTTTGGATTAGAATTTAATTGTCAAAAGAAAAATGAAATATTTTTTCTTTATATAGACAGTTCATCTTATCTTATTTAAATTTATTGTATAAATTATACTGCACATTTATAAAATAATTGAACAAGTTTATTAGATTTTAATTAAAAATAAATTTATTGATTTATAATAAATGATTAATAATATAATAAAATTTATAAAAAAAAATAAAATTAAAAACTAATAAAAATAATAAAACAATATTATTTTATCACAACTAAATATTTATTAGTATTATTTATTAAAAGTTCACGCAATTATCTATTTTAAATATCTTCTAACCACTGTTTTAACAGCTATTGGCTGTCTGAAAGTAATAATAAAGTGCATGTGGAAGAATAGCAACCTTCCAGTCATTACTAATTTAATAACAACATGCGATTTAAACAAAATAAACCCATTATAAAATATTATTCAATAAATAAGTACATTTAAATTAAATTTAATAACTAATAGTAATTTAAAACTGGCATGTATGCACTTTCATCCACACACACACACACTGGAAATTACTTTCTATTATTTTAACATTAATTTAATGTGTCTAATATTAAACCTAACAGTTATTAAATACTTTTCAATATTTTATTTTCTATTTAATAAACTAACTTCACTATCTTTAACTCCCTTAGCAGATTTTAATTAACAAATAACAGGTTAACTATTTTAATTACTTTAATAATAACATTTTATAACGAATGAACTTATTAATTAGGCTATGGTCTTTAAAAACATAAAAATTAACATTAAAAAACCTCCATATTGAATAATAATTAATTATAATTGGTGGCACAGCTTACTTATGTTATTTATCCAACAGAACTTATATAATCAATGTTATTATTATTTTAACATTTTTTTTTTTATAAGGCATTCAAATATTACCATGAGCAAAACACAGGGTTACAGTATATATATATATATTAATTCTAATATTTTCACAGATAAAAGATGTCATATTATTATTACTATTTGCGGGATATCCCGCAAATAGTAATAGTAATATGACACACACACATATATATACATACGATGGAATTAACATCCATTATGTTGTCTTTATAAAATACTTTAACATAAAATATAAATAAATATTATAGACAACTCTATTTGAATTAATAAATAATAATAAATTTATTTTGCATCAAATCGATTTTCGTTCAAGTGAACCTCTTCAAGATGAGAATCCGTGAAGTTGAATTGTAAGTCGTCAGTTAAACATTAAAATTTTTTTTAATAATTTTTAATGTTTGTTTTGAACAATAAGTGTATACTAAGTTAATATAAATCGTGTGACTTTTTAATTTATTCTAACATCTTGAAGAGATTCATTTGAACGAAAATCGATTTGATGCAAAATAAATTTATTATTATTTATTAATTCAAATAGAGTTGTCTATAATATTTATTTATATTTTATGTTAAAGTATTTTATAAAGACAACATAATGGATGTTAATTCCATCGTATGAAATATTATTGAAGAAAATTAGAAATGGTTTTAAATTGGAACGTCATTGAAATATTTATATTAAAGAACGAAGTGACTTTAGAATTTTCATCTATTAAAGAAAAATGCAAGTTTTTATATAATTTAGTAAATACAATGTCTTTTAATTTATTTAAAGATTTTTATAAACAAAATTTAAAAAACTGCTATATTTGAGGATATACCATCTGATTTCTTTCAACTCTACAGACATTTGTGTGAACGGTCTTCTGAGTGTTGATAGTGAATTTTATAAACTGTATTCTTTAAATTGTCATAATTTTATGAAGCCTTTATCATTAAGGTCAAAGGATACTAGTTTCTGAATTTTGCTCCAAGAATCCGTGAAGTTGAATTGTAGGTCGTCAGTTAAACATTAAAAAAATTTTTTAATATTTTTTAATGTTTGTTTTGAACAATAAGTGTCTACTAAGTTAATATATATCGCGTGACTTTTTAATTTATTCTAACATCTTGAAGAGGTTCATTTGAACGAAAATCGATTTGATGCAAAATAAATTTATTATTATTTATTAATTCAAATAGAGTTGTCTATAATATTTATTTATATTTTATGTTAAAGTATATATAAATATATATTCCAGGATCTTTAATTTCAAACAATAGTAATAAAATGATTATATCATTGTAAACTGACATAACTTTTTGCATTTAAATTAAATTTATAAAACAACTTTGGTTTGAAGTGAAAAAGTACCTTTTCCTTTTGTAATATCCAAACCAAAAGAGTTATTCTATAGGTTAATAGAGAAAATTTGTTTTGCTTTAGAGTAGTCAGTTAGTAGTTGGTTTTCTGTTAACATCAAATGGGAAAGTTATTTCTCTTTACATGGATACAATCTCCTTTTTTCTATTGTTTATTAATTAAGTTTATCAAAATATGTAATTCAACATATGTATGTTGTGTTTACATAGAATTGTAATAAACACAAATTGTAAACTGACATAGCTTTTTGGATTTTAAATTAAATTTATAAAACAACTTTGGTTTGAAGTAAAAAAACATACCTTTTTTTTTGTAATAACCAAACCAAAAGAGTTATTCTATAGGTTAATAGAGAAAATTTGTTTTGCTTTAGAGTAGTCAGTTAGTAGTTGGTTTTCTGTTAACATCAAATGGGAAAGTTATTTCTCTTTACATGGATACAATCTTCTTATTTCTATTGTTTATTAATTAAAAGTTTATGAAAATATGTAATTCAACATATGTATGTTGTGTTTACATAGAATTGTAATAAACACAAACTCATATAATATGATTAAATATTTTATAAAAAACTTATATATAGTAAGTACATTTCATATATTATTTTATTGATACCATTGGCTGAACATAAATTGTATTTGCCTAGCTATTATTAAAGAAAGGGGCTTCAATGTCTTTCAAGATGTGCCTAATATTTTCATCTGCAGATTCAGCATGCCCGGTATTCAGTATGGAGTCATTTTTAGCTGTGCAGTGGCAGTTTGCCTCATATCCAGATATTATGACAAGTTCAGTTGTACCACAACCATTTGCCTCATTAATGTCAAGTTTAGTATCTAGCAACTTCCAGTTTGCTCATAATCATGCCTCATTTCTTCTGCAATAAAATCTAGGGCAATGAGTATAATATCCATTCTTGGTTGAATCTACCTCCATATGGACTGCTAATTTATATGTAGTCAGGTCTTCTTTCTGAGCATCAATCATAAGCTATTGATTTGCTTCATTCAGTCAATTTTATTAATACAAATATTCATTGATTTGTAGTGATGCATACTGAATCTGATAAAGATTGTAATCTAGACAACTCATTTATTAAGGTAAGTTGACAATACTAATATATACAGAGATTATATCCATGCAAAAAGAAATAAGTTTACCAATTGAATTTTCAAGAAACTATCAATTGCTAATTGATAATCCTATAGCCAAACAAGTTTTATTTATTAATATGTTGAATGGCTCTTTTGTTTGCATCTACCCAATTTTTATTTTAGTTAAAATTCAAAAAAAAAAAAGAGAGAGATATTGTACAGATTAATAGATAAAATTTGTTTAGCCTCAGTATTAT
Organism: Epiperipatus broadwayi; assembly: GCA_028023455.1. Classification (NCBI taxonomy): domain Eukaryota; kingdom Metazoa; phylum Onychophora; class Udeonychophora; order Euonychophora; family Peripatidae; genus Epiperipatus; species Epiperipatus broadwayi. The sequence goes on along the minus strand of JAQFVV010000126.1, from coordinate 1,946,870 downwards.
CCAATTGTAATTCATGGTTTCCTTTATGTACATGCATATTATGACTTTATTTCTATTTTTTATTAAGTTAAATACCCACAAAATTCAGCATCTCTCTCTCTATATGTGAATGTATACATATTAATGTAATTGCTATAGTCACCATTTAAGTTAGGGTAATTAATTTATGCATTATTAGTAGTATTATTATCAAATAGAATATATTAAATATATACTTTGTAGCCAATATTATTGTCTTATTCTTGTTTTAATTTAATATTCAAATCACCTATTTAATGAGACTGAAATGCAAAGATATATAGGTGAATACAGATGTTTAATATCTATGAGTTATTCACAGAAGCAAACTTCTCCATATAGTAGCATCACTCAGTGCAAGCCAGAGTAATCAATGGATGCAAGAAGGTTTGCACATAAAATTCATATCTAGTGCTTGCTCATCCAATATACCCAGATTAGTTTCTATCTTGAGTCTGTCATCAATGGGGCACCTTGAATATGAGAACAGAGTTTTGCTTCTGCATTGTATAAGAATAAAGAATGGTGATCATGTGATCTAGAAATTATGTGCAAGTCCAACTAATGATTTGTAATATCATTCATTAGAATTTTTAGTTAATGATTTATTTTAAAATGTTTGTATTTTTATTTAAATTACAGCATACTCTTAATGCATTTCTTCAGAAGGAGTTCTTTTCATTCTGCTCCAGATCCATCTATTAAAATCTTTGAGTAGAATAACAGTGCTTACTATCATATTGCCATTGATTATGTTTGTAATAGAGTGAAGAGCTATTCAAAAACAAGATATATCAATACTAATATTCCAATTCAACATCTGCAACAAAAATCAGTAAGAGTAAAAAGTAATTATATGACTTGATGTTTTTTTTACTACTTAAATAACTGAAAATATTAATAATAATGAAAATTAAAAAGATATAATGTGTAAATGGCTACTCAGATAATAAAAATAATTGTATACTCATATTAAAGAGTAAATAGGATCTCAAGATACAACAATCTAAAATTAACTTCCAGATATGTTCTAAATTCAAACATCATCATGATTCTAGAAGGTTTAATTTAATTAAGTAAATAAATTAATAAACAGTAATTTGGAAATTTCATATGACACCAATTGGCTTTGATCCACTGTTTTTTAACATTTTAGTTTGCCGCTCTCATCTCTGTGGTAACTACATAGGGTGTTATGCACTTAATCGTTATATTGCGGGATTTATTATTATCTGGAACATTTATCTTTTTTTCAAAATTTTTGTTTATGTATGTGATTATGTTGTAGAAAAATAATTATAAGAGGCCTTTAACAGTAATATTTTAACATTTTAGTGTATCTTTTTTCTAAAGGCCACAAGAAAAAGGAAGTTGTATTTAAAAAAAGTAATAAATAATAAGCTAGCTGTAATATTCTGATAGTATAAATTAATTACAAGTAAAAAAATCAATTATTTTTTTTAAAAATCAATTTCCAATAATTATCTTTATGAATACTTTCGTTGTCCAAACAATTATGAACCCTGAAGGATTGCATGCGCGATTTAAACGTGGATTAGCCTTTAAACTAGGAGTTACTGAAATCGTCTGCGGTACATTATCCATCATATTTTCTGTTTATCCTGTTATAAAATTTGAGCTTTTTTTTGGCATGGGAAATGGAATTTGGAGTGGATTTATTTTTATTACTGTTGGTATTTTCTGTATTGTAATTAGCATAAAAAAAGAGAATAATATCAACCGCTATTATATTACTACTTTTATAGTATTATTAATTATTGCAATTGTTTTTAGTGGAATATTAGAAATAAACAGTCTTCTTGCTTTAATACAGAGTCGAAATTATCTTACACATTGCAACTACATAAATTTATGGAAAGCAGAATATTCTTACGACATGGAAATGTTAAACTTTTGTAACTTCGAAGTACCTATTTCTGCTGGTATGTTTGTAATTGCCTTTATAGAATTAGTTGTTTCTATTATGTCTTTAGTAATTTATGTTGATGTATGTTGTAAATGCTGTACCCCTCAATCATTCCAACATACTACTTCGAATGAAAATCCAAGCCAATAGTTTTCTGAAAGACAACTGGCAGTAATACCTATTGTAAAAACAATATCGTATTAAAAAATAATATTAACAATGTAATTTCTATAAAATAATGTTTGCGATAGAACAAAGAAAAAAGTATTTGTATTGATTTAATATTTCTAAAAATAAATTCTGAAAACTAATTCGCCCTGTGGAAAAAAAGTAATCCGATGAGATTGGTAGACCAGGTCTTTTATAAAGCAAATCTTTGAAACATCAACAGGATTCTCATAGAAAAATTGTTAGATTTTAAAGAAATTATGTATTATGAAACAATTAGCAATATATATTTAATCTATGTAAGCAAATCTAAAATATACTCAGTCTTTGGATTTGTAGTGTTAAATTTTTGAAATACAAACATAATTTATATATTTGGAGTTTAAAAGTAATTATAAAAGATTTGAAAACAGACTTTCAAGCTTCCTTTAGATATCCTCTTTATCTCATACAATCGATGCACATGACCACGCACATGTAAAAAAAAAGATAAATGATCTCCGTCATCAGATTTTCAATGGTATGGATGGCTGAGGAGTTGAAGGTTGGAGTAAATTAAAGCCTGCCCATTAAAGTTTGAAGATTTACTATCTTAATATAATCCAGCTCTGTTTATATATGGGTGTGGTAAATGATGATCTGGATCAATTGATGAGTGTTGGATCATCATGAAATATATATCTTGAAAATAATTTTCACGTGTGTAGGGTCATGTGTATTGGATGTGTGACATAGAGTGGATGGCTGAAAGGACCTTGAAAGTCTGTGTTCAAATCCCCTATAAGTTATTAAATTTATAAATATTTATAGATACACAAGTATTTTAATAGAATAACATTCAATGGCTGCCTTGCTGGAGAATTCAGCAAGAAAAAAAAATGCTCGCCCCAAATCAATCCGAAGTCTCTCATTCTAGAATCTGATATTCCACCAATTGCGGCAAATTTGAGGATTTGATGATGGTGTGCTTCTTTTTTATTTATTTTTTTCAAAAATCAAATTTTACTTGAATTTCCATATCCATTCAATTGCTACTAATAGCATTACACAATGTTTCGAATGATATTATTCCGTTCTTCTTCTCAGATGTTGTTGGCCTAAAGAATAAGAAAAATTGCATTGGAATTATACTCAGGTTTTTAGTTTGTGAATAATGAATTTAATGTGACTATATTATTCTGACAAAGGCAACATTTACTCTAAATTTTGTGTATTTGTCTATAAAAAACGTGCTGACTTATCTTTTTTTTTTTTTTAAGCAGAAAATTAGTGAGTTTTTTTTTTTTTCATAAGTCATAGCATCGTCCGGGAGGCGAACCCACAACCGTCTGCAAACAACTACTTTCTTGCAAGGCGGCTGCAATGACTTCTCGGCAAAACATTCTATATTATCACATTAGACAAAGTAATGGGGTTATTTGCCATTATCATATGAGTAATTTCTTTTAATTTCTTTGTTTTTATTTTTACTTCTCTGTTCCATATTTTGTTTTTTTTTTCACTAATATTAAAATCTATCATTTCTTCTTAAGATTTTCAGTTATTTAGCTTATAATATAAAGTCCCGGTTCAGCATTCTAAACACTTTGTGAAATTATTAGTAATTAAATAGAAGGAATTGACATATTGATAAGTTTATAGATATAATAAACACCTCCATACTTCCCCATTCTTTTTAAATTCATATAAATAAAGATATAATAAAAGACAAATGACCCCCAAGATGCATTTCGTGAGGAATCAGCACTCATCAGTTGACCCAGGTCACTATCTCTCATATATATCTCTATTATATGCTAAGTATTTATCTAGAGTAAATTGTTACATTTTCATTTACCATTGTCAAATTCCCTCCACTCATAACTTTGACCCATCCGTTTCAGATAAATACACTAATGATTATTACTAATCATTTTCGAAACTAGAAATTATCTCTAGCACAGATATAAACTTTAAACCTCGGTTAAAGATTAATATATCTGATTTTTTAATTTTACACACACGGAGTTAATCATCTTTTTTTGTCCGTATGTAATATCTTTATAGATATAATAAACTCCTCCATATTTCCCCATTCTTTTTAAATTCATATAAATAAAGATATAATAAAAGACAAATGACCCCCAAGATGCATTTCCGTGCTGAACCAGCACTCATCAGTTGGTCCAGGTCACTATCTCTCATATATATCTCTATTATATGCTAAGTATTTATCTAGAATAAATTGTTACATTTTCATTTACCATTGTCAAATTCCCTCCACTCACAACTTTGACCCATCACTAATGATTATTCTCCAATATACTACGGAGTGAAACATTATTTATCATAAAAGAAAGATTAAATGAGGAAAATAATTACAAACAAGATAATTCTCTCTCACACACACCCTAAGACATACACACACATATATACATATAATATATATTTGTTTTATCTTTAAATAACAAGAAGAAATAATAGATATTTCCCGACAATTTTAAAAAAGATATGAAAGGGAAATAATTATTTAATTATAATTATTAATTATTGTATCTTGAACAGCTTTTTCCAGCTTAATTTTATTTTCAAGGTCTAAATATATATACACATATGCACATACGTGTACACACATACATATTAAATAAGTTAAATTATAAAATTATATAACATATATACATATATAATGTGTTTATCAAAAGTAAATTGTTATAAAAATAATAGTAAATGTATGTGAGTATATATATGCGTATATGAATACGTCACATAAACTTTTACTTGAATATGTAAATAAAGAGAAATTCTATAAAACAACTAAATTTGGCATCTCTTATTATGACAACTACATTGAATTGTCAATCATTGGTGGTCGAGAAGTCAGCGACGGCTGCTTTACAAGTAGTTGTCCCGGGTTAGCGGGTTCGCTTCCCGGCTGATGCTATGACCCATGAGAAAAAAAAACTACATTGAATTAAATAAAGTATTGCGAAAAATGCAAAGAAGAATAAAAAAATTTTGAGAGGTATTTAATATAATTAATGGAAGAAGAAAAAAGAGTATTGAATATAAAAAGATAAAGGGATACATGTAATCTAATACTCCTACATTATTAATGAATTTGATAATTCGTTAGAAATGTAACCAAAGATATTACTCATTCTTAATATAAAAATCAGAATGCAGAATGACGTAGTAGAATTTAGCTGCTAATAAAATAGCAACGTTAGCCACGAGTGAGGGATTTTTACATTTTAATTGATATTTCTAATAAACACAATAAATCTTAAGTTAGAAGATAAGTCTGTGATCTATTACAGTAAGATTTAAGACAGGTACTTGAAATGTAAATTTATGTAGTGCAGAGATCTGAAAGATTAAGTAAAACAAAACAATAATAACAAAATGTTATGGTCATAACGTTAATTTGGAGAAGAAAAAATAAATTATGTAAATGAGATTATAAATATAGCAGTATTAAATAAGTAGTTGAAAAGGAATATGTACGAAATTAATACTTGTAAAGATAGAACGATTTTGAAAGTCATATAAGAAAGAAGTGCTGGGTAAGAAGAAAGCATGGTGATATCTTGGGTTTGAAGAAAAAAAACTAGAAATAAGTAAGTTTGGAAAATATACTATCCACATTATTGTGTGAGCAGATGACTAATAATAATATTATGTAGTGTGTCAGATATGTGTTTTTCGATATTGAGAAAATATATTTAATCCATATTATGTAACACCAAAGAATGATTTGATGTTTTCAAAAATATTGATTCTAAACTCCTCTTTAAAAGTAATTGTTTTCCTGACAATTTGATGAAAACATTTTATATCCAATTGTTTTTAAAATATCTATATTTTTACATGCAAAAATATTAATAAATCATTAAAAACATGTGAAAAGTTATCCCCCCCCCCCCAAAAAAAAAAAAAAAAAAACAACAACAACTGATATTCATTACTTTTTTGCGAATATATTTTGTGACATTTTGGTTTCATTAATGCATGTTATAACAAGTAGTGAACGTTTTTTCAATTTAAGGTGCACATAGTATTTTATTTTTCTGTTAAGGTTTGGTAAAGTGTCAAGCAGCACATTTTTTAAAAAGAAGATTTTCATGGTTAATGGTCTAAAATATATATCTCAAAATATCTGCACGTGGTTATTTGTGGCTAATATTAAATTGGTGATTACATCTTATTTCATCCCAATAGCAGAAATTGCTTAAATGTTAATGGCAAAAACCATGATTACAAAAAGTTAAACTGTTTCAATGGCTTTTCAAATATTACTTGAGTAGGTTTCACTATATAATAATATCAGATGTGATCCAGCATAAATTTGTGTAAGTTGGATATTAATATCAATAAATTATCTATATGGACAAACTTAATATATATTTTTTCAAATTTCTGTATTTTATCAGTCCCTTTTTATCTCAATCACATCATATTGCAACCATCTACCATCAGAGAAACACCACCACATTATTTCATTATGCCTGCAATTTCTAAATAATATCCCCACTAACTTTTATGCTTATTAGCACATCTTTCACCTTAGCTCAATCCTATTATAAACATCCATAAGCCCTGAAGTTAGATCAACTTCTCTCATTCTGATTTTGAACATACACTTCACTTTTTTTTCAAATGAGTATGACATACATAGCTCCTTTTGTAATATAATTTCATAAACACATTTTATAGATATACTTTTATTTCATATACATTATAAATTTTTAATCAATCACATATTGCTGAAACATATGACCCAAAAAGATATGTAAAAAAAATAAACGATGCCACAAAATATCTTTGATGCTAATTAATCAGCACTCATTTAATACTTACCCAGATCACAATCTTTTATACCTAACCTAAACACTGTTAAGTATATATAGATAACAATTTGCAATGGCATGATTATAAGTGTCAAACTATCTGTTCTCATAACATTGAGACAAATCTCTTTATAGAAATATAATAATGATTTTTACTAATCATTTATTAAACTAGAGATTATCAATAGCCATACACAATCTTTTAATTGCCACTTAGTTAATAATTGTAATGTTATAAAAATATTGACATCTGAGGTTCCTTGCCCATATTGACAATGTTGATAATTTTTAATATATATAAATTTTTATACATTCATTCATCCGTCTGCATAACTAAGTTGTTCCTTTATTCTTTATAACCTTAAGCTGAATGTACATATAATTATGGTGAACTTTAAAGAGCGTGCACTCAGCTTTTTTAAGGTGTCATAGCATCGGCCGGGACGCAAACCCGCAACCCGGGCAACTGCTTGCAAGTGCAAGGCAGTCGCGCTGACCTCTCAACCACCAAAGCAAGACTTGCACGCTCAGCTTTAAGCTATAAAATTAAAAGAAATCACAATTTTAGTTACAAATATAAACGAAAAAAAAAAAATCAATATTATATATATAAATATGTTGTAACCTAAAGTTCAAGTCACAATCAGGTAGGAGCAAAAGACATTCGGTTGAGATGAGTGTGTTTTATGCGGAGTGCTTTCTATATTGATTGCGCACTTATGTAAAGTAAATGAAAATGAATGCACATTTATTTTCCACATAAAATAAATAATAACAACTGTTACAACATTTAATAATACTTTAAAATTTAGGAACAATAAAATTCTCAGAGTATTCTTATATAGGTATGATAATAATCTTACTGTATTCTTAAATACATATATTCTGTTACAATATCTCTTGTGTAAAAAACTACTTTAATAGAAATCAATATGAATTTTTAAATAAAGCTAGCAAGTTCTCTCTCTCTCCCTCTCTCTCTCCCTCTCTCCCTCTCTCTCTCCCTCCCTCTCCCCCCTCTCTCTCTCTCCCTCTCTCTCTCTCAGTCCTAAGTTAAGTGTAAGTGTAATGTTTAATTAATTCTCAGGGTTATTATCTAAATCAATCTTGAGCATTCACTTAAAGGATGTATACATTTAAAGTTTATAAAGTTGTTCTAGATACGATGAAAATAAAAAGAAATTTTATTGTACATTACTCTATTAATTTGTATTATAGATAGCAATAGTAATAACAAATGGTGAATATAAATTCAATAAATAAATATGTAATTTAATAACTCGGAAGTATGACCTTTTATTTCAACAATATGTAGACAATGATTTCAATAATGACAAACAAATTTATTTAAATACCAACAACTGCTTTATTATAAATAACAAGCATATAAACAAAATAAAATTAAAACTTAATTTAGTAACAAAATTCTTATTGATATAATAACACCTCCATACTTCCTCATTCTTTTTAAATTTAATTAAATAAAAATATAATAAAAGATAACAATATTAATAAATATTATTGTTTGTTCTCCGTTGTTCCAAGACCGTATTGGCACATATATAAAATAATTTTATCTAAAAAAATTATTAAAGTAAGGAATCAACAAATCAATAAATAAGTTATAAAAATCTCAAGTTTCTTTATTAAACGAAATGTAGTTTGTTTTCGCAAACGTATAATTAATTAAAAGAGGGGAGGGGGAGTTTTCCTATAGAAAAAACCAAGAGTTCATAAAAGAAAGTAAAGAGCTTTATTATTATTATTAGTTGAAATAGTTAAAAGTCTAAAATATAAATCTCTTTTCATTCGAGTTTATTAGGATAAATTATACATAAGCGAAAATGTAAGCTTGTCAATAAAATATATAATAAATGCGTGTATATGTGCTTGTTAAAATCATATTGAGAAAAACACATGAAGATAAATGTTAAAATGATAATTAAAAAACATATATTTAAAAACACAGCGATGGGCTACTAATTAAAAGTATAAAAACAACAAGTGTGATGGCTACTACTAATTAAACAATCTTCAAAACACATCAGAGGATTAGCTACTAAAGGAATTTCGACAACAGATATTGCCAGAGGATATTAAAAGGACAACATGTCACAGGTATAAATAGCCAATATTTTATCGGACAGTCAGTGAGGACAATCAGTTGAGTTAATTGTATCAGAGGTCAGTTTAATATGTATCAGTCAGAAATGCTGTGTTAAAAACCCACAGGAAACAGTCTCTCCAGCCTGAAGTCCGATGAAAACAGCAATATACCCAATCTTAAATAATGTCTGTGTAACAGCTTGAAGAATCTCTGTCAGTATCTAATTGTCTCCAGGAATAATACCAACTAATAATCATCAAATCTCTGCAGGAAAACTTCAAATCTAACCAGTTATATATACTTCATTAGAAGCAGCTAACAGCAAGCAATATCTATGTTCTAAAAATCCTAGGTAAACATTTTCTTATTCTCATTTATATATAGTAGCCATTGCATTCGTAAGAAAATTCGTCAAGCCTCCAAGAGCCATAATTATATGAACTCTATAGCACATAAAAATGAACTATTAATTTGTGTGTTCTAAATATATGTGTTTTATATTATGTAATGCTTTATTAGATATGTCAGTGTGTGAATTAATATGTGCATGATTATTATATTTGAAATACCAGTATTATGTTAGTAAATACGATTTGAAAATATTTAAATTTAGAGTACAAATGATAATTAAAATAAAATGTCTTTAAACTTAAAACTTTATTCATCAGCCAATTCTTTTAGCAATTCTTTTTATCAATTCTTTTATCAATTCTTTCAGCACTACTTTTGTATAAGTTGTAATGATTAAAAAATAGGCTGAGCTAGTTAAGGGAATTGTTTTGAACACTGGATTATGAGCCTACTGTCCAAATATGTTAGTCTTAGACTAGCTGGTGCTTGGGGTTTACTCCAAAACAAATAAAGTGTTTGGATAGTAGGGGTTTAAATCTAGCAGCCAAGGTGGGCCACATTCTGATCGTGGGTATTGTTGATAGTTAAAGCTATCAATAATATTTCCCACTTTGCTCGAACGTGCCAGTTTGTTCACGTAACATTTATAATTACATAAGATTATAAATGTATTATAAAGAAGTTTGAAACCAGCCAAAACCTTTGCAGTGTAAGTAAGATCTTCTGTGGATTGAACCCGGTACACCATGAATAAGCTAATCTTAGGTTATGATTATGTGTGTAATTCTACAGTATTGCAAAGACATGTCACTTATTGAAGAGAGTTGAATGGTAATAAGTCAAATTCTAATCTCATAGAAAGGTGAGAATGTTTTATAATTCCCTTTATTATCTTTGTAATATTAAATAATAGATTATCAATTTCATTCTATAAAAGCTGTCTAGTTCTTTAAATCTTTTGGAGTTAGCAAAATGATTTACTTAATATTCTTAATAATATTCACATCTTTTATTTAAAGGACTGACTATGCTTTTTATATTATTATATTTTAAATATAAATAATTAGTTAGGAATATATCTCTATGAACAAATACAGTTTCATTTCTTGATACTATAAGACTGCTTTATTCCATAGTATATCATTTAAAACTACACCTGGGTCTCATTTTATGTGGTAGATAGGTTCCTCAGAAAAAGGCACACAAAAGAAATCGTACAAAAATAGATCTAACTTATCTTGAAAAATGAGGGATATGTTCTGTAATTTTCAGAAATCGCATAAAAGCAAAGCAATGAGGAAAAATTACTTTAAAATTCACATTAAAAAAATAAGAAAATAAAGTATGACTAATAAAAAAATTAAAATATTTGAAAAAAATTAATACATGACAAACTTTTTTTACTTTTTTTATTAACTACAGTATTTAATTTTACTTTTTTTTATATATATTTTAATCATTACCACTATTTGACAATATGCATTCATTTGTGAACTGCTAAAAATCAGATTCATGATGTGGTGTACAACTAGTGCCACTTTCAGTCTTGTGCTGTGTTAATAGTTTTCTGTTTCTATATTAAAAAAAAGAGATCGCAATCAAAACAAAAATATTATACATTATCATTAGAAAGATTATTTTCAGTTTACAAAATTAATAAAATCTTCCTTATTTATTTTAAAAGTCTAAAAAATTATTTATATCTGTTATATCTAACAAAATATATTTAAAAAGTTTAAAATTTTTGAATATTTGTTGTGATATTTTTATATGTAAGTATAAATCTATTATTATTATTTACTCATTAGTATAAGTAGGTTATTTACATAGAAGCTAAGATTCTAAATGTAGCTTATGGCCATATTAATGTAAGCTGCTTAAAACAGTTAAATAAAGCTAAAAATTATGTAATTACATTAAAACAGTTAAATAAAGCTAAAAATACTAATTACATATGGTTGGAAAAGCTGGCCATAATAAATAATGCAGTTATAAATGTTTAAAGTATGTTTAAAAAGTTAAATTTTAATAGTTAAAACTTGTAATTAAATAAATGCTATATTTAAAATTATAAATGATATTTAATAATTATAATTAATATTATATATTCTAAAAGTAAGCTTTATGGTAGGAAAATTATATTTAATTCTATATTTTTCAAATTATTATTCCAAATTTTATATTATTGTATTATTTATTTAATATAATAAGTGTTGCAATTTATCATTTATTTTCAGACAGAAATTTGGTTACAATCTGTCTCAGCTATCAGTCATGTGACCTGTATAACATAATTATGCACACATGCTTGCTAGTATTTGTGTTAACAAAGTTCAAAATATTTTAAGAATTACACTATAGAATTGAATATATTTATTTGCCTATCATAAGGGAAAATATTTAAGTTAGCTATCATAAAATGTTTTAAATAGTATTATAAGATGAATGCAGCTAATAAAAATTAAATACTTTGTTTTAAAATAAAATAGATAAATTAAATATTAAAGGTGGGATAAAATTATTAAATATTGTTTTTAAAAGACATTTTAAATGTTTAGTTATTTTTAATAAAGATTTAAAATTTATGTCTTAAATAATATCTTTAAGGTTATAATGAGTCATATTTTATTTTTTAAATTTAATTGTGTAATACTGTAGCAATATGCAAATTAAGTATCAAATGAAAAGTAAAAATCCACCAATAAGATGAGGTATTTTGTAGGGTATAAATACTGTTGCATGGTTGATAGTAATTTAAACATTTTTTATTTTATTCAATTTTAGTGCTCTCGTATAATATATTTGCAAACTAATAGGATATTTATTTTTAAGTATTTGCAAAGAGAGTGTAGAATAAATATATTTTAATAACTTTATTTAAAATATGCATTGCTAAATTAAAGTTCCTTTTGCCAGGGTTATTAGTCAAAACTTAATATAACTTCACAGTAAAAATATGGAAATTCCAATAAGTAATACGTGTTTAATTAAGAATACTTTAAAAATAAGTATGATAATTGTTAATGCAATATCAATGGACTTAACCAAGATAACTATTCTAATAAGCAAAGTATTATTTTGGACATTGTGCAGAAAGCTTAAAAGAAAAGCTACTTGCAAATTAAAAAGTAACCACACATTTTTTTATAACAGCGAGATAGTCATGTTCAAGACTGACAAATAATACAGTAAATTTATAATAATTTTGTGGAAAAATAATGCTATAGAAATAAATGTTTTATCCTTTTTGAAGGAAAACATTGTAAATATTTTAAAAGGAAAAACTGTTATAAGTAATTTTTTTTTTAAAAAAGGATATTCTAAAGCATATATAATAAAATCTAAATCGTATAAGGTTATACACATTCATAAGAATTATTTAAAAACTGATAATTTGAAGAATAAATGAAAACAGTTATAAATGAATAATAAATAAGAAATTATCCTGAATAATAAACTTATAAAGAAATGGATTAGAAATAAGTACTGAACTTATGGAGATATAAATAATTTAAAATTGTGCAAAAAATTTTTCCGGATTGTCCGTAATTAAGTTTCCAGAATAAGATGCATCACCAAGCCGATAAAGGATCCTATGGAATGGAATCTTCGAGTTATTATTTTTGATCTTATGATTTTAATAATATTTTAATAATCACTGTTCTGGATAATAGAAACTATAAACTATTATTCTATAAAACTTTTTCAGAATAGATTAATGATTATTTTTATTACTTTTCAAGATTTAGACATCGTAATTTTCTTATTATTATTCATTTGTAAACTTTGCTCATCATGCAGGAAGGAGTTACAACACATGTGCCAAGCTCAGGGTGATTGTTTATTGTCAAGCAAGAAAGCTTAGCAATGATTGGGGGTTTTAAAAAGCTCTTAGGAGAACATTTTTTTTAAAAAAAACTCTCGAGAAAATAGAAACATTTGAACTTTATAAAGAATATTTGTCAGCTGAAGATATATGTAATTATTGTCTTGATTTATTTTATTAACTTTTTAAAGTGTAATATTATTTTAATTAGAAGAGTAGGAACATGAATTTAATTTAGCAAATATGATATTATAATCTTACAGTAAAATAATTTGATATTTTAAATAAGTTAACATTTTTAAAGTGTGGAAGTATGGATGTATTTCATATATGCAATGTTTATTTTAATTAACTTTTCTTTTTTTTTTCCTTTTTTAATTTTTGTTATTTTTTTTTTATTTTTTTTTTATTTAATAAATTTATTTTTTCTTTATTTTTATTTTTTTTGTTTTTTTTTCCCGGTTTTTTTTTTATTTTTAAATTTTAAAATATTTTTTTTTTTATTATATTTTTTTATATTTTATTATTATTTAAAAAATAAATTTTTTTATAAATAAATATAAAAAAAACAATAACCCCCTTTTTTTTTTTTTTTTTTTTTTTTTTATTTTTTTTTAATATTAAAATAAAAAAAAAAAAAAAAATACCCCCCTTCTTCTTCTTTTTTTTTTTTTTTTTTTTTTATTTATTTTTATATTTTTTTACAAAAAAAAAAAATAAATAAATTTTTTTTTTTTTTTTTTTATTATTAAAAAAAATATTTTAAAAAATTTTTAAAAATTTTTTTAAAAAAATAAAAAAAAAAAAAAAATAATATTATTATATAATTTAAAAAAAAATTAAAAATATTATATAAAAATAAATAAAGATTTATAAAAATTTATTAAATTTTATAAAAAAGAAAAAAAAACAAAAAATTAAAATTGGAATTCCCTTTTTTCCCCTCCCCAACCAAAAAAAATAAAAATAAAAAAAAAAAAAAAAATATTTTTTAAAAATAACCTCATTTTTTTAATATTAAAAAAATAAAAAATAAATTTTTTAAAAACAAAAAAAAAGAAAAAAAATATAAAAAAGGCAAAAAACATTTAAAAAAAATGAAACATTATTTTTTGTCCCGCCAAAAAAAAAGCTTTGAGGGATACCCCCTCCAGCGAATGAACAATTGGACAGTTAAAGGGTTAATGGACATAAAGACGTCAGAAGTGATTAAAAGTTGATATCACTTAGATAATAGTTGTGAATATTGATGTATTTTATGATGTATTTTTTTTCTTTTGCAGATTGCCAATGAATTATATTATATTGAAGTATAAATGTTAAGTTGTATGTGAATGCACTTGTACAACACATTTAAATTATAAGATTAGGATTTGTTTATTTCTAGGAATATGCATACTTTAATTTTATATTAATAATATAATGCAACATGATGATGAATAGTTATATGATTCTTTAAGAAAAAACTTTAATATTATTAGATATTTAAAGTATAAGTAATGATTATTTTTGTATGTTGTTTAAAAATATGGTATAGAAAAGTAAAGCAGACTTTTCTTGTAGATTAGTGAGATCATTTTAATTACATTTGAATTCTGTTTATTATTTTGAATATGTGAGTTAGTTTTCATTTGTCAGTGTAAGACTTGATAAATCTATTAAGAAATGATGATAATATAGTGACTTGGGAGTAATCTGGAGAACATGAAACCAAAAAGATGATATTAATGTAGGATGTATTAGGGGAATAGGAATAGCATTTTTGTAATCTTATTAAGTATACAGTACAGTTAACAATGCCCTGTAGCTGATATATATTTATTTGTGGGCAGTGTCTATTTTATTTGAATACTGATGTTTTATAAAACTGAAATAATAGCTTAACATCATTGTTGGTAGTGGAGGTCATTAGAAAAATGGATCATGCCTCTATTTTTATAGATACACTGTGCCATGGTATTTTATCCAATATGTACTATGAGTTAGACTCTAGTTTTTTCCCCCTAGGCCTACACATCTATTTGCTATCATGATTTCCAAAGTAACTACATCATACAGTATTGTATATTTTGTAAAGAAATAATAAATAATTTAGAATTTAAGAAATGTTATTGAATAAATAAGATAAGTTCATTTACTTATAAGAAGGAGTAGAGTTTGTGCAAGTTGGAATTGAAAATCCAATGGACCCAAAATGATAAAGAATCATAAAATATGTTCTGTATTTCAGGAATAAAATAAATAAGGCAAAGTTGCTCTTTGAAATGTTAAATAATTTCAAATATTTTATTTCATTTTTTTTTAATAAGAATTGCATATTTTTAAGATATAATGTTATAAAGCAAAACAATGTAAAATAAGCATAGGTACAATTTTTTGTATTTATTTAAATAATAAGGAATACATCAGTAGTTGCAGCTATTCAGTATTAAAATAATGTTAAGTAGGTTATATTGTGTTTAATAATCATAGTATAGTTAATGACGATGTCCACATATTGTACTAATAAATTAACAGTAGATATTTTATGTAGTATTCACAACATTGCAAAACGAAAATTGTTTAGTTAAAAGATCCATACTCGATATTGTTATATTTTGTGTTTTCCGTTCTATGTTTCAATGGATGTTTTAAAAGGAAGCATATTGTAATAATATTTAAGGATATGATATGTTTAAATAAGTATAAAGAAACATACTTTTATCATATAATATTGATATCAAAGAGATAGATAGAAATTGTATTATTATTATTATTATTTTTTTAAGTCAGAGTGAAGACTTAAAATAGATTCTCTATTGTTTTTTAATAATTACAATTAATAAGAGATGTATAATGGTGTAAGTTTAGAATACTAAGTGTAAATTGTGTAAATAAATTGTTGTTGTATTTGTTAAAATTTGTTTTTTAAAATTTGTGTTCAGACTATTTTCTTTTCCATTAAAATGCATAGTACACACAGAATAATTGAATCAAATATAACATTTTTGCACAGAAATAAACAAAGTATTAATTTTAAGAATTCTAATATTTTCTTGGAATTTATTTATTTAAGAAATCACATTTTTTACATTATCTTATGGTCATAAGTTGATTATTATAATAGTACATCGAATGATATGCTATCTGTTGCCACACATATATTTGTCAGATTATAAAATGCTACCACATACTTATTACATTATTATATGAAGATAAAAGATTATACTATAGTATTTTATTATTTTATTATGGTAATAAATTATAGTGAAGAAAAGATACATAAAAATTAGTCTATCCAATGAACAATATTATTATTATTATTATTCAAGTGTAGTAGAGTATGACATAAAAATCCCTTATCATGTTTTACTACAGTGATTTTAATTAACTTAGAATAGTTTTATGAACCTGAGATTTTATGAAGCTAAATTATTATAGATAAAAGAATTAAGATTTAATTATTAGTTTAATCTTAATGATTAGGTTTTATTAAAGTCATAAGAATGCTATAAGTTTATTTATTTGAGATAATAATAGGGGGATAGTGTTCTTATGCCATTGAGGTAGTATCTTGTGGGATATTAGCTCAATGTAAACTTTCTTGTCATTTCTATTTCACTTCCAAGTCTCATGATATAAATAAATATTTATTTCTTTATTTTATAAACTGAACCTTTTCATTATTTTGCTAGTAGAATGTTTTAATATTAATGCAGGATATTTTATTTATCAATTATTTGCATTTAACCGAGCGTAATCGTTAACTGAGCTAACCCATTTATTTAATATTATATTGCCCAGAAGTGAGATGCAACAGATAAGGTTAGAATATATATATATGAATCTACTTATTTGTTAATATAAATTTAAGAGAATAAAATAAAATAAATACTTATTATGATACGATACTTTTGAATTCATAATATAAGTGATGTACCTGAAGATAATTTATAATCAATAAATAAATTTAAAAAATGAATGTTTTATATTAAAGTAACAATTACAATCCTGCAAGATTACGATAGAATGACAGCCTGTTAAGCTAATTGCGTCTGCGCAATTAGCTTAACAGGCTGTCATTCTATCGTAATTATAATTGCACGCAAGACGTTATAAAATAAATGCTTAATCCTGCAAGATATAAATTCAAACTTAGGAAGTTGTAACTATCTTATATTTAAGCATATAAATATATTATTACTTAACCTATTATTATGTGACTATTCAAATCAACAATACTATACATTTTAAATGAAGAAAAAAATATATAACACAAATAATGATAAATATAAGCAAACAACCTGAGTAATAGTCTTTATATATGGCCTTTTTAAAATAGTACCATAGTTTTAGTGCTTATCTTTTTAAATCATGATCAAATGATGTTTTGTTCTTCCAGAAAAAGTAGATATATCATAGAAAGCTATGAGATTCAAAGGACATTTTATTGATTCCAATATTTTCTAAATATCCAAATTATCTTTTCATTTAGCAGATATTTGATCTATATAAGGTTATAAGTGTGTAAACCCTAATTTATATCTGTGATGATATAATGTACATATCCTTGCATTTAGCAAATAATCAATTTATAAAACATTACAAATGAACAAATGCTAGTTTAGTTTCATCCATCAAAATGCTATGGAAATTAAGCCAATTTTTATTCCATATATAAATTATCCATCAAGCTTATAAAATTATATCACTAGGTTAACATAATCTTTGTGTACATTTTTCTATCATAAACATTTACATCTCATTATTACAAAGTAGGTAATATCCATTTTTGAAAGTGAAGAAACATTTCGATGGTTTGGTAATGCTAAGAATTAATTTTTGATTACTTTTCATTTTTATAATAAATTGTTGCTCCTCACAAATTCTTCATACATTGTACAGTTCTGGGTGAATATTGTTGGTTTTTACCACATCATTTTGGCCAGTTAATTATATATCTTTAACATAAGTAAAAAGAACAACATATAAAGAAATTTAGATGTGCTTCTATTGAAGCGAAAAGAAGAGAGTCTTTTCTTTAGTTCTATTTATAACTTTTCCCATTTAGGTTATAGTAATTATAGTAATACCTTTTATTCACTGTTTAACCAATTCTAACCAACATTCCATAAATAAAAATCTTATTACACAATAATGACAAAAAAAAATTCATAATTATTACATATAAAAATCATTTATGTTTTGAATACTAATACCGTTCTTTTATTCTAGCAGAAATTAAACAATTGGTAATACATTCTCCTACACTACACTGGAAATATATTTTCACATATATATTTCTAGTATAATATTATACAAATAAAGTAATACATTTATTTGAAACATTTGACATTTAGTTGTATTGTTCATAATTTATTATTGTGAATGCAGTAACAAAAATATATACAGTAAAGAAGGAATAATAATTTTATTCAAACTATATGCTTTATTATTTATATATCCATTTCAAAATGAGTAAAGTCAATTTACAATCTTATATAATACAATTAACAATAACATTATTATATCAATATTATCACTGTCATAGGAAGACAGTTCAATGCTTTATAGGCTAAGATATCCAAACATCAAAATCAAACAAGAAAAAAAATTATGACTGACATTTTACAATATATTGAAATGCACCTCAAATTTTATTAGATACAATTTATATATATATATATCTGCAATAAATATGTATATGCATTAATACAAAAACTAATCCTTAAATGTAGGTATACTAATGCATTTTGTTGGGTGTACTAGATTCATGAATTTTATTTATGGTCAGAGTTAATTAGAACGTTTTAATTTATCATAATATATATATATAATTATATGGAATTATTTGAAGAAATTAAAACTTATGTAAAATTGCAATGCTTTAGATTTTTAAATGTGTGTATATATAGTCAATAAAGTTACATAAAATTTTGTGAAAAAAAAAATAATGCAACAAATATTTTAACTAAAAGGTCCAGCATATAGTATATTCATCCTCTATTTTAATAATCACTCCAAAAATAAATGAAACTAAAAAGTACAACATCATTTTAAAATTTATCTCTGTGTGGATCTTTGTCTTATGCAATTTCATACTCTGCTCTCAGTGAGTGAGTCAATTACTTATTGGTATAATCTCAACAACGTTGTTTTATTAAAAAAATATTAAGTATTATTATATATATATTCTATTATAATTAAATGGTTTTATTGCTTGGAAGTTCATAGGAAGTTTGAGATTGGAAGTGAAAATACCAAAGCTGAAATTGATCCAGAATCTGGCACTTTATTAGTACAGTAAACCAAGCTCTCATATACCATATACATCCAGGTCTCGTTTTATGTGGATTTATTTAATGCGATTTTGAAGTTATGCAATTCATGTTTCTTCTTAATATCTTTGTATGCGGTTTTCTTCTATGCGATAAAAATTATTAGATCAGAAGTCAAGCTCCGATGATAATGCGCTATTACTTTAAATATTATAAATTTCACACACTCATGTCATATTTAAAGTAATAGTGCACTATTGGAGTTCGATTTCCATCTAATAATTTCAATATTTTCAGCGCTTTATAATATTACTGTAATAGATTTTATGCAATAAAGAAGTTCATAATTCACTTAAAATCAGAATTTCCCCGTTTTATATACACACATTAAATTTTACATGACTATAATGTAAATCTGTTAAAACGTTATAGATGAAAACTACTATGTATGTTGCTGTTTTTGCATTTTAAATCACATTCTACTTTTGCTTTTTATAAAAAGAGTACATAATGAATTAATCATTTAGTGTCCACAAGTTTATTTTTAAAAGGTGCGTAACAGTGGCAGGCACAATTAAATTTGACAATTAAAATCTGATTTTTAATTGTAATTAACAATTTAAAAATTACATAACGTGATGTGAAATTAAGGTGATGTGAAACAATGAAATTTGATTTTTAAATGGAATTGAAATTAAAAAATTAAAGACAAAAATAAGAATTTAATTTTTAATTGTTAGTTTTAATTAAATTTTGCCCAACAGTGGTGAGTTGGTGTCTTTTTATTATCGTAAGTCTAAGTTCTTATTTTTTTAAAAAAACTTTTAGTTTACTCTAACGGAGAGGAGAAAAAAAAACACCCAAGAAAATGAATTTCTTTGGAAACAAAAATTTCAATTTTAGATAGCTTAGTGAAATGGGAAGGACAAACAGTGATTGGAAAACGTTTTAGTTGTATTTCCGCTTGACTTTGTTTAAAGAGAAGCTACAGTACCCCACATCACATCACATCACATCATGATGAATCTGATGTCTCAAATAGCGATAAAGATTAAAATACCATACATGTATGAAAAAAATGTAAATTACGCATAAAAATATATTGTTTTGAATAAAATTAAACACTGTAGTTAATAAAAAAAGTAAAAAAAGTTTGTCTTGTATCATTTTTTTTCAAATTTGACATTTTTTATTAATCATATTTTATTTTATTTTATTTTTTTATGCGAATTTTAAAGTAATTTTACATTGTTGCTTTGCTTTTATGTGATTTTTGGAAAATTACAGTATCTATTCCCCATTTTTCAAGGTAAGTTAAGTCTATTTTTGTGCGATTTTTTTTGTTTTGAGGAACATATCTATGCATAAAATGAAACCCAGGTCTATATTTATAGATTTCTAAGTCTAGCAATATTATTCTCTAAATGGCTAAGACATTGCTATTGTGAGTCTTAGAATGTGTAATATCAGTGGGGACTATTGTTGCAAAAAATAAGCCAGCAAAGCAAAGTAGAGCATTTCTAATTTTGCAAAGACACAACCATTTTATATTTCCATACCAATTGTTGTTAATATATATATATTTTCATTTTTACTAACTAATATTTAGCAAATAATATTTGCAGTAGATCGATCCTTTAATTTTTATTTCAATTTTTTTATGTAATGACAATTGGGAAAAAATAATTTTTTTACATATATTCAACACCAACACCCATTATGATAAATATTTAAAATCTTTCTTTTATTATTTTGTTATATATTTCTGTGATAAATATTTATATATTAATTAATAAATGATAATTACAAGAAAGAAACAATATTTTATTGCTCATTCTAAATGAAAACAAAAATTTATTCACTCTGAAATGAAAACAGAATAGATAAACATACCACCTTCAAATAATTATTGACACTGAAGCAGTGAGCAGTTCCAATGGTCCTAATTATGTGCATTGATAAAAACAAATGAATCTTGGCAGAACTTCCTGGAACTCATTGAATATGACAATTTAGCACTGCCATAATGAATAGTATCTGTGAATAGAATCTCAAGGGTTGCTTAAAATATAAAAAACAAAACAGTTTAATTACTTATATTTATATAATAATTATCTAAAATATTGAATGATTGTCATATTATTGATATTTTCAAGCACAAATTTAATTTTTTTTTTTTTAGAGATACTGCAGCACTGCAGTTCTTACGGATCAACCACCATTATTTAATATATAGTATTATGGGATGTAAGTTTTTCTGAATATATTGTACAATATTCAATATATGTAATTTTATATACAAGCACTGAATATATATCTAATGATACAGATGGAAAGATGGACAATTGAAATCTTAAACTAGATTCCAAAAGATTGTAAAAGACCCAGAAAGAGACCATGTGTAAGATGGATGGATGAAATAAGAAAGTGTGTAGGGTTGATGTGGAGAAGAGAAGCTGAAGATCAGAGAAGATTGATTAAACTTGGAGAGACCTTCATTCTGCAGTGGATTGATAATGGCTGATGATGATGATGACAAAAGAAAATTAACATTTCTAAAATGCACTGCCATTAATGTAGAAATTTCCATGCACTTACGCACCAGCAAGAGTTTTATTCATATATAAGCCAACCTTTGCTGACTATCTGAGGGTTTAAATCTACTGTGTGCCTGATATTATAATTGACTATTGAGTTGTACAAATTTAGTTCATATATCACAGGGAAGAGACAGTATCTCATATTTAATTACCTGCAATTATGCGGATATTAATTTTGATATATGCAATTCTATAAATAATCCATGAATATATATGTAATGATACAGAAGAGAATTAAACTTTCTGACATGCACTGTTTATTAATATATAAATTTTTGCACACTCACCCACCAGCAAGATTTTTAAAAACACAAGTGAATCATTTGTATTTAGAGCAGATTCATACATAAGTCAACTCATGCTAATCATGCTTATCTCAGGGTTTGAACATATTGTGTGCCTGACATTATAATTTACAATTGAATTGCAAAAATTTAATTCACATATTACATGAAGTGTCAATGTCTCATTTTTAATTCTTTGCAATTATACGAATATTAATTTTGATATATGTAATTTTATAAATAAGTGCTGAATATATAAGTAATGATACTGAAGAAAATTAACAATGCATGTCAAAAAGGTTTAACAATGCATGTCAAAAAGGTTAATTTCCTTCTGCATCATTACATATATATGCAGCACTTATTTATAGAATTACATATATCAAAATTAATCTGTATAATTGAGGATGATTAAAAATAAGATACTATCTTGTCTGTAATATATGAATTAAATTTATACAATTCAATTGTCTGTTATAATATCAGATACACAAAAGGTCCAAGCTCTTAGATGAGCATACTCAGCAAGGGTTGGTTTACATGTAAATATGCTCTAAACACAAGTGATTTACTTGTGTTTTTAAAACTCTAGATGGTAGGTGAGTGCTTGGAGACTTATACATTAACAAACAATACATATCGGAAAGATTAATGTATTTCTATATCATTAAATATTTAATATAATAAATTTTTAGTGTCACATGTAGGGAATGATATAGAGTTTTGCAATATTATTAAAAATGAATACCACATGAATTTGTGATGAGAATATTGAGTTCCTTTAAATATATTAAAATTATAGATAATTATTTAATAAACTATTTTTTTAGTCCCTCAAATTTTTATTTTTATCATACCATTCAAATTTAAGTATTAAATTAACTTAAATGTGACAGAAAAAATATCATAAACAGCAAGCTAAAGTTTATTAGTTACAAATTCTGCTTATTTTATTGCAGCACTGCCAGTTATTGTAAAATTAAGCAATTAATAGCTACTGAATGATATTGCTTATTAAATCCAAGCTCCTTTCTGATGAAGATTGGTAGAAAAAAACTATGTGGGGCTATGATTAAGATAACACTGCATGTAGATTTAATAAGCACCACCATTCACAGTTTATAATTTGTCACATTTATAGTAGATAAGCAGGATTTGATAAGCATTGTATAAATCGGAGATATTTGATATTTCTTGCTATTAATTGCCCAACCTTCATTGCACAATTCATTTAATTTTTTAAATAACATAAAATATGATAAAAGAAGAACAGCTTTCTACTTTAATCCCATCAATAGAAAGCTTGAGTAAGCAATAATTAGTAGTTGCTAGTACATTTAAATTCCTATCACCAATCAAGAAAGTAAGACAGCTATAGTTAATAAAAAAATGGAGGGTGCAAAGTATATAATTACCAGATGTACCTGGCTTATAAAGGTAGCGATTTTTTAAATTGGTTTCTTTAACAATTTTTTTTAAGATTTAATGTAAATTAAACAAAAGATTTTAATATTATATAAATAAATGTGAGAAATGTACACTGGTCTGAAAGGCCATCATTTCAGCTCCAATTATATGCTAACCAAAACTAAATGTAAATACCGTACTGTAGCATATATTTTTTCTTTCACTAAATAATCACATTTCGAACATGAATTTATGTAATGTAATCACATGTCCTTCATGATTTAAATACTATCTCTGTGTTGCGAAAAGTACATGAACTGATTTTTTTTTGAGCATTCTTTATTAATGGTGGAATTATTTCCTTCACATAAACATAATAGTTTTTAATAATATTATATAAAAAATGTGAGAATTGTATCATCATCATCATCAACCATTATCAATCAACTTCAGGATGAAGGTCTTTCCAAGTTCAATCCATCTTCTTTAATCTTTAGCTTCTCTTCTCCACATCACCCCTACACCCTTTCTTATTTCATCCATCCATCTCACATGTGGTCTCTTTCTGGGTCTTTTACAATCTCTTAAAATCCGGTTTAAGATTTCAATTGTCCATCTATTATCATCTCTTCTAGCAATATGTCCAGCCCAACTCCACTTCATACCAATGTGAAAGGCCATTATTTCCACTGAAGTTATATGGTAACAAAAACTAAATGTAAATACAATATTATAGCATCTATTTTTTTCCTCACTAAATACCACATTTCAAACATAAATTTATTACTGTAATTACATTTTCTTCATGATTTAAATACTATACCTCCATAGTTAAAAGCGCATGTAATAGTTTATTTTAATTAGTTGTTTTAACAATGTTTTTTTGCTTTGCAGAATTACTCGATTTGAATAAAATGCTCATAATCAAATTAAATCTTTAAATAATAATTAAAATATTTAAATATACATGTTATATTTGATATGCAAATTTGACAGCATCATGAACAACTATTAATGGTAGAATTGCTAAAATATTCTTAATAATTTGACACATGACAGTTTTGCAAACAAACATCCACATGAAATACATAATAGCCTTGAGCACAAACATTCACAGGAAACACGTGAACAAAATTATGAGAAAACATTCACATGGATATATATATACATTGACCTTCAATCATATCTATATATCTGTTGAAACTGGATGACTTGGATTTAAAACTTTTAGGTGTTTTGAACGTCAGGCTTTTAGCTTGATTAGTAAAATGAAGTTAAAGTTGGATGTTGGATTGACAACTGCTATAATTCTGGTTTAGTGTCCCAAAGTTTATTGACAAATGCTAATTCCAGAAGCGCATCTGGAAATAAGAATTTAAATAACTATCATCGAACAAACATTGGTTACTCAAGCATATTATAGATGGCACTAGAATAGAGAGCTGCTTATTCTTTTACTTTAAATTCTATTAATAGAAATATTAACATTTTAAATAATATTATCTTTATATTTATAAAAATATTTTAAACAAGTAAGAAGCTAATTTAAGCAATAGCAGAATACAAAAATATTTTATAAATGTTAAGTCAGAATTCTGCCATGATTAGAATCAAAAATATGAATGATTTAATTACATAGGTATGACTTCTTATGACTTTTTGTTAATGAATTTGAGTGATTCTTTCAAAATGATGTCATAATTTACATCTCTATACATGCTGAAAGATTACATTGTTTAGCCAGATGATGTAAAGCATGATTTTGTTATAATGCATCATGTATAACTAGTAAGGGAAAGTTCCATGCTAAGCCCATGACTTACCTTATATTTTGTCATTGTTTTCTCCTTCATTACTAATAACGGTGTGTTACAATAGTAAACTCGTATTCCCTTTCCAATGCTTTTGCTTTTAATGCAAATTTAATCTAACATTCATATCTTTTAACTATTTTAAAAAATGTTTTCATTTTTATTTTAATCGGACACATGAGTTTTTTTTTTAAAAAAGGTCAACAAATAACTCTTTAGAAGTAAAAAAAAAAAATTTGCTAATTTAAAAAAAATGGAATAGATCCAAAAATGAGCCGAAAATGTTATTTAAAGAATATATGTTATAAATGTATATGCGCGAATATTCTTTACCGGAAAACAGGTCGAGTTATTTCGATAGAATAATAAAACTTTATCATCATCGTAATAATTTGCAATTGTTTGTCTCTTCTTTAGTTTAATTTATCGCTCGCCACCCACTTGATTAAATTTAGTTTATCATCTCGATTTTAAATATGGATTGTAAAATTTAAACGAGCTCTAAATTATTAAAAACTACTTAAAAGGTTTTCCTATATTTTGTAAATAGTCAGGAGTCAGAGCTGGGAGTGGACACATTGTGAAGTAACCCTCGCTCATCATCATTTTCGATCATTATCGATCCATTTCAAGTTTAAATTTCGAACAAAGATTATTTGCCTAATGTGAAGATTTTCATTTTGCATTTAGATTAATAAAAAGAGAGAACTTTTTTTAAAAAAGTTTTATTTGTATGTGTGTGCGCGCATAGTGTTGAAGACAAAATTTTAATTTTGATAACCATATACGCACAGCTTCCGATTGACTTCAAATGTAGGTGGCTGCATAAATTTGGTAATATATTATAAATATACTTAATTGTGAGGTTATTTTAAGAATATCTCCCTTTTTTAAAAAACTTATAAACATTGCTGAAAAGAGCAAACGCGAGGTTATAAATAGTTGATAGAATCTACGACGTCATTATGTTTTAGATACCACTCCTCACGTTAACTCTTTCATTTATCCTAAGCTTTTTTTTTTTTTTCTATGGCTACTATAGTAGTAAGTCAGCCAACTTTTACGACTACGTTGTATGGACAACCGGAAGTTTTCCCTTACGCATATCGAACTGCGCTAAAACTAGGCACCGCTCAAATCATATGCGGAATTCTAATAATTTCTTTTTACCTTTTGCCTATTTTAGCTATATCCTATAACTTTGAAATAGGAATAGGTATTTGGAGTGGAATTCTTTTTATTATTGCTGGGTCATCAGGAGTTATTAGTAGCCGAAAATATCCCCGTACCAGCAACAACTATATTATAACTTTTCTAGTTTTATCGCTCATCGCAGGTCTATGTGCTGCCATTTTCGCCATCATTTGTGTGCTAGCATTTGTAGGTATATCTTTTATTTATTACCATACATCAGAAGATTATGAAGATAGCCAAAAAGATTCAAAATACAATCCAAATCTCCTTTTAGCTGTAAAAATTTGTCTTTTTATAATATGTTTAATTGAAATTATCGTCACCATATTTTCTTCAATCATTTGTTGCCAAGCTGTTGCTGCCTGTTGTAATCCAAAATCTTCTCCAAGATCAGGTTATTCTGTTTCCGGCCACAATCCAAATCAGCAATTACCCCCGAATGCATATGCTAACGTGCCACCGCCAACCAATATTCCTTATAGTAGCTATCCGATGAATGCGCAAAATCAAAACGCTCCGACTACTCCCGTAGCCCTAATTAAAGCTATGTGATCGTTCTTCCGCTTTAAGATGCCAAGAATAAAAAAAAGATTTACACGATGCTTTTAAATAATACGACCTTAACATATGCTTATACAGTTAAAAAACAACAACTCTAGGATCTATGATTAACATAGCTTAACTGTGTTAAGGACTGTCAACATTTGGATAATAAGTGAAAAAAGGAAAAGCTTCTCTATTTTACGTGAGAATACACTTGGAATAGCGCTTCATTGTACAGGTTTAAATAAAAATATTTTTTAAATTCGCACTTTTTTTTTCTTATTTTACATTATCAGCTTAAAGTTTTAAGAGGGGAGTGTGCGAACATGTGTATGAAGGATTGTTAGACTTCTTTAATCATAAAAGAAAGAAAATTTGTTTATTAAGGAGTAAAAGCCAACATTCTCCCACTGAGATTTTATGTTGCGGGAGACTAAATAGAAATTTTTCCTTCCGTGAATTTGTATAAAAGGTATGACTGAAATTAGTAACTAAAATTAGTACCTAATATGTTGTATATATATATAGTTATTAATAAGAATATCTTGGTATAGTATTAAGAGCATCCAATTGCATCAATTGACCGAAGGTTCAAATCCAGATACAGGTCAGACATTTTTAAATATAACTAAAACTATTTGGAATCGTGTTTGCAAATAAATATATTTGTTTTTCAGAAAACAATTTAAATATTGATCAGTAAAGAAGTATTTAGTTGTTTTTGTTAACTAAAAGTCAAAACAAGAAATATAAATTATATACCCCCCCCCCCCATTAATTCGCAGTTGATTTCTGTCACTGTGTGTCATTATTGTGGAGGAATGCTGAGTGAGAACTTAGGTAGTAATTTTATTTATAGGATAATGTTAACGCAGTTTGATGAATTATACCGAGGGTGGTCTAATCTTATTGAGATTAGTTAAAATAGATAAGGTAACATAACAATAGGTCATCTCTTGTGATATATAATAACTTTTTTATAATCGTCATCATCATTTTTAATCTTTTTAATTCTTCCAATGATAGCACAAATACTTATTTATTCTTTCATTGATGAATTTTGCTTCTGATCTCTTCTTGTAACTACCAACATTTACCTCATCATGTTTTGTGATGTATTTGAAATCTGTGTTATTTTTTTAGACATCCAAATCCCAATTCCTTATGTTTTAAATACAACTATTTTTTTCTCTTTTTTTCTCTTTCTCTGTCCTCTCATATAACTGTTATACACATTATACAGCAAAACAAACAACAACCCAAAATATAGTGCATAGGCACAAGCTTATACTAATAACTTCTCTTATAGTTTATGTTATTGTTTATCATTAAAGTAAGTTAGGATAAAATATTTATATCTTTTTTTACAATCATATTCAATCTTTATATCTATAAAATTAGTATATTTTCAAGACGTTAATGCCCTACTCATGATTAACAAATGTAAAATTAGATGTTGATTCATCAAAGCTAGGTGCTATTTCTTAATATCAACAGTATTTTCTGCCTTTTTGTTCTTAGTGTTTTCGGTTACTAAACTTAAAATGGGATCCAATCATCAAAGTCTCTTGTGCTATTTGCTATCACACTATACAACTACAAAAGGGAGGTCTCTGTATCTATGAATCCACATTTGCATATTTTAATGCATCGGTTCTAACTTCAATTCTGTTTTTCATATTTTTGGTATTCGTTCTCAAGCATTGAAAAAAGAAATAGCAGAGATATGCTTAGAAGTCTGGTAATGCTTAATTTAATTGTGGTCTTTGCTTGAGATAGTACAGTCATTAATGAGTTATATTGGATTTAACACAGTCATTTTAGCTTGACAAAAATTATGTTTAGGAAGCCCTATTTAAGTACCCCATTGTCTGCCATAAATAAAGAGCTTAACAAAAAGAACTGTCTAATATAGTATGGCTAGGATGATCCGCCTGGAAGATAACTGATAAATAGAAATAATTGTAATATCAATAGTTGTGGCAAAGTAAGACAAAGTAATAGCAATAAAAATCAAATGTTTTTAATCTAATTTTTAATAAATTTAAGTATGTGGACCATAGAAAATTAACGATGTAATTTCTTCAAGATTTTACATAAAAACAGTTCTTATGGATAAGAAGTTACAGGCATTCAACATTGATGTAGCTAATCTTAGTAAAGCTCATCCTTCAGATGAAAAAAAAAACAGAACAAGTTGATAATACAGGCTCTTTTGAGAAGGCAAAACAACCAGTGAATTTAGAGAATTCAAAGAAAAAAGCTTTTATTCCTTCCTGAGTACCATTATTATTTTAATAACATTTAAGCATCTTTTTTTTTTCATATGTCATAGCATCGGCCGGGAGGCAAACCCACAACCGTCTGCAAACAACTACTTGCTTGCAAGGCGGCTGCGATGACCTCTCGGTTAACAACACTCATAATGGACAAGTTGGTAGCAAACAATAAAGTTTGAGCAAAAGTTTTTGAAAATAATATTATTCTACGAATTCAAATGATCTGTATTAAAATTTGCATTACCATATGGATTGATTATCACAAACATTTTGTTTAGCACAAAAGTCATTATAAAAAGCATGAAACAAACACAAAACAATATCTAATAGTCTGTATTATAGTCCAAAATGTAAAAGAGATTCATGTTACACAAGCACTTATAAAAGCCAATTAATGATCAAAATATAGTTTAACATATTCTAAGGTTAAAATGATAATTGCAATAAAACATATCTTATTCCAATCACATTTCCATAAAATTTGAAGTTCATTCCTTAGAACGTTTCACGGGTCATGCTTAAATTTAACAGATATTAAACGTTAGCATAGTAGCTAATTTAAATTTTCAGAATTACCATATCACTGAAACACGAAATTCTTTTAAAGGAATTGTATATACAAGAAATATATTCTTGGTTTCATTAAAAAAAAATTATGACTTGTTTTGACAATATTTGATTTAAAAAATATGGCATTTTTGTCAAGTGTTGTTAGCCGAGAGGTCATCACAGCCGCCTTGCAAACAAGTAGTTGGTTGCTGACAGTTGTGGGTTTGCCTCCTGGCCGATGCTATGACATGGGGGGGAGGATGTGGCATTTTTTAGTTGACAGAATAATAAATTGAATGCGGAGTTTCATAATCAATAAAAAACTTTTAAAGCCAGAAATTTGATAATTGACAAGAAGGTTTAAAAGAATTGATGGAGTAAAGTTGCAACAGATATTCATTGATTATGTTCACTCTAAATCTTTATTGAAGTATTAAAGGTCATATATGAACACAAAAAGGCTATCATAATCCTATTAAATTCATTAACAAGATGCTGTTATCTAATGACAACAATATTTCAATTAGGTTGTTGGACTATTTTGATCATTTTTGAATAATGATACAAAATTAAGACAATGATTTTTAATGATATATCCATTGTTCTACACATTTAGATTTATTTTCTACAATAAAATTGCATTTAGATTTATTTTAAGTATAAAATGCTTCCATATTGATTTCATTTCTTTCAATGATCTTTTTTTTAAATTACATGGGATCTTTAATCAAATTGCTAATGAATTTTTGGTCATGTGAATGCTCAGGCTAACGACAGGCTTGAAAGATAGTGGATAGTGAATGATCCTTAGATATAAAAGCAAACTGTTTTATCAAATAAGGAATGATCAAACCAAGAGCCACTGCTGTCTTGTATGAGATGTTGGTTCATCAAACGCTAGGTACCATTTCCAGTACAAACAGTCTTTTCTGTCTCACTTTTTCTTCAGTCACTTAAGTTAGTGTAGGACCCAGTCATTATATGCATCTCATACAATTGGATATCTCCTTATAGTAATGTGTTTGTCTGCTTGTGTAATATACATTTCCACCCTTTAACTTCATGCATAGAGTTTTTGATTTCAATACTTTTTAATTCTTTTTTTTTTTTTTTTTTTAGCTTTAGCCCTCAAATATTAAAAAAAAACAATAATAGTGGCAAACTTAGTAGGCTGGCAGTTCTTAAGATCTTTGCTTGAAGCAGTGCAATCTCTAAGGAATCAGTTTAAATCTGGATTTAAGTGAGACAGGATTTTTGGCTGGTAAAGATTTATGTTTAGGCAGCTTATTTAGGAATCCCCCTGCCTACCACAAAAGTGAAAAGACTTAGAAAATGTGATCTAAAATAGTTTGTTTATCATGTCTGATTAGGTTGATATGCCTAGTGGGTTACTCATTTCAGCAGTAGAAATAATAAGAATAGTAACAATAAGACCAGTAGTAGTGGTGTAATAAGTGGCAGTGATAGTACTAAAGGTAAGTAACAAATATAAATCTAATTTTTTTCCTCATATATGTACACTGTACAAACTCTTCAAGAAGTATTGTTCCTAAAGTTAGTCAACTGGGCATATGCTCAGTGTCATGGGGGCTAGTATGGTCCCACACTGAGTTACCTTATTTTAATTAACCACACAATATATATCTCACACATTAGAGACCAATATTTGATACAAGTTTTTATACATAAAACTAAAGAATACTTTTGAAATGTAGAACACCAAATTTTCAAACATCTCACTCTTTACTGGGGACCTCATTCTGTACTTGTGCCCAAGGCCTCAAAATTGAAAGAGCGGCATTGTCTTCAAGACAAGAACAGAGGACTACACTTGTGATTAAAGAACTATCAAGATTTAAGATTGATATAACTCTCTTAGTGAAACTTGTCAAAGGAAGGAAGTTTTAAGCTAATAAACATCACATGACCACCACTTCTTATGCAATACGTATAGTGAGTTTTGTCTGTTTTAAGAAAGGAAGTTTATTAGGTCAGATGGATGGATACTAGATTATTTTGGAAAGATAGGGTCAGTCAGTGGAAAAAGAATACATGGTGCTTGATTTGCTGTAAAATCTATTTTAGTACCTTCTATTATTGGAATTCATCATTGTATTTAATGAAAGGTTCATAATCTTAACACATGCCCTGCCTAATGGTACCAAAGCTTAGATTATTTTGGAAAGATAGGGTCAGTCAGTGAAAAAAGAATACATGGTGCTTGATTTGCTGTAAAATCTAATTTAGTACCTTCTATTATTGGAATTCATCATTGTATTTAATGAAAGGTTCATAATCTTAACACATGCCCTGCCTAATGGTACCAAAGCTTATTTTATATGTGTCTATAATCAGAGAATTGAGAGAAAGTTTTTATTTTTTGTTATCATAGCAATACTATTAAAAGACTGAATTTTACTTCTTAGTGACCTCAATGCACTTGCTGATATAAATTGTAGACTTTGACCAGAAATTATCAGAAATAATGGTATTAAACCATTAATCATCACATGATCACTATCTTTTATGCTAGCACATAACTGTTATTAAACAGGAAAAACTTTTCATACAGTAGTGCCACTTTGTTCCAAACAGAGTATTCAATGTATGCCAGAAGGCTTGTGCATATAATCCCCATCTAGTGCCTACTATGCACAAACCTTCTGGCATCCATTGATTACACTGGTTGGCACAGGGTGGCACTACTGCATGGAGAGTTTTGCCTGTTTAAATAATGGTATTGTGGCTGTAAATTCAAATGATTTGTTGCTATTGAATTTATCACAACCACTTTGTTCAGCAGAAAAACTAACTCAAAGAAATGAGCAGGGATGTATCCATGATAAAAACAATGGCATCTAATAGTTATATTATTGTTAGGAATAAGGATACAATAGAAGTTGAAATTACCTGAGCATTCACAAGCTTGGATTGTTGAACGAATTATAGATTAAGATGCTCTAAGATTCAAATGATAGTTGCATTAGAAAATAGATATTATTTCAATTATATTCACAAAAAAATTGTTTATTCTTTAGAAGAATATACTGCATATACTACCAATAACTATTAAACACTAAAATTGCTAAAAGTATATTATTGAAACATGAAATTTTCTTAAGGAGTGTGTTATGGATATAAATAAATCTGCTCTTAGGTTAATTAAAAAGGAGACTCATGACTGACTTTCTGATAATGATCATATTATTAATGATTTAATTTTAAAAAATGTAACATTCTCTACCTGACAAAATAGATTAAATGTTGAACTTCATCATTAAGATCTAAAGGTAAAAGGTCAACTGAAAAAAAGATTTAAAAATGATTGGTTGATTAAAACTGCAAAGAAGATACAGTCATTCTGGATCTTATTTTGATAAATTGAAAGCAACATATAAACCTGAAAAATGGTGTCACAGTGCTATCAAATGCAGCAATGGCCATCTCTTATATGATGATAATGATATTTTGAAACAGATGGAAAGAATATTTTGATAATCTTTTGAGAAATGATACAATAGTTGATATGATGACTTTTAATGATATATACATTTTATCTATTCATTTATATTTGAAATATCCAGCTTAATGGACTCAAAATCACTCTTTGTAATCTTAAAAATGGAAAGGTTTCAGGTCCTAATAAAACACCTGGAGGAATTTTAAAATATGATAATGATATGTTAAATTCAAAAATATTGAAATTTTTAATGAATATCTGGATACATGAAATTATGTCATCTACCCTAAGAATGCTTTAATTGTTCCTGTTTTTAAAAACCAAAGAAAATAAACAAGATTGTGGTAATTATCCAATACAGAAAAAATACTTTCAAGAATTTTAATGACATAGATTACTTCCAGTTGCAGATGAATAGTTACCAGAGATTCAATGTAGTTTTAGGGACTCAAGATACATTATAGACATGATTTTTATAGTTAAGCAAATCCAAGAAAAGTGTTGGGAACAAATGAATGGATTATACATTGTCTTTATTGATTTGGTCAAGGCATTTAATTCAGTTAATACAACAAGTATATGGCATTGTTTGAAATTAGTTGATTGCTCACCAAAATTTATTTGTATTATACAGCTTCTAGCTGATAGAATGAAAGAAAGTGTTATTACTACAGATGGAAAATATGAAACATTCGAAATGAGAACTGGTGTTAAACAAGGATATGTACTTAC
This sequence comes from Epiperipatus broadwayi, assembly GCA_028023455.1. NCBI lineage: Eukaryota > Metazoa > Onychophora > Udeonychophora > Euonychophora > Peripatidae > Epiperipatus > Epiperipatus broadwayi. The sequence continues at coordinate 1,912,531 of JAQFVV010000126.1, read as the reverse complement.
TCCAACTATGATTTCAATTTTTATGACAGTAGTTTTTGGAATTGCTTATAGGAAACTCATACAGATGTTTTGGAGATGGAATTTTTATTTTGAATCAGTTAAAAGCAAAAACAAGAACTTCATCTGCTTGGATTCTGAATTTGCAGTAAACTAATGACAATGCTGCTTTTGCACAATTTAAAAGATGATTTACAAAATGTTCTTAATTAATAATTTGTAAAGCACATACTCATTACATAAGTAATATATATTAAGGCTATAACCTTAAGTCTATGCACCTAAAATGCAACAGTAGGGACTTCTACAAATCTAAACACAAGATTAATGACTTTAAAAGACAAGAGCGGCCTCTTACCTTCAACCTAATTTCTAAATATATAAGTGAATCTAAAGCACTTTGATTTGAGAGTGTGAAGCCATTAACTACTTCACTGATTAAGTCCACAATTTCTATACAAACTAACCTACATGGATCTTATCTTTTAAAGTCGTTAATCTTGTGTTTACATTTGTAGAGGTCTCTACTGTTGCATTTTAGGCACATAAACTTAAGGTTACAGCCTTAAAATGTTTGTAATGTTTCAAATATAATGTATAAAGATCTTCAATATGACAAGAATTGTTGAAAGCATGCTAAACAAATAATAAATAATTTTAAATTATAGTACTTTTTGTGAATAAATGTTTAAAACATTTACAGATATTATAATTAACTGCCAGTGATGGAAGAAAAATCCAGTGCAACTTGCAGCTTTTATGGTCATCATCTTGAAAATGTAAATGAATTTAAATACATTGGTAGTTTTACAAGTAGAAAGGTAAGTTTAGATACTGAGATTTAACACATCTTCCAATGTGTGTAAAGCTGTTTTTAACAAGTTAAAAGATCGAGTATTTCATTAGAGGGAAATGATTACTGCAACTAAATTAGCTGTTGTAACGCTCTTATTTTATCTAATTTATTGAATGAATATGAAACGTGGACATTGGATAGTCAGTAAAAATTTAAATCAGACCTTTATTGCATTGGACATGTAAAACGAATAAACAACAGAAGATTTCCAAAAAGGGTCTTTTTGGTAAACTTGAACATGGTTTTTCTTGAAGAAGTAGACCTGCCTACATTACATGGATTATCTCAAAAAATATTCTAAATAAGTGCAATGTCAATTGTTTCTTTTGGAAAGATATGGCAGAGAATAGAATACATTGGAAAGCTACAACTAGACATGGTGTTGAACTATTTGAATAAAAAAAATTTTCTGTCGAAATTAAAAGACAACTTTATAAAGTAATAGAAAATTGAACCAGCATGTTATACGTGTGGACGTATTTGTGAATCATAGATTAGTTTATATAGTTATTGCAAAGCTCATTTTTAGAGCTTTTCTCTCTCTCTCTCTCTCTCGTTTTTTTTCTTTTTTTTTTTTGAAGATGGAATAGCCCTACTTATTTTTGAGTGACTGTTTATTATTTACTATTATATTTGAGCAAAAATATTCTTTTTAACGAAGTTAAAACAGCTTTTTATAATTTCAAAAATAGTAAAGTTGCAGTCCTAATGAGTTATCTGGAAATATTTACAAATCTAATGATGATATTCTAGATTTAAAAAATTGGAATATTTTTGTTATATACTCATGAAATTATTACTCTTTTGTCACGATATTAAAAAATAAAGGGGCTAGTCAAAAATGATAAAATTACAGAATATCATTATTATCTGCTTTAAAGATATTTTCAACAATAATCATTGAAAAATGGTTTCCAGTTATAAATGAAAGATTACCAAAAACTCAATCTGAATTTAAAATATCAAAAAACACTATAGAAATGATTATTCTTGCAAGTCAATTGGAAAAAAAGTATTGAAAACAAGAATATGATTTAAATATTTCTTTTATTGATTTAATAAAGGTATTTGTTTCAATTAATGTTCAAATTTGTGGCATTATTTGAAACTGGTCATTTTGTCTATCAAGTTTTTTTTCTTCTCATGTGTCATACCATCAGCCAGGAAGCGAACCCGCTAACCCGGGACAACTGCTTGTAAAGCAGCCGTCGCTGACCTCTCGACCACCAATGCTTTACAAAAGTATAAGTGTTTTTACAGCTTCTGCACAATTAAGTGTAAAAAATTTTATTACTACAAATAAAATATATGAAACATTCAAGAATATGCCTTAACTCCAAATTTATTTTCAATTTCTATGAAACAGGTTATCAATAGTTTTATGAATCAAGGAAGCATTATGATGTGATGCAGATACGAAAACAAAATTTTAATTTTAATTGATTAAAAGCAAAATCAAGAATTTCATTTTCTTGGCTTCTTATCAACCAGTGATTAAAAAAAATGTAAAAATAATTTTTAATGCATGATCACCATTCTTTATGCTTACACAAGCTGTTTTTTCACAGATTCAAGGCTCCTCACTGATGAAAGCCACAAGCTATAAATTAGTCTGGAGATATTGGATGAGTAGGCATTTGATAGGGATTTTATGCACAAACCTTCCCACATCCACTGATTATTCTGGCTTGCACTGAGTAGCACTTCTATATGGAGAGTTTTGCCTCCGTGAAAAAACTTTTAGTTTGGTTTGTGTGAACCATTTTAAATATCTTGGTAGCTTTTCTAAATAGAAAATTGGATTTAGATAATAAGATGTAGCATAATCCCAATGCTTTTGCCATAGAGATATAACTATTTAAATTGATTGTATATGGAGTTGTGATTTTACCTAATTAATTGTATGAAAATGAGATAAAAGTGTTTAGAAACCTTTCTTTTAAGGATGCTCCTTAAAATTCTAAAAATATGATAGTAAGATAACAGGTATAATATGAGGAATATATTGTTGCAAAATTTTATCTTCATTGATATGTAAAAATATGCCTGAAAACAATATTTTATGGTGAACTGTTTAATTATAAAGACTCTCTAAGGAATTGCATTATTGATTTATTTTATAGTTGAGAATCAAATACAATAGGGAGAGAGAGAGAGAGAGAGAGAGAGAGAGAGCTACAATTAGAGGGAGAGAGAGAGAGAGAGAGAGAGAGAGAGAGCTACAATTAGATAAGGTATTATAGTCTTTAAAACAAAATAAGTTTGCTGTAAAAATTAAGACAGCATCACATATTGTCAAATAAACAAATAATGGCAGAATGGGTCATATTTGAATATATTTTATTTTATAGATTGGTTTGTAGTTATTGCTAAACTCATCTCTAGTGTATCATTATTACTGTTGTTATGATCCCCGAGCATGATATTTATGATAATTCTTATGTATTGTCTGTTGTTAATCTTTACAAATATTGAGTTGTGTTCATTCTAAATACTCATTTAGCTAAAAGCATTCAACTGAAATTGTCAGATTTTAACTTGGAAAGTAGTTATAGGCAATTTAGTTACAATGGCATTGCTGATTATTCAATAGATATTGCCCTTATATCATTTTATATATTTAAGAAATGTTTATATTACATTCAACAATATATGCCTATTTATAAATGAATTAACATTGGTACTAGAATAGTATTCATACTATGATCAATTTTCCTTTCAGTTTCTGCTTTTATCCAATGTGTGGATACACTGAAGTCATACTGGGAAAACTAATCAGTAAATGAAATATTCTGCATATTTTTACATTGGCATACATTTAAGAGACATAAACACTGGAATATAAATTTTTATGAAGTAATCTGAAAATAAATACATAAACAGTGGAATATACATTTGTACTTTTATAATATTTATCTATATTTAAATTAAACAGTTTTTTTTTAAATTTTTATAAAACAATCTAAAAATATTATAAATAGGTACAAAAAATTGAAACATTTATGTTATTTTTTAATGGAAAAATAAAACATTTTACCATAATGTTAAATAGGGTTTTTTTTTAATTTTTACAAAAAAATTAAAACATAAATATATTTGTATTTGTACAATATTAAAACATTTTCAACTGACAAATTGAACATTTGCACATGTAGCTCATCATTAAAAAAATAAAACATTTTTGCATAATGTTAATTAGACATTTGCCATCAACCATCAAAAGCATTATGTCAAGTTGGTGACTGAAGTAAATATCCAGGCGATTGTACATTCAGGGTTGAAGTCAAATTCTAGGAAGATGAGAGTAAACTCTCTGAATTACTACACTATCATCTGGATCACATTTACTGTATCATCCATAAAACAGTAATGAACCAGAACCTTTTTCTAATCTTTCTTTGGAATGTTTGTTTTGTTTATTGCTACTAATCAAAATAACAAAAAAAAAAAAATTAACCATTTTATTTTCTTACTAATCCAGTTCATTTGATTGTATTATGTATTGATTTTAAGAAACACATTTTCTTTTATGAAAAAATTTAAACAAATATAATTTACAATTGATTTATTCCTTATTAATGTATTTCATAAAACTCAAAATTTATCTGGTTGATTTTATTTTTTGTCCATTTTGAAAGACAAAAAAAAAAATTAAAAATTTGAAGGACAAATAAGAAAATGTAAAAAAAAGAAAAAGAAATATGTAATATATAACTAATAAGAATATTTAAAAACTGTAATTTACAATTAATTTATACTTTAGTAAGGTGTACTTTTAGGAGAATCAAATATTTTTATGAGAATCAAATTTTCAAAAAAATGTTCAATTTATCAATTAGTTCTTCCAGTATAACTTCAGTGTCTCCACATAGTAATTAAAACCTGAACCTGAAAAGAAAATTAAGTGTAGTAGCATGTGTTAACATTTGTTATCACATATGATTAATATATATATTCTTTGAAATTAATATGGAAGTAATGAAACCCCCCAGCAAGCTATATATAAGCTAACCATCAGCAATATAAATGTAGAATGAGTTTCCTACACTTTAGCTTTGTGTAAAATCATAATATTTACTAGTGCACTTACATACAGTGTGATTTATATACTAATGTAATTTCAAAATAACTATAATCAGAGGGAAAGATTGATCTCATATTTAACAATATCTAAATATTAAATTGAGCTTCAGTTAATAGATGTAAATCTATCTTTTTGATAGCTCAAATATAGATGAAATTAATGCAGAAGTACTGAAAACCCCAGTGAGCTATATGTGAACTAATAATAGCTTATGGTTGTCTTGAAATTATATTAGTGTATGTAAATCACATTCTGTGGGTGCATACATCAACAAATAGTATGATTATATACGATCAAAGCTAAAATATAGGTGACTCATTCTACACTTACAACTGCTGATGGTTGCTGGGAATTTTTATAATTGAGCTATCAAAAATGTATATTTGCATATTCTCTGATGATTTCTTTTCTTCTGTTTATGAGTAGTATCTTTTTTTTTTTTTGTATTTTTATAGTTATTTTGAAATGTAATGACTCTTACTAATAACAATAAATCTCTGCTTGTTTGGAGTTATTTTATTTTGTTTTATATATATTGCTTAATAAATAAATAATAATAATTTATTAATATTATTACTATTATTAATAATAATAATTACTATTATTATCTTGTTTGGCTGTTATTTTTCTCTTGGAATTGGAATGATGATATTCCAATCGCACGGGATAATTATATATACACATTTATTTATAAAAGAAATGTATTAATAATGCATACACATATTTCTACACATATAGAATATTGATCAAATCTACACACACATGTAATAAATTACATTCATGTTTAAATGCCAATTATTGGTTAAAAGTGTAAATTTTTTGAATATGTTCATATTTTTTCCTTACCTATATTTACTGTAAGATAGTTCTTGTTGAAACTAATATAAATTTGTTCAATCCTGAATTATATATGCTACTTGTCTGTAATTTCATAGAAGTTTCATAATTTTCAATAAATGAACAACACTTTATAATATTTATATTTACAAATAAAGATTAACTTTTTAAACTAATCTCCTAAAAATAGAATATCTGTTTTAGTAGTAAAAGAAGTTTGATGAGGAGCAAATGTTTCTGAATTAAATCCTGACTACAAAAATCTGTTTAGATAATTGAATATAAATAAACTAACTAAATTGAGGTTAATTTTGCACATATTTAGACTCAGTTTGAATAGAATTCATGATAAAATAGACTATTTTTTCAGCATAATTATTTTTAAATTACTTTTAAATCTAGCTAAAATAAAAATTTTAAAAACAATAAATTAATTTTTAAAAAAAATTAAAAAGCATACATTTTTATGTTAGCTAAATGTATTTTTTGTATCCCATGAATTTAACATTAAATTCTTCTAAAATATGTCACAATTACAAAAATAAAGTATGTTTCAAATTTATTAAATAAAAACAAATTTGAACTAGCACCACTGTTTTGTACATGACTGTTAAATGCTGACTTTTGCACTATAGAATTTTCTTATCTATTGATAACTCCTAACATCTAGTTACAATAATACCACTCCATTAGAACCATTTATTATAAATCCACACAATACAAGTAATAATTTACAGACTGTTCAAATGATGTTCCAAGTCAATTTATGATTGATAAAAATTTAAAATACATCAGCATCTTGAAAAAGCCTATACATTTTTTTAGAAATAATTGACATATTATTTCACAAGTAATTAATGATAGAATGAATGTATAAAGTTAATCATCTGTAATAACAATGTATTTCAAGAGATTACTAGCCAGGGAACTCTGTTCTATAATATAGGAGACTGACAATTCTTTAAATAACACACAATCTCAAATTTAATCATATTTATAAAAAATATGAAATTGTATAGTCTCCCACCAAACTAGCAGTTTTTAATTTGTTTATTCAGAATTAACTTGTGGTTGAATAATCCATAATGCTTTTGGTTTGATCTGAGATTAAAACAAATATTATTTATACATATATAGTCTTTAACTACTTCAGATATTTTTCACATTTATCAAAGACTTCTAACATCATTTTAATAAAATATTTTCAATAGCAATGAAGAATTCCAAAGTTTATCAATATCTGTTTTTTTTTCATAAGATGTCTCATATCTTCTCTAAAAAATACAGCCACATTTTAAAATCTATTGACCTGTATATGGAAAAAGAAAGAGAATCTCATCTTAAGCAAAGAGCTAAAAACTTTAATTATTTGTGCACTAAATGTAACAATGGTTAGTTGAATTATTAATTTAACATTTTATAAAATCAAAGATTTAAACCAAATTATATTTAAACAAAAATATTAAATATTCAGGGCTTGTGTTATACTGATTAATGTATTAGCTTACCCCATCATGGTCTGAGATTCAAATCTAGAATGATGTATTGATTTTTTTTAGCAAATGTAAAAGATCAACAGGAAATTAGGTCTGTTTTAGCTATCGGTGTGTATTGTTTTTCATTTTCATACGGATAAATAAATGTATTTGGCTAATTTTAAATAGAATTAAAGTAAATCCACATACAATTTGGATCAGTTATTTGAACACTGATGTGCTTCTTAAAAATAAAATGTCTCACAACCGTTACACTTATGAGATATTAGAAAGACTTATCCCATGGTTTAATTTTTTAAAAATAAATTATAAAGTGAAAAGTGTTCTTTGCTTCAGCAAAATACAATTTTCACATAATACATCTAGTAAGATAAGAGCTATAAAGTATAATTTAAAATGTCATTGCCTTTTGTGTATTATAATACATTATTACAAGCTATATATTAATAAAACAACTTCCATATTTCAGAGTTTTAAGAATTCTACTTTTTCTCAATGGCTTTATCTGGTTGATTATAAATCTTATATTCAAAATTCTGCAAAAAATTTACTCAAAATTATTTTTAACGTTCAAGGATTTTTTTTTCATATATAATTTATATTGACAAATCTCATATTTTTTTTCAATTAACGTTTGGTCAATATAGATATTGTTGAGTGGGGTGTTATATGTTAATAGCAACAATATTCTCAATTTACTCACATGCTTCTAAAAGCATTCCCAGATTAGATTCTGTCTTCTGTCTTCATCAATTAGATTTTAAATCTGAAAATTAATATATATTTATGTCCCTAGTAGCAATCTTTTATTCCTTTATACCAGATGTCGGCAAGTGGTTGTCTACAGATCACTGATGGTCTATGATATAATTTTAATGGTCTGCAAAGAAATTCAGATATTGTTTAAATTCGCTAAGCTCATTTAGTTCTTCACTAACACTCATTTTGTATTCCACTGACTTTTGGATCATTTCTTCTTTATATATATCACCCTGTAACTTCACCTAGTTAATTCTTGTTATCTATTTATTTTTGTTTTTTTTTCTTTTTGTAATCACTTATAGGTCAAATTATCTTGAAAGAGAAAAAATAAATTTTGTTTAAACTGTATTATTATATGTAAAAATAGAACAAGAACATTATATTGTGAATTGATTTGTTTCAAAATACTACTGTGACTTGCAAAACATTTACCTCAAAGGCATTTAATTAATCTCTACTCAGTCAGTGGCATAGAAAAAGTAACAAAATAAGAATACCAAATTCTGTACAATTGACTAGGCATCAAATTTGACTACAGCGCATCCTTGGTAATTGGGTGAACTAAAATTCAAAAATCGTATTAAGAATTTTGAAGGAAAATACATCTGTAAAAATTATTAAAGAATAGAATACTGTATATACGAATTAGAAAATTACACAGATAAAATGTAACAAACACGTATTTATACATTCATTTATTTTTATAAAATAAAATGAACATTATATTAGCAAAAAAAAAATAAAAATAAAACATTCTTTAACAAATTATAAAACATATAAATACAAACTTAGTTTTACTTTCATATAACTCAAATTGAAAACAAATAATTACAAAAAAAAACTTATACAAAAATTATATTAATATTCTAATTTATTTTGTATTTTAAGTTTAATATTATAATCACTTAAGTATTTCCTTATATTTATATCTAATAAATCTGGCTCCATTCACAATGACCTACTTGCGTGAAAAAATGTTCTCAATTTTAATAGCCATTAAAAACAAGTATTGCTCTTGGTTTGAAATAGAAGCTCCTTTACATGTTGCAGTGTCATCATTGGAGCCAGTAAAATAATTTTAAACCAAGAATAGCAAATGTTGCACTAATTTTTTATTACGTTAAAATTAAAATTATTAATATGTAAATAAATATATACGTATATCATACTCAATGCTCATATTAATTCATACCTTTAAAAATTATGTTAGTGTCCACAATATCTAAAAGGTTTCCTACTAATACAAGTGCAAAGTGTAAAATTAAAAAAAGTTGTAAGTTTTTTAAACCCAAGCCAATTTTCTTGCATAATTATTAAATCAGATACAAGGGCAGTTTCTATATATTTAGCAAACTCAGTTTTGTGTCAATTCATCATCATCATTATCATCAACCATTATCAATCCACTGCAGGATGAAGCTCTCTCCAAGTTCAATCCATCTTTTTCCTATCTTTAGCTTCTCTTTTCCACATCACCCCTGCACACTTTCTTATTTCATCCATCCATCTCACATGTGGTCTCTTTCTGGGTTTTTTACAATCTCTTGGAATCCAGTTTAAAATTTCAATTGTCCATCTATTATCATCTCTTCTAGCAATATGTCCAGCCCAACTCCACTCCAGACTTTTAATTATTTCAATGAGGTCAGTAACACCTGTTTGTTCTCTTACCCATACATTGCATTTTCAATCTCTTATTGTTACTCCCAACATGCATCTCTCCATACTTCTTTGAGTGGTCTGAAGTTTCTGTATTGCTCTTCTATTAAGTGTCCAAGTCTCAGATCCAAGGTATTTGTAACTGTTAACTTCTTGTAACTCATCATGATCAATCTTTATTTTCATATTTTGAGAAAATCTATTAAACATTACTTTAGTCTTTTTAACATTTATCTTTAGTCCTACTTTCATCTGATAACTCCTGCAACATTTCCTGTAGCTCTAAAGCAATTACAAAACTTTATTTTTTTTGTTAGGAAGATTAATAGCAAAAACTACATACATAGCTTTCTTAACTTACTCATAACCTTCTGAGAGCAATTTTCTCTATCCTATTCTAGAATCATGTATTGTTTTTGATTTGATGCAATTTATTACAATATTATTGCTAATCACATATACAAAACAATATAGTGTTTTTGTTTTTCCCTACATGTCAAAGCAATCACTAGAATGATAAACATAATGCTATATTATTTATTAATAGAAACAGGAATTAAATTATTTCACAACTGTTTCCTAACAGAGCTGTGCAAGCTAAGCTGCAACTAACACCCAACTAATCATTGCCATCTTTTTTTTCTTCTGCAAATCTAAGAGATATTCTAATATTCTCTAGAGCACTTCTTATCACATTCTTTAATTTATCATACATAAAGAAGGCTATGGTCATCCTATATCATTTTTATCTTTTAAAAGAGAGGTTTTCTATTAAACTTATATAGCTGCTGCTGGTGATTACTATATTACACGAATTTCTATCCAAAGTTGATAAACTAAGGTCTTATGACTTTTCAGGTTACTCTATTATAAGTCAGAGACATCTGGTGCATTATTGTGTCAATGTTAAGAAAGAAATATAAATCAGTTATATATGAACAATGCCAATAAATATTTTTTTTCTTTTTTGTAAATACTTAAAAGAAAATCCATATGTGCACTTATGTTTTGAATAAATCGTTCTATCACGTTTTAAATATCAGTTTTTTATCTTTCCATTTGTAGAAAGAACTAAAAAAAATTAATTCAGAACACTTGTATAAATAAACTTATATTAATATAAATAGAATTTTGCTACCATTTATATTACTCCTTCTCCTCCAATTAACTTCTTCCTCTGCAATATCAAAGATTTGAAGAGCCTTGCAATTGTGTGCTGATTAACGTATATTTTTGCCATGCCTACCATTTGGTATCACTTCCGACATTTTTTCTAGGTCACAAACCAGTTAAACTTTCAGGAAATCGTCCTATAGTCTACCAAGGGTCTTTGGCAGTCTTTATAAATGTCGAAACAGACATTATAATCTTTCGAATGTGGTACTCATAATTTCCTTTTTATATATAACTGTAATTCAGTAAAGTGGTTAAATGTGATTTTTAGCAGCCTTTTTTTTTAAAAAAAAAAGTGAATTTGTGTGTGTGTATTTATAACGATTGACAGAAACTCGCTGTGATTAATAATTTTATTTTTGAAGTTATTTGATGCAGCAGCCAAAGATTTTTCAATAAAAAATAGTAAATTATCTTTGGCTGTCGCATAACTATTTTATTAGTTTTATCATTCATCAGTAAAAGGAAATGAAGCTGCTCTAGATTTCTTTACTTCATAAATTTCAATTTGGCACATGCGCAGATGGTCTGTTTTTAACTTTTTTAAAAAGATAACTTTTAAAAGCTCTTACGCGATTGAAATTACTGAAAAACAAAAATGATCATTTATGAATTAATTAGTTTGAAGATGTTATCATCTTACTTTGTAAGGCTACGATTTTTTTTCCCAACTAAGCTTTAAAAAAATAAAATAAAATTTATTTATGTATTTATTTTGCATCTGATTATTAAGCGAACATAGCGGCTATTTAACAAATGAAATGAATAGCAGTGGTATATTACTTTGATGACAGTCAGATATTTTTTTAACTGTTTGATGTTTGCGACTGCCTTTCGCTTCCGCGATAACGATTGCGCCATACAAATGTGCACTTGTGATTATAGAATTTATTCCAGTATATTTTGTATACTGCATAAGTGTATAAAACAAGCAATAACAACTACTTAATTCAATATATTTCAGTAACATCATTAATAAATATATAAAATACACACACATTCCATTTTTTATTTTAAAATTTGTTACTTATTATTAAATCATTTTCTTCCAGACATTTCCACTTCTTCACATAGTTTTTATCAAAGAACTACAAAATATATGTACGGAAGGCAATTTTCTTTAAAAAAAAAATCGGTCATTAATAAATAGTATTATGATTTCCCAAAACATTATAATTTTCTGAGAATATTTATGATTGTAAACAATGAGCAAGCTTTGTGATAAATGCATAGCCAGAGAAAGCATTTAAAATACCTCTATCAGGAACTCCCCCCCCCCCACCAAACCTCTGACCAATGGTTACTGCTTTGGCACTTCTTAGGGAGGCACTAGGATAGCTTCAGACACTAGATCTAAAAATACCTACCCAAATCCAGTATTGATCTAAAAGTTATCTATTGAGTGGAAAATCTGAAATTTTCAGACACCTACATGTCTTCAAACCCAGCTATCCAACTCAAATAGCTATATGGGGCTGAGAGATCTTCAGCCAAACCATATATTAGTAGTTTTAGCAATATAACATTGCATAAGACTTAAAGCAGAGACTATAAATAGTCAAATAAAAAAATAGTCATAGATCACATGACTCCATTCTTTTAAGCTTGTAAGATATAAACAATGAGCATTGCTAATTGCTCAAGAAGTGTTGTGATAAATGCTTAACCAGAGATATTTTAATAGGCTGAAGATCTCTCAGCCACATATAGCTATTTGAGTTAAATAGCTGGGTTTGAATACATGTGGATATCTACAAATTTCATGTTTTCCACTCAATAGATAACTTTTAGATAAATGCTGGCTTTGGGTAGGTATTTTTAGATCTAGTGTCTGAAGCTATCTAGAGTCTCTCTGAGAAGTGCCAAAGCATGAAACTATTAGTCAGAGGTTTGGGGGGAGGGTTTCCTGACAGAAATATTTTAAATGCTTTCTCTGGTTAAGCATTTATCACAAAACTTGTTGAGCAATTAGCAGTCATTTTTAATATCTTACAAGCTTAAAAGAATGGGGTCATGTGATCTATGACTCTATTTTTTTATCTGACTATTTATAGTCTCTGCTTTAAGTCTTATGCAATGTTATATTGCTAAGACTACTAATATATGCATTAGCTGAAGATCTTTCAGCCCCATATAGCTATTTGAGTTGGATAGCTGGGTTTGAAGATGTAGGTGTCTGAAAATTTCAGATTTTCCACTCAATAGATAACTTGTAGATAAATGTTGGCTTTGGTTAGGTATTTTTAGATCTAGCATCTGAAACTACCCTAGCACCTCTCTGAGAAGTGATAAAGCATGAAACCATTGTCAGAGGTTTGGGGGGGGGGAGGTTCCTAACAGAGTTATTTTAAATGCTTTCTCTGGCTAAGCATTTATCACAAAACGTGTTGAGCAATTAGCAATGATCATTGTTTATATCTTGCAAGCTTAAAAAAATAGGGGTCATATGATCTATGACTATTTTTTATTCAACTATTTATTTATGATTGTGTCTTTTATACATTATTGATTTCATTGATAAAGACCATATGAAGTAGTTGAAATATAATGAATTAAGTGAAAAATATGGATTCATTAATAAATAAGCAAGTGTTTAATTAAAAGAAAGGTGTAATATGTGTATATTTTATAAGTATTGTTTCTGGATTATATTGGGGGGGGGGAGATGATGAACATATGAAAAGAGATTGTTAATATTACTGAATAGTCTACTACATGGGAAAGACTTTTCTATCTCTCCATGCATCTTTGGTTAACAAAGTAAAGAAAACGTCTATAAGTTGGTAAATATCTAATTATCCATATCAATGCAGGAAGAAAAGCAATAACTATTTCATCACTATATATTATCTTCTCTAAACACAGGATTTCATCAAGTGATCAAAGAATTATTATCAGTCTTCTCCTTCTGTATATAATCATATGGTAATATTTAATATTTTCCTTTCTCTCTTGAATAGAATTATGCATTTTTAATTTAAATATTAAGTCATCATGAGGCTGTATGGGTGGACTCACATTAATTTACATGCTGAGTGTGATTTCCTTAATCAACTTCATTATATATTTTTACATGTTTGATATATATCTTGGATATAGAATTTCCATCTGGGTATGTTTCGGAATTACTAAAAAAGGTTAGGGAAGTATATTAGTTATCAGTCGAAGAAAATTTAATGGCCATATTTCTTAAAGATAAGATAAAGATGAATGATAGACTAACTGGTGAGATATATCAATTGATTTGGATGCTTAACTCCATTTGGTGATGCACTAGATTGTCAAGCTGACTAAGCTTTAAAACATTATTGTTTTTTTTATGAAGAGAAAACTCTAAATCAACCATCATATTTTTGGCCAATAGAATTTAGCCCAGTAGTAGAGTGCTAGATCTGAGAAATAAAGTTTCTTAGATTGACCAATGACGAATCTCTGGCTCATAGGTAGCACTTGAAAATGCATTCATTGGATTATTAGCATGTTTATAAAACATTTGTTGTGTTTTTTGTAATAAATTTTTGTAGTTATTTCAATTTAAACCTTTTAATATTACCTGTTAATATACTTCAGTGTTTGCTGCATTTTTGTAATTAATTACACAAGTAAAGTATTTTTATATTACAGAATATATTTACAATGGATAATTTTGCGATTCATACTTACAGACTTTGAATATGAGCAATTCAGTGTTTTTCACAAATCTGATTTTACTGCCATCTGGTATCGATCGATTGCCTATGTTTGTGCAACTGATCCAACGTAGAGACTTTATCTTTTGTAGATTCAACACATAGTGGCAAAAATAATAAATAAAAAGAATCTTGATATTGTATGAAAATCATTGCATCATGTACCTTAACACAAACAAATAAAATTATTCTAAAAATTATAGTGCAGATTAGAAACTTGCGGTGAAAGAGAATTTGCAAAGGTACAAGCTTATTTAGGAGAAAAGTTAACAAACTAAAGAAATCATTATTTATGTAAGTTATTTAATAGAAAAGGCTAAGGAACTACCATAAATAAATCTTCATGGATTTTATTGATTAAAAAAATGCCTTTTATTAAATACAATCTCTATTTATAATAAAAAGCTACAATTAAAGTAAATTTGATACAGCAGATGGATTTTACATTGACTTAAAAATTAGATAGTATTCTGGATTACCACTCTATATGACCAACTTATATACAGATGTATTGAAAAAAGCTATATTGTATGAAGATTAATAGATTCAAGATTGGTAGAAATAACATCAATAACTTGATGCCATATGATTAATACATCAACCTTTTTAAGAAATTAAGCAGTCTGAAAAAATGAAATTATATTTGAACTTAAAGAAAACCATGATTGTGATAACTTCAGAATTGATAGTTAGTTTTTGTCTCTTTAGATCATTAAGAACCAACAAAAATCAACAGGTAAAATAATTCATCACATATTAGTGTTAGTCAGAGGTGCAATGATAAAATATGGGAATTTTTATTATTATCTAGGAATATATTTTAAAAAAGAAAAATCAGATTTGTTCATGCAAGAATGTATTCTATGACTTCCTTTAAATGTGCAAACTGATAATTTAGATTTTGTGGTCCCAGTGAAAACTTTTAAAGACATCCACAGAAAAATAAACAAGTGTTTTTTGATTAGGTTAAATATGAATCTTCATTTAAAGTGTACATGACTAGGGTGAAGTCTGAGTTTAATCATATCATGAGATGATATAATCCATTAGATTTAAGGGTATAATATTTGATAGTGGAAAAAGAAATTAAGTCTTGGAAACATAGACAATGAAATCACTTTTCATTATATTTTTATAATTACCATCTCTATTAGTATTTCATTTATTCATGTAAGTTCTGTTATTATTAAAGTGTTATTTTGTTAGACTTACTGTCTAAATATTCATTTACCAGAACTAACTTTTTAAAGATCATTTTCTGCAAATTCCTTTATACATAACATCATTTTTGTGTTTGTTTTTATTTTTGAAATCTAATTATTTATTTATTTATTAACATTAGTTTCCAAAAGCAACATGATGAGATGAAGAGATGCACTATGACCTCTCCTTTTTTGAAATCAGGGATCTCTTAGCTATTATGCCCAGTGAAACCTGTTATCCACTTTACCATCCCTTTCCATTCCCTGCCCTAGGTTTTTTCCATTTTCTTCTGTATCCTGCTCCATCCCATTTCCACTACATAATCTTTATCAACTCCATGGCTTTTATATTTAAATATCCCTTATATTTTTCCAAACCCAGCATAAAAATCAAGAACCCATTTTCTGCACAATCACTTTGTTTATATTTATTTTTCCACAACTTCATTATATGTACCCTTTCTGTTTGCAGGTATTTTACATTGAATTAACAGATGCCTAATATTTTCTATGCTTTCCTTACACAACTTGCATACTAAATCACCCACATTTTTCCATTTATGTGTATATTTCCTTGTTGCTGATGATCCTGTTAGAGTCTTAAACAGTGAACTACTTTCCTTATTATTATCATAAATTAACTCACACTCAATATTCTGTTTATTTCTATATACATATTTAAACTCTTTTCATTCTCCATACTAGTTCTTCATCTTTCCAACTCTCTATTCTTTATTAATGCATTTATTTTTCTACCCATTCCTTGCCATCATTACACTCAACAAATCTAACAGAATTATCCCACCTTTTGTATAAGTATACTGGCATAAATTCTTTATCCAAATCTTCTACATATCATACTATCTTTCTCCCCCATATTCTTGCCAGCCCTTTACTCATGATCCAATTAAATAATATTTTGGCTATTTTATTATTACCCATAAACTACAATTTACTGAACATTTTCATTTTGCTTTTTGCATCTCTCATATAAAAACACGACCATCCCATTTGTCCTTGAATTGCCTCCTTTGCCATCCACACATCTAAATCTAATGCATGTCTTCCTACTTCTCTCTGAACTTTTTCTAAGTAATCGAACACCCTTTTACATACACATAACTCATTGCTACCATATGTTAACCCTACTACTGCAACTCCCATACAATTCTAGCTACATCATATTTATTATATAAAATCACTGTTAATTTTTTTATCAGTCTTTTTCTTTTCTTTGCTTCACTGATCAATTTTTTCTTCTACTCATCCAAGCAATTTCTCTGATTACTTAAGATGATTCTCAAATAGTTATACCTATTCACCACACTTAACTTTATATTGGAACTGGCTGAGTTACATGGCACACAGCGACATAGCTGTGTGTATACAAATATAAAATTGAAAGGAAAAGTAGAAAAAACACAGACAAAAAATTTGTAGATATTTTTCTTCACTTCCTGCAATAGAATAATAACAACTATAAAGGGTAAATAATTCTGAATTTAAAATATTTTGTTGTAAATAAACATTTAAAAAGGTCTAATAAATATTTGTATTTCTGATTTTGAATTTAAAAACAAGCATGGTTTATTTGGGGTAATTAATGCTTGTATACATGACTATTAGTTATTTTTGAAAACTTTATCGGTTATTCTTTGATTCAAAGGAATTAGAGAGATAAGAAAAAAGTTTTTAATTAATTAATTTGTAAATTTCTATTTATGTAAAAAATTTGGTAAAAGTTCACTATAACGGTATATGGTTGTTTGCCCTCTATCATTTAAAATTTAAACTAAATTGCTTGAGAATCTGACATGTATGTTACTACATTACAAATAAATTAAAATTTAATCAAATGTAAAAGATAATAATAAAAAAAAACTTTTGAATGTTGGATTAATTACACGACATTAATTAAAATAATTACTTTTAATTTCTGTGAAAGTTAAGATTTTAAACTGTCTACAACTTAAGAATTTAAAATAAAAAAGTATATACTACTGTCTTACAATTACATGAAAATTTATTCAAATGTAAAAGATAATAAAAAAAACATTTACCTTTTTAAATATAATTATGTCCTATACAGACTAGGAAGTTGGAGAAAAAAGCGGTATTGCTGTATCTACTCCGGAGGGCAAATTCATGCAGGAACGATGAAAACAAAGTTCTGCTAGTGCCACATTGGAATTTCAGCTTACGCTTTGCTCTCATCTACATGTTTTCAATATTCTGGGTGTGTATGTCTCGCTCTTCAGGATCCACGAAGTTTTCCTGATGGATGACAACCGAATGCAAATACACACCATTGTTGAGACTGCTGATGTTATTGTATGCAGCCCAGCCATCTGAAATAATGTGCGTACCTGGTAAAATGAACCACTGTATCAGGCCCTCCAGTGTATCAGCTGTCCTGTCTGCCACTTCTATTAAGAAGCACTTTCTTGATGCTCTCTCTATGCTGCCAAACACCCAATGACCTGTCCGTATAGCCCACCTGTGATATTTTCGGTGGAAATAGTAGGTTTCATCTATTTCGACAATTAATGGCTCCCCATTGTCATCAAATCCACTGAGAACTGTCAGATTTGTGTCAAAATATTTGGCACATTCCTCCCGGAAAAAATTTGCCCAGTCAATGATAATTTTTATGCTCACGCTGGTCTCATGCACAATGTGTTGTTGGGGCATATTATGTGCCCCAAAATACATGATGCTTGTAATTGTTCCCAGAGGCAGATGACTTTGGAAAAAGAAAGACCCCTTTCTGATTGAGATGTGATGGTGGCATATTCTGCACTGCCATCTACACCCATCTAAGCCTGTAGAATACTTCACCAGCACACACCGAACACCTCACTGTTGGCATAAGGCGTAGTTCTTCAGAAGGAGTCTTCGTGCAAGTCATTTGATGGCCAATTCCGTAGTTTGTATGATGTCCCATAACTGGCACATATTCCATTCTTCTGCCAGAATAGCAGCAATGCTTAAAATTTCACTATCAGGTACTAAGCATGTAGCAGACATCTTTTGTAACTATAAAACTGTACACATATGCGTGTAATTCATGCCGTTGAACACATAAGGTGTCTTTTTTTTTGCAACATGTGCTATAAATGTAGTTATTTTAAATTCTTAAGTTGTAGTCAGTGTACGCACATTATTTCAGATGCCTGGGCTGCGTACAATAACATCAGCAGTCTCAACAATGGTATGTATTTGCATTCGGTTGTCGTCCATCAGGAAAACTTCATGGATCCCGAAGAGTGAGACATACACACCCAGAATATTGAAAACATGTCGATGAGAGCAAAGCGTAAGCTGAAATTCCAATGTGGCACTAGCAGAGCTTTGTTTTCATCGTATCTGCACGAATTTGCCCTCCGGAGTAGATACAGCAATACCGCTTTTTTCTCCAACTTTCTAGTCTGTATAGGACGTAATTATATTTAAAAAAGGTAAATGTTTTTTTATTATCTTTTACATTTGAATACATTTTCATTTAATTGTAAGACAGTAGCATATATTTTTTTATTTTAAATTCTTAAGTTGTAGACAGTTTAAAATCTTAACTTTCAAAGAAATTAAAAGTAATTATTTTAATTAATGTTGTGTAATTAATCCAACATTCAAAAGGTTTTTTTTTATTATCTTTTACATTTGATTAAATTTTAATTTATTTGTAATATAATAACATTCATGTCAGATTCTCAAGCAATTTAGTTTAAATTTTAAACAATAGAGGGCAAACAACCATAGACCATTATAGTGAACTTTTACCAAAAATTTTGTATATCACACTTTGATAAAAATTTTAAAGTTGCTTTCAAAAGGATTAAAATTCTTTTTAATCAAAATAAAAACAACACTGTTTTTAAATTTAATATTTTTATCATCTCACCAAGACTATAAAAGACTGGATTCAAAGAGTAGTCTGGTTAGTAATTCATTTGAAGAGAGTCTGGTTTAAATTTTTGAGAAGCAGTGGGCAGTAACAATAGTTTGCTGTAGTTGGCAGTAATTAGCTAACCAGAAAAAGTGCTGGCAGAAACTGCATGAATATATAGCTGAAGTGAAGACAGGAGGTAGCAGCTGCTGTACAGTTCAATGGTAAAGTTTGACTTCACATGGAGGATATAACACAATTCTTTGTGTTGAAATTCATAATCTAAATGTGGACCAAAACAGTTTGCTGGCCTGAAGCTCATCAAATCCTAGACAGTAGGGCACTCATGGAATGCCAACATACCTGATTATACTTTCCTGATGCTGACAATTACCTGGAATGGTCTCCATCAAGAGAAACCATCAGTTACTAAAAAAGTAATTATTCATATGCTGATGTATCTAAAGGCAGAGAAGCACAGACAAATGTATATTGAAGCAGTCAATCTTAGCTTAAGATCGAGCTTCATAGTTCCATCTATTAACCTGTATTCAAACCCTATATCCCATCCTGCTCCTTTTGTCATGTATATATATTTTATGTATACATTGTGCACCTAAGTTATAAAATTTTAATGTTTCAATAACATTTTTTAAAAATTATTATTAATTCTCTTTTATTAAATTAAAGAATATAGGTGTGGCTCAGATATATATATATATAGGAGAAAAATACTAACAAAATATTGATTTTTTAAAATATTTTATTATATGTCATTTTTTTAACTTTTTATTTTAAATTGCTTGTTTTTTCTTATTAAACTGTATATTTTATAAAATCCAAGGTGGAAGATGCAACCGTTAATTGTCCAAAAATAATTAAAGGGTTGGAAACACTATTGTCTTAATCTGAGGAAGGTATTTTTAATTAAAGTTTTTACTTAAAATAAAATGGGGATTAAGATTAAATATTTTCTTTTGTTATAAACATTTTGTCAAATCTATTTCCAATCTGGAAATAGATTTGAATATATTTTTGGAATGTTATCTAACAGTTGCATCTTTCAAAAACAATGGACAAAGAAATATAAAATTTCTGTTAGATTAAAGATTACATTTGAGCTAGAGATAAGAAATGGAAAGCATTCTTCAAATACCTGAGCAGAGTATAAAATGGCCAGATTTTAAATCACCAACAGATCAGCTATTATTGAGTGAACTCATTACTACTAGACACCACACTGTTTTGAAATCTAAAAATGATCTAGTAAAAAGCTTTTCCGGACACTTGTATGTCATCTTCCACTGCTGTAATATTTTGCTGCCCTGAAATGAAGTAAACCTGACTGGAGAATTGTGGACTGCTGAATAAAAGCTTGCTGTTATTTAAGAACCAATTGTCATGCATGAGCTGGACCTTTTTAATATGGACCCTTAAAATGGTGCAAGGTAAATTATTTCAAACTGCCACCATTGAAACTAAACCTAGCTTGCCTAACTAGTCTTAAACTCTACTATCAATTTATCCTAATGTATAATTTAATTTTGTAACTTTTCTAATATGTAAATTGCTCTCAAATAATTTCTATAAATTTAATTCTCTCTCATATGCTTTAACTTTTTTTAATTTTGGTGCAGTCATTTATTTATTACTTGATTTTATATGTGTGTTTTTATTATTAATGTGCCAATCTCAAGCAATCTGATGAGTTCAATTTCTAAACTCTTTTCTTCTTTTTAAGTAAGCCTTCATGAATTAAGTTTATTAATGTCTCCTTAAAACATAATGCATCATTAATTAATACGCTCACCAGATTGTTTTTACGAGTCAACATTTTGTTTATGTTTTAGTATAAAAATTTGTTTATTTAACTCTGGATTTTCTACCCGGAGTGAATCCAGAACTTAGGCTAATTAACACTCTGAAACTTATTTGTTTGATAAATGTTATTTATTCAATTCTGAAAGGGTCACTTATTATTTGTTTTCTCTATAACTGCAATTTTACTTTATTATTCATAACTCTTAAAATATCAAATACAGTACTTATATATTCCAGTTATTATAAAATCAATGAAGGTGGGATTGATTTATTTTAAATATCAGGAAAAGAAGGGGTCAAATCTTAATGTATATTTTATTAAATGAAATCTTCCCTATGTATATATTATAGTGGCATAGTGTATTATTTGTCTAAATTATGGCATTCAAATAAGGGTCATTTATTTTAAAACAGTAAATCTTATTCAATGTCATTAGTGACATTTATCCATACTGCATTACTGACATTCAGTCTATCTTTGTGAATTATATATATATATATATTACGTGCTTCTAATCTTAATCCGGGGGTTGCAATAAGTTCGAACCCATAGATTTCTTCTCAAGTCTTTTCCTGAGGATAGTTGACCTACCCAGGACCATTTATTTTGTATAAAAAGACCTCTGGCAGTGATTTCCATAAGTTTGGCACATGCTATGTCTATCCACTTTTTCGTATTAAAAGGCCTGCATGTCAGTGATGTCCACGGCATGCCTTATCCACTTTTCTCTAAACACTGCTCAAGAAGGGGGACTTAGACTTCATTTTTATCCAGAAGCATAACCTTTTCCTCTTAGTTATTTGCCATTATGTCAGGAAGGCCCAAACTTCATATTATTATTATTATTTTGCTTATGACCTAATTTTAGTGCTGTAATAATATTAAAAGTGCACTCTGCTCAAAATATATATAAATGCCAAATATTACTAGCTAGATAAATTATTAATATTATTTTAGTTTTCTTATATAATCCCATTGTCATAATTTGTTATTTACCATTTAAGAGTATTTGCCTTGGGGAAAATAAAGCGTTCTTCTTACCAGAGCTAATCAACAGAATTTTCATTAAGTATTTTTGTCATATAATCAAATATGTTTTCAAATGTATTTTATTTATTTTCACGATCATAATGGTATGAAAATAGTTTATATTATATCTGTAATGAATCCCAGAATGCTCCCCGAAGTAATATGTTACTTACCATGTTTCAGAACCTTAAATCAAAGCGTTAATGGCAATATTATGTAATCCTTTTAATAAACAATTGGCATCTTAATATTGGACCCATCAAAAATGTGTGTTTATTTATAATGTATTATTTAGCTAATAAAAGAGCACATGAGAAATAATAGCGTGAATGACAATATATAATTATTTATTGTTTGGTAGACTGCTTGCTCATTCACGCACATACTAATGTTTGCAATTTATAAATGTAGGTAAATAATTTGTCATTATATTAAACTAATTTTTATTGTCTAACTTGTTTGAGTAGTTTGAATTTCTTTTTCTCCACTTCCAAATGTACAGCCATGCGTAAACATATTTTAGTTAAGTCATAGTTAATAGATGTCTCATTGTCTTCTCCACTCTGCTAGTGGGCCGGATTTAAAATAAATTCTTGTGTGCCATCATTGTTATGTTATCCATTAGGTGTTTGATCTGGGGCTTAAAGAGTAGGTTCGAATCCAGGCTGGTCCCTGCCCTAAATCTTGGGCTTGACTAGGTTTGAAGTACATTTTGTGAGTTCCAGCTCATGTTAGATGGATAAACATGTTTTGACCGGTACAATATATAGCTGGTGATTTAGGTTAAAATCCTTAAAATGACTTTTAAATTTATACCTTAACAATTTAAAGTAAAAACAAATGAATAATTTGTTTGAGTCATACATCTAAAAGAAGAGACGGTTGATTTTATATATATGTTTTATAAAAAAAAAAACTTATAATTAAAAGTCAACCTGATGATCATAGCTATATACAGAAAGAATTATCTAAAATGTATGTTTTAAAAGAAAAAACAGATTTCAAAAAATTTTTAGACTAAAAAAAAAGGACATTTTAAATCTAAAATCCTGTTGATAATTAATCAATCAAAACATATTACTTGAAAAAAAAATTGACTTTATTTTTTTTTATGAAAAAGAAAACTTTTTATGAAAGTGTTTATAATTAATTTATACACATTATATGCATGCATTTATATGAAAAATATATTTTAATAACTTTTATTATTGTGTCAAACTAAAATAAGTAAACAGTGTATGCATAATGGCTAAATTCACACACATATATATTAAATCTTGTCCTACAAAAAGAAATATAAATTTTTGCTATTATCAAATATGATAGAAAAAAAAATTTCATTTCCATAATTAATCAATTATTATACCTCACTAATGTGTGATGATGTGTATAGGCTATTTTATGTAATTGGAACATATATGTAAATCATAATATAATAAACTGAATTTTGATTTACGTTAATCAAACATATACGTAAATTTTAATCATTTAAAAGTGTCAACTAAAAATGATTATTTTATGGCAAGTCAAATATGAAATTACATATATGTCAATTGTACTGCAAATACTAATGTGTGTCATATAAACATATGTAAAATTTTAATCATACTTTTTATTAAATGTCAATTTAAACATATTCATTTTATATCAAACCACATGCCTGTGCACTGAATGGGTTTTAAGTAAACCTAATGTATTAATCATGTAAATCATAATGTAATAACTTGAAATGTGTATAGCTATTTTGTAAATCACAAATGTGATAATTTTTGTTGTATATTAATCAAAATCAGAAGACTTAATTTATATGTATAACCATATTCTAAAGACTTTAATATTCTTTTTTTATATTGTTATTAATAAACTTGAATTCAATTGTTAAAAATTGTATTGCATCATCTCTTGGTCACCATAACAGTACTTGAGCTTGTGTTCTTCTGATTTAGATTCAAGTATAATGGCTGAATATATGAATGAGGATGTTTTATTATTGCTTTTGTGCATCCAATGATGATGATTGATAATCCTGGTTGGCACCTAAGATTATATTCTTTGAAGCCCCTGCACTACATTTTATTTAGTTTAGTCTATTAGAAATTAAGTTTATCATTGGTCAGTATATTAATGGTACTAAGTGGCCAGAGCATTGATGATGACCAGGATGTTTTAAAGTCCCAGCATTATATTTTTGTGTTTGTATATTTTTATGGTGGAATGCTTAAGTGGTGAATCTAAGTTAATGGTTCCAATAATCTGGAACAAGCTGGCAATGGCTAAATAGTTAGCCTGATCTACAGAAGACTCATTTTCAATCCAGTCATTAGATTGACTGATTTCTTATTCTGATGTATTTTGATTGATCATTCTTGATGATAAATGGTACTTACTCTTACTTATTTATAATTCTGTTTGATGTATGGTTAATGATATTTTTAGTTGCTCTAATGAGTTAACTAGATGTTCTCTCAGATCCATTGATCTCATGCTCTTCTTTAATATATAAAATTACTTACTACATATATTTTGTGATAGTAAACATTACTTTATATCATATTTAATATATATATATATGTTTATTTTACTCAACTTTACATATATTTAATAATTAATTTTAAATTTTGTCTGTTTGACATGATTTTGCCATCACTCCATAGATGATCCCTACATCCTCATCCCATTACAATATCAATAAAAATTCTTTGTATTCTCTTTCCCCAGTATTAATCATCATTACTTTTGATTTTTCTTCACAAAATTTAATCCCCATCTCTTTAACCAATCTTGCACATGTCTTCAGCATAACTTCTGTATGTTTCCTTCTTTCTGTGCACAAAAAAACATCATCCACAAATAAAAGATCTGACAATGTATGTACTCTCTTATCACCTATTAATGGTATCTTTACCCCTTTTCCTAGTCTTTCTATTGCTCTCTCCATTTATCTCAAGTACAACAAAAACAAAATATGTGACATAGGGCATCCTTGCCTTAGGCCCATCCAGTTTTTAACTTTAACTGATTCTATATTCCCTAATTGATACATATAGTAATTATTTTTATACAATCTCTTAATAAGATCCAGTAAAGCTACATCCATTCCCAAATTTACTAAACTTACCCATAATCTATTTCTATTTACTCTATCATATGCCTTCTCTATATCTATAAAAACTATATATAACTTTCTACCTGTATTTCTACTCATATCTATAAGTTGTGTAACTACAAATAAGCTATCTTCTATATGCCTACTTGATCGAAAACCTCCTTGAACTTTTCCCACTATATTATTTTCTTCCATCCATTCTGTGACCCTTCCGGCCACCATATATGCAAAAACTTTATATACTGATGTTGCTACAATCAGTGTATAATTATTTAACTTTCTATGATCCTTACCTTTTCCTTTAAATAGTAATATTTCTCTTGTATTACTCCAACTATCCAGTAATTCTCTCTTCTGTGCCATCTTATTAAAACATGATGTTTAATTTTGCCCTATGTTCTAAATTCATCACCATCTCTGTTGCCCATCTATCTAAACCTCTTGCCTTTCCATTTTTCAATTTCTTCCCTACCTCATTCAGTTTATTTTCTGTAAACCTAATATTTCCATTACTATATGCTTTTATGTTTATTATCACTCTATATTTCACATCTAACATCTTTTCTATATCAATTATATACTTATTTAAGATTGTCTCTAATTCTTCTCTAAAGTTATATTCTATTCCCTCATCATCTCATAATACTATTTCTCTCTCTCCTACATTCCTTCTTTTAATGTATTTCCAAATTTTTTTACTTCCATCTCTTCCACTTTTATTAATATCTTCCAACAATCTACTATTTAATTTTGTTCTCTCTCTATAATTATCTATTTTGGCCAACTTCTTTTTTTAAATATTTTTTTCACTTTCTTTGTTTTTAATAATACACTTATATTCTCTGCATGCTTTTTTTTCTGTTTTACACTTTTACTAAATCTCACTTTTTTATTACTTTTATTCTTCTGAATATTCTCACCTAAAACCCTATTTACCACTTTTTCTACTTCACCACACCAATCCTTATATTCATCCACAACCAACTATTCCATGCTTTCTTCAACTTTTATTTTATATTCTTCTAACTTATTCTTATCATTTAGTCTCCAGCCACATTTTTTACTATTCTTTCTATTTTTACTACTATTTTCCATCACATTACCACTCATATTATCCCACTCCAGAGCCATCTATTGTAAATATGACTAATCATTGATATCAAGGATAAATAGCCTTTCAGATGAGTTTTTTTTTTTTTTTTTTAGCTACTATTACTGCCAAGCATTTATTTGCAAAAAAATCCATGTAGAAACAAAGCAGGAGTACTTGAAGATATATGCAAAACAAAACTTTGCATTTATAAAAAATAAATATGTAGAGAGTTATTTGGATTATAAACTAGGGAAATTTATATAAATAATGTTTGTGAAAGTAGAATAAACTAAAACATTCGCATGATAGAATTTTTAAGACTATTCTTCCAGACTGAGAATAGTAGATCTTATTCTGCTTACATTTAAAATATTTTAAACTAATTTTCCTTTAGCAAGAACCTATTTCCTTTTTATGTATGCAGAGTTGACACAAGAAAAAGCAGGGCCTGGAGCAATGTTTTTATAGAAAGAGGTGAGGTACAGAGATAAAAAATACTTAGATATTTAAAAAAATTATTTTATTTGCAAATATATAAATCAAATCTAGAACAATTCCATCTGTTAAGTATTTTATTTATTTTGAATGAGAATTCACACACACAATAATTCAAGGAAATAAAATATAATTTATTGCATTATATATTTTTTATTTTGTTTACTCAAATATTCATACTATAAAAAATTAACCAAATTAGTACTTATAATGTACTTAAGCATTATTATTTATAAATTCTGACTTTGTGCAATTTTATTAAATCACTATTTGAGAAAGCAAAATAAAACACATGTAATGCAAAATATATGTGTGTATATTATTTATTTGAATGTTTTATCTCGCGCATCTATTATTGTCATCTTGGTAATTTAATTTTTTTATGAATTCTAATTCAGTAGATAAAATTGCTAATGAAGAGAATCATTCTTGACTTGTGTAATTTCATTTTAACACGACCAAAAAGTACATTTAAGTATATATGTTGTATATAGCTGAAAAATATGCACCATTGCACAAACAATGCTTCTACAATTGTTTAAACAGGTAAAACTCTCCATACAGTAGTGCCACCCTGTGCCAACCAGAGTAATCAATGGATGCCAGAAGACTTATTCATAAATTCCCCATTGATTACTCTGGTTGGCACAGAGTGGCACTACTGTATGGAGAGTTTTGCCTGTTTAATAACAGTTATGTGCTAGCATAAGAGATGGTGATCATGTGATGTTGCCAGTAATAGTCATTGTACATCAAATTATAGAGTTTAGGTAAAAAAAAATAATTACTTTTAACAAGTCATAAAACATTTTATTAAAAAATATAGATCATCCAAGTGTGGGATATTAATAAGAATGTAGCCTTGTCTAGTCACATTCACATTGTCACTCAATGTCCTCAAACTGGCTCTGTGTACATGCATCACTCTGTGAAGATATTGCTAGGATTTCATTGGTCAATTAACTCTTAGTCAATTCTTTTGCTACAATATTGATTTCAATTGGAGCACTCAATTTTTTTTATTAGTAGCTTTTTATATTGAAGATGATTTCTTTTTCAAATATTCAATCATATTTTCATTAAATTATATGCTTGAAAATATAAATGAAATTAATCACAAAGCTAAAATTCTGAAACTTGACATAGTAACAATCTACATACTGATGCTTTTTTCCCCTTTTCATATGTCAAATGCAATGACCATGGGAAGTGAACCCAGACCAGTTGCTTGGAAAGCAGCTATGCTAATCGCTAAGCCACATAACAACTCATACTATTTTATTTTGAGAAGATTTATGACATATATAATAAAAACAATTTTTTTAGGGAAAATTACTATATAAAACTTTTTAATACAGAAACAAAAATAGATTAATTCTTCATATAATCAGTTCCATGACTTTCTACTTAAATCAAAATTTTCCTTAAGATAAAGTTTATTATTAGCAATGGAGTAGAATATAAAAATGAGTTTTAACAACAGTTAATAATCATGACATTACAAGAGACATTTTCACAGCCTGTACTATTATTTTGTACCTAATACATGATTAGAAATAGTTTTCTAAGTCTGATTAATGTAAGCTAGATTTATATATAGAGAGAATCCTCAGTCCAAGATACCTTTTTATTTAGCCACTCTTATTATTACAACCATTTACTGCTAAATAAAAATAACATTATTATTATTAATATTTAAAAAACGAAAAAACAACTTCTGAATTACAGGATCATCGAAAAAAAAAGTATAGTTCACTATATAATTATTTTAACTAAAAACTGTCTTTGTCAACATCCTGTATATTGTTAGGTATTACAAAATGTTAAAATATTTATGTATTTGCTTATTAATTATTTTAAAAGGCAAACACATTTATTGTTAAAAATATCTTAAAGTAGAAAACATCAAGTAAAAAACATCAATAACGTCAGGTTAATGATAAAAGTTAAGGAGTTGATGGCAACATGGCTTCTCTTAAAATGCTTATTTTTTAGTAGAGTTTTAATTTCAAATCCATCTAAAAATTCACCAATAGGATTTATTGCTTATGGTTAACTCTTTTAAGAGCTTTTTATTTAATAATTAGTTTAGATATTTAAAATGTTGTTAAAATTTTTATGGAAATAACTGAAGTATATACTTTAAATTTAAGTGCAATAATGCTCAAGAATAAATGGGTTTATAAGTAACCATTAGAAACCAGTCAACATTTAGACAAACCCAATATTGTTTAAGGAGGTTTATTTAAACTTTTTCCAATCAATAATTTCAATCTCTGTAGTCAAGTTGCAATCTTTAGTGCCTTTATAAATATAATGGAGGTGGGATTCCACCTCTATTGCTAAAAGGAGGTTGCCTTGACAACAATTTGAAATTTTTGATTGTTAACTATATTGAGATTGTCTAAGTGTTGATTGGTTTCTAATGGTTACTTTAAATTTAGGACAAACTTCTAATTATAATTTGAATATTATTTTTTTAAAGAAAGGGAAAACTCCTCAGATAATAGGAAAGCTAAAGTAAATAATTCCTTCACTATAAAGACATATGTATAAAACAAAGATTTACATTAATTCTGATTTCATATTCTATTTTTATAATAGCAGTTGTTAAAAATATTTATAGACAACTTAATTAAACAGTCATCAATAGGATATGGGTTTGATAATGGAATCTAAAATATGAGTCAATAAAAAGCCAATTTTCTTGATTTGTGAATTTACAGTATGTGATGGATTCCAATTCAAAAGATCTTAAAATGTACTCAATATTTTTAAAGCTGCTAAATGTGTGTATATATTTATGTATACACAAAATAAGTATTATTAGTTAAATAATATTATAATTGTAAAACTAAATGGATTGCTAAATGTGTGTATATATTTATGTATACACAAAATAAGTATTATTGATGATATTATAATGATAAACTAAATGTATGTGTATGGATGCCAATGGCATTCATAATATTTTATAAAAGCAATTATTCTAATTAAATAGTTGAATTAATGGAAAAACTATAAACTAACTTATCAAGAAAGTTAGATGAATTCGAGCAAATGATTAAGATAAAGAAAACAAAGCCATTGCAACCCTGAATGTTTTGTTCCTGATCAGATTTAATGATAACAGAAACATTGCTTAAAATAGACAATTCTAAGGTAAATTGCATTATCTGATCAGGATCAAATATGGTAACTCAATAGATGACATCACATGGACAGTGGATGGCCAATCAAGGGAGTCGATGCCAAAAACAAGGAGAGTCAAAAAAGATCTAGAATAAAACTGAGTCAGGTCACTTGCAAAGTGAAGCTTCTGAAATGCAGATGTGCCATTTCCTTGGGTGCTCCAGTCAGCTTCCTCCTTTACTTAGCCTTGCAGAGAAGTTTACCTCCGGACATATAAAAGTAAACTTAGGAACAGTGTAACAGGTCATATAGATCTTATTATTATTTTGGTATACATGTGGGCCCTTATTGTTATTTATATAGCATGTGTATATAATTGTTATATATGTATATATTAAACAAGATTGATTATCTCCATATAACTCTGTAAATAAACTCTTGTTATTTAAAATTACTTGCTGAACCACCACATTAATTAGTAATTATTTATGTTATTTACACTTGCAATCTAGCAACAATAGAGTGCCACTGGACATAGCAATTGGCTCACTCACAGTCTTGATTATGAACATCAATGGTTTAATCCTCAGCAAATTGCAAAATTGTCAGTTAAGAACAATTAGTGCATTGACAGCCAAATACTTTGGCATTTAATTAATTGGATTTCATGAGTGGATAAATTATTAAGGAAAAAAAATATATTTTTTGCTAAATTGACTAAGTTGTCATAATGCAGCTGGCAATATCAATTTGACATTAGAAAGGCAAGTCAGTGGCTCCTGTATGCCAAAAAATAGAGAAACTTTTAATTATCACCAGAGTAAAGGACGATAAATGTAAAACAATGACCTTATTGTGTTTCACTGGAAAAGAGGTCATGGAAATTGTAAATAGGTTTTGCAAGCCCCAAATCTGGAAGAATTAACATTCAAACAGATCAAAGATTATTTGGCTGACTATTTTAGTCCATGTGAGTCTTGACATATCATCAGACTCCACTTCAAAAATTTCTGACAAGGGAAGAATGAGCAAACTCAAGATTATGATACTCCTGTGTTAATTCACAAAAAAATACATCTATGACTCATACTTGGAAGAAGCTCTTGTCAAACAATTTTATGTGGTATGACCAGTGACAGTCTGAGAGAGCAGTTATTGGATGATAAGGATATCAATTATAAAGAAGCTATCAAATGTGGTATAGCTTATGAACTTATGTTACAGCAAGCTAAAGTATTTGTGGCCATGAAACTAGTGGATAACAATCCTTATGAAATCCACAAAGTCAACAAACCTGAAAGAAGGGTGCCTGATAAAAGTAAAATAACTGATATTAAGAAAAGTCAAATTAAGTGCTTTTGCTGTGGAAAACTAGGTCACAAAGCATGGGAGTGTTTTTGTAAAGACTAATACTGTAAACACTGTAATAAAGTTGTCCATTTGGAAAAAATGTGCAGAAATAAAAAAATTCAACAATTATACAAGAAAAACAGCCAAGAGCAACTTACTAGAAAAACTAAACAAAATAAATTTTGGGTGATTAATAATGTGTCTTTTGACTTATCACTGAAATTTGAAATGACTGTCAAAAATTAAAGAAAACCCCTATTGATGGAAATTGACAGCAGTAGTGGGGTGTCTTTACTGTCCATTAAAGATTGGAAAACCATCGTGACAGATTTAACACTGCCACCGAGAATTATACATACCAAATTTAAAACTTGGGACATCAATGGCAAGGCCATAAAAATTAAAGGAGAAATACAGGCTCCAATTACTTCCTACAATGGCAAAAAAACTAAAATTGCCATTATATAAAATTCACACCCCAATAAATCCCCTCATTGACCATGATTGGTTCAATCACTTGGGAATTAAATTATTGATGGGCAAAAATAATGACACCATAATGTTTATTGAAAAACGTAAAAACTGTCAGTCGCGTATGAAAACATCTCCAGCCCTAGTCGAGTCCTTGAAAGAAGTCGAGAAATCAACCCCACAGAAAAATCCAGGTTGTAGTTTGTGGACCAAGCTTGCAATAAGTAGGTCACCTGAAGAGTATGAAATACCAATCCCAAACTACAAATTTGTATCTAGAGAACACATTTGGGTTAGAAACAAAATTGACAGACTTTGGGATAAGGCTGAAATTGTACGCCCCTTAACAAAGCAAGTGGTGTCCATCTGAATGATAGATGGATGAATATTATGCAAACACACTAGAGATTGGTGGAAAGATGAATGTAGTCAACAAATGCTGCAGCAGTCCTAAACGAAAGTACTACAAACCTGGAAAGAAAAATTTCTCCCTACCATACTTATCATGTTTTAAGTTCAGAGAATAGAAAAAAAGTAAAATAGAAATCTCTGAACTTGGGGGAAGTATGCTAAATGTGTGTGTATATTTATGTATACACAAAATAAGTATTGTTAATTAAATAATATTATAATTGTAAAACTAAATGGAATGCTAAATGTGAGTGTATATTTATATATACACAAAATAAGTATTGTAAATGACATTATAACTGTAAACTAAATGTATGTGCATGGATACCAATGGCATTCACAATATTTTATAAAAGCAATTAATCTAATTAATAGTTAAATTAATGGAAAAACTAAAACTAACTTATTAAGAAAGTTAGATGAATTCGAGCAAAGGATTAAGATAAAGTAAACAAAGTCATTGCAACCCTTAATGTTTAGTTCCTGTTCACATTTAATGATAATAGAAACATTGCTTAAAATAGAAAATTCTAAGGTAATTGCATTATCTGATTAGGGATTGAATATGGTAACTCAAGAGATGACCACCATGTGGACAGTGGATGGCCAATCAAGGGAGTCAACCCTAAAAAAAAAGAAGAGTGAAAAAAGATCTAGAATTGAACCAAGATAGGACACCTGTGAAGTAAAGCTTCTGAAATGCAGATGTGCCATTTTCTCAGGTGCTCCAGTCATCTCCCTCCTTCACTTAGCCTTGCAGAGAAGTTTAACTCTGGACGTGTAAAAGTAAACTTAGGAACAGTATAACAGGTTGTATAGATCTTATTATTATTTTAGTACATGTGCAAGCCCTTATTGTTATTTATATGGCATGTGTATATAATTGTCATATATGTATATATTAAACAAGATTGATTATCTCCATATAACTCTGTAAATAAACTCTTGTTATTTAAAATTACTTGCTGAGCTGCCCCATTAATTAGTAATTATTTGTGTCCTTTATATTTGCAATCCAGCAGGCAATAGAGTACTGCTGGACATATCAAAAGTCATCTATGAAGACTGATAATTAGTATTCAAAAAAACATCTTTATCAGTCAGTGAGGGAAAAAAATATTCAGCATTTCTTAAATTTGGATGATTATATACTTGAGAATGTGAGTCACTTTAAATATCTTGATAGTTTTTTTAAGAAGAAAAGTAGACTTAAGTATTGAGGTGCAAACATAGATTCCAATGTACTGTTACTGCTTTTAATAAATTAAAAGATACATTTCATTATAATGATGTAAGGATTGCCACCAAAGTCTTGAACCCAGACTTGTTACTTTTATCAATTTATTTTATAAAAATGAGTCATGAATCTTCTAACAATATATTTCAATTAAAAATGGCTGTAAGATTCTAAACATATGAAAGCAAAATCATAAGACCTACCAATATGATCTTCAATTTTCAGGATGTGATGTTATAGAATCTGTTATTATAAAGTCATACATATATTGAATTGAAAATGTGATTGTCTTTTTAAAATAAAGTATTTTATAATGGATCTAATCAGAGGGGATTTGCTCCCAGACTTTCAAACTCCTTTTGATCAGGCACTCTATCTATACAACTGATACACATGTTCACATACATGTGAAAAGGATAAATGATCTCCAATATATGTATTTCATGCTTAACTAACTAATAAAGGCTGGTTCAGTATGAAATATGTACATTGGAAATCATTTATCATTTCCACATGTATGTGGTCATATATATAAGATGAAGTAGATGACTAAAGGGAGTTTGATAGCTTGGTTCAAATCCCCTCTAATTACATCTAGCTTAAAGGTATATATACTATATTTGTCTTTAAATATTAAAATATATCTAAGTATAAACTATATTGAAGAACTATAATCAAACAAACTATTGAAGTTACAAAAAAGAAATAAAATGCTCAAGAAAGAATTAAAAGATAATATTACAATATAATAAATTTTCAGGCTAAACGTATTCGGTAGTTTTATGAAATGATTCATCATAGAACTCATTTCTATTGAATTTTTAATTTTTTTAAATTTTCTATCTTTGTGATTTTTCTCCTGGAAATTGAATCCATAGTTAATTTGTGAATGGCAATTGTTGCTGCTTGTATGTATTGAAATAAATATTTTAAAAAACTGGAATTAATTATAATTTCTATCTATGCATTAAATAATTGGAGATTATAGATTTAAGATTATCTTATAGGTTCATTGATATTACATCCATTTTGAGTATTTGATTTTATTATAACTAGTTTAATTAGTAAGAATAAAATCAATGTAAGGGTATAGCATGGGTGAGTTAGCATTATTTATTTTATTAAACTAGGATTTAAAATTAATTGTTGGTTCAAATATTTATTTAGATATTATGGATATCGTAAACATATAGGACATACTAAAGCTGTTATTTCAATCATTCATGAATTATTTTAATTAGATATTAACATTGTTAAATTTAATATAGGTTTATATTATTATAAGCATTTTGGTTAGTTAGATATATTAGAACATAGTTGTTTAATGATTTATTATTAGTTTCATTCAATTATAACTGAAATCTATCTTAAGCATATATCATGGTTTTGACACAATTTTATTTCATTTAATTACTTTATTTTAATTTATTCTAAGTAAGGTTTATATTTAGGATATATTCAAAATTCTATTTGAACTCATGATGCTATAATAAAAATTATCATCACTGTTTTGTTTTGGTAGAATTAACAGTCAGATATGTGATTAGCTAAAAGATTATTTTAAATATGGAATGATTATTTATTGATTAACATTCATTAGATTAATATATTATATTTATTCTATTATAAACGATGTTATTATTCACAAAGTATTGGGTCATTTTTCTTTTATTGTATCTTTCTTTATATGAATTTAAAAAGAATCGAGAAGTATGTATATTGTTTAATATGTCTATAAAAATCAGTATTGTTTTCTCTGATTTATATTTTATTCAGTTACAAATGATGTCCAACTTCAGGGCTCATTTTTTCATTCTGTTATATAGGGCAACCAATGACTGGGCTATATTTTATTTAGGCTATAATAGAGTTATTATTTTCCAGTGCATATTTTCGATCTATAATAGATGCCACCCATACCAATGGGGCTATAACAGAGATTAGCATATGCACATATTTATGCTGTTATTAAGGCCTCCATAATTTGCAGGACATAATAAAACAGGATCACTCTACCATAGCCTTGTCATATCCAGTCTGTTACAAATGCTTCCCAAATCTGTGGGGCATTAAAAGAAAAGTATACCATCATTTTAATCTGTTACAAATCATGTCCTAAATTTAAGCATGATCTTAAAGCTTATTTCATCATCATCTTTTCATGTCAGTTATAAAATGCTGTCCAAACCTGTAGGGCAACTTTTTATTCTGTTACAAATGAAGCTGAAATTTGCAGGGCATAATTGAATAGGATCCCTCTATTGAGGTCTTGGTACAACTGTTCTGTTACCAATGGCAACCTAACTTTAAGGGCAATAATGAAGATTATTTCCTTATCATCTTTTCATTTCAGTTATAAAATGCTGCCTAAACTGGTAGGGGAACTTTTTATTCTATTACATATAGCTTTCAAATCCATGGGGTATTAAAAGAAGAATATTTCTTCATTTTTATCCTGATACTATATATAAATAATTAATTGAAAATCTGTCAGTATTTAATCTCAGTGCAGGGTTTTTATATGTATTATATGTATATAGGATATCCACATTGCTTTAATGCTAAATTATTCCAGCATAGCTCCCATGAGACAAACGTAATGTCTGAATAAAACAACATAGATAAAACAGTCAATCTCTTCTCAATAAGCTACAGAAGTTGTTAAGCATATTGAAATTAAGACTTGTGTTCACAAAAAATATGAAGTCAAATCAGCAAAAATTTTAATTACTATTAATTTATAATAATTTTATATCATGTATCAAAACAAGATTAATACAATAATTATTTATAAACATTGAAAAACTCCTGATTGAATCTATGTAATAAATAGAACCAATTGCTATTGCTAGCCGAAAGTTAATATAAAATATTTTTAATTTAAGGTTGACATGATATGAATACTTTATATTGAATTTCAGCTAACAATTTCAACAGATTGCATTTATTGTAAAGATACAATTAAAAGTTTTTTAAAGTTTAAAAATGATTATTGTATTAATCTTGTTTTGATACGTAATATAAAATTGTGATAGTTTATTAGCTATTAAAATATTTGCGATTTAGTTTCATATTTCACTAATATATATTGCACCATAATATTATCATTATACAATGACAAATTAAACAACCCACTTTTTTCGTTCCAAAAAATGTTATTTCCATATATTAAATAATGAACATATATATAAATTCACATATACATTTCCGTGTCAGTTCTTTTTTACACCATTACAGTCATTTTCAAGGATCTACAACAAAAAAACACACATCTTTACATAATACTGTAAATACAAAATCTCTTTCTTACATTAACATTAACACATCAAATTCATTATAATAAAACATATTAATTATATATAATTATATTTTTATTTGCTTCTCCCTCTTTTTATTTCCTTTATTATAAAACTTCATTTTTACATATTAAGTATAAATTTTCAAAAATATTAAAAAAACATCTAAAACACTAATAAACAAAAAAACTATTTAAATCAATTTAACCCACCCCTAATGACAAATTTATTTCTTCCTTTAACTATTTATCTAACTTCCATATCAATTATCTATATTCCCTATCTATACTTCTAAATCTATTAAAAAACTAATGTAAATTTTTCCTCTATCCTTTAACAATTTACTTAAATACATTTAAACATTTCATATTAATTATATTTTATTTTAATTCCTTATCTACACCATTAATTTTATTTAAAGCAGGTTTATATCTTTTTATGTAAAAATATTCTTTTATCATCTTTCATCTGTAGTTTTTTTATCTTTTTCAACATTTTTTATATAAAAAATTTTATGCCCAAATTCTTTATAATGTATATACACATTGGAATTTTTATCACTTAAATGTTGTTTAAATCTAATTTTTAATCTATTTTTTGTTGTACCAATGTATGATACATTTTCCTCCCTCTTACAATTCAAACACTCTATAATATGAAATCCATTCATTTTTTCCATTTCTTGATATTCTGTTTTATTAATTAAATTCCCTAAATTAAATTTCTTTTTATATACAAGTTTAAGAATTAATATACTTTCCTCCTTGTATTTATTATTTATGTTCTTCATAATCTTTTTAATCTCAAAAAATGTACTTCTTGAAACATTATAACTGCTATATATATTATATTCTGTGTATCTTTCTTATTATTTATGTAATATTTTTTATCACATAATTTATTAATAACTTTAACAGGATAATCATTTTTTACACACTTCCTCTTTTATATTATTAATTTCTTTTTTAAATAATTTTTCTTCAAAACATAAATTTATTCCTCTATTTATCCTATTATTAATAATATTTATTTTATGTTCATATTCAATATCTGAACCCAATTATTTAACAACCCATAACAAGTATTTTTTCTAAATACATTTGTTACAATATCAACTTTACAATTCTTTATAACCTTTTTTTTTTATTACATTATTTTTTTCCTTTTCCATAGTAAATTTAATATTATCAATTGAATTAATATACTTAACAAAATTTTCTGATTTTCTATAATTTCCATTGAACACTAACACAGAATACAGGTTTATATTTTGTTTTACAAAAAAAAAAAAAAATTCTTCAAAATCATTCATAAATATTAAATTTATTATGGAAAGGGAAAAAATAATGTAATCAATTATATGGATGTTATAATAAAAAAGATTATAAAGAATTATAA
This sequence comes from Epiperipatus broadwayi, assembly GCA_028023455.1. NCBI lineage: Eukaryota > Metazoa > Onychophora > Udeonychophora > Euonychophora > Peripatidae > Epiperipatus > Epiperipatus broadwayi. The sequence continues at coordinate 1,874,050 of JAQFVV010000126.1, read as the reverse complement.
AGTTGATATTGAAACAAGTGTATTTAGAAAAAAATACTTTTTATGGATTGTTATGCAATTGGGGTTCAGATATTGAGTATGAATCTAAAATAAATATTATTAATAATAGGATAAATAGAACAATAAATTTATGTTCTGAAGAAAAATTACCTAAAAAAGAAATTAATAATATAAAAGAGGAAGGTATAAAAAATGATTATCCTGTTAAAGTTATTGATAAATTATGTTATAAAAATATTGCAGAAATAATAAGAAAGAGGAATAATAAGAAAGATATACAGAATATAATATATAGTAGTTATAATGTTTTAAGAAGTACATTTTTTGAGATTAAAAAGATTATAAAAAACATAAATAATAAATATAAGGAGGGATGTAGTTTAATTCTTAAACCTGTATATAAAAAGAAATTTAATTTAGGGAATTTTATTAATAAAACAGAACATCAAGAAATGGAAAAATGAATGAAATTTATATTACAGATTGTTTGAATTGTAAGAGGGAGGGGGAAATGTATCATACATTGGTACAACAAAAAATAGATTAAGAACTAGATTTAAACAACATTTAAATGATAGAAATTCCAATAGGTATATACATTATAAAGAATTTGGACATAAAAACTTCAATATGAAAATGTTGGAAAAGATTAAAAACTACAGAGAAAGAATGATAAAATAATATTTTTACATAAAAATATATAAACCTGTTTAAAGAGAATTAATAGTGTAAATAAGGAATATAAATTAAATGTAATTAATATGGAATGTTTAAATAGTATTTAAGTAAATTGTTAAAGGATTGAAGAAAAAATTACATTAGTTTTTTTAATAGATTTAGAAGTATAGATAGGGAATGTAGATAATTGATATGGAAGTTAGATAAAATAGTTAAAGGAAGCAATAAATTTGTAATTAGGGGTGGGTTAAATTGATTTAAATAGTTTTTTGTTTTTTTCCTCATGTGTCATTGCATCAGCCCGGAAGCGAACCCGCTATCCTGGGACAACTGCTTGTAAAATGGCTGTCACTGACCTCTCATGCTGTTTTAGATGTTTTTTAATATTTTTGAAAATTTATACTTAATATGTAAAAAATGAAGTTTTATAATAAAAGAAGTAGAGAGAGGGAGAAGTAAGTAAAAATATAATTATGTATAATTAATATTTTTTATTACAATAAATTTGATGTGCTAATGTTAATATAAGAAAGAGATTTTGTATTTAGAATATTATGTAATGATATGTATTTTTTTGTTGTTGTTGTAGATCCTTGAAAATGACTGTAATGGTGTAACAAAGAGTTGAAGTGTAGGACATGTATAATACGTGAATTTATATATATGTTCATTAGTTAATATATGGAAATAAAGTTTTTGGAAAGAAATAAGAAGTTTTATGCATTTATTTATAATTTCATATTTCAATATACATAAGAACTTTTGCAGCTTTTAGATCAAAGGTTGACTTTTTATTTATGCTGTTTTGATATTACCTTCATCTCATGGGCAGATCTGCTGAAATAATTTAGCATTTAGGGAACATGGATATCCTATATATATATAATATAAAAAACAATGCAATAGAGACTAAATAATGATAGAGGTTCAATCTATTGCATATATTTATAATATATCTAACTAACCTCAAGGAATATATAAATTCCGATCAAAATGTATGATACATTTGTTATTTTTCAGTTTTATAGGTAGTATAATAATATAGAAATAAAACAAAATAACTCCTTTTTAAAACTTGATTTATTATGACTATAATCATGAAAAAGAAGAACTGTGTGCTGGATATATTAAATTATTTGTAGTATAATAACTAAATAATGAATGTCTCATGCACTGTCCTATATTTCTAAATATATTAATATATTATATACATATGCATGTATAATGATGTTCAAGGCTAACCAGTCAACCCTTAGGCAATCCCCAATATAGATAACAATCAAGGCAACTTCTTTTAACAATAAAGGTGTTGAAAGAAGTTTGCCTTGACAACACTTTCAAATTGTTGATTGTATGGTATGAAAAGGAGGTTGCCTTGATAACAATTTGAAATTGTTGATTGTTATCTGTATTGGCGATTGTTTAAGTATTGACTGGTCTCTAATATGCATGTATGTATATGCAAATTTTGATTTGTTTATTAGATCACATTGCACATACAAATTATTGGGTTTAATTTAGCTTGAGGAAATAAATAGTGTCTAACTAATCAATTAAAAGAAAAAAAACATTTATATGGAGTTTATTTATTATACATAGTTTAGTACCCAATGTACAGTATTTTGATTATAAAAAAAATAAAATACAACTAATGCATAGTTTATTAATTAATGATATATTGTATTTAAAATATAGATTAAATGACTACAAGAGTTAAAAAAAAAAAGCATTTCATTCAGAATAACAAATAATCAAAAGCCTATTTGGATGACGTATGACAATAAAGCAGTTTGTAAGACAAACAAAAATCTGAATAAAGCAGCATAAGTCAAAGGTCAAAGTCTTAGTTTGCAAAGTTGTTACATATTAAGGTTTTTGCTGTTACAATTGCATGCTGAATATATATATATATAATTAATTAAACAAGTTTAAAATATGCAAATTATCTTTTTTTTATTTACAAAAACAAGTTACGTTAATATCCAAATGATAATGAAAAGAAAGTTCTTGAGTTTATCCTGGAATTTCTTGTCCTTCGGCGATATATAGTATATATTTTTGGAAAATTCATTACAAAACATTTGTAAAGATAAAGTTATTTTGTCTATGGTTCATAATTAGACGAATCTGGTGAAAGTTTTTTTTTTTTTAAACTATTATAATGACAATTTTTAAATAGTTTCTTCCTAGAATAATTAGTAAATTTTTTTTTTTTAAATGTTTTGTAGATATTTCTTATGTCAGATGGAAAGGCGATGGGTAGTTATGAAAAGCTGGCTGACCTTTTAAACATCTTTAACTTATTTAGTTTTTCATACATAATCTTATAATAAAGTGAACACGAAAAAAAAAACATTTTCGAATGTATTAATATATATTTATACATTTCTATTTATGTAATTCATTACCATGTTATTCTTAGAATATAAAATTCTTGTTCACGCTCCACTTGTCCAAAGATATATACATATACCAAATTCTTACTTTGGAATGTCCATTTTAATGGCACATTGTAATTGGAACAGAAATAATAGATAATATATTTTCTTAAAAAAATTTTTTTAAGTAAATAAATATGTTTACATATTTATTTAAAAAATAATGCATTTCTCGTTTATTACTTAAGGATAGAGAAAGCATTCATTCTTTTATTATTAAAAAAATGAATTTATTGCTATATTAAATACTTTAAAATAGAAATCTATTATATATATTAATTTTTCTTATATTAGTTTAGATTACTCATGTAAAAATATCCATAAATATTTATATATGAGAAATAAATAAAATATACACTTCTATAAAAGAAAATTGCTAATGTTTATAACTATTTTATCTGCAATTCATAATGAAAAATTGTTACAATAAATTCTTAAAATATGAAGTATGATTATAGTATCATGTCGTAAATAAATAAGTTTTATAATTAATTGCTAGAAGGTATGGATTTTGTTTATATGATAACTTTAGCGTAAGTTAATATATATATATAATCGTATTTTTTAAAGCATATACAATCACATATCTATCATAATATCATATAATATCATGAATCTAATTTTAGAAGAAGAAGGAAGAGATGAAAAACAATGAGTTAAAGAAGAGTTTTGTGATGCGAATTCAAATTTCTCTATATATATCACAAACTGTTCTTTTAGTTTATTATTGGCATAAATTCCAATGTAGAAAACTGTTCTGAATATCTCCAACACATCTAATGATAGCTCTCCATTGCATTCTATTCTCAGGTATAACTCTCAGATGAAAGCAATGATCGGTATTGCTCATTCTAAGAGTATTATTAAATCAATTTTTCTAATGTAACCGATTACGTCTCCCATGGAAACCCCGATCGAATTTAAAATGTATAATACTTCCTAAAAAGATTGTTAATCTTCATCTGCATCACTATTCATTGTAAAAAAGTTACGCTCTTATAATTTTTAGATTAAACATTATTAAATTGACTAAACTGAATATTATACTGATTATCCTTACAACTTTACTAATGAACACTTTTAAATAAAATATTCCTCGTACTTTACATCGATCTTATTTTCATACATTAAATTTGCCTGAAAAACAATCCTGGTACATTGATACATTAAATTGTGGCACATTGAAGACCTGATCATAAAAAATAATAAAACTTATAAAGTAATACTATAATCAATAAACAAATTTTATTAATATTCAGGAAAAAATGTTAAACCACTAAACATCACATGATCACCATTTCTTATGCTTGCTCATAACTGCTATTAAAACAGGCAAAACTCTCCATATAGTAGTGCCACCCTGTGCCAACCAGAGTAATCAATGGATGCCAGAAGGCTTGTGCATAAAATCCCTATCTAATGCCTACTCATCCAATATCCCCAGACTAGTTTCTAGTTTGTGGCTTTTGTCAGTGAGGAGCCTTTGATCTGAGAGCACTGCACCTAAATCTTAGGATTTTATTCTCATAGTTTTGTACTTAAGTAGAGATAAAAGGTGGCTTCTGGAGGGTTGCATTAGATCCTAAGATCTAGGTGATGCACTCTCAGATCCAAGGCTCCTCACTGACAAAAGCCACAAGCTAGAAACTAGTCTAGGGATATTGGATGAGTAGTCACTAGATAGGAATTTAATGCTCAAGCCTTTTGGCATCCATCAATTACTCTGGCTTGCACTGAGTGGCACTACTGTATGGAAAGTTTTACCTGTATTAGAAAAAAATATGTGACAAAAATTCAAATTCAGTCAGTCAAAGTAAAACAAAAAAAAAGTTATTTTGCATTGACTCCATTATGTAGACACTTTTCTAGTTATCTAATTTTAAAAACTAATTCGGAGTAAGTTCGTAATTGTTTTTAACTTTTACTTTAGAATTTTACATTTTTTGTAAGACTTGTCTTTTTGTTCTTCAACAATATTATTATCATCAATGAAATTAATAAAAAATAAAATGCAGCTGTGAATGATCTGATTGATTTAAATTTGAAAAAAGTTAATTCTGTGCATTGAAAGTCTGGTGAAAACAAAACAGATTCAGGCTCATTAAAGTAAATAATATTTAAATTAAAATTTTATATTGTGAAAAAAATGTTAAACATTAAATTCCTTTAACATATTATATAGTATATAAAATTAAACAGAAGAGCAAAAACTGTATGGTGCAACTGAATTCATAAGTGAAAAAATTGAAACATGGGCTATAAAATGGTGTCCACTTCTACCTTAATCTATAGCAATCTATTTTACCATATGAAAGGACATGAGTCAAAAAAAAAATTCTGTCACAATTTATTTTGATTGAATTAAATGGTTGACCACATTCATAAAAGTAATAAATAAATCATACCTTTTGTTCTCCTTACTATGATATGATATATTTGTTGTCTAACATCATATTTTATGAATCTCTAAAATCACATTGAGGTTCTAGAAACATATTCACTTTAATTCTTTAAAATATTTTGGTGACTAAATATCCTACTATAGCAAAGACCTCTCATAATTTCTTTCCCCAAAAAGAATATCAAAAAAGGTTCCAACTGCAAAGTTGTGATGGTTTTCATCCTTGTTTATCTTTTAGCTATTATAATGAAATCTAATATATGAAGTGACAACAATAATTATGATTTAAATTATTTTTTATTGGCCTATCAATATTGCAACTATTATTCATTATTAATATTATCATTGCTGCAAATAACAATATTAACATTATATTAATATTATTGATAATATTACCTTATAAGGAAAACGAGTAAACTGATCAAAGATGTATTCTTATATACATTTTATAAATACAGCCTTTTCGAATACATGTATCAAATTTTATTTTATTGCAGTTTATATTTAGTTATAAAAAATATTCACGCACACAAAATTAAGTCTAAAACAACAATACATAGAACAAAAAGATGGAATATTAACAATAATAACAATAAATTATTTAAAATGATATTAATAATAATTTTATTAGAGTACTTATACGATTAAAATTAAACTTAATAATTACAGAAAGTTTTAACATAATATTTGTGCATGCACAAATAGTCGTAGTTGTTAAATGTATTTAATAATATTTACTAAAGCTGTAACCTCAAGAATGTTCACGTAAAAATGCGATAGTAGAGACCTCTACAGGTTACAGCCTTAGTAAATATTACTTACGTAATCAATGTGCGTTTAAATAAATTTATAATTACAACTTTAAATGTATTTAAAAGGATATATGAACAAAGTATTTAGATAAAATTATTATTATTTCTAATAGTGAAAGATTAATTATAATGAGAACATTAAAAATAAATAAAGTAAAATCATTTATATAATAGTTACAATAAAAATATTTGAACACAGAATTTCAAGTTCCCTTCAGCTGTCCATTCTATCTCATCCAACCGATACACATGACCACATACATGTGAAAAAAATAAATGATCTCCAATATACTATTTCATAGTAAGCCAGCACCCACTAATTGGTCCAGATCATCATCTCCCTCCCCCATATATATATAATCAGTGTTCAGATTATATTATGATAGCAAATCTGCAAACTTTAATGAAAAGGCTTCAATCTATTACACCCTCCAACTCTTCAGCTGTTTATATCATTGAAAATGTGATGATGAAACACTCAAATCGCTTATTGATGCCAATATTATTGTCATGTCCAGATTGACCTTAAGTCATTCTGACCCCTCATGTATAGGCCGATAATATTGGCATCAACAAGAAATTTGGATGCTCCATCATCCAATTGTCATTGGTATGGATGACAGAAGGGTTAGAGGGTGAAGAAGATTGAAGTATGTCCATTAAAGTTTGAAGATTTTTTTATCTTCATATAAACTCAGCACTGATTATATATATATGTATGTGTAGGAGAAGATGATCTGGACCAACTGATGAGTGCTAATTCAGCATAAAATATGTATATTAGAGATTATTTATCTTTTTCACATGTTGTATGAAATAGAATGGATAGCTGAAGGGTGCTTAAATGTCTGTGTTCAGATCCCTTATAAAATTATATCTATAACTCCAAGTATATAAATTATAATTGTATTCAATCAAATAATATAAATATTTGTTTGTAAAATAATAATATGTATTTTATTTTATTAATTAATGTAATAGAATGTTTAAAATATTTTAAAATATTTTGTCATTTTTAAAATAATTTCCATTACAAATTTAGTATTACAAATTCATAAAACTTCCAAAGATCACCTGCTTCATATCGTATTCTGGCAACAACAATAAAATTTTCCCCTAAAAAATCAAGAGTGAATTTTAAAAAAAAATGATATCATTAATCGTGGCATAATCCTATAAATACAGCTACATGTTCAGAATTGTTTAGTCTTCTTTATTAACAGATTGAAGTGAATTGTATTGGACTTAAAATGAGCTATACCTGAACCTTGCATTACAATGATAGGTTGTCATCGATTAACCCACACACACCATCTGATGTTGCTGTTTTCATACAAAAGCACAGATATATACTGCTCACACAGCTTATAGAACAGTTCTGTTCATATTGGCTGCTAAGCAGCTTTTGTGCTTCACGGTATTATCACACACTTCATGGATAGCTACAGTATAAAGTGAGGGTGTGTAGAATTCCAGTTGTCTTAAGTCTTTGCATGTGCATTCGAAGTACTTATTTTTTATATGACCTGATGTAGTTTAAATAGTATTAATTGTAAGACAAAAGATGCACTTCTGTACACATATTTTTAAGGTTAAACAAATTTCAAAAGTGAACGTTCCAGCATTATATAGAAATCATGCGAAAAACGTATTTTGTGCAGGGACAACTATGATACTTTCAAAGCATAAGCTTGGCTTGATCAGAGGGGAATTTTCAAATCGAAATGTGTTTTGTAAATTGTTTTAAAATAGTATTGAAAAAAAAAATTTTTTTGATCAGACGTTAATTGAAAAAAGGAAATATTAGATTTTATTAAATAATTTTGTTTTTAAAAATGTTGTGTATGTTGTGACGGATGATCCTTCAGATCGGCAAAGCCATCAGACCCCCCCCCCAAATTCCAGTGCTACATGCTGACATGTAGTAGTATATAAAAAAAGTAAATTGTAAATCAGCCTGGTAATGTTATATCTATTAGTTTTTGGCTAGAAACAGTGACATCTGGTGGGATGCAGGAGTTAATCAACGATAACCCAATAATATTGGAGTAGAAATCCAAGTAATCATTTGCCTTAATAGCAAATGTATCTTGAAATTGTTCTTAATAAAAAACTATATATCTAACCATGTTCATCTTCTTGTCAATGATTTTAAATGAAATGAAATTTTAAAACTTGGATTTAAATATAAAATTTGAAAACTAGTTCAGGAATGCTACCGTTGTTTAACCATATTATCCATTTATCTATTTTCTAAATATTAGCTTGATGTTATAAGGTCTACAATAGCCTAAAGTTTTCCAGATAAAGGCTATGGGATTCTACAATTATTTGTTAAAAAGTAATTTTAACTAATAAGTTTTATCATTATTTGGAAAACATTTTATATTGGATAATTATTGTTAAAATGAACTTTTTTAAACTAATGGATTAATCTTCATAAATATTTAGAGAAAATTTATAATTTATAACTGTCATCTATTAAGAGATTAATAACTACATTACACACCTATGAAATAAAACCACATATTATGATTTTGGAATATTTTAAACTTATTATTACTGGATTGTATTTTAAAGTTCAAACTTCATTACTAGTTACTCTATTATAAGAATTAAAATTTGTTCTACTCATCCATTAGGATTTTATAATTCAAAATTGAATAAATATATTGAACTTTTTTAAAAAAGAATTTGAATTAATTTTAAATTATAAGGATACGTTATATTTCTCATATTTGTTTGTTATAATATCTAAAATTATTTTGCTCAGTGAAAGTTCTCATAAGAAAAATGGTATAATTGAAGAATATGCAGATAGTATATTAAATTTATGATTACAATTTAGTATAAGGGTATGTAATTGATTGTTTATTCTATGGAGACTGATTGTTAATATTTAAATTAATTAATAACTATAATTGTCAAATATCCAAGATAATTTTTTATTTGTCCACAGTGTTATAACAAATATGTATATTGGTGATTATTATGAAATACGTATATTGGTGATTATTTATCTTTTCGACATATATGTGTTCAAGTGTATCATGCGAAAGTCTGTCTATATATTACAAATATAGACACAGGTATATATATAAGCCTGTGTGTTTCAGTTATAACAAATATATAAATTAAATAATCAATCTAAATAATATTTAAATTAATTAATAACTATAATTGTCAAATATCCAAGATAATTTTTTATTTGTCCACAATGTTATAACAAATATATAAACTAAACAATCGGTTTAAATAAGATTTAAATAAACAACTATTGATAATTATTTTTTAATATTTATTGAACTGGCTTTCATCTCCATTGAGATCTTCTCAAGATATTTAATTATACAAATCACATAACAAACTAATTGTACCCACCCCATCTCTGGACATTATTTCCATTAAATTGTACTTTAAATCATATACTTATACATTATAATCAAATAAATAAATGAATTTTAACAATTTTTCACACCTTGCATATACATATTGTTTGCAATATGAATTGATAAATTATTTATTTATATAGCACTATGTTTTAATCTGTAACAATCATTTGGAATCACCTGCTACACTTGTGCTGTAAACTAATAAAGACAAAGGACAGTATTCCTTTAAAAAGTGCTTAGTAGTTTACAGCGCATGTGTAGTGAATGATCTCTAATATTTAATTAAAAAAGTTAAAAAATTACAAAAAGAATAATAAATAAATATTTTATTTTTAAAAATACTATTTACATATTTGCAAATAATTTCCTATATCTTTCAACTATTTAGGAAAGCTCACTTTCCCTCTAATTTTACTGGACTTTTAACTATATTTACACATTTATCAAAATTTTAATTAAAGATCTAGCAAAATTTGGGGGGCGGTAAAGTGGGCTTTGTTAATTAATTGGAAGATATAGAAAATTATTGTAAATATGTAAATAATAGTATTTTGAAAATATAAAATCTTTATTTATTATTATTTTTTAATTTTTTAATTTATTTAAACGTTCCACCATCAAATTTTCAATGAAATAGTTGACTGAGAGTTGTGGTTTGGAGTAGTTTGAAGCCTGTCCATTACAGTATGAAAATTGGCTATTTTAGTATAAAGCTGAGCATTGATTGTATATATGTGTGAAGGTAGTAATCTGGACCAACTGATGATTGCTGGTTTAGCATGAAATATGCATATTAGTGATTATTTATTTTTTTAACATGTGTATGATCAGGTGGGTCTGCAATATGAGATGGCATGGAGAGCTGAGGGTCATGTGAAAGTCTGAGTTCAAATTCCTTATATATTACATTATATATGTGCAGGTGTGTGTAAGCCTGTATAGTGTATTAATTTACATATTAAAAACATAATGTGTTAAAGGTCTGCCCATCCCTCGCATATGTATGTAAATGGATTATTCTCCAGTTCATGAGAGTCAGAATGACTAAATGGTCAACATGAATAGGATGGCAACCTTGGCACTAATATGGGCTTTGAACATTCCATCATCAGATTTTCAATGAAATGGATGGCTGAAGAGTTGTGGGTTGGAGTAGTTTGAAGCCTGTCTATTAAAGTATGAAGATTGGCTATCTTAATATAAAGCTGAGCACTGGTTGTATATATGTGTGGAGATAGTAATCTGTACCAACTGATGTTTGCTGGTTTAGCATAAAATATGTATATTGGTGATTATTTATCTTTTCAACATGTGTATGATCAGGGGTGTCAACAATATGAGATGGCATGGAGAGCTGAGGGTCATGTGAAAGTCTGAGTTCGAATCCCTTATATATTAATTAAACATTGTAAATATTTTTATTAAGCACATGTACTAAGGTTATAGCCTTATTTAAATATTAATAAAATATTGTAAATTATATGTATAGGTAAAGGATTAAAAATTGTTAAAATTTATATATTTATTTCATTATAATGTCTAAGTATATTATTTAAAGTACAATTTAATGTAAATAATGTCTAGTAGATGAGGGGGATATAATTAGTTGATTAGATAAGGCTCGAACACGATCTTTAACAACAAAGAAATATACTCATAAATGCAAAAATGTGAGCAATTTAGTCTCCAAGTTGTGTAAGGAAGGCATAGAAAATATTAAGCATCTCTTAATTGAATGTAAATATCTGAAAGCAAAAAGAGTACAAATAATGAAGTTGTGGGAGAATAAATACAAATAAAATGGTTATACAGAAAGTGGGTTTTTGGTTTTTATACTGGGTTTGGGAAAAAATAAGGAGGATTTAGATATAAAGGCCATGGAGTTGGCAAAGATTATGTTGTGCAAGTGGGATGGAGGAGGATAGAGAAGAATATGAGAAAACCTTAGGATAGGGAATGGAAAGGAAAATGAATGTGGCTAATAGGTTTCTCTGTGCATAGTAACTGAAAGATTCCTGACTCCAAAAAAAAAAGCCACAGTGCATCACATCATATTCAATATGTAAATATCTTGAGGTCTCAATAGAGACGAAAGGTGATTTGATAAATATTAAAATATAATTATCAATAGTTGTTTGTTTCAATCTTATTTAGATTGATTATTTAGTTTAAATTGAGTAATAATAATTTATAGTTAAATCATAATAGCTGACATTTTTATATGCTTTATTGATTTATTAATTTAATCCTAGGCTTCCATAATTAAAGGTATCTAAAGCATATAGTTTAAATATAATATTATCATCATATTTATCCATATACTCTCAGGATTTTATGTAGATTAAATTATATATTCAACTATACTTATGACACTGGTACTTGTATAAATATTATTTTTAGTTAAGTTAAACTCTTGACATTGTAGTATTGTTTTATTTATAATGTGAGCTTGATAAGTCTCCTACATAATGCCACTAGCACCTATTGGGATCAGTTTAATTAGAGTCATACTTTAAGAAGAATATTATAAGTTGGGTTAAGTTTATAATTCAGATATCTAGAAAAAATTATTATTTAATTAAAGGTACAATAAAACATTCTTTTGTTCATTAATTATTTATAATCAAGTCTTTTGACTGGATTTTAACAACTCTCTCTCCAATACATCAAGATACATCATACATTTAGGTATTAATAAAGCAGGAATTATTTTATTAATTAAAACATTGCAAAAATATTTATAATCATTGCAGGGAACTTGTTCTTATTGTTATTTTGTTTATTTAAATATTTTTATTATTAATAAATCAACTATATATTTTGTTAATTATCTGGTCTTTGTCATTAATTAATTGATTAATACTCAGCATCTACTAAATTCATAAATAAATATGGCCACATGATTTATAATTATTATACATTATTTAAAAAGGCATACTGTTTTATAAGAACTGTTCAGTATTTTTATAAATTTACACCATCTTCACTTTAATATTTAGTTACTTAATATAATAATATTTATTAAGGCTATATATAACCTTAAGACTATGCGCCTGAAAAAACGACAGTATGGACCTCTGCAAATCTTTAACACAAGATTTATTTAAAAGACAAGAGCAGCAGAGGTTCCTACTGTCATTTTTTCAGACGCATAGTTTTAAGGTTATAGTCTTAATAAATATTACTTTAAGGAATGAGTATGTGCTTTATAAATATAATTATTACTTAATATATGATTTAAGTACAATGAAATGCCCTTTTCTGTTTAATCATATCAATAATATTAATTTATAATTTTAAAGAGTAACATTTTAAGAAAAGTATTTACTATATTTTGATCTTATAACTCTGAAATATCTTATTAATATTGGACATTAAGTAATTTAATGGTTTATAAATGTATTGCCAAATTTAATGTTATTTTATAATTTTTTCTGCTTTTGATACTAAATCGAATTTGTAGTATGAAAAAATTGTTAGCCCAAATATATAAATGTTAAAGGATTTATTTATTCTTGTAAATCCACAATCATACTTTAAGTTATACTAGAATCCTGAGATATTATTGTGATTAGTTGTAAACACACATCCGAATAGTGCTTCCTTTAAAAGAATATTTAGCGCGTGTGCATTAGCTTAAAAAGCTGATCTTTAGTTTATTATAAAGGGTTTTAATTATAAATTTATTTAAACGCACATTCATTACATAAATAATATTCATTAAGGCTGTAGCCCCAATCACATGCGTATAAAATGCGATAGTAGGGACCTCTACAGGTCTTTAAACATGGTTTAAAGACCTGTAGAGGTCCCTACTATCGCATTGGTTTAAAGACCTGTAGAGGTCCCTACTATCGCATTTTATACCACGTGATTGAGGCTACAGCCTTAATGAATATTATAAAGGGTTTTGGAAAGTGACTATTTTTAAAAGTTAAGCTTGACCTTATTTGATCGGTAATTGGTCGGACTCATCTTTATTGTATTTTTGGTTGGTTGCAATATATATAAATCAATGACTTGAAGATTTCCTTGTGGTCTTTGAACATAAACCTTTTTACTGTGAGAAAATAGTTTCTTTCTTATAATATTATACACACTTTCACATGCATAATATAGCTAACAGTAGATATAATTTTAATGATTTTTAATGAATATATAAATAATTTTATGAAATATTGAATATGTAATGCTGAGAATATAAACCTATACATGGTAAAAACAAGTCTGAATATGTTACTAAGATAATTCACTAGCTAAATTCCCTAAAAATCTTTTAAATAAACTTGTAAAAAGCTTTTGTTAAAGCAAAGCCAACCTATTTTGTCATCCAACATTATTTATGTCAATACCAATCTACTTTGACAGACAAAATAGATTGGCATTGATATAACAAAAAGGGAATATTATTTACAAGTTTGTTTAAATGTTTCTTAAAGAATTTAACTGTGAATTATCTTAGTAATCTATTCAGATTTATTTGTTTCATGAATAAGTTTATCAATAGATGTCTATGATAATGTACATATAAAAGTAAAGAATGTAGAAAATCAATGTAATCTGATACTCAATCATGTACATATGCTTAAAATATTTTCAAATTTCAATTATTCTATATGTATTCATTTTATTATAAAATAAATGTGCAGAGTGAAAAATTAAAAAGTATGATTTTTAATAATATTCAATAAAGTTTAATATATTACTTTTATTTTTACTATGTTACAATGAAGATAAGTCAATAAAAATTAACGTTTTATTTAATAAATATTAAAATAATATGGTTAATTCAGGGCCTTTGCATTGAAATGTTTATATATATATAGCAATCAAGTTTTTATATAACTTTATATAAAATAAAATAGTTCAAATTAATTCTAATGTGCTTATTTAAAAAAAAAAAGGAGGCTAAAATTTGACTATTTATTTTTGATAAGATCATTACATTTTATAGTTTCAAGGGTAGACATATCTTCTTGTAATCTTAGCATCAATTTTCTTTCTTTTAACTTCTAATTTTATTTAAATAGTGATTTTAGCAGCTCAGCAACCACCAGCTATGATGACAATAATTCTGGGATGATCACAAATGTCTGTCAAACTCCTTTCAGGTTTGGGGTTGCTCATACTGTTTAAAGAGCACCAATCTTAATTTTTCAAATTTTCTCCAGTATTCTGGAGTCAGAACCAAGAATCATAGGTATAGAAATTTGGTATGGCTCAATGCTCATCATCATTCATATAATAGTAATAATCAAAAAAAGCAAGTCATGTATAATGTGACTTTACTTTTATAAGCTTGTATTTACAAAAAAACAATACGGAGAGCGTTCCAATAGCTCAAACAAGCTCTTAATTAATAAGTGTGGTATGAGAAAATATTTAAAATCTTTATCCAGAACACTCCCATATCCAGACCAACTGGTTTCAAGCTTATAGCTCATGTCAGTAGAAAGCTAGAATATTCAGACATTAGATCTAAAATATCAACTCAAAACCCAGCACTTATTTCATACATATTATTTAAGTAGAAACTTTGAAATTTTTGGACATGAAAATGTCTTTAAATCCAGCTATCTAACTTAAATAGCTATATGGGACTGAACTAAATTCAGATCTACCATATTTTAATAGCCCCAGCATAGCCAAAACCTTAAAGGTAAAATTATAATAATCACAAAAAGCAAGCCATATATAATGTGACATTACTATTATAAGCTTGTATGAAATAAGTGCTGGGTTTTGATTTGATATTTTAGATCTAGTGTCCAAATATTCTAGCTCTCCACTGATGTGAGCCATAAACTCAAAAACAGTTGGTCTGGAGATGGGAGTGTTCTGGATAGAGATTTTAAATATTTTCTCATACCACACTTATTAATTAATAGTTTGTTTGAGCTATTAGTATGCTCTCTGTAGTGCATAGTGTAATAGTATATGTAGTTGCAAAAAATATACATACTCAGGTCATATATTAGCTTTTATAGTTTCTCCAATAACTGAAGGTGAATTTTTTTTTATCAATGCTATCAAGTGTCAGCATTCCAGAAATAATATTATCCCTAATAACATTACAGGTTCATTATGGCATTTATTGAGAAGTAGTTTATATTCTTATTATTATTGTGGTTACTGAATTAACTATAGCAATAATTCGTTACTGTGGTTTTCTGCTGTTGCGGCACCCCTTCATCTTAAAAAATCACTATTTTTATCCACTCCAAATGGATATACAAATTCAAAAGTTATTCTGCCATCCAGGAATAACTTAATGAATACTTTATCATTATCATCCACATTTTTCTGTTACTTGTCATTCCTTAACAAGAATAGCTAGCACTGTAAATGATAAAAATCATTTTTATAAATTAAAAGTATATATTATATAACGAGCGTTAGTAGCTCTTAACAAGCTTCTCCGAATAGCGCTATATATCCCCAGACCAATTTCTAGCTGTTGGCTGTCATATATATATATATTTCTTTGGATTGTATTAAAATATTTTATTACATATGTTAGTTATTTTTTAATTATGTTTTTAACTTTAATTTTTTTTCATCACACATGTTCGCTTTTTAATATGTTTAATTAAAATGAGAATCAGATAACTAACATCACTCCTCCACTATCTAATATATCAGTAGGTCACGAGTTATTCTTTTAAAACAAGTAGCACCCTCGTTAAAAAAAGTTGAGAAGACCTAACCTATTGATATTAATTGTACTAATATTAGAAATTGACTACAGCGGTATAATAAATACTTCTATTAAAAACAAACAAACAAATGCAAAACTGTAATTGTATATAAGTTTTTGTATTATAGTCACATTTATAATTATAAATAAACCTACATATATATTTTAATATAATTTTTTCCCACTCACTATTAATAATTTTTATATTTTATTTAGTAATTTAATTCTTACAAGAGAGGCAGTATTATTTTCTGCTTAAAGTTGTATATAAAAAAATTCCACTCTAAATATAGTTTAAAAGTTATTACAGAATTATGAAGCAGAAATAGATATTATAAAGAGTAATATTAGCCCACATGTTGGAATAACTAATGATATATTTGATAATTTATATAAAAAATTTAAATAGATCAGTTCTAAATAATTCTTTTTATCAAATCACATAATTGATGATTTAACAGCAGTGTTATTAGAAGTTTCCTATATAAGAGAGAAATGGATTTAGTGCGGACATGGGTATTATATAAACATCGTTGCAATTTCACATATAGATATTTTATTTGATTGATCCACCTACATAAGTTGTGGAAAATATAAAATTTAGACATACATACAATATAAATAAAAGATCAGCTTTAATAAAGTAAGTTAATAACAATAACAATGATGATGATGATAAAGTTCTTACAGACATTTGGCACTGGGAAAGATAAAGACTGAACCATGATCCATAGATCATATGCTAAAGAGTTTGCCACTTCACATGCTACTAAACCTCACAGGACAGAAAAATAATAAATCTTACATAATAATCTAATTTTCCTTAAACTATAAAAAATAAAACATGCAAATACTGCATAAACTATTCATATATACTATTTGTTTATCAATTATATATTATAATGGAATGGAGATCTGGATTTTTGTCCCTGGGGTAATGAAAAATCTTCCCCAAAATTTAAGTAATAGTTAAAAGAATACAATTTAATAAAAGTATAATATTTAAGATTTAAATATAAGTAAAGTAAGAGTTTAATAAGAATTTATATATTAAAGAGAACATAAGAACTTTTAAAGAGATCAGCCCAATTAACTCCTTAGAGCAACTGAAAGTATAATTATAACTAGGTGCAGTGCAGTGCTCTCAGATCCAAGGCTCCTCACTGATGAAGGCCATGAGCCAGAAACTAGTCTGGGGATATTGGATGAGTAGGCACTAGATGGGGATTTTATGCACAAGTTTTCTGGCATCCATTGATTATTCTAGCTTGCTGTGTGTGGCAATACGTATAGTGAGTTTTGCCTGTTTTAACAATAATTATAACTTCATCAACCAGCATTATAAATAAGTAAAAAGTCATCCATCAACATTATTGATGGAAATATTGCTATGAATATGAGGAAACCCACCTCAAAAGCACTAAGAATTTAATATTTGTGTATTCGTTATAGCTTCTCTTTTAAGCACTACACACACTTTTAATTTTATTCATCGCAATAAATCAACAGTCAATGTCATGACTGGATTTGAAATATAAATCAACAGTCAATCTGGTGACTGAATCTGAAATAGGTCTACATTAGGCCAGACCAACTATTTAACCTTTTCCAGCTTGGGGTAATTAATTAACCATTAATTTGAATACATCAACTAAGTGCTTATCCATCTGAATATACAACCATCAAAACAATAATGCTGGGATATTGAAACATGATGTTCATCATCAATGCTCTGGCCACTTAGCATGATTAATGTACTGGCCAACTATAAACATAAATTCTAATTAGACTAAACTAAAATAAAATATATGCATGGGCTTTAAAGAGTATTCTCTCTACCAAACCAGAACAAAGTCATACTGGAATGCCCATAAACAGCTATATACATCCCCATTTATATATCAGACCATTATGCATGAATCTAGCTCAGAAAACATAAGCTCTATTACCATTACAGTGATCAAGATGATGATGTAATACAATTTTAACAATTGAATTAAATCGCTGGAATAATTTTAACAATAACAAAAGTTTATTAATAACAAAAAAGTAAAGTTAAGGTCTTTAGAATGTGAATCTACACATATAAGCCTTCTAATTTTGATTGATATACAAAACTTAAAATTATTAAATTGTTTTTACAATACTTTTTAATGGGTTTACATACAACATATATATAGACATGTGCACAGAGGCATGTTTATTGTATACACAGAATATACTTCAAATGACATTTAATAAAATTTAAAAAATGATTAAATTTTACATATGTGTTGATTGACATAAAAGAAAATTCACTTTATTACATTGTGGTTTACATATATGTTCACATATACAACACCTATATATATCCACACACAAGCATGTGGTAGAATATTAAAAAAATGAACATATTTGAATTGTCATAACAAAAATACATGATTAAATAACATATTTAACAAACATGTGTGTATGTGTATTGAATTGCAGGCACACACTAACATCTATATCAGATATTTCATTTTTGTCAAAATAAAATTATTAATTTTACAATACATAATTAATTCTTAATTTAACATATAGGTTGTGCACATAGGAATGTATACACACATTGATGTTTATAATATATATTTTAATTTATTATGATAATAATATTATATATTTTTATGATTAATTCAATATTGAATCTACATAAATTTCACTGTTTTAATAATAAAGACTTTTTTCTTTTCTTTTCTTTTAAAAAAATAAAATCTACTTTTTGACAGGTTAAAAAGTTCTTTTTTATCAGGTTATTCTAATTAATTATAAATGTCTTTTTTAAAAAAATATACTCCAGCAAATTTCTTTTGGTCTTACTTTTTCCTACCCTAAAATATTTTTTTTATGAATCAATCATTTTATTTTGGCAAAATTTTACTTGCCTTCTTTTAAAATATACAGATTATTTTTAATATCATTTTTACCAAAGAAATTATTAAAAATATTGTTATTATATAAAACACTATCAGTCTTGATATATATATCACACAATCACAGATCTCATTTAACTAATTATAATATATTTAAATTTAACATTGTAGATTTAAATTCAAGCAAAATTATTACTTGCATCTTAAGTTATATTTTTAAATGTCATTTTAAAAGAATTACTCAAAAACTCATTACTATATATACAAATATCTGTGCTTCTCTGCATATAGATATATTACCAAATGTATAACTAATCATTCAACAAGCTAAGCAATTCTCTTCATGAGCTAGTCTTAGTGATACTGGTTTACAGTCATCATCAGAAAAAGTATAATCAAATAATTGTTGACATCCATTTGGGTTCCACAGACTTCAGGCAAGCAAATGGTCTGTTCTAGAACACATTTGAGGCTATGACATTAGAAGTTGACCAATTTCCTTCGAAGTGAATTCAAACTCCAGCATTGTGAGCTATAGTGCAGCTTCTGAATTTGCCCTTCTTGCATTCTTGCATCGGCATGGGAGCTCTGTCTATCTCTGCAAACACCAGCTTTTCTAACCAGCTACTTCCACTACAGCTACTAACTAATTGCAACTAACTACTTCACAAAAATTTTTCTAGGCAAATTATATTATCCAACTCTCCTTTCAAAAAAAAGACTACCCAAGCTGTTCTAATCTCTTAATCAACAATTTTTATAAGATCTGAGGTGATAAGAACATATTTCAAAACTGTTTTCTATCTATTTCTCTTGATAAAAACAACTTTAATCCCTCCAAAAGCACTTTTAATTAAAAAGCTACATTTGAAAGCAACTTTAAAAGGTATGATCTACTTGTTTTTACTTAGATAGAGAATTGTATACAAGTGTTAATTAAAAGATTTCAAAAATAAATCATGCCTATTTTTTTAATTTCAAAATTAGAATTATAAATAATATTTATTAGATTTTTTAACTGTTTAATTTATAATAAATTTCTATTTTAAATTCAATATTATTCAAGCCTTTACATTTGTTACTATATTCCAGGAAATGTAGAAAATATTTACAAAAATTTGTCTGTGTTTATGTCTACTTTTCTATTCAACTTTATATATATATATGTACACACCCTATGTAATTGTGTGCTATGTAACAGTCCTGTTACAGTATATATATATAATTTTATGATTAAAATAACTTCATTATCATATATACTTTTAATCCATTAAAACATCACATAATTATATTTTCTATATGCTTACACAGCCAGTTAAAAGAATAGCAATTTTGTTTCTCCCCAAATAGTGCTGCCACCTAATGCAAGCTTTAGTAATTAATAGATGCTAGATGGTAGTGCGATTAATTAGATTCAAATATTCAGATACACTGTTCCCAGATTCAGGTCTTCTCACTGATGAAAGCCATAAACTAGAAAGTAATCTAGGGATCGTGGATGGTTAAGCAAAGGAGAATGATTATAAGTCTCTACCATCTAGCATATATGGATTATTAAAACTAGCATTACGTGGCACTATTTTTTGAAAAAAAAATTGCTACTGTCATATATTTTTTTATGAAGAGATTTAATATATACTCATTTGATGCTTTGCATGTATATTAAATATTCAAGATTATTTTCAGCAATGGTTTCAATCTGTTGTTCATAGATTTCAAGAAGCCATACCATATAGTGAGGGATATGTGGCTACATTATCATTTTGGTATTAAATGTTCTGATTTTACTCTTATTCTCTTTATGTTTATAGTGATTTTATATGCAATATTTTATTAAAATAATAAATAAATAAATAAAATCACTTTACATTTTGCATGGCTATTAAAAGTTATGCACCCATATATTATTAACATATACACACACATATTTAATACAATCATTTTAAACATGTATTGTAATGGTCAAGTCTGTACATTCATGTAACAGAATCAAGATTCCAGGCAAAGAGACCAAACCAGGCTAGTGCGAGATGGTGAGATCTCAAAACTGACCACACTTCAACTTATTCACCCATGCTCCAAGACTCAATATTCTATGGATGACATGCTTGAGAGTACAGTCACATAACTTTCTTTGTGGCTGACATAGATCAGGGGGAAACATGAAACTCTGGTTAAAATTCCTTTATTAAGTAAATCTATCCTATAATTAACTAGTGGGGATTTTATGAATGCATAGTGTCCATAAATAGATAAGGTTGAATTGAATTAAATCAATAACAAGACAGAGAATGAAATACATTAACTTAATTATACATTTATTTATAATGATAAATCAAAGTCAAAATAACAAATATATATAATTCACTAGTGTATTAAAATGCATGTAGGCATTTGAATGACTGAAAAGAGATAATATACTCTCTTCTTACAGATTAATTATGGAGGTATTGTAAAGTAATAATTAACACTTTATATGAGATGAGATTGAACAGGCTCTCATCTTATAGATTTAATTACAGAAAATATGTATAAGTAATCACTACATTATGTCCATAGAGAGAGTTATGCGAATTCCTATTTAAACTCGTGGCTGTTATATATAAGAAATCATACTAAGCCTTGATTAACAACTAATAATGCATTTTATTATTCAAATATTGTTATATCTAACGGTGAGTCTATATATCAGCCCAAATAACTTAGATCAAACATGGCTTTCAAGAGTATTTCAGACAAATGCTGAATATGACATGATAAGGAGTTAGAGTTGGCTTCTCTAGATTTACCAATGTGCTACAGCACGGGCAAATAATAATAAAAGTCACTCTACAGATACCCTGGGGCTGATCATCATGCTGCAAAATAAAGAAACATCTAGTTCAAAAGTGGTGGGGAGATTTATGTGCTAGCCTGGTCTTAAACTCAGGGTTAACTACTGCACTAACCTATGAAAGAAAGATGTGCTGGCTTAACCATGGCTCCATCTTAATATGTAAATATATAGCAGCAAAACAAGAAAATATTTAATTAAATAATGAATATTTAATTAAATAATGAATCTTGTCAAGCATCGGTGGTCGAGAGGTCAGTACGGCTGCCTTACAAGCAGTTGTCCCGGGTTAGCGGGTTCGCGTTCCGGCCGATGCTATGACACATGAAAAAATAAAAAATAAAAAAATAATGAATCTTATCTGCCAAGCAAAGAAGTATTATAAAGTTAATATTATAGATTACGAGAACAATCACTTATTAGCTTTATCAATAGAAACCAACTCTTACATAGCATGATAAGATATATACGTTATGGATGGGAATAATTATATGTCTTTGCTTTATCTAGTTCAGTCTATTCAGTTATTTATCAGTTAATTAATATCTTAAAATGGGAAAGTATATTTGCATGTATTTAAAAAATAAGTTAACTGGCAAATATTCTTATAAATATCCTCAAGATTAGTTTAATTCTTAGTACAAAAATAAATTTAAGCTTGGGAATTTCTGATTAAAATGAGCCACATTTCAAATGTAAATCAATCAATAATTAATAGAAATAATAATGAGTGCAGAACGAGTTGTTATTATTTATAGAATAGGATTTCAAAACAGCACACAAAAAGATAATGCTATAAAATAATTATGTGAAGATATTTAAAATACTATCTTCTTGAAAATACTATTGAAATTAAGTGCTCTCTGTTTCAAAGCATTGACATATAAATACAATAAATAATTAAACTAAGATAATCAAGAAAGAAATATAGACACAATCGCAGTGATATAACTTAAATTAGGAAAATATTAAATTCTTTTCTTAATGAAAAGAAATTACAAAAATAAGCAGGTCATTTATAGATTTTAAAAATATTAATTTAAATAGAATTTAGAAATTCTTTTAACATTAGAAAAAAGGTTTACATTTAGTTACACTTCATTATTTTAGTTACAATTAATTAATTACATTTAGATACATTTAATTACCTTTAGTTAGCTTGATTTATAGTATAAGAAATTAAATAAGGGTTACACAGAGCTCTGCAGTTTTGAAAATAATTTTACCAGTCATTATTCAACTGGAGCATGGGTGCTTGACCTGTAGGTTGATGTGCTTTCCTGGGTGGCTTGTAGCATCATCTTCTTTGGTTAGGCTATGGATCTTCTGGCAGTATTCTAGTTATTATGGCATTGGATGAGAGAAACCCTGACATTCTTCTCATGGAACGACAGCAATGAGTACCCTTTCTAGCTGGATATTTCAAAATTACAACTGACGTGGAGTCTGGTGGCAACTGCTTTCATAAAATGAATCTGGAATTTATCAAGCTTAAAATATAGCCTATTTATATGTTTGGTAATCCAGGCATTTACTCTTTTGGAATTTACTTTGAATCAGAACCCATTAACACTAAAATTTATTTTAATGTTACAAAATTATACAAATTTGATTTTAAATCTATTGATAGATTTCTGAGGCATTATAACTTTTCCTTAGGCTATCGAATAGTGCCAGTCCAACTATTTCACTGTAAAAACTTTTGTTGTAAACAATTTCAATTAGCAATTAGTTAGATTTTAAAAATGAGTTTTATTTTCACCTGCAGCAGGAGCGGCAGTTAAAATAAATTCTTGTTTACAACAAAAATCTATTTTAATTACTTAACCAAAACTTTTACTTTTAATTACTAAAAAAATGAAAAAAAATATTTTAACATATTTTTAAAGAAACCTTTTAACATATTTTAATCATGCCACCCCTATATACATTCTAATATAGATTGGATTATATATCCACATCCGAATTTACAATAATAAAATTATTAATAAACTGACTTCTTCCATTAATAACATAATAAAATATTTTTATTAAAATATTATGTGATATTAATACACTGTAATTTCATCAATCCTATTTAATTATAGCATTGGTTCACATGTAAATATATAATGCTGTTTAGCCAGCCATAGTTTTATACCAGATTTAAATTTTAAAACAAGGTTCGATTCTAGCACAGAAGAGTAGGTTATTAGATTGATGATGAAATGGTAAGGGATCAAAAAGTTACCATTTCAGTATATGCTTACTTATAATGTAGTTAAAATAATAAAAAACAAAGACATCATGTATAGTAATAATTTTTATTAGTCATTCATTGAACTAGAGACTATCCATTCATGTGTTTGTTTTTGTTTCCATTTATAGAAAAAGAAATGGGTTGCTTATAGTTTTTTTTTTTTTTTTTACAAAATTTAAAATATTTATAATTTAAAAAGTTTAAAGATGTTAAGGAAGATTTATTAGAAAATAATAATTTACATTTTATATATTTATATACACAACAAAACAATTGTTTAAAATTATATACATTAAGACATCATCTAAAATAATTAATAAAAAATAAAATAATGATGCAAGATGTAATAAAAATAATGGAAAAATAAAATGAGAAACTATACTTATATATTTTGTATTGCATACAAATATAAGTGAGTACGTATGTATACATGATCACTCTTTAATAACTCTTCAAAAAATGAAATAGAATTTACTACACTTCTTGTGATAAAAATAAATGTTAATGAAATTCTAATAATATAATAGACATAATACTTTTATGTTTATAATTTCTGAGTCTGTACAACCATTTCCACTTGCAATGACTTAGTATCATTCTTTCAATATATTGTTTGCTAAAGCCTAATACTTTTTAACATACAGTTCTGCTTATTAACGCTTTTTCAACTTTTATTAAATACATATGATATAATATGGATGTAACTTTAGAAATTTTATAACACAAGAAATACTAATTGCTATGTCTTTACCACTGGCTGTTAAGGCCAATACATCCAAAAATTCACAAATAGAATAATAATTGTATATAGAATTGCAATAAATAATAAAGAGAAGAGTAATTTAATATTGATTCAATGCAAAAAATTACATTATGGAACTTAATATGCTGATACATCTTTTGCTACTTAACTATTTAGTAGGTTGTTAATTCATTATTATGTTATGCAAGTAATTTTACCTCTTATTATTTTTATCATCTGCGTGGCCCTTTAGATTCACCAAAATTATAATAAAATCAAAAGTGATATGATTTGTCCCATTTGATATTTTTAACTTACAGGGACTGATTTTCTGGGAAGTGACATCCCACAATATCTTTTGCTGCTTCTAGTACATCTGATTCATATCTAGAAATCCGGACAATCTTATAGTTGAAGTCTCTGCCAAGAAAAAAAACATTCCTAATTTTTTCTGTCATGTATATTCTGGCTTTATCTCTATTGTTTTTTTAAAAGTACAATAGTTATATTAGGATAAATTTAACTCTTAAACCAATTGATATTTAATTGGATTAAGTCTAATTAAAAACATATTACTTAAAACTTGCATAATAATTCTTGTTTATTTAAAATAATTAATTACTTTTTAAATTGATGCTTTATTATGTTTTCCACATTTTTTAAAAATATATAATTATCCAATTTTTTAAGTTGTCATCTTTTCCTCTTTGATCTCAACGATTTGTTTTTCTGTTATGTTTCTTCTTTTGACTGATTTATAAGTTGCCGTTTGTAGTTTCTATTTTTGTTGTTTCAATCGGTTGGTTTTTCAACATTGGCTTGACCTGTAGGTTGCTTTTTTCCATCAAAGTTTGCATTAGCTTCATCTTAACTTTCATATTTTCGTGGTCTTAGGTGATTATTATTAATCTGTGGCATAATATTTTCTATATGCTGGTGGCAAACTGAATTAGATGTTGTCAGTATTCAAACATCTTTTCAAAAAGCAATGTAATTATTTGTTTTGAATAATCTTCCTGTAATTATATTTGCACTCATTTTTATTTGAGTAATCTCATATCCAAACTTTATCATCTAATAAACTTTCCTCTTCTTCACCTTGTTTTATGTTGTCTTCCCTATGAATTAATGTTGCTAGATCAATTCTCAATTTTTTATCCATCAATAACTTTGCCAAAGATTTCCCTGTAACCATTGTTGACATTGTGTGTTGATGATGTAGGCTTCATGTAAAGCTTTTTATTTTTGTACTAGTATATTTTTATGTTGTTGAATTGAATTATCTGTGAAACTGTTTGATTCTAGATGGCAAGGAGTGTGCAGATGTGTTTAATGCTTCTTTACTTAAAATACTCTTTTATTTGGGTTGCTGCAAATCTTATAATGCTATCTGTTACCATTACCTCCAAGTAGTCCAATATATGAAAAGATTTTGTTCAGTGTTTCATTGATGACATTAGCATTTGGGATTTTAATAATGTCATACTTTGCCCATTTAGATATGCATCACAATGTATCTGTAGTACTTTATCAGTAATTGAATCCGCATAACTCAGGTAAACCCTTTGTCATGGTCTCATTGTATTTTAATATATTTTTTGATATCACTTGTGATGCTTGACCACTAGACATATCAAGCACTAATGGTTTTTTCTTGGACATTACATGGATGTTCCTTCTGTAATAATTCCAGAACTTTGAATCTGATATTTAATTGGGATTATCACTTTGTTCTCCATTACTGTATTGCTTTATGCTGAGAGTTAATTTCTCTCAGTTTAAACAAAATACTGGAGCAAAGCATTGTAATTTTTGGTTTGGACAGCTTTTTTGGATCACGTTGATTAGTAAATATTAGTCCTTGTTTTCAATTTTGCTGTTCAATGTCTCAGACTTTAAAATATAGATGCAATTTACTTGGATTGGGCTAGTAAGTAGATCTTTCCTGTCTGGATTCCTACACAGTGAACAATATGTTTAATTTCTTTGTTTATATGTGTGATCATTATTATAGACAACTAACATACTCCACCAACTAAACATTCTTTCACTTCAGTCTGCTTTCATTTTGGCCTTTAGTAATCCTATAATTTATCCCTATAATGAAGATACATAGTATTTTAATTGACCCCCCCCACCCTTTTAAAAAATTTTTTTAGGGTTTCTCAATTGCTTTGTTTTGTTTGCACTAGATGCAGATCAATTAATCAGAAAATTGAAACAAGCCACTGAAAATCTTTTCCCATATTATAAAATCTTTTGTCCATTTAATGCATAGGACATTTTATATATAGGACATTTTACATATTAAGAGAATTAGCATATTGTACATTAGTCATTGTAAAAAAAAATATTCTAAAAAAAGAAGCCAGAATTAATTCAGTTTATAAAGATAACATTTGCAAAATGTTTTTGTTACACCATTTTAAATATAGAAGTGAATTTTTTTGTGTGTGTGTGTGGTGGTATTACTATAATTTAAGAAAGTGATTTATTTGAGAAAGAATATAACATTTCAAGGCTTTAGATTGGAGAACACCTGTATATTGATCATCATTGAAAGAAAAAAAAAATTTTCTTTGTATAAAGAGAGAGGAAGGATAAAGTTAAATATAGAGTAGAGGACATAAAAAATAAGGAATATGGATTGTATTTGTATTCTACAATGCATATATGGTGGTCAAAAAGAAATTAGGTGTGCTGTGATAGAGTGTTCTATATGTGATGAGGTTTATCACTTGAAATGTTTAAATAAGACTGAAAAGGATTTAATTGGTTTATGGCTATGTAGACAATGTGTAAATGCGATAAAAGAGGTGAAAAAGTGGATTCTAAGTGTAGGTAGTTTAAAGAGAAAGTCAGGAGAAATGGAGCAAAATGTAGTTAAGGAAGATGGGATAGAATATGTTTTTAGGGGAATGACAAGAGATATGGATGAAAAAATAAAGTGCTATGGAGATGGTTAGCCAAAGAATGAGTAAGATAGAGGAAGAGGTAAAGGATGTAGAAGCAAAATTAAAATTTTTAGAGACAAAGTGTGAGCAGTTAAATGAATTATTGAATAGGAAGAATAAGGAAGAAGTAGATAAGGAAATCCAGAAGGTGGAAGAGAATATTACAGACAAAGTACAGAAAGTAAACTATGAGATAGTATTGATAGGAGATTCATTAAATAGAAAATGTGGAGTTATAATAGCAAGGGAAAAGACAAACAGGTGTATAAGAATGTCTGCCTGGAGCTATTAGGGATATTACAGATAAGGTAAAGAAAGGAGTAGAGATGTGTATGTTATGGTAGGGACAAATAATTGATTAATAATTTGAGTAAGATTAAAAAAAGAGTAGGACTAGTTGGATTATTACCAAGATTTGACAATAGGCATGTTTTATAAATGAGATTTAAAAAATTGTGTGAGAGAAATGATGTTATGTTTATAAATGTATGGGATTCTTTTATTAGTAAGAGGGAGTTATACATTAAAGATAGATTGTACTTAGCAAAACAAGGAAGTGAAGTTTTAGAGAGTCTGATTTATAAAGAATAAAGTTGGGGAAACTTATAAAGAGGGTGGGGTTTTAAGTTGCAGTGTTATCAGAAAGAAGAATGGATGGGATCTAAAAATAAACAAAGGATAGCTGATTTGGATATAAATGTAGATGTTGAGAGGGAATGGGTCTGTAAAATTAATGGTAAGCAAGTTATTTATAAATATAATGGAGAAGAGTCAAAAGAATTTATAAAAAAGTAGTTAAGAAAGAAGAAATTGTTAAAATTGGATATCTGAATGTGCAAGGTGGAAGGAGACCAGAAAAATGGTTGGAATTAAACAAAGCAGTTAAAAATGAAGAACCTATACTGGAATACTTGGTATGGTAGGGTATAAATAGAAAAGAAAAAAGGGGTGGTAGTATAGGAGTTATGTCAAAAAATTCAAATACTATTAAATGTCAAGAACCTTTGTGGTTTGAAATAAGGTTAGGAAGACAAGAATGGATAGTGGCTATTGTGTAGATAGCCACTAGAGATAATAAAACTACAATGGAGTGGGACAGTAGCATATATGAATGCCTAGTTAAGGTTATACAGTTTTAAAAAAAGGGGGAAGAGAATAATAGTTATAGGGGATATGAATAGGAATATTGAAGAAATTAATGATAAAGAGAATGGACTACTTTTGAGAAATTTTTGTCAGAGAGTGAATTTGACCATTGAAAATTTGTCAAATATTTATGCGGGACAATACACATGATCTAGAAATAATATATTTCACACTTTAGATTATATATTAGTAGAGAATGAATAAAGTACAGAAAATTAAAGTGTTTGATAATGAAGAAAAAGTATGTAAGAGTGATCACAATTTCTTTATAATGGAAATGGTTAATAATGTGATGGGAAATAGTAATAAAAGTAGAAAGGATAGTGAAAGATGTGGAGGAAAATGAACGATAAGAATAAGTTAGAAGAATATGAAATAAAAATTGACGAAACCATGGAAGAGTTGGTTGGGGATGAATATAAGTACTAATGTGGTGAAATAGAAAAAGTGGCAAATAGGGTTTTAGATGAGAATATTCAGAAGAATAAAAGTAATAGAAATGTGAGAATTAGTAAAAGTGAGGAACAAAGCATGCAGAGAATATAAGTGTGCTATTAAGATTAAGGAAAGTGGAAAAGATATTAATGTTAAATGGGAAAAATATTTTTAAAAAAAAGTTGGCCAAAATAGATAATTATAGAGAGAGAATAAATTAAATAGTAAATTGTTGGAGGATATAAATAAAAGTGGAAGAGATGGGAGTAAAAAATTTTGAAAATATATTAAAAAAAGAAATGTAGGGGAGAAATAGTTTTACTAGATGATGAGGGAATAGCTCTAGAGAAGAATTAGAGACAATCTTAAATAAGTATGTAATGGATATAGAAAAGATGCTAGATGTGAAGGACAGAGTGATAACAAAAGCATATAGTAATGGAAATATTAGGTTTACAGAAAATGAACTGAATAAGGCAGGGAAGAAATTTAAAAGTGGAAAGGCAAGAGGTTTAGATGGTTGGGCAGCAGAGATGGTAATACATTTAGGACATAGGGCAAAATTAAACCTATTATCATATTTTAATAAGATGTCACAGAAGATGGATTTTCCAGATAGTTGGAGTAATACAAGGATAAGTCTACTATTTAAAGCAAAAGGTAAGGATCATAGAAAGTTAAGTAATTATAGACTGATAGTGGTAATGTCAGTGTTACATAAAGTTTTCGCATATATGGTGGCTGGCAGGATCATAAAATGGATTGAAAAAAATATAGTGGGAGAAATGCAAGGAGGTTTTCGATCAGATAGGCCTATAGGAGATAATTTATTCATAGTTAGACAACTTATAAATATGAATAGGAATACAGATAGTTATATACGGTTTTTATAGATATAGAGAAGGCATATAGATTATGGGTAAGTTTAGTAAATTTGGGAATGAATAGAGCTTTAGTGAATCGTATTAAGAGATTGTATGAAAATAATTACTATACATATCAAGTAGGGAGTATAGAATCAGTTAAAGTTAAAAATGAGGATGGAACTAAGGCAAGAATGTCACTTATTTTATTTTTGTTGTATTTGATAGAAATGGAGAGAGCAATAGAAAGACTAGGAAGAGCAGTAGAGATATCATTAATAGGTGGAAAGGGAGTATATACATTATTGAGTCTTTTATTTGCAGATGATGTCTCCTTGTGCACAGAAAAAAGGGAAGATATGGAAGTTATGCTGAGGATATGTGCAAGGGTGAGTAAAGAGATGGGGATTAAATTTAGTGAAAAAAATCAAAAGTAATGATTATTAATACTGAAGAAAGAGATGAGAAAGAATTTTTATTGGAGGATATAAAGTTAAGTGTGGTAAATATGTATAATTATTTGGGAATCATCTTAAGTAATCAGAGAAATTGCTTGGATGAATGAGAGAAAAAATTGATAAATGAAGCAAAAAAAGGGACTGATAAAGAAATTAACAGTGTTTTTTATATAGTAAATATGATGTAGCTAGAATTGTATGGGAGGTGTTAGATTACTTAAAGTACAAAGAGAAGTAGGAAGGTATGCATTAGATGCAGATGTGTGGACAGCAAAAGACGCAATTCAAGGAGAAATGGGATGGTCAAGTTTTTATGAGAGATGCAAAAAGAAAAATGTTTAGTACATTGTAGTTTATGGATAATAAGAGAATAGCCAAAATAGTACTTAATTGGGTTATGAGTAAAGGATAAGAAACAAGATGAGTGAAAAAGGTAGTATGGTATGCAGATCTGGATAAAGAATTTATGTCAGTATACTTATACAAAAGTTGGGATGATTGTGTTAGGAGAATTGTTGAGTGTAATAGTTACAAGGAATGGGATAGACGAATAGATAATAAAGAGTAGGGAGTTGCAGAGATGGAGAGCTAGTATGGAGAATAAAAAGAATTTAAATATATATTATTTAAAATAATAGCAAAGAAAATTGTTTACTCTTTAAGGCTTGAACAGGATCTTTAGCAACAAGGGAATATACACATAAATGAAAAAATGTGGATGATTTAGTTTGCAAGTTGTGTAAGGAAGGCATAGAAAATATTAGGCATCTGTTAATTGAATGTAAATGGTTGCAAATAGAAAGGGCACAAATAATGAAGTTGGGGAAAAATAAATATAAACAAAGTGATTATACAGGAAGTGGGTTTTTTGTTTTTATGCTGGGTTTGGAAAAAGATAAGAGTGATTTAGATATATAGGCCATAGAGTTGACAATAATTATGGCGTGGAAATGGGATAGAGCAAGATAGTGAAGAATATGTAAAAAACAGGATGGGGAATGGAAAGGAAAGGTGGCTAACAGATTTCTCTGGGCTTAGTGGCTGAGAAATTCCTAACTCTGAAAAAGGAGATACTATAATGCATTGCACCGCATGTTTTGAGCAGAATTATTGTATTGCTTTTCTTTTGAGACATTCATTATACCCATCTTGCAATTTTATAAAAAAAAAAAACAACAATTTTCTCCTTTTTAAATACATAATAAAATAAAATTTTAGATCCTAACATGGGGTAGATTGAAAATCTTTATTGGCTGGAGTTAATCCCCTTGTTTTTGAATATATGTATAGAAACTAAGAAAAATAACTTTTATTTACACCGAATAACAACAGATGTTAAACATGATATTCTCATATTATCTATTATGCAACAGCAAAATAAAAACCGTATCAATGCCAGTAAAATATAATTAGAGAAGTTTAATATGTATTCAGAGTTTGAAATGAATTTGGAAAAAAAAACCAAAAGGTTGTTACAGTTTATTTGATATAAAAACAAATATCGATTTGGTTTGTCAAGAAATTAAAAATATCTTTCCAGATCTATTTTTCTGCATTTAGACATACTCTTAGAGCCAATTACTAAAGTATGAAGACAAATTTGTTATCTTAAGCACATAACTAGAATACCAATTAGTAGTCCAGTCCTGTCATTATATAATAAAACAATTATTATATAGCTATAAATTCATTAAAAAAAAAACAATTTAAAGAAATACATAACTGGATATTTTGTCTTTTTGAAAAGTTTCAAAAACTTCAAAAAGGTACAAGAAATAATAGTATAATTGGTTGATGACATAGAAAATAAGCATCAATATGAATGCAATGTTTATCCTCAGCCAGCAGCCTTTAAAGCAATGAGAAAAGTAAAAAAAAAAATTAAAATTCTGTCAAAAATATTATTCAAAGGATAAACTTTATTAAGACTCAAAAAGGGTTACATAAGTTACATTTGAAAACATGAGGTCTTAAATACAAATTGATTCATGATACTACATATGTAATAAAGGTTTACAATCTTGATAGGAAAGAAAACATGATTTAAAGTAATTGAAAGAAAAAAAATTATTATATAACAAGATATATATCAAATTATATTTACATAGCATTTTTTAAAAATGTGATATTAAAAAAAAATACATAGAAACACATGACAGTATGAATGAAAAAATATGGAGGAGGGTTGAAGTTGGTGTTACAATGACATATGGTCCCATAAAAATTGAGCTCATTTGATGTTGAGAGTACTATAGTTTTCAATCATATTGTTCATTTGTTTCATAATTTCTATGTGGAAAAAATACTAGTCAGTATAAATTGGAGAATGGAAAATACTAATTAGTATGAATT
Organism: Epiperipatus broadwayi; assembly: GCA_028023455.1. Taxonomy (NCBI): domain Eukaryota; kingdom Metazoa; phylum Onychophora; class Udeonychophora; order Euonychophora; family Peripatidae; genus Epiperipatus; species Epiperipatus broadwayi. The sequence goes on along the minus strand of JAQFVV010000126.1, from coordinate 1,840,719 downwards.
ACATTTTGTGAAAATAGAAAAATATTAGTTCAGCATAAATTGTATCTTGGGAAAATGAAAAAATCTAGTTCAGCATAAATTGTAATTTGGAAAATGGAAAAATAATAGCATGAATGATATCTTGGTAAAATAAAAAAAATACTATTCAGAATGAATTGCATCTTGTCAGATTTAGGTTTTAGTACTTTTAAAGTAAAACATTAAAGCTTGTAACCTTGACTATGAACAAGTGAATTGCTTGCTGCAGGACTACTATGGAGACATCTGATCATGTGACATCTCTGTTGCCATATTGTTTTTAAAATTATCATTTAATAATTTGATTTTTGTTAAAATTTTGAATGAAAATTACTACAAAACTTTGAAAGAAAGGTGTAAATTAATTCTAAATTGAACAAAGTGTGTTCACAGAAGTTTTTTATCTTTTCAGCTGTAGGTTTTTAGTACTTTCTAAATGTAAAACTCTGTATCTTGTTATTTTGATTCTCATTAAGTGAACCATTTGCTACAGTAATTAATATATACTTATTTGTTTGCTATGTTTATATAAAAATTATGTAAATAACAAACATATAAATTAAAAATCGCAATTAAAAGATGTTGTTTAAAATATACTATATAATAATATTTAAAAGATAATATATAAATATACATTAAAAAATTGAATTTTTAATTTAATAAATATAAAAATTAAAGCATTTACTCTATTTTTTTTTAGTATTTAAATGAGAACTTGTATTGCTAATCTTTTAAGGGAAGAAAGTTGTTAAAGAATAATTTACAAATTCATAATAATTTATTTACAATAAAAATAATTTACATACAACCAGAATACCATTTACTTTAATATCTATTATTCAAAAACTTCTATTATATAGACAAAATTTCAAAGGTAAATAGTTAATTTTTTATAATATATAGTTTGTTTATTAACAAAATTAAATATAAAAAAAAAATTCAGAAAATTCTAACATATTAATAAGCAGAATTGACTATTTTTTTTATTTTAGTGGAATTTGGGTTTACAAGTTAAAAGATTGTTCTTAAAATCTAAAAAGAATCTGGAATTTTTTTTTGGATAAGTGGTGTTTCACCTGTATGTATAAAGCTGAAATATTTAATGTAATTTTGGTTTTGTCTTCAAGAATCTTATTGCAGAAAAAAATTATATTCAGATCATATCCAATTCATTCAACATTATTCTCAATGCACAAATTATTTTAATCAGTTATCAAGTTCATGTATAATAATGGTTTCATATGCCTTATATGACAAATCACTAAAAAAGCTAATGACAGTATCCAAAAGTGGCAGATTGATGTACTGAAGAATTCATTTTAATCCTTTATGGATGTTGGTTCATTAAACACTACTATTCTTATACAATCATATTTGGTTTCTTTTTCTATTGTTTTATCTTCATTAGATATATAGTTTAGTATAAAACTCTCCCTGTGTTAACTACGATTATGAGATTGTGCGTTTATACAACTATGGTTATTCTGACTCCACAATTCTTTTTCTCCATATGGAAATATATACAAGAATATGTTTTTTTTTTTTGTCTTTAGCTCTTACCTTCATTTTTTTTTCTGAGTTAAAATGGCTAATAATGACGGTAATAAATGCATTCTCCGCATATATTTTAAGATTCACAAAATTCCATCTGACAAAAATCGTCCGTAATTAATTTTTCTAGAAACTGGAATTTCTAAGTATGCAACTACCTTTTTGACAAACCTGTTTTGGAAGATAATTGACAAAAAGATTTTTGGATTCCCGATCTCACGGTCAAAAAAAGAACACGCTCTATAGTCATCAGTTAATTTCAAAGACTCACTACATTCTTTCTCATGTATGCCTCTGGTTTAAACTAGTTACGCGTCCTTCACTTATGTTTCAATTAATTAAAATTTTCAACATACAAACTATTTCAACTTAACAAAAACAGATCTCCTTTTTCTAATCCAACTCAATCTATTGTAATCTTGAATAATTAGTGTTTAACAGATATTAGTACAATTTATTAAATTTACAATAAATAGCAAAGGAGATAAAGAAAGAAAATATGTTCTTGATTCTGTAGTAAGTAGACAGAATTAAATATGTTGATAGTAGCATTTTCACCTAGGGAGAAAATATACATAAGTTGAAATAGAACTGAGATTTGTAATATATAATTATTGACATGACATCAGATTTATATAAGTATATAAGAAGGTTGGCTTAGGTTGGAAAAAATGTTTTGAATTTCAGTTTAGCTTGATAGAAAGAAAAAAAAAGGAATTAAGGAGTTTCCAGATACATAAGTGCATTAATTCTGCTATTGAATCTCAAGTCTTCAAAAACATTGGCTAAAGTACTAAGTGATATTGACTAAATTGCACTACCGTTTGACGGCAATTCATTATTTAAACTCATAACAGATAAGGCTGAAGCAGTCAAGAGATCTGGTTTTGGATATTTAGATTTTGCAATGGCTATTTTCATTTTAAAATCTAAAAAATTATATTAATTTTAAAATGTTATACTTATTAAAAAATCTATAACTTGCACACATATGCATATATATATACTTTTAAATGTTCCGATTTATAAAACGTTCTATTTCAAGTGTTGCACGAATTTTAAATAGTGGCAAATATTCATTTTCCAGAAAATGATTTCCCATTATTTGCTTTATTATAAAGTTGAAATGCAAAATAATCTTTAAATTATTTAAAATCAATCATGTAGTCAAACATCATACTTTTAGAAAAAGTATTTCAAAAGTTCTAAACTCATGATTGTAGTTCATGTTCTAAATAGGCTTTACAAAAGGTACAAAAATGACTTAAAATTTAAACATGGATGGAAACATTAATTTTTTTTTTTTTAGGTAGTGGAGAAGTCACAGAGAAAAATTCCTAAAAATTCTCAATAACTACCAAGTAAAATCTTTTTGCACTTCCCCTATATAGATATTTTGCTATATAGGTAGCTAATTAAATCTGTTTTGCCTGAAAGGCTCCGAGAGGTAACTCATGCTAAAATATGCTAGCTTGCTATGGTTATGATAGGGATTCAAATCCAGAGCAATTTCAGTAAATGAGGAATTCTTTTAAATAAGTTCTGGAGTTTTTTCATGTGATTGAGTCATTTTTAAATGGATATAACTATTCTAAAATGGTTGGATTCCAAATGCGTTCCATTTTTTTCACACTGCATCAAATTAAACACCACTCGTAGAGAAGGAAACATGAGATTTTCCACGTTTGTTTTTTAATTATTTCGAATAGAACTCAATAATTTTTGAGGATTTTACCAAAGAAAGTAAAAAAAAAAAAAAGAATCGCCCCCTAATAAACATTTTCATTCAACCTTTTTTAATTAAAATGAACAATCAAGTCGTTGTCTATTTATTATAAACATTTCCCATTTATGTAATTCTTAAATAAGTTCATCATAGAAACCAAGTGCAACGTTAAATAAATAACGGTAAAGGATTTAAAATAACTAACAAACACTACTAAATCTTTCATTTTAGGAAGCATAATATCTCTGATAATTCAAGTTTTAACTAAAATTAACATATTGAAACTGATTAGCATTTTCTTTTCGGTTATCAGAAGCGACCTGGGAGTATGAAGGTGGTGCAGATTGAGGAATAGTTTCAATTTCACTAGAATTTGTATTTGGATATATATTATGACCCAAGTTTCCAGGAGCAACAAATACCGCAAGCTGCTGACTATTGAGAGAAAGCAGAGTATTCGTATTATTTACGGCAGCTGGATAAAAATAGACCAAACCTTGGTAAGAGCGAGACTTACAGCAATCACAAACAGTGCGACAACAAATCGCGGAAGAAATTATTGCAACTATTAATTCAGTAATGCTGATAATTAGAAGCAAACATTGCATAGCTGTGACGTAATCTTTTTTAACGGATATAATAGAAGATATTATTCCAATTATACTAAAACATAATAATAATCCAGCAGATACAGCTGCAATAATCGATAAAACCATGAAAGTAATAATTATTCCAGAATGGCTACTTTTCTTACAGCTAAACATCCCTACAATACCTCCTATGATAAATATTGACCCAGTCCAAAAGCCTGCTTGCAAAATAGTACCGATGATAAAATAAGAAATGTTTGATAAAATTTGAAAAAGTATTGATAACCCTCCACTTAATATGTGAAGAATACTCAGAACAAATACGTTTCTTCTGGCGTACTCCGTTTTGGGTGTACTACTCGGCATAAACGCTAGTACATTTGGCTGCTGTTGAAATTCTACGGAATCCATATGGAAATTATTAAATAAAAAAAACACAATCAAGATGTTAAAAATTGCACTTAAAAAAGTTCTATTGTAAAATCTGATAATGAAGAGACGCCATCCCAATCTCTCTAAGTTTTTTTTCATGTCATGCGTAGCTCATCAGCGTTCCAAGTGGCAATAAATTGAAATTAGACATAAGTTATTTTTTTTAGTATTAGAATTATTTTGAACTCTTAATTTAAATTTAATAATTGTTTATATATTAAGAATTATGTCTAAAAGTTTTTATTATTTTTTTCACTTTTTAATGTTTTAAACTCTAAAGCACAGTATCAAAGCAATAAATTGAAGATTTATTTTTTACCAATGATTTCTTAGTTGTTTTTTATACAGTATTTGTAATATAATCTGTGATAACTGACTGACAAGCAACGGCGACTGTGATATTCCTAACAACTACTTCCTTAAAAGAGGCAATGGCCTAAATCAGTAATAGAGTAGCGATTCTATAGCTAAAGGTTAATAGATTGCAATCCATACGGCCATTTTCAGTTCGTGAATTTCTTATGAACTTCCTAGCAATAAACCATTTGACTATTTAACATTTTCATAAATAATCGGCTATACTATAACATTTTCTCTATAAAAAGATAAAAGTAGATCATTAGAAATTGGAAACTGTTTAATATTTATACTATATTGTAGCATTACAATGCAATAAATGTTATTTATTTCTGATATAGCAGTCTCACTCAGAGCTACAGTATTCAAACATATATGACTACATAATTAGTATTTTTTAATATATAGCTATATAAATATATAATACGCTGCACATATATCTATGTAATATTATACGTAATACAATTACATTTTAATAAACCCAATGAATTTATCTGTATATATTTTTAATAGCTTTATAAATTTTAACCTTATATCTATATTAAAAGATATGTGATCATATATCATAAATATCATAACTCTGATATAGACTTCTGGGCAGTTGAAACTGTAAGGAATTATATATATAGTCAATGCATAAAGTGCCAAGAAATGAAGAAAAAAAAAATATTTATTTTATACAATATTTCTTTGAAAATTAAAATAATGCAAACTTATATTACTTAACACATTTTGCAGAGGAGGTAAATGTTTGCAAAGGATAATTTAGGTTTATTTTTCACTATGATATTTATAATTTATTGCTATTATATCCCCATATTTTTAATCAGCATATTTTTTAAAGAAGCTACCCTTGGGCTATAATCATTTATACTGAAAAAGATTGCACTAGCATGTGTTATGGTTAGTGTACTGAAATGCAACTTAGTGATCCTGGTTGTTCAAGAATTAAAGTTAAACATAGAATGAGAAAATACAACATACCCAAGGTAGCCTGAAATTCTAAACTTCACTTGATTACCTTTTCTTATGCTTCCTTATAACTGTTATTAAAACAGTCAAAACTCATTATACTTATTGCCACTCACTGCAAGCTAGAGTAATCAATGGATGCCAGATGAGTAGGCACTAGATGGGGATTTTATGCACAAGCTTTCTGGCATCCATTGATTATTCTAGCTTGCAGTGAGTGGTAATATGTATAGTGAGTTTTGCCTGTTTTAAATTCTAAACTTTTGGGAATAGGTGATCCATATTTATAAAAGAATAAAGTTTTTTAAATAGTAGCTAATTCTTTCTGGATATTAAGTACTAAATAATTTTATTATAAATGTATTTATTTAATGTCATATGATAATCTTCACAAAATTAAATTTTACTGCCTGTTTTGGTAATTACCATAAGAGATGTGATTCATGTTGATTCTTCCATGAATGATTACATGTTCATTTGCAAGATATTTCAGAGCTCTCTGTTCAAATGATGCCTTTATAGGTTTATTATATATTAGAGTTTGTAATTTTAATCAATTCTACAACTACGAGTGTACTGGTGATATGTAATCTTTGTTATCCCAAACTTAAATAAATCAGTTAAATTTGCCATATCTCCAATTCTGTTAATATCTTATTTATTACATTTATTTATTTTCCTCAAATAATTTAACCAATATCTATCAATTATATAATTTATGTTTTCTCTTACTATATAACAGGGATCCCCAACCTTTTTGCACTTAAGAGCACACTCTATAATACCGGCCAGATGGCGGGCACCATTTATTTTTTCAACCAGGTGGCAGGCACCATTTATTTTTTCAATGTAAATTTACAGTTGGATATTGTTAATAATACACATAATGTACAAAAAAATATTTATTTCAAAAATAAAATTTTAACATATAATTAACGCTTTATATTTTTATGCTGTAAAAGTATAGTATGCCCTACAATTTGATTACAATATAATACAATAATTTATAAGAAATTTTAAAAATTAAATTTATTTGTATCAGATAAATAATTTTTTATCATGTTCGGATAGCAGTGGGCACACATAAAATGGTCTGCGGGCACCATGGTGCCGGCGGGCATACGGTTGGGGACCCCTGCTATATAAAGTAACAGATTTCTGAATTTTTTGTTATAGATACATTAATCTGCTCTGTATATTTCTATGACTACTCTTTTTTAAAAATCAAAGACAATCTTGATTCTCTATAAATCTTCATCATTATTTTTTATTTTGAAAATTAAATTATTGAGCATGATTTGCTCACAATTTTTAAATTTTGCTTTTCTGATTTGCTTTTATGTCTGTTTTTGTTGTCGTCTCAAAATTGGCTATTAATATGGTGGCCAGCGTTCTTCCCTAACAACTTCCTAGGCTTCCCCTTTACTTATCAAAGGTAACAATAAGTAAAAACACAATGCAGTCATCATAGATAAAATTATAAACAAAAAATAAAATATCTCACCCTTACAAATTATATCAAATGATATGAGCCAACATCATGGAAATTCTAAGTTACTATGACCGTTGGATAAATTTATATAACATTAGTTACAGAAAATTATTGGAGGGAGAGAGAGCACTTTAAATTATTATCATTATTCACAACACAACTATCAATGAAAAGAGAAGGCCCAAACTTGATATACCAAAGTAAGATATATTTTGCAACAAAGTTAGAACATAAATTAATGTAATAAAAACCAAGAGTTTAAATAGTTTATTCTACAAATTTAAATCAAAAGGGAAATTCTTGAAAACAGATGTTTATTTTTTAGTGAATTAAGGTTTGCATATAATAATTTCCAGAATGTAATTAACATTAATAATCTAACCAATTTTCACTATAAGGATATTAATGATATGTAATTTAAATAAAAAAACTTATGAATAGACATCCCAATAATTCAGACTATATAAAACTTCCAAAACCTTTATGTTCCATAATTATTCATGAAATTAATATTTAATTTTTTACATGGTATACTCTCAACAAGGGAATATGAAAAATATTATATGAATTTCAATTTAATTTGCACATTCATTAAAAAAGAAAAATCCATATTATGTTTTTGTAAGAACTTTGAGATTTCAATTAGATAAGGATACAATTATTCAAAAAACACAAAACAAAACATAGATAATCTTCAAGAATCTGATTCTTAAATATTTAAACAATTTTAACCCTCATAATATCTTAATTGTTAGACACATATTAAAACCTGTTTGGCCATAAAATGTGATAAGATCCTTGACAATAGAAATTATAATTGGAAAAATAAAATCAACTAGAAATAAAATGAACTATTTTATATAAATCTAAAGTATTTTACTGCAGTAGTAATTTACTTAATCTAGACTGCTAGCTATCTGTCTAATTAAGAGATTCCAAAATAGAATAGAGAATATTAAGATTTCAGTGAAGTAAAGACACAAGGATTAAAAAAAAAACATAGATAATTCTCAAGAGGCTGCTTCTTAAATAATAAACAACTTTAATTCTCGTAAAAAGTGGAAGAAAAACATTGTGAAGGTTGATGGTTTAACCAACAGGTTGGCAAGGTTAGTTTTTCAAATTAATGAAAGATTTCAAATGCAGATAATTTAGATTCATGATCTAAGAAGTTCTTATTCCAATAAAGAAGTAAAAAAAAATATATATAAATGTTTGAAATACTTTTGATCAGAACAAATAATATTTTAAAATTGTCATAAGAGAGTTTAATGTTAGAATTGGTAAATAATTAAAAGATGGATGAAAGTGGATAAATTAAGTTATGATGATACATAGCAAAAACAACAACAACAGTGTACATTATGTTATTTTTTTTAGGAAAATGCTAAACAGAAATGGTCATAAGAACATCCTAATTAAGATAAAACAGAATTTGTCTAACAGAAAATATGTATTTCAATTGCAGCGCGACTGTCTTACAAGCAGTTGCCCGGGTTGCGGTTCGTGTCCCAGCCGATGCTATGACACTTGAAAAAAAAAAAGATTGCAATGTTCATAATAAATTTAACATAAGAAGTGATTATCATTTAGTATTAATAGTTAATATTCCTAATCTCCAAAATCACTCCAATGAATTGAAATTAAAACTAGCAAATCATTTTAAAGTATTAAAAGACTTTGAAAATAGTTCACTCTTAGCTGAAATCAGTAAGAAACTAATTGTTATCATTGCTACAAAATGGCAGTAATTTATAAGAAAATTTTCTGCTGAGACAAGACAATGTATGAAGAAAAGAAGATATATGAAATTTTTTAAAAAAGGTAAATTAAGAAAAATTAAATATCTAGTGTTTTGTAAAATGGTACAAAAAATTAATAATGATATAAGAAAATATAATTAAGAATTTATAAGAAGAGTTATAAAAGAAAATTAATATCTCAAAAGTATAAAATAACTTCCTGGCAATGTTTCAGAAAGAAGAAGAAAAGATGAAACTATTACTAAAAAGAGAGATAACATCATGAAATATGTGGAAAAAACAAAGTATCTTCTATCTTCTTAACTGTTAAGTATTGTCCAGAAGAAAATAAAGATTGATAACAATAAATTAGAAGAAATTAACAACTACAAATACTTTAACACATGTCATAGTTTATAAGTTATATTGCAATGCTGCCCATGGAATAAAAGTACATTTAATTGTTAAAAAATTAAGGACATTATAATATATAAATGCTGAACTGTTTTCAGATGTAAATTACTACTTGAGTAACTTGACATAGATTGAAAATATTTATATGCTTTTCAATTTGAGATAATAGCTTGATAGCAAAACAGAGAATTAAATAATGGCTGATAGATAAAAAGTACATTAGATCCTAAAAGCCTTGTCACACTATTACAATATAAAAAGTTCTTCACTGATATTTTAAAGACGTGAGCTAAAAACTAACCTGGTGATATTGAAAAGGACAGTATGAGATGATAATTTATTAAGCACCACCACTTAGCATATATTAGTTATTAAAGCTTATGTTAGATGGCATAAGATGGTAAAAAGAACAGAGTACAATACAAATACTTTGGAAAGATTATTAATACAGATGAAAACATAATGAATAAAACTAATCATAAAATTAAATTTGGATTGAGGAATTTTGATAGAAATAATTCAATATAATAAAAGATGCCACGTTTTTGAAGATAAAGATTTTTAATTTACTAGTTGTTGCTTATGGAAATGAGACTTAGACATTTATCAGGAGAACAATACGAGACTTCATCCCCACATAATGAAATATGGAGATATGTTAGTAGTAATAACAAGACATTTAAAATATATTTAATAGATATCACTGATCATTGAAAGAATCAAGAGATTGAAATAGAGTTGCTGTCTGCACATACTGCTACAAGAAATGATAGCAGAGAGTTGAAGTTCTAAACTGGATTTCAGGAGATTTGTCTTGCGTTGTTAGCCGAGAGGTATCACAGCCGCCATGCAAGCAAGTAGTTGGTTGCAGACGGTTGTGGGTTCGCGTCCCGGCCGATGCTATGACATATGAAAAAAAAAAGATCTAGAAACAGACCATCTGGAGATGAATAAATAAAATAAGGATATTTTAGGTGATGTGAAGAGAGGCTATGAATTATATAAACTATGTTAAACTTGGAGATACTTTTATCCTGCTGTGAATCAATAACGTTTGAAATCAATGATGATGAATCAATAAATTCCAAATCAATGTGAAGCTCTGATAAACATTATTTCATATTTATTAATTACCCATGCTAACGTATATATGTTCTAGCGTAGAATGAGATAGATTTGATTGCTGTTGTTAATGTAGATGACTAATGTAAAGCAGAATAGTCTTAAGGCGTTTTGTTTTAGTAATTATTCATTATATAAATCATTTTAATTATAATGTCATTTCAATTATAATTTCAATCAACATCAATTGTCTCTCAAACCACACTATTTTAACAAAAGCAAGGTGTGTATTGTTAGAATTGAAACAAAGTTACAAAAATATGTAGTTATTAACCTGATGTCAATTCTGTACTCTTGTACAATTTTAAGTTTTGTTTTTTAAAGAAAAAAGCTTAAACGAGACTGCCAAATGCATAATTGTATTGATTGTAGCTTAGAATGCCATGTTCTTATTAATAAAGGGGAAAAACCAGAAACTGACATAGGGTTGGTAATTAAATTGACTACCATATGATAAATACTGTTAACTCAAGCTCCCAATAAATAGTATATATTTGCAAAGAGAGGGAAAATATATATTTTAATAGAGGGAAAATATATATTTTAATAAATTGATAAATCAAGTTTTGTATTATGACTTGCAGAATAAAATATGTTTGGATTGATCACTTTTAACTTTATTAATAAATGTGTTCTTCCACAATTTATAAGAGGAATAACTCAAGAGTTCAAGGTATATTTATGGTGAGAAAGAGTCAGATGGCAAAAGTAACAAAAAAAACCACTTTGGTTCTACGAACGTGTTATACACAGCCATTATTTTGGTAATTGGATGTCACATGACTTTCTGGGTAATTACTTATGGCAAGCGGCAAAAGTAACAAAAAAAACCACTTTGGTTCTATGAATGTGTTATAGACAGCCATTATTTTGGTAATTGGATGTCACATGACTTTCTGGGTAATTACTTATGGCAAGCACCTCTTTTTAAAAAAAGAAAGAGAAAGCAAGCAGAAAAAGATAATATGACTAAAAAACTACCACATATAATTTTTTTAAAAAAAGATGACTATTATTTAAAAGAAATACAGCTACTCAAAGTCATTTAAAGACAATAGTGAAGCAGTCGGATCTGAGTTCAATCCTAGCTTCATGACATCTAGCCATAAGCCCACTTCAAACCCTAGTACTAACCTTAAATTTCTGATGCAATGGGGCTTTATATGTTCAATCCACGCTAATTTCCATAAAGAATAACTTATTTCAAATGCGTATTAAAATTAATTCTTTCAAATTTAAATTGATCAATTCTAGTAATAAATTCATGATAAAATTATTCATGAATTTATATATATTACAACTGTGTGGATCGTGCGTATATATTTGTAAATATTTAAATATATATAATTGTTCGAAAGTTTGTTTTTACTTTTAAATAATTTGTTAAAGTTTTAATGATTAAAAGCTACATTTTTTCGATAACTTTTCAGATTTTCCCTTTCCAAAAACAACAGTTAAAGTTTTATTAATTAGAAAAAAAGATAAGAATTTCCTAATTAAAATCATTTTCTGATTTTAAGAATTCATTTTCTAATTAGAAAATGAATTCATGTTAATGAGTTTGAAAGCCTTATCGAAGGAATGTATCTAAAAACAACCAGTAAATCTAAAAACATTGATAATGAAAGAAGCGCTAGCAGGAAGGCATCAAATACACATATATAGCTCTGAAAAGTATGGAAAAAAACCATCTTTGTTGCAGAAAAGTGCCAGTAAATTATGTGCTGTTCAAAATCATGAATTCAAAAAGTGTTCCTATCTGGGTAAATGGCTAAACATCTGGAATCTGGCTATTGTTCCTGAAGTCCCCTAAAAATCTTCAATGGTGCTGCTGAATCTCTTCCGGACCAATCATGCTGCTAAAATTATAAAAAGCCACTAAAATGCTGTTCCAGTAATCGACTAAATGCATGCCTATGTTTTTACCAACCTGGATGTGTAAACTAAGGAAATCAGCCCCGGAAGAAATGGGTAATATATTTCCATAATGAACCTTAAACTATCTGGCCAGTTTCCGAACTTTACTTTGCACTCCTTTTAGAGCTCTTTTATTCTTTAATGTAACAATCTTTATAAAACCTTTTATTCATGCTACTGTAAATTTATATCGTAGTTCTCTCAACCTCTAGTCTTTAAACTTTCTCTTTTCTTACTTGGCGGTTCATTTATTATATTATATATATGTTTGTGTAATTTATTAATGTTGTTATTTTAATTATATGCCAATAATCTTTCGACTCGATAAACTCCTTTGTTCTATTTGCCTTACGTAGAAAATATAATATTAAATCTGATAATAATTCTCGCCCATTAGAACTAGATTTATACAGTTCTATCAATCATCGAGTTGAAAGAAATTATTAAATGTGTGTTATTTTTATAATTGGCTAATAATAAATTATTAGCTCCGTTTCTAGTCTATGCCACCGCTATTTTCTCATTTCACTAATATTTATTTATTCATATATAGTCTTAAAATGTTTTTATTGCAAAAGGGCCGATAAAGGAATCAAATATATTCTAATTCAAATTTCTGTTACTCGCTATTAAGATTCAGAAGGGCACGATGATTGGGGCATAATTAATATGATTTCCAAATACTTTAAAATAGTTTTTGTTAAAAGCTCATTTGACTTTAATTAATCGATCAAGTCATCATGTAGAGCATTCTATATGGGTTTTAGTATTCAAACGATGACTATCAAGTCATCATCCTCGAATGTTGCTGACGTAGGGCAATCTTCCGCTCCGTTAGGCTGGTCGGTGATAATATTTCTGTTATTTTAAATTATCGAGGAAGAAAGCACTTCCTCTCCTGTTCATATTAGTCAAAGTGCATAAGACTTGTCAGATGCAAGCCACCATAGGACTTCGATTACGACTAGCTATTGTCTTTCAATTTCATTTTATAGCTCATAATTCGTCACCACAGTTGCCTCTCTGTTCCGGTAAAGCCCGCTCTGATGCTCGTAATTCATGACGAAGTGATTTCAATTAAAGTCGAACAAATTCTCAGTTATATCCAAGTAAATAAGTTTTCCAATAAAGATTAAAGTTATGCCCAAAAATACGTATCTTGCTCTTCATGAATGGATTTGCGAATGTGAAAATAAATATCACATTTGTTCATATAAAATTAGAGTAATAATTTCCTTTACTAATGAATATCTTTATCTGGCTTTATTTTCTTGTTGGGGGCATAGACATAGACTTTCCAATATTGCGTAATACTTGTTGGCATATAATAAGGACCGCCACTCGTATTATAATTATAAACTTTGTTTAAGGACTAGAATTAATTAATATAATCATTATTTAAAATTCAAACAAAACAAATTATTATTATTAAATATTTTCTAAACACACTTGGTTTCTTAGTTCTTAATTCTTTCATAATTATTTTAAGGTTAATGCTCGCTGTCTGTGTTGGCAACCCGAACATATACATATGATTCGATTTAAATTTATTTTTATTCAGTTTATTATCAGATATTAATGTCAGTTCAGGGGTCTCTGATCCTAGTTTCTTTGGCGCATAGCATTGTGCCGTCGATTTAGATTTCTACTAATCTGAGCTGTTGAGTTGGGTTTGAATTCAGTTTGAACCGCCTGAGTTTGGATCTGACTTGCAGTTTTTTTGTTGGGTTTTTCGACTGGTACATGGTTATGTTTTTGGTCACCCAATCATTGGAGCTCGATTTAATAAACCCCACACATACCCTGGAGATAGTAATTATGATCTTAGTTATTCAGTCAATTAGATCTCAATAAATTAAATGTTTCAGTAGAAAGTGATATTTTTGTAGCATGTTATATATATTTGAAGAAAAGTTATGCGATTTATAACGCATAACTGAAATGATTTAATAAATTAAAATGTCATTTTGTAATCTTCTTTCTTATAAGTAAATATTTTAAAGATTATTTTTTAAATGTTCTTCAGCAAAAGATTTGTTAGTTAGAATAATTATTTTAAATATATATATTATACGTTTGTGTTATACACGTTCGTGACAGTAGGAAAATTATCGTTAGAAAAGTAGAAAGAGCTGATCAAAGCAAGGGGTAAAATAAATGAAATATTTTGCCTGTGTCAAAATTAATTATATGTATCTCAGTCTTATAATTACAAATATCCAATATGATATCATGTTAAAAGTTTTAAATTTCAAAGTATTGCTTGCTAGCACATATATTTAATGTTCACTCCGTATTCTTAGTAGCCTCAAAGCAGGCGAAGACCCTCAAACTGGGAATTATCTGTCAAGCGGTCCGATGCAGTGTGACATTACGCTTTAATGACAATAATTTCTAGAGTAACCTCAAAGCAGGTGAAGACCTTTTGTGTATACCAAGCAGCCAGATGCAGTTGGCAAATGCTTAAATGGTTTACACGCTTTCATGCTAGCAAGATTAAAAATGATATCAACAAATAAATGTCTTGTGTCATATTAATTTTGACATTTATTTCTTTGTGTGTGAAAGCCTCATGCTTAGTGATAATGATAGTGAACTCCTATATTTAAACTCAGGTCAGGAACGCATCAGTTGCTATTAAATAATAAATACTCATCATCAATAAAATTGTTTATCAAAAATTAAGTCAGTCATATGTGGTTTGGAGGTCAATGGGATGTATCACATGCCCTATTGATCTCATTTTGCTCACTGGCGCCCATATAAATAAATTTGTCAGCAAATTTGATTGTCAGCACAGTAGTGGGTCAATTGTCTAAATAATAAAAAAACCAAATGTGTCCAATACAGAGAATTACTTGTAATACCTGTTAATATATATGTATAAATATTTGTATATTACTAATCATCTGTATAGTTTTTTTTTTCAGAGATGGGAGAACAGTTGAACAGAGGGAAAGTGAATAATGTTTTTTCTCTTATCTTTAATAAAATGCATGTCTCATTCAAAAAATTAATAGAAAGAGCTAACCAAGAAAACGTAGGTAAACTAAAATTAAACTAAAAAAGGCAGATTACATAGATTGAGGAAATAATATGCAGCAGATAGTGAAGATAGGGACAATGGAATCAGTAGTCAGAGACCTAATTCAATGTACTGAAAAAAAATGTTATTTAAGTATACAGAGAGTGCCATAAGTTTGTGATTCACATTGTTTATTATATTATTTATTCACTTTCAAAGATGGAAGAATGATTAGATAAAGGATTGACTGACGATAGTGATGCGCCTTCAACCACCTCCAGTGAACAAGAGATCACTTTTAAAAATCAGATCAATATGAAAAAGCACAACCATCAAAGCAGAAAGACGGCTAAAGATGATCACGACAATCGAGAGACTTTTCATATGATCCTCAGAAAAATGAGAGAAGACAGGAAGCTAATGATGATGATGATGGAAAGGATTTTAAAGCTTGAGGAAACATGAGGGACCCAAACCAACCCAGAGATTGCAAAGCATCCTCAAGCAATGGACACTTACAAAGCTCCAAGAGGAGATGATGATCAGACCACACCAAAAAAAGTTATGGACAGCAAAGAAGATGACAGTGAAGAAGATGAGCCAAATCAAGAAACGTTGGAAGAAGATGATTTAAATACAGACAGGGAAAAAGATGTTCAGACTACTAGTAAGATAATATCAAAAGTAGAAATGGAACAGACTATAAACTCCGAAATGAGTCTAAGGAACTTGCAGAGACCATCCCTTATATCTTCTGTAGAAATTCAAATTTTTAGGGGTGACCCAGGAGAAAAGCCCATAGAACATCTAGACAGCATTAAAGAATTTTTCTGTCTGCACTCTATAGCAGAAAAGGAAAAGGTTATCCTAGCCAGCCACTACTTAAGAGAAGCTGCCAAGGCATGGTGGGAGCTATTAAAAAACCACCTACCATGATCCAAGGATATGAAAAGGCCATTTTAAAAAAATATTGGAGTGAAGAAAGGCAGGAGGGTATTTTGCATAGACTGAACACCCAGAAGTATCAAGAAAACTACAGACAGGGATACGCAGCCTACTTCATCTAGCAAGTGACCACTTTCAAATCCCTAACAGTCTTCAAATATGAGGACCAACATATCATCCGGATGATCAGACTTCATTTACCCCCATGGATCCAAAGAGTCATGCTTGGGATGTGCCCTATGTCAATAGAAAAGACCATAGACTTTTTGACTGCAATAGACTATGGGAACTTGACACCAACCAGAAAAGACCAAAACTATGATCATTATCAAAAGTTAAAACCATATGTGCCACCTGATCCAGGGAAACAATAAGACAAACATCAAATGACAGATATATATACAGACGACCTACTGACATGACCATGGGGAAAATGAGACTTGATTATCTGACCGATTTATTATAAGCTTATTATAAGCTAGATAATATTAAAAAAAAATGATTGCAGTGAGACATATAATTTTGTAGTTTGTACAGATGATATTATTCACACTCATGCTGTTCTCCCAGAGTCTACCAACTAGTCGAGTACACTTATGCGAATGTGTCACGCATAAGTAAAGAGATTTTTTTTTTTCATTGTTTTTTTTTTGAAGTGAAAAAAAATGAAGCAGTCGGATCTGAGTTCGGTCCTAGCTTCATGACATCTAGCCATAAGCCCACTTCAAACCCTAGTACTAACCTTAAATTTCCAATGCAATGGGGCTTTATACGTTCAATCCACGCTAATTTCCATAAAGAATAACTTATTTCAAATGTGTATTAAAATTAATTCTTTCAGATTTAAATTGATCAATTCTATTAATAAATTCATGATAAAATTATTCATGAATTTATATATATTACAACTGCGTGGATTGTGCATATATATTTGTAAATATTTAAATATATATAATTGTTCGAAAGTTTCATTGCGTAGGGAATATTTGTTTTTACTTTTACATAATTTGTTAAAGTTTTAATGATTAAAAGCTACATTCTTTCGATAAGCTTTCAGATTTTCCCTTTCCAAAAAAACAGTTAAAGTTTTATTAATTAGAAAAAAAGATAAGGATTTCCTAATTAAAATCATTTTCTGATTTTAAGAATTCATTTTCTAATTAGAAAATGAATTCATGTTAATGAGTTTGAAAGCCTTATCAAAGGAATGTATCTAAAAACAATCAGTAAATCTAAAAACATTGATAAAGAAAGAAGCGCTAGCCTGAAGGCATCAAATACACATATATGGCTCTGAAAAGTTTGGAAAAAAACCATCTTTGTTGCAGAAAAGTGCCAGTAAATTATGTGCTGTTCAAAATCATGAATTCAAAAAGTGTTCCTATCATGGTAAGGGGCTAAACATCAGGAATCTGGCTATTGTTCCTGAAGTCCCCTAAAAATCTTCAATGGTGCTGCTGAATAATTTCCAGACCAATCATGCTGCTAAAATTATGAATAGCCACTAAAATGCTGTTCCAGTAATTTACTAAATGCATGCCTATGTTTTTACCAACCTGGATGTGTAAACTAAGGAAATCAGCCCTAGAAGAAATGGGTAATATATTTCCATAATGAACCTTAAACTATCTGGCCAGTTTCCAAACTTTACTTTGCACTCCTTTTAGAGCTCTTTTATTCTTTAATGTAACAATCTTTATAAAATTTTTTATTCATGCTACTGTAAATTTATATCGTAGTTCTCTCAACCTCTAGTCTTTAAACTTTCTCTTTTCTTACTTTGTGGTTCATTTATTATATTATATATATGTTTGTGTAATTTATTAATGTTGTTATTTTAATTATATGCCAATAATCTTTTGACTCGATAAACTCCTTTGTTCTATTTGCCTTACGTCGAAAATATAATATTAAATCTGATAATAATTCTCACTCATTAGAACTAGATTTATACAGTTCTATCAATCATACAGTCGAAAGAAATTATTAAATGTGTGTTATTTTTATAATTGCCTAATAATAAATTATTAGCTCCGTTTCTAGTCTATGCCACTGCTATTTTCTCATTTCACTAATATTTATTTATTCATATATAATCTTAAAATGTTTTTATTGCAAAAGGGCCAATAAAGGAATCAAATATATTCTAATTCAAATTTCTGTTACTCACTATTAAGATTCAGGAGGGCACGATGATTGGGGCATAATTAATATGATTTACAAATACTTTAAAATAGTTTTCATTAAAAGCTCGTTTGACTTTAATTAATTGATCAAGTCATCATGTAGAGCATTCTATATGGGTTTTAGTATTCAAACGATGACTATCAAGTCATCATCCTCGAACGTTGTGGACGTAGGGCAATCTTCTGCTCCGTTAGCTGGTCAGTGATAATATTTCTGTTATTTTAAATTATTGAGGAAGAAAGCACTTCCTCTCCTGTTCATATTAGTCAAAGGGCATAAGACTTGTCAGATGCAAGCCACCATAGGACTTCGATCACGACTAGCTATCGTCTTTCAATTTCATTTTATAGCTCATAATTCGTCAGCACCGTTACCACTCTGTTCCAGTAAAGCCTGCTCTGATATTCGTAATTCGTGATGAAGTGATTTCAATTATAAGTCGAACAAATTAACAGATATATTTAATTAAATAAGTTTTCCAATAAAGATTACAGTTATGCTCTAAAATATGTATCTTGCTCTTAATGAATGGATTTGCGAATGTGAAAGTAAATATCACATTCTTTCATATAAAATTAGTGTAATAATTTCCTTTACTAATGAATACCTTTAGCTGCCTTTATTTTCTAGTTGGGGGCATAGACATAGACTTTCCAATATTGCGTAATACTTATTGGCATATAATAAGGACCGCCACTCGTATTATAATTATAAACTTTGTTTAAGGACTAGAATTAATTAATATAATCATTATTTAAAATTCAAACAAAACAAATTATTATTATTAAATATTTTCTAAACACACTTGGTTTCTTAGTTCTTAATTCTTTCATAATTATTTTAATGTTAATGCTCGCTGTCTGTGTTGGTAACCCGAACATATACATATGATTCGATTTAAATTTATTTTTATTCAGTTTATTATCAGATATTAATGTCAGTTCAGGGGTCTCTGATCCTCACCAACCGTTGAGCTAGTTTTTTTGGTGCATAGCACTGTGCCGTCGATTTAGATTTCTACTAATCTGAGCTGTTGAGTTTGGTTTGAATTCAGTTTGAACCACCTGAGTTTGGATCCGACTTGCAGTTTTTTTGGTGGGTTTTTCGACTGGTACAATAGTCATAAAGAAATCAATGTATTGAGTTACAGGAGATTTGAAAAAACTTTTCTGGAAAGTTATACTTTACATTGTTTAGAAGATTATTTATGATATAGAATGTAAATATAGAAAATTAATATTTTTTTCAAACAATTTAAAATTTCTGATTAATATTAATGTCAGTTCAGGGGTCTCTGATCCTCACCAACCGTTGAGCTAGTTTTTTTGGTGCATAGCACTGTGCCGTCGATTTAGATTTCTACTAATCTGAGCTGTTGAGTTTGGTTTGAATTCAGTTTGAACCACCTGAGTTTGGATCCGACTTGCAGTTTTTTTGGTGGGTTTTTAGACTGGTACAATAGTCATAAAGAAATCAATGTATTGAGTTACAGGAGATTTGAAAAAACTTTTCTGGAAAGTTATACTTTACATTGTTTAGAAGATTATTTATGCTATAGAATGTAAATATAGAAAATTAATATTTTTTTCAAACAATTTAAAATTTCTGATTTATTTAGTTATCATATTGTATCTGTTTATCATGGGAATTATTCAAGAAGCTTTGTAATGCCACACAAGTTGGAAAAGTTTCAAAAGAATAATGGCATTATCAGTGAATGCTGAAGTAGATGCTGTGCACTTCAGGTGAAACATATATAACTTATGGATTGTTTAAACACTAATTTTTATTAGTAGATCCATGCAAATAACAAGTAAAAGTGCTGCCAACAGAGAATGCTATGATACACATCTTGCAACAAATGATTCAAAAAAATTTATATAGTGCTTTTATTATACTCTTTTATTAATAACTTAATTTTTTGTATTAGATGTTCATCTGTAGTTTAGCTGACTTGATGATAGGAAGAAAAAATTTCAATTAACTTGATCAAATGCTGCTTTAAAGTCAATTTTAGTAACATAATAAATTGCAAGTTTGATGACAGAAAGAAAAAATTTCAATTAACTTGATCAAATGCTGCTTTAAAGTCAATTTTAATAAAAAATTTCAATTAACTTAATCAAATGCTGCTTTAAAGTTAATTTTAATAACATAATAAATTGCAAATTTTAATTCTTTTATGCAGGTATGCTGAATTTTTAAGATTGCATGAAAAGCTTTATCTTTTATGACAAGTCATACAGAATTTCAATGACAATGCAGTTTTAGACTTTTTCACATAATTTTGACAATTTGCTGATTTAACTGTTTCTTAATGCAGTAGGTTCTTTTATTTATTTATATATGAATACACTGTATCATTAGTGAATATTTGGTTGAAGTGCCTACTCCCATATGACAAGGTTATAGCAGTATTGGTTAGCTTATATATTTGAAATGATTTAAAATTACTGGCTAGGACTGTGCATTTTTTTTAGTTTTTTAAATTTTTTATAAAACTTGCTGTTTAGAAATGTATTTTGGCTTTTTTAATGTTATCCATATTGTTATCATACAATATTGAGTGGTCTTAAGATTCTCTTCAAACAGATATTCTTGATATTTGTTCTTTATTCAGGTTATTTGTCATTTGTATTTTCTTTGTGGTTATCATTCTTATTTTTGCAAAATTGCTGAATTATTTTGATAAGCCCTTTAAGCAGATTAATGTTTTCTGTGTTGTTCTAATATTAAATAACTTATCGGTACTTTTTCATTATACTGATAAGCTGCTTGATGGTGCTGTTTCTAACTAAACAAAGACAAATATAATGTTCCAGGATGGTGTAGGATTTTTGTTTGGCATATTTTATTGATATAATTATTTTAAAATTTCATTCACTTTTTTGATTTTTATGTGTTGTTTTTTAAAAAAACCTACATTTCTTTCTTTATTATTATTTTTTTCAGATTTTTGGAATTCACGCATTTGTTCTTTTTTAAAAAAAACCTAAGATTTAATACAATTCAAAACATTAACACAACTCCTTTGATTGACTTTTTTTATCTGTTTATTATTTGCTGTCACTTTTTAATTTAAGAATCGAAAAAGAGAAAGAAAATTAAACCATTACGCATTCTAGTTTTTTTTTGGGAGGAGGGGAGGTCCTTTTTGCGTTCTTACTTTTTTGTGGAATAGAGATTTTTTTTTTTTATATGTCATAGCATTGGCTGGGAGGAGAACCCACAACAACCATCTGCAATCGACTGCTTGCTTGCAAGGCTGCTGCACTGACCTCTCGGCTAACAATGCATGGAATAGAGATTGTTGATATTTTAATATGTCATAGCATCGGCTCAGAGGAGAACCCACAACAACCATCTGCAACCAACTGCTTGCTTGCAAGGCAGCTGCACTGACCTCTCTACTAACAATGCATGGAATAGAGATTGTTGATACTATTTTAGATTATCAGTTAACTATGACTTGGCTTGACAAGTTCTGAGAAAATTGTTCTATTATTATTCATTTAGTGTGAATGTGGTGTAATAATATTTACATTATTTCATTTATATACATCATTTTGTGTTTATTGCAACTCTGATCACGATTGGTTAGAATTAATATATATGAAATTTAATCAGTGTTTGGTGAAATATTGTTTGTATATTAAATTTTTAAAGTGGCTGATTATTATAACTCTTATAGTTATCTTTATCCTTTCAATAACAATTTATTTGCATTCTATTTAGGTCTAATTCTAGGTACATAAACAACTACAATTGAAATCAATTACAACTTATGAGTTTTTTATAAGCAAAAGGTGAGTGAGATAGTCTATCAATTAACCAATTCATAAGATTAGGATTCAGTAGAGCTGAATCCTTTGAGTAAAGTTCAATCAAGTTTTGATCTGGGATAGGGTCATTGGAGCACATGGATTTAGGCTTTCTGTGGGTACAGACGGTTGAGATCGGTACGGTGATATGATTAAAGTTTAAACTATCCCCATGGCTGGTCCACCAACCAGGATTGACCAGTGCATTTATCATCCTCTTTAATTTTACACAGGGTACTGAAGAAGAGTTTATCAATGGGGTCGTCACAACCTTTATTGAACGTGACTATACATCTGACTGACCAGATTGAAAAGTTAATAAACGTGGCAAGACGTATCAATGGAATGATTCTTTTTTCGAATGCAGGCTTGAGCATGATGTAGGCAGGGTTTGAATTGTTGGTTCCATTCAGTGCTAGATTATGTAGGTATGTCCATGATCTGCAATAATCAAGAATATGGACCATGGACTCCTGATGTTTCATGCATAAAGGGCAGAAGGGGTCGATATTATATCCCCTTTAATAACAAAGGAAGGCTGCAGTAGGAAGAGCCCCCAGGTTGACCTTCAGGAGAAAGTCAACAAACTTGGGACTTAGTTTGAGTAATTTTGTTATCTTTGAGAGTTGCAGTATTCCAATTGGGAGTACATTACCGGTTTTGGTTTTGCCCTCAGAAACCAATTGGTAGACTTTCCAGTAGGATAGTTTATTTTGGAATAGTGAACTCGATGTTCTAAAGTTTTGAACAGTGATAGACACTTGGGTGCTGGATCCAGAGTTTACGCAGTTTAGGAGGGGCCCGATTGGTAGGACCCACCTCTATTGGGAAAGGGCATTCCATCTCTAGGTTATCTTTAAAGATCTTATAGAGAATGTTATGGGTTGTTTGGAGATAGAAGACTTTGAGCAAATGGAGTCTGAGGCCATTGAGGAGTTTTGGTTTTTGAAGCACATTCAGACTGATGACAGGAGCTTTGCTCCCCCAGCACAATCTCCTGCATAGGGTATTGATTCATTTGGTAATTCTAATTGTTGGGGAGAAACCGGCCAAGTAATATAAAATTTTGGGTAAAACCACTGAATTTAGGAGGGCTACCTTCCCAAACAGATAAAGATAATCCTTGGATAATGAAGTAATTAAGCCTTCAATCTTGTTGAATAGGGAAATTTTCCAGATCTCTCCTCATGATGGAAGGGGAGAGGCCAGATGGAACCCATGAATTTTTGGGGGGAGGCCTCAAATGAGCCAGAGATCTTCTTGCCTGTGAGGATCGTCCAGATAGCCGACTTCCCTCTGTTAACACTGAGACCGAATTCGCTTGCAAACTGGTCCAAGAGTTTTTTGAGCCCCACCAACTCACTCTGGGATGAAAGGAATACTACCACATCATCCATATATGAGATTTGGCATATGTTCTCCTTCAGCATAGGTAATGCTATTCCAGGGAATGAAGCCTCTATGCGTAACAGCAGCGGGTTGATGTAGGCTGCAAAGAGGAGAGCACTCAGAAGTGAGCCCTGTGGGATGGAAATACAGGGCCAAAATCCTAAGGCAACTCTGCCATCCAAAGAGAAATACAGGGCCAAAATCCTGGGGCAACTCTGCCATCCAAAGAGAGAAATATCTCACGATTTTGCAGGAGGTTCTCTATCATTTGGAGGTAAGCTGCAGGTACTTGGAGCCCCTCCAGTACACTGAGTAACACATTGATCTTGACACAGTCAAAGGCCCCAGCAAAGTCGAGTTGAATTGCGACCGGTCTGTGGTTTCTTTTTCTATGAATATAGTCAACCAGAAGACGAAATTGGCTGACGGTATCAGCAGTCGAGCTCCCTTTCTTGGCGAATTGATAAGATGAAATATGACTAATGATGTTATCTTGTATGACCTCTTTGATGAGGCTTTCTATTGACTTGGTCAGTAAAGGAAGCATCAAGATTGGACGGAGATTCTCCAAATCATGTGGTGCCTCCCATTTTTTAATAAGAGGATCTCTCTGCAGTTATCTGCCAGAAGATCCACTATTCTCTTGACTATAGGGATGGTGAAAGATCAAAGATGAAGCAGTAAAAACTTAGGAATGCTGTGCAGGCCAGGATGCATTCTGACTGGCATGGACTTGAGTTTTAGAAGAATTCTGGCCTTGGTGATTTTGTGAGTGGCAGAACTTTCTGTGATAAATTTTTTACACAAGTTTGACACACCAAAGGGTTGGCATTTCCTGCAGTAGTGTTCACGAATCCTGGCCAACATGGATGTTCCTGCAAAGCTGTTGCCTTGTACCTCGATCGATCTTGGGGCCTTGGACTTTTTGCCATATTCAAGGGCCCAACTGAAATAGCCCCTGGTCCAGCAATGTTGATGGTGAATGTATTGACAGGCCCTTTTGACTGAGAAATATTCAGCAACTGCTCTCTGTAAGAATCTGTATTTAGCCTTTAGTATTAGGATGTTTGGGATATTCTGAGCTACATAGGGGAGTTGTTTTAATTCTCTGGAAATTGAGTCCAGCTCACTAAGCATCCGAATTGGACCCTTGGATTTACTAGTGCATCGGTTAATCAGGTCTATTAATGAATTGACAAAGACACTCCAGGCCATATGTGCAGGGAGAAAAAGAAGTTGCAACCCTATTGAAAGTGATGTTGGATTCTGATATTAATTGAATTGTGATGTATTTAGTGAGCATCCTGATGGTCCGAGGCATATAAACTGCTGTTTGAGTGATAGTACTGGGATTGATTCTTACCTCTAAAGCAAAGTGGTCTGATAGAACAGTTGACCAGAGATGGGCCTCCAGGATGGAGGAGAGAGATGGAGAGAAGAATGTAAGATCTATTAATGAAGTTGTTCTGGTATAAAATGAGAACGCTGATTGAGAAAAAAAAATTCTACCACTAATGAAGGGTTGAGTCAAACACCAAAAAAACTTTGATTGAAATAGTTCATATGAGTGGTTAAAGTCACCGTCACTAGAGGACTGGTCCTAAGAGTGGAATTAATTATATGAATTACACTATGAACAAGTTGTGAATCTTTTGACAAATAAACATTCACTAAATTCAGGGACCATCCTCCAAATTGTACTATGGCAATAAGGCAATTGAAATCGATATGTAGAATCTTAAAGAGATATTAGGGATCTTTTATTAATAACTATGGCAACTCCCCCAGAAGCTCAGGTAGAGTAGCTGTAATGGAAGTAACCCAAAGTGTGAATAAGATTGATAACTCGAGAGTCTGATTTCACATGTAGTTTTGTCTCACAAAGGCAGAGAATGTCCAGGCCAGAATGATGGAACCAATGTGCTAGAGCATGGGCTCTGTCATGAGAGTTCAGACATATGATATTTATAAAGACTATGTTAAACGGGAATGATCTGATCGATTTCCCCTTCCTCAGGAGGCCTGACCTTATTAAAACTGAAATTGTTCAGATCAGGGTTCTCTCCAGAGTGGGGAGAGACCACACATGCTTGGTCCAACTGTGATTCATCCCCAACCAATGCTGAGAAGGGGCCAGACCTATCCAAATGAATGGTGCATTTAGAGCAGTCTGATTCAGAGATAACTGATTCCCCCACTGGAGAAAAGGTTGTTGCAGGGCCTGTGTATCTGATCTTCTTTTCTCTAGGTCTGGATTCAGACCTCAAGAGGTTGTAATGATCTGTAGAAGACCAGTGTAGGTAGGCTGTCATCACTGGCAGTGGAGTTCACTGGTGATGCACTAGATTTACCATTCCTATTTTTCCTTTTGCATTGGGGCTGAGGGGACTGGGGTCTGTTGTTGATAACTACCTCATCAGCAGAGGTCATTATGCGGTCATCACTTCATCTTCAGATAATGTTTCATCTAACTTCTCTCCATCCAGTTGAGTGGGCTGTTCTTCAGTCGTAGCTCATCAGTAGTTTTCTTATCTCTGGCCATCCCTTGTGAATTAGGCAAAGAGACTAATTGTCCAGCCATCACAGTTTCTCTTGAAGAAATGACAAGATATTTATATGAATTGGCTGTGGTTCTAACTGGTGGTTGAAGCATTTGTGGTGATGGTACATTTGTGGTATTTTTTAGGGATTTGTCCACATAGTTTACATTTGTGGTCTTGGCAATTCCTCCTAATATGCCCCCATTGCTTACAAAAAAACACTGGGGAGAGACTCCATGGAATATTATTATGAGGGGGGCTTCATTATCTTCGATCAAACCTGGGATAGACAAGGGAGAAATACCTTCGCCAAGACTAATCCTAAACAGTCACATTAGTATACACTTGAGTCTGCTTGTTTCTACAGATAGACAAAGGAGAAATACCTTTGCCAAGACTAATCCTAAACAGTCACATTAGTATACACTTGAGTCTGCTTGTTTCTCCAGTATATAATTAAATGAGACAATCCTGCCAAAGTGGGAGAGAATCTTTTGGAGGTCAGCCATCTCAAAGTCCTTCCCACAATTACGCACCTTTCCCTCTAAGATTGTGGGGTGGTTTAAATCAATAGTAACCAGGTATCAGTTAACAAGTGATTTGTTATTATTACTGAATGCCTCTTTGGCAACAACATTTTAAAACTGGATAACCACGTATCTATCATTGGGGTGAAAGAGAATCTTATATATTGAACTCCAAAGACTGTGCATTTTAAATAAATCATATAAGTCTTAGACAGGGAATTTAAATAGGTTGAGGTTTCTGTCGGTTGTGGATAAAATCACAGCATTTTCATTGTTGTAATTTTTGAATGTTTTGTGTAGTAGGGCTGGGACCGACTGGTTAAACCTCTCATTAATTTTGCCATATTGATAAATAACATGGGTGATTGACTTTCTGATTAGGTGAGTAGTCTTCTAAAGTTGCTAGAGGTGATTCTACCTCCTCATTATTTATGATGAGCATAGCCTTGGAGAATAAGTCCATTTGAGACCCTACATCTATATTGCCTTGTCTGGAGGCCATGGGTAATGTTGGAGGTTTAAGATTTATAGCTAAGACATTGGTTTCGGACCTAATCGGGCAGTATTATATTTAGGGATTTTTTTCGATAAGGCTCTGTCTTCAAAAGTCTCAACAGTGTTGGTTGTATCACTGGAGAGATCAAAGTCTCAACAGTGTTGGTTGTATCACTGGAGAGATAAGAGTCTGACCTACAGATGTTGTTGCTTAATGTAATGTCAGACTTCATAAGATTACTCTTGGACAAATAGCCATTCAGTTTCGATTGAGTTGGCATTTAATTCAGGGAAATCTAAGCTTAGAAATCTATTAGAGTAATTTTGGGGGTATGAGAAGCTATCTAGAGGAAGATTATTGGTGTATTTAGCTTCATTGGTTGATGACTTATTTCTAGGTAAAGATTTAAAGAAGTGAGAGGGCTGTGTTGCTTGAAATTTTGAATTAGATGTGGTTGCAATTCATGGGTGTCTTATTTGCCATCAATGATTTTTGGGATGCTTCTAGATCATTGATTTCAAATCCAATCTCATCAGTGACAAATTCTGGAGCTTTCTGTAACATTGAATCAAAGTCAACCTTTTCCTTAGTAATTGAAGTTGTAGATAAGTTGGTGTTACTCATTTTTACTGTAATGGGTCAAGTCATTTTGGAGCTTTCTGTAACATTGAATCAAAGTCAACCTTTTCCTTAGTAATTGAAGTTGTAGATAAGTTGGTGTTACTCATTTTTACTGTAATGGGTCAAGTCATTTTAGAACTGTTCACAGGGAAGTAATCTATTGATTTGTTATTTTTGGAAGTGTTAGTTTTGGAATTTTGAGACTTATCTGGGATAATCTGTAAATTTTGTACTGCCATCTATCTTCTTGTTGGAGAACAAAGTGGGAAATTTGTTGTTGTGAAATTCTTGTTGGGCTTTAGAGAGGGAACTTTTGGGCTGAGAACTGTTCTCTGAGAGAAAATCTATTGATTCAGTAAATTTGGTTAAGTTAGCTTTAATATTTAGGGAGTTTTCTGCCTTCTGAGAATCATTATCTAATGAAAAATTATCTCCAATGAATTTTAAATTTACATTACGAGAATTTTTGTTTTTCAATGGTCCCACTGTTCCCAAGGTTTTTTTGGGATGTTTTTGATAGTGGCTCAAAAAATTCCAATTCTTTCACCGACGTGTTGTTTACATTGGAATATGTATTATTCGACTTTGAGGTTGAGATCAAAATTGGTTTCTCATAGTTTTCCTGTCGCTGCAAAGTTTTTCCGCATTCCGGCACTTCCAGAAGCAGCTTTTCATATCGTAACTCTAGATTTTGAACAATTTTCAAGTCAGAACTTTTTTTTTTCTGAGCGATTTAGTTGGTTTCAAAGTAGGCTTAGAATTAAAATTATTATCTATCATTTTGGTGTATGGTTTTGTTTTGGAAGAGGGGATAAAGCAGTTTTTATTTTGATCAAAGTTAATGTTATCAGTTTTCTTTTTGACCGCTGTTTTCTTTGGCAAAGGGATTAAAGAAAATGACTTCTTAGGAGATACTAGATTCGCTTTATGAATAGGAGCTTTTTTACTTTTCCAATTATTGCTACCGATTTTAAATTCGTCCATTTTAAATTCATCCATTGGATCTTTTCCAGAGTTTACAGGAATAAGTCTATCTCTTAGCTTGGCAGTAGTATTATTAATGACAGCCATGGACATTTTCCAGAATGGACTATTCACCATCAAGTTTGTGCATGGGAATTTAAATCTTTTCCATGCAAAAAAAAAAAAAATTTACTTAAAGAAATAAATACTTACCTGTTTTGCTTTGTTTTTTTTTTTTCAAGAATTTTTAGGACCCAAATCATGCAAATAAGACTGATCCAGTCAGAGCTCATGAATCGTGACCTGCACAATCAGGCTACCAGAAGCAGACTGATTATAGTTATCTTTATATTCATATAATCAAAAAAAAAAACTATAAGTAGTCTGATAATGACTACTTGTGAAGTTTTGTCTTGGGAAATTAATGAGAGATTTTGTATGATTGTTAAAAAAGGATAATATTCATACAATCTATTTATTTCTTGAGAGGCTTAGAAAGGTGATGACATGAGTAATTTAAGTTTTCTAATATAACTTTCAGCTTTCTGGGACAATCTATTTCGAATACAGTATTCAATAAATCCTTAGCATTAGCAATTGAGTTTGCATCTGTTAGATAAAATGGGAGATTATCAAAGATGAAAAAGAATTTCAGAGCATTGGTCAATTGAATCATATTTATAGATGCTTTTATACTGATTAAAGCTGCTACATCTGGAATTGACTAATGTTAGGCTTAAATTAAGTGATACATTGATTTTGGAGCTTGAAAATTATATGAATTGGTATTTTCAATTTCTCTTATTTTTTGTTAATATGTATATATCATTATATTTGGAATTTATGAAATTATTTTTTAATTTTATGTTTTCTATTAATATCTTTGTTGCTAATTATTTCAATTATTAGAGATTGGTGCACAGGTCTATAAATATGTAGAATAATTTTCTATGTTTTAGTACCGCAAGATTCTCTTGTTCTTCATTAGTCTTTTGAACATACAGATATTGTTCTTTGTTCAATATCACTATCAAGCTGTTATTTCATTTGAAAGAGGTCGAGTTGTTCCGTTAGTGGTTAAGATTTGTAATA
Source organism: Epiperipatus broadwayi (assembly GCA_028023455.1). Classification (NCBI taxonomy): domain Eukaryota; kingdom Metazoa; phylum Onychophora; class Udeonychophora; order Euonychophora; family Peripatidae; genus Epiperipatus; species Epiperipatus broadwayi. The sequence continues at coordinate 1,810,780 of JAQFVV010000126.1, read as the reverse complement.
AAAATGTGTGATCATTTATATTCTGCATTTGATTACACTTCTTTGCATTCATTATATTTGGAAGAAATGTAAATAATTATTTGTTTCTGAGGTGATTTTGAAGCTTATTTTCTATGACTAGTACAACAGTATTGTTTAATAAAGCTATATTATAATCATTTTGCATTACTCACTGAACAAGTATATTTTCCCTTTTTATAGCATTATCAACAAGGACCACTACTAGTATTTTAAGTATCAACATTTATCAGAGACTCATAATTGAATCTCCATCCACATTGAACTTTTAGTCTTATGCTCACCCAACATAGAGGAGTGATTCTATTAAATTTATTGCAATATAGGAAAGTGTTATTAAACAGGTATAATATGGTCAATTCAGTCACATTTGAAACACAAGATATCACTATTTTTTAATATAATTGAGAATGGTATTTGGCCTTAAATTTATATAGCATTTGACTTTAATTTTGCTCTTTATTAATTTAATTAATAATCTCTATGAATTAATTTAAATTTGAAACAGCATATTGGGAGTAAAATTCTTTTGTTTTATTCATATCAACATATTTTTTAGCTGTATTTGAACATTTTTTATCAAAGGACAAGTGTATGAGCAAAATTCTACCATGAATCATAATATATATTTTCTTTTTAATTCTTTTATTACATTTTGTGTTAAATCTTTTGGGATTTTTTTTACAAACTATTTCATAACAATAAAGTTTCTAATGATACTGTTGTTGTAGCACTGATTATGGGTGGGTGCTTGTCTAGGAGTAAAAAATATTTGGACAAGTGGGGATTACTTAGAATATGTTGCCATTAGTTTCATCAGGAGGCTTTGCCAAAAATTGAGAAATAGATGACATTATGTTGGAATTTTTTTTTTTCCAATGTTCATTTAGTTTAGTAAATTTGTTAGAAAATGGCAATAACTACTTTTTTTGTGATTGTCAAGCATTGGTGGTCAAGAAGTCAGCGACAGCTGCTTTACAAGCAGTTGTCCTGGGTTCACTACCCGGCTGATGCTATGACACATGAGAAGAAAAAAAAACTACTTTTTTTGTATTATTTATATTGCCAACAATAATATCTCCTAGATTAACATTATTTTCTTTGTTTAGAAGACTTAGTATTTATTGTTTTGTTTGATTAACCTTTTAGATGCAATAAAGCTGGAAGACAGGCATGTAATGTTACTATCTGATTCCAGTTCTTCATGGCTAGATTATAATCTTAATGTTTGTTCACCCGGATATTTTTTGACTTTATATATATATATTTTGTCTTCCATGCTGATTTTAGCTTCTTTATCCGCTTTCTATTGTTGATAAAGAATTTTATCACATTTTTTAGAATTAGCATTTTCATTTTTTTTAAAGAAGGAATGTTTTTGCTTCATATTTATTGCATCAAGGTCCTTTTTTGGTTTTATTAGAATAAATTTTTAATAATCCTCAACTTTCACTATTTTGACATATTTAAAAAGTTTGAATGTTAATTTTATGAAGCTATCTTATTGTATTATCTTTGTCCATATGAGCTTTCCTATTTCATGTGATTGTGAATTAATAATTTTATATTTATTGATTGCTTGTTAAATTTTATAAACTGGAAATCATTCATAACTTATTTTTATTACTATTTGGTACTTACAACAGAATATATATGTATTAAAATCTATAACTGTCACTTATATTTCAAAAATACAGTTGTAAACGGGGGGGGGGGTACGAATAATAATTTGTGTATCTATAATGATTATGGCCGTCAAAGATATGTAAGGAAAATTTATATAATATACTGCATAAATATTCACTTAGAATTCTGGGATGTCAAATTTGAAGTTATTCTGCTATGTATGTGTGCCTTTTATTATCATAAAGAATCAAGATGTGAATTTTTCTACAAATTTATAATACTGTATATAATTATGAAAAAAAAAAAAATTTAAACAATTGAATTTCTGAGGATGAGGGACAGAGGTTAACAAATTTAAGGATGATAATTTTAAAACTGTTTGAGTTTAGTCAAATTCTTAATTGAAGAATTACTTTTAAACGAAAATAATTACCCGAAAAATATTGAACTTTAAAAAAGTTAAAATTGGCATCTTGCCCCGTTGTTAATTTTTAATTATAGAAAAATACTAAGAATTGGTAGATTAAAACATTAGATTGATTTCAACAAACATCAATTGTAATCATTTCGTTTTAAATGTATAAACCATTTTTATAAATTAATTTATATATGTAATTTTTGCTTAACTACAAATAGATACATTCGATTTTGAAATTATTAAAAAAAAAAAAAACTAATTTTTTGATGTTCAAATTAATATTTTAGAGGCAAATTTAAACATACATCGAGACACGGACATTTATAAATGCAAACTGATGGAAAAGATAATAGATTAATTCACCCCAAGATTGATACGATACAGTAGCATTAAAAATGAATCCTATATCAAACGGTAGAATTTTCAATAGCTGTTAAACGTTAATATTGACTGTTGAACCCTCAATTTATTTCATATTTTTGAATTTATGTAATGTCTACAAGATTTCCTGTCTAACATACATTTTCTTTTTCTGTTAAATACGAACGAATTTCTCATAGGAAAATATTATACGTAAAATTAGACCACACCTGTTATTAATAATATATTAATAAGTATTTGGAATATATAGTGTATAGTCATCTAATGTTATTAGAAATAAACGTATAACACCAAAAGAAAACTTAAGTGGACTTTATATATATATAACTAAAACATATTTCAATATAACAACTAGTTTTCTTGCTGGTTGTTCAAAGTTTTAAACTCAAAAACAATTGCAAATTATTCTTGCAATCTATAGCATATCATATCTTTCTATATGGCTTTTCACCAGAGCATCCCAAGTCTCATTTTTACTGCACACATACAGACTAATTTCTGCACGTTTTATTGCCCTGCAAAATTATTTTTCCGTCACACAATTTGTCTGATCTGCTTAATTAGTTTCAAATCAGCATGGGTATTACTAATTTTATTTACTTCCTGTCTAACTTATGTATACAGACGTAAAAAATTTATTTACATACTTTCCAAATATTTATATACTTTTTAATCAAACATTGTAAAACTCCCCTCATTAGAAATAATTCAATATAGCCTTTAAATTTCTCTGACCTTCTCCATTCTCTAGCTCATCTAAGAGGTAGTACCTGTTGTTCTTTCCTAATCTACCCTTGACTGGGTAAATCCATAGGTACTTCAGAATAATTCGTTCTTGAAGAATCTGTTTCTTCAGTCAATTCACTCTTGGGAATCTCTTCTATTTGAATAGCCAGTGATATTTTATCATGATTATTGTCCTTCACTGAATCTATCACATTAGTTTCAGGAGCACTTGCATTGATTGAATGGTCACTTAAATGGGTTCTAATATGATTGATATGTCTTTTAATTTGTATACTAGCAGTCAACAATATCGCACATATTTGTTTTGATCTCATATTTGATATGATTCCTGTTGGCCAGCATTTTTAATAAATCACATATGCAAAAAAATTCTCCAATATCATATTTCACATTTTCTCAACTCATTTCTTTTTTCTCATTCTTATTAGACATCAATATTGAGATGTGTATTTCAAATTTCCATTTTAACATTTCCACAAGTCTTTTTCTGATAGCTGTATGTAACATGAAATGTTGGCAAAACATGACTGTCATCAAAGCTTCATGAATATCCTGTTATTGCATTTTCTTTTCAATGTTAGCTTTATCTCTTGCACAATTTTTTTGGTTAGTACATCGACATAGGGTGATACAGAGGTATACAATGTTGCAACCCTTTAGTAACTAAAAATTCTTTTAATGTCAATGACACAAAATCTAACTCCATTATCAAAAATGATTATTTCTGGATAACCATGATTAGAGGACAATTCATTTAACACTTTTTTGAAGGTTCTCTGCTTCTTGTATCCCCCCCCCCACTCTGTACTCACTCCATTTTGAATAATGACCAGTGAAAGTACCAGCCTGATCTACGTGGATCCTTTACCAAATTACAGTGCTTTAAAGGGTAACCTCACTGTCGATTGACATTCACTATATCTTTTGACTGTTCTATTTTGCAATGCACACTAGACTACCATACACATGATCTAGGTAATTCTTTCATTGTGATGATTTCAGGGTGTCCTTTGTTTAATAAATCTAAGACACAGTTTTGCCCCTCCATCAGAATCAATTTGCAATCCACCATTAAAATGTAATCATTACACATGGATACTTAAAACTTTTACAGGCACAACCAGGTAGTTTGGTTGATAGTGAGGCCATCTATCTTTAATCCGTACCTAATTGTTATCCAGAATCATCTTTTGTCAACTTGGCCATGATTGCACTGTACAATATTTATGATTACATCAGGTTGAGGTAGTTTATCTCAATGATCCATGGCACACATCTAGTGCTCAATAAACCATCAGCATGAGTAATTTGTTTCCAGGCTTGTATATTAGTTCAAAGTCAAATAAAGCTAATATATTTATTTATTGGATCATTCCTTGACTAGCAGAATCCTGAGTTCTTTTAAGCTTTCTCAGTATACCCAATAGAGGTCTATGATCTGAATAGATTTTGATCTGAATAGATTTTGAATGTTCATCCAAATGCATATTGGTGGAATTTTTTCATAGTGAATACTGTTGCTAACACATCTTTATTGCACTGGCTGTAATTCTTTTCGGCTGCTGTTAAGGTTCTACATGGATGCATGATAGAGCATTCATCCCTATAAACTCTATGAATAATGGTAGTTATAATTATTTCTTGACCATTTTGGTAGCACGTCAGAAGTTAACTTGACATTATTAACTCTTACTTTTTTTAATGCTATATCTTATTCAACTCTCCACTTCCATTATTATTTTTTCTTAAACAATTCATCTGGGGTTGCAATAAGAGTTTTTCTTTTTAGGAAATTCTCAAAGAAAATTCAATAATCATAAGAATGCTTGCAAGTCCCTGATATTTTTCGGTTTAGGTGTGGTTTTTAATAGCTCTTATTTTCTTTGGCTTTGGATATTTTCCTTTATCGGTAATAATATGCTGCCCAAAACTTTATTTCTCTAGTGGACCATATGCACTCCAAATTTTCACAAACTCCATTTATGCATGCAGTGTGATCATTTTCTGTCTTGGCAGTCACATCATCTAGGCAAGAATTGACTTCTACCATTTCCTGCAACAGATCATCTATTTTGATTTGAAACACATTTGAAGCTATCATTATTCCATATGACAGTTTTTTTTTTTAATAGTCTCAAATACATGTTAATGACCAAGATTTGGCTGTTTTAGCTGTAATTGGAATTTGGTGAAATATTGACTGAAGATCGATTTTAGCAAAGTATGAAGCTTTTTACAATGACTAATATCTCTTCAACACATGGTTCAGGGTATGAATTTTTATTAACATATCTATTCACAGTTGCATTGCTGCAAAAATGAACTGTTTCATCAAATGAGTGTGGTTCAAACTGACTCTTCAAGAGGTGCAATTATACCTCTCTTAACTTAATCTCTGCACATTTTTTTCATTTTACTTTTCAAAGCAAAAGTAATTTTCCATGATGTACAAACAATAGGCTGAGCATTATTTATTAACTCTATATCAAATGGATAAATGCCCAATTTGAACCAGTGGAAATTTATCCTGGACTTCAGATCTTAAATGAACATTCCTAAAGGTTTGAATCAGTTTGGACATAGAATTTTGCTTAAATCTCTTGACATAATGTATAGATTTTTTTAATCTCATGTATACATGTACTGGTACTGTTATTAATCCTAGGATATCACTCGGTTTCCATTTGCATTTATAGCTACTAAGTCTGTTTATTCATGAAGATTTTGCTCTCAAAAACCCTAGAATATCACTCCAGTTTCCATTTATGTTGCCAGCTACTAAGTCTGTTATATTCATAAATATCTTTCTCTTACAATTTCTTGTGATAACTGCCCAATTTTTTTATGAAATAAGTCACACATGCTCCATTATCTATTGCCATTTTGATTTTTTTGCATATAAATTGTTACAGCCATTAAATTGTAGTTTATATCACTTTATCTTTTTGACAGTGATCTGTCTTTTGTAGATTCCTCCCCTCAGTTTACATTCTGGTCTTAAATTTTTATTCTTTTCCTGCTTATTAAAACAAACTCATTATAAATATCCTTTAACTTTGCAATTATAGCACTTGTCATTTTTATATGTACACCTCCTTTTAACATGTCCTTTACCATCACGACAATGTTAAGGTATTCATTGTTCTTCTATAGTTTGCAGTCTGTGTTTGCACTATACATTTTTTTTTTTACTTCTGCAGTATTTTGAAATTTTTCTTTTCTAGGATAGCTTCATAAGCTAGCTATTCCTTTTTGGCATATGATAATACAGCTTCACTCAGAAGTATTTGTTAGAGCTTAATCACTCATACCCACAATCGATCTAAAAGCACACTCAGAAATATTTGTTGAAGCTTACTGTCAATCATACTCCATAACAATTGATCTAAAATCCACATCTTCCAGCTCAGTTCTAAAATTGCATTCCTTCACGAGCATTTGCAATTCCACATCAAAATCTTTTTGTTTTTGTGTGGTGATTGGATGTTGCAGGTTTAAAATATATTTAATCTTCTCTATTAAGTCTTCATATAGAATATCCTCTGGAGCTTTCGGATAACAGTCAGTTTGCAATTTGTAATACATCTTTTACTAACTATCTACATTAGTTTTGCAACTTTCACTTTACTATCTCCTATATTATTAATAAACATGTATTTCTCTGCATAGGCAATGTATAACTGGCATCCTGTTGTATTATTAACATCACTTTTAGTTATGGAGGTATTACAGTGCCATGTTGATTTTCTATGTTAATTTCTTGATATTATCTGTCAATTTGCTATACGTATACAGATTTCACAAAGTGAGTTGGAATATTAACATTTACCAGCTATATAGACATCTAATGTTACTAGAAATAATACATAACATCAAAAAAAAAACTTAACAACATTTTATTAACTCTATATATGTATAATTAAAATATATATCTTCAGTATAACAACTAATTTGCTTGCTGGTTGTTCAAAGTTCAACCTTGAAAGCAATTCCAAATTAAAAAATGTTTATGCATTTTATAATTTACCATATCTTTCTAAATGGCTTTTCCTCAGTGTGTATTAAAATAGTTCCATTACTACTGCATGCATATACATAGCTAATTCTGCAGTTTTTATTGTACTGCATAATTATTTTTAATTTGCATAATTTGTCTGATCTGTTTAATTATTCCCAATAGGCATAATTTACTTATTAAATGCATATTTTTGTACAATCAGCATATGTGCATTACTAATTTTCTAGAGTGCGACTTTATTTAAGGTTTTCCATTTACTTCCTGTCTGACTATTATATACACAATCATAAGATTTTATTTATACTTTCCAAATATATATGTACACACTTTATAAATATATTGCACTATTAAACCACAAAACTGATATATGATACATATACTATACATTTTGCATATTAATTTAAATAAAATATTTACAAATTGCTTCTAGGATCTTATATAAACAATAAAAAATTAGTATGATCTGGAAAGATTCACTAGTCTATTTTAACATTAGATTTCATTTGCAACTGGGAATAAAATTGTCTTCTTTATCCACAGATTCTTGTTTCATATTCAAATAATCCTGTTTATATTGTTTCAAGTGACTTTGATAACAAATCAGAATTCCAGACTTCTGGGTGTGATAACTAATTAAATTTTATTCATTAACATCATAAAAATAGGCTGATCTCTTAATCTTGTATCATGACATTTGTAGTCGTTTTAACAAATAAAGCTTCAGGGTTGCAAGAAATGTTGTACGAGTTATGAAATGAAAGTAGGATTAAAGATAAGAGTAAAATAATGTTCAATGGATTTTTTCAGAAGAAAATAAAGAATTAGAATTTAACAACTGCAAATATTTTGATCAGATTAATAATTCAAATAGAAACAGAATAGATAAAATTAATCATCTGATGGATTGTTTTTGATAGAAATAACTTAATAAAGAAAATAGGACGTATTTGAAGAGGGAAGCTTTTTTATATCTGTATATATATTTTACCAGTTTTTACTTATAAATATGAGGCTTGGACATTTAACAAAATAGCAATATAGACTTTAGACCATTCAAAAAAGTAAGGAGAAATGTAGGTAAGAAGTAACAAGAAGAAATCAAAAACAAATTACATGGGTAACAAAACATATATCATTAATACATTGAAAAAATTAAGAAACTGAAATGGAGCTGAGATGGACATATTGCTTGAAGAGATGATAATAGATATAGTCAGTTGAATTTTTTGGGATCTTGCTTGTAATTATTGTATTAATAACATATTCAGACTTGTTTGTCCCATGCAATAGAATAATAAGTGGATTAAAAATATCAAGGAAATACAATAATTTATTGATCGATCACTTTGGATCTTTTTGATACATTGAAAGTCACACATGGATTTGAAAAATATGTAAATTTTATTAGCAAATGTCACCTACAATGGTTAACTTTTGACCATGCATTCAAGGAAGACTTGGTTTCCACAACGTTTTTTAGTAGTGCAGCAGATGTTCATGAAATGGAAGATATTAAATACAATAATTAATTTACATGGTATATAATATACAGGTCACAAATTTGCATATTTCTTAGTCCTAACATAAATGTATTTGCCTACTGATACTGCAGAATTAAACATTTGATTCCCTGACAATCCATTATTACTCAACTGTGAAGAAACTAATTTTCTGTGTGAGTATTTGAGGCTGGCTTGCTTATAACAAAGCCTAAAATTTAGTACATCAATTTGTTGTTTCTTAAAGCACTTTGTGCACTGAATCATTGTTAATACAGACTGTCGTCATTTGCAAAACTAGATTCTTTTATAATATTATAACTAAATATCTGGAAAAAAAAATTCAGTGTTTTAATTTAATGGCAAGAAGATATAATTGAAGATTCTTAGAAAATCATTATCAACACATTTCTGCAGGGATGAACTCAAACAGTTTAAAATCTTTTGAATGATAGTATTAAAAACCCTGTCAGCTCATTGGAGCATTTCATGATGATAAGATAAGTGGTTCAAGAGTTTTGGCAAACAGAACAGGTATGGCATCAATGTTAAAAATAAATAAAATATACCTCAACAACATACTTCTTTTCTGGATCTTCATCACTGAAATAATATTTCTGTAGTAATTCTTTAATAAGTAAACAGTGTTTTATTAGTCTGTGCATAATTAATGTTAAAGAAAATCAACAAATAGTCACATGACAAACAATCTCCAAACACTGAGCATCAATTAAATCAAGAAATAGCTTTAGCTCTTCTCTTATTTTTGCTGATACCATAAACTATCCAAATATTTCTAAAATGATGATTTCAATAGTCATACCAGATACATTGTGATATTATGCAACTTAAGTTTTTAGTAGTTTGCTTTAAGCACATTTTTATCACCTTCTTGAAGCATTTTCAATACCAGATTATATTTTTTATATTTGCATTATCTGGACACTAGTTTAAATTAGCTTTTTATATATAACTTATGTGCTTCAAGTGAAGACTTGATCAAATTATGAATAACATTGGTGTTTTATCAGCTTGTTTCATGAAGCCCAAGAGTCCATATCTTTAAGGCTATTAAAAAGATCAAAACATTTCTCAACCAGCAAGATATCTTTCTGATTTTGTGATTGGAGACATCAATTACAATATGATTTTACTGCGATGAAACCTTGCAAACTGCTCAATACTAAAACATTTTTGTCAGTAGTCTCTCCCTTTGTCAACCACAAAACATCTTATTAGCTAAGTTACAGACGTAGAAAATATCCTTTGATAACATATTTTCATAATTCATACTTTAGAGCTGATGTTGATTTTATAGTATAACATAACAATCCTAGCTCATCTGCAACATCATTGCTGCTGTTCCTGGAAAGGTGCTGTAAATTTTGCTTCACTCCCTTTTATTCACATTTACACAAAAATGTTGTCTACAATTAGAATCATGCCTGAGTGATGATGAATGCATGTTTACAAAATATATAATAACTCTGTAAATGTTGGGAAGTCACAAATTTTAAACATAAATATTAATCTTTAAACCACTAAATCACCACATGACCACCATTATTTAGGCTTACACAATCTGTTAACACAATAACAACTTTCTGCTTACAGTCAGTTAACACAGTAACAATTTTCTCCATACAATATTGCCATCTAGTGCAAACCAAAGTAATCAATGGATCCTAGAAAATTAGTATATCAAAAATTCCGATCCAGTGCCTACTCATCCAATATCTCCTGAAACTAATCTGGCAAAGTAAGAGGCACTAGATAGATATATTATTCTTCCCATTTTCTTAAGTAAACGCACAAGTTTTTAGTATTTTTTTTTAAATGGAATTTGTGCATTTTTGTTTTCATTTCAATGTCATTACTCATTATGAAAATGTATTCAATTTTGTAGAAATTTAAAAGCATAAGAATTAATAAGGAAAGAACCAAAAATATTACAATTCAAAAATAGATATTCAGTTATTGATTAGTATGTGCTAAATTTTCATCAATTATTGTAGATAATTTTTTGACATTTATCAATGAGCACCTCTAAGTCTAAACTATCATTAATAATGACAGATTATATCTGAATGTATTTGAAAATAATAATATGATTAAAATTTGGGATTTGAATTATTAATAAAAGATATGGGAAAATTAGATCAATGAAAGCATTAGTTATAATACGAGATTTCCAGAAGAGAGAGTTGGTTTCTCTATACTGCTATTTTTCTACACATATATTTTGAACAGATAGAACACTGATACAAGATTCAAGGTGATGAGTTTTATAATAAATCCATCCTATGTACTTTACATTTGCATAAAGACATTTAGTATGAAGAAATTAATACTGCTTTTTGTAATCTTAATATTAAAAAAAAAGATTTCAGGTTGATAAGACCTGATAATGATAAGATTTGATGTGCTAATAAATACCCAAAGAATTTGTAAAATATGAAGCATTAATTTTTAAACTACTGAAAAACTTTTAGGAATACATAAACCCATAAAGTGGTTGCGTCATCTAAACTAAAGAATGCATAGACTAATCAAATTTATAAAAATATACATAGTAGAAGACTACAGTTATTATTGTAGAATATTATTGTTAACCATTACAAGTAATTTCACGAATCTTGATGACTAGACTTTTGATCATAGATTAATTATCAGAAAAAGTGGTTTTTAAAAAAAACCAAAAAGCTATAAAAATTTCATAAAACAAATGCATGACTTATTATATATTACTTTTATCATCATGGTCAATATATTAATAGACTCATTTAATGAAAAGATTTGTGATAGTTAGAAATTAGTTGTTTCTCCACTGAAATTTATTCACATTCTTCTACACCTACGTGATGTCATATTAAACAGCTAGGTGTATTAATTCTGATATCAACTTTTATTTATACAACTTAGACACAGTTTATGCTGACACTTCTGCTATCTTAGCCAATTCATAGCACGACTATTAATAATTAAATTTCAAAAAATTGAGTCTTTATCAAGAAGCTATTAACATTAAAAAAAATCATTAACTTTTAGCATAAAAATGTGAAATCAATTAAAATATCTTGGTAGCTTTTTGATAAAACGACAGACCTAATTATGGTTTTACAGGTGTAAAAAATCCTGTTTACATTATAAGTTACTTCCAAACACACTTAAAAGGGCAATTTTATATGAATGTATAACTGAGAATTCATTGAAAAACTGAAAGTCTTACTCTTTAAAACAGAAGTTAAAACCTAACATTGCAATATGTTAAATAAATGTATTAATTATTTGAGTTTCTTGAACTGTTCAATGCAAAACTTATCTTAAAAGTTATTTTCACTATGCTATTTTTTTTTCCTTTGCTTAAATATCCATATTAGTTTAGGAATGGCTGCTAATAAGCATTAAGACAATCAAATTTATCCGAAACATATAATTATTGTGAAAGTATTTTTAGGAGTGATTTAATATGAAAATGTGAAATATGAATGTTTTTATAAGATGTTACATTATGGAATATATATCAAGACGTTTATAATTAATGTTATTGTAATAAATGTGTAATTAGGCTCTAGGATATCTTTATCTATACTTCATTTTATATACTGTTTTTAAATGTGAACATTAATACTTGTTTGCATGATCGTTTACAATTTTACCTGCATTTGATCACTATATAGAATACAGACTATAATATTGTTGAGAAATGTTTATCCATATTAACATTGATAAAAAGAATTGCATACACACGCGCATGCCTAGTAAATATAAAATTTCTGACACCAGAAAATACATTTTAGTATTATTAAATCTGAAATATTTTTAAAAAATTTCATATGACAAACTTTATATTATTAAATAATAATGGAATAATATAAAAATGGTCTTTTTTTTTAGATTTTGTTCATTTCAGAATAATTAACTATATTGGTGTTCTTTTTTATAAATGGAACATTGGTCGACATTTTAAAAAAAATTGTCTTAGAAAATTATCTGCACTTATAAACATTAAAACGTCAAAGTTAAATATTATATTTAACATGGTTAATCAATTCATGAAAGCGAGACATACTGAAAGGGTTTACTTTCATCTTGACTTTCATCAAAAAATTCATCGTACGAGGGAGGTGCTGTCGTAGATGTTAAATTAATGAGTCCATCACTTCTTTGAAAAACTGAAAGATCAACAGATTGTCCAGGAATTACATTATTGTACAAGTTATATGCTTGATTTCCCTGGGATGGCATAGCAATAAGAGCTACAGCTTGACCATTTGACGGGAGTTCCAAATTTGCATCGCGAACAGGAATAGGATAAAAGTATATAGAACCTTGGGTCGACTGTGATTTGCAACATGAACAAACAGCACGACAGCAAACTATAGAAGAAATAATTCCAATCGTTAATTCAGTTACGCTAACGATAAGAAGGACAAGATGAGAAACTAATTCCAAATACACATTGTTATCTCCAAAAGAATAAACGGTAAATAATATTCCTGGTATACAAATGAGCATCAATATTGAAGAAAAAACAACTGCGATAATCGATAAAACCATAAACGTGACAATATGACAAGGAGAGGGATTTACTCTGCTACCAAGTATGCCTAATATACCAGCAATGATGAATATAGCTCCACACCAAATTCCAGTTCCCACGACACTCAGTTCACTATAAACGAATATACCGAAAATTTGAAAAAATAAAGCTAGGATACCGCAGGCTATTTGAGCAATGCTTAATTTAAAAGCAGTTTTACGAGGATAATCAACTATTTCTGGTCTTCCTGGAATAACAGTTACAGTAGGATGTTGTATAGCTATTGAAGTTGCCATTATTTAAAATATTTTTTAAAAAATAACAATGATGGCATGTCTTAATGGCCGGCGATATTCCAGGCCTGAGAAGCAGAAGTCATTTTGTTATTAATTACATGAAATTCTCGAGAAAAAACTGGTATCGCGAGATTTTGTTCCTCAATTAATTAATTAAGGCAATTAGAAGTAGGATGTATTGTAATTAAATAAATCATAAAAATAATCCATACATTTTAAAAATTATATTGAATTATTAATTTATAAAATATGTATTATCATTCTATGTATATGAGTCATTTATATGTATTCTAAGGTTCCAGTATGCTACGTATTCAACTATTTCAACCACATTCTAAATGCTCTTGAAAGGATAGAATATCATAGGTAATTCAAGAGTAATATATTATAATATTGCGTGATAAATATATATTAAAAATATGATATGCTACTGATTTATTTTTGTAGAATGTCTGCCGTATGTCTATCTAAACATATACAAATGAACGCTGACTTAACTTCCATGAACTGCGAAAATATAAATGTATACATTTGCATTAGATTGTTAAAAAAAATCGAGAGTAATATAGTATATTAACTATATATTTGATACATAGTATATTAGCTATATATTTGATACATAGTTATACATTTGCACATTGTATCTGCAGATATATATACATCAAAGTCTGTGTACATAAATATATAACAATAGCTAGAATGTATACGTATGAATATTATGTATATTATAGCTTCATGATGTAATTATTACCACGTCTGGCTTTCATGTTTATCATGCATGATTCATATCTGAGTGAAATTTAAAAAAATGTTTCTAGATAGCTTAGAATTTCCAAGCAAGCTATTCACACTTAGAAGATGGACAACCAACTAGCTTAATGATGAATAACATCTCCACTACTCATCTATATGCTATAGACATTTTTAACCATCATTGGACTAGTTAAATTATTTTTACATGTATTGGCTTTGATATTAAATTACGTAAATTTATGTAAATAACTTTGTAAAAAAAAACAAAAAAAAAAACGAAAATGTAAAAGAATCCAAGTCTTTAAGAAATTTAAAATTCTGTGATCTAGTCTATAGTGATTATAGATTTTGACGGAAAGATTATCATTGTTATATCTTAAGCAACAGAAGGGTAAACAACCTACTCATTCATATATGTATTAAGTATATATATATTTGTACATGCAAATTATATTATATACATATATGAGTATATACATATATTGTCTATTTAAATAGAATTATATATTAAATTGTTTTGTATCTATTTATACGTGAAAGATAAGTCAAATATTTGTGCATGTAGTAAATAAAGTAAATGCATTGTTTTCAGCAGTAGAAAATGTAAAACATGCATGAATAATTTTGTTATCAAAAGGTATTGATAATTTGTTATTAAGAACATAGGAATTTCTTTAATTTGTAATTAGTGAATATACAGTCACAGGATCAAGGACGGATCATATATACTCATACTAGAATTAAGAATGCTATGCATGCTACTATTCCAGAAAACAATAAAAGCTAAAGTGATATAAATCCCAACTCCACTGTTGAGTGTTATTTTGATTTCTGATGTAAAAGGTATATGCAGATACTCCTCCCTCTAGAAGTCTCAAAGCAGGACTAGATTTATTTGGACCAATCATCCCAATCGTTTATTATTTTTGTATGCCTTATGGTATTCTTGTATTTATATACGTATATAAATTTCATTAAAATACTTAATTAAATCCACCATCATCTCTTATTAATTTAGATATTTATATATTCCATGCTACTCCAGGTTATGATCCCTAATCAGAAGTATTAACAAGACTCATTTAGATCTGGTTAGACCATGTCTAGTCATAGCAATTACTAGGGACTGATGTAAATTTTATTGTATTTATATGTGTGTGCACTAATGCTTTTTAATCTCTTACTTCAGAATATATTAAAATTTGTATATCCTACATTTTGTGACTGATATCATTAATATCCGTGTTGAATATGAATCAGGTAACCTCATAAAAGATTCTGCAATTATATCTCTCTACTGCTCAAAATAATATGAATAGAAAGCTATTATTGAAAATTCATTTTAATTTATAGAATTTTGTATAAGCAGTTTGTTTCAAAATTCTATGCTCATTAAATATTGAAGATTGAACAATTTCATAAATTGCATATATATTGCCCACTGTTATATTAGTAATGAGAAATATTACCAAAATCACACTTTTCTTTATTTTGCCACAATATCCTTTAAATACAATTTATCCAAACCACTTCAAACACTTTTTAGCAAAATTCTTTATTTGTACATATACATACGCCTACGTTTCGACTGACCTGCAGTCTTCCTCAAAGCCAGTTTATTTTATTCTCTTAAAAAAAACAAAAAAAAACAACATTTTTTTAAGAGATTAAAATAAACTGGCTCTGAAGAAAACTGCAGGTCACTCGAAACGTAGGTGTATATATATATGTACAAATAAAGTTTTGCTAAAAAGTGTTTGAAGTGGTTTGGATAAATTGTATTTAATGAGAAATAAAATAGAAAAATTCATATACCATTACAATACTGGCAAAAAACAAAATTTTACTATAATTTTTCCATGACTGGTTTCATCCATTAACAAACAGATCTTTTCAAGTGAATATCAATAAGATACACACAATATATATAAATACAAAACAAAATAGCTTTCCCATTATTCACTTCATCAAAGAATATCTTCATAAAATTGATGACCTCAGATTCGAGACAATTTATCATCAGAATTACTTTTATTCTTTTTTTAAATTCACTTCTTTTATAAAAGATAATCTTTGTATTGTCAAATAATATTTTATGACCTGTAGTCAGTCCATGAATATAAAAAGCTGAATTATGATATCTATCTATTTTTAACTCTACTCTGATGAACTTTAATTCTTTTATTAATATTTAATTTACTTTGACCTAAATATATTTTTATGACAATTGCAAGGAATCTTATAAACTACACCAGGAATGGACTTGTTATCAATAGACTATTTTGAACTATTTAATAAAGAATTTAAATCAAGGTCATTTTTCAGGCCACTTTCATATCACCAATTAAAAACTTCTTTTAAATTAGTTTATAAATTGATTACTTAAATGGTAAAAAGATATAGTCTTTATTCTCACTAACAATTAAATCTTTATTATTAACAGCCTTATAGATATTTTTGTTAAATATAATATTTTAATAAAGTCATGATTATAATGTAAAGCAGGGGTCCCCAACCTTTTTGCACTCAAGAGCACATTCTATAATACCGGCCAGGTGGCGGGTACCATTTATTTTTTCAACCAGGTGGCGGGCACCATTTATTTTTTCAATGTAAATTTATAGTTGGATATTGTTAATAATACACATAATGAACAAAAAAATATTTATTTCAAAAATTAAATTTTAACATATAATTAACGTTTATATTTTTACGCTGTAAAAGTATAGTATTTCCTACAATTTGATTACAATATAATACAATAATTTATAAGAAATTTTAAAAATTAAATTTATTTGTATCAGATAAATAATTTTTTATCATGTTCGGATAGTAGCGGGCACACGTAAAATGGTCTGCGGGTGCCATGGTGCCCGCGGACATAGGGTTGGTGACCCCTGATCTAAAGCAATATAAACAGAAGCAAATTGACTCCTCTGAACATGACCATTAGTTTCAAAATTATTAAGCCTCCTATTCTTATAACAAAAAGTCTATAAGGAATTTTTCTTATAAGTAAAATGTTGATAAGTGTCTGGTCTTATTGTATTTCTTTCTTATTTTTTTTTTTGTTTAATAAATATTAACAAGTTCAAAAGTATTCCCTTCCCCTACCTCAATAGTGAAATTAATATTAGAATAAAAAGCATTCAATCTATCAAAAAAAAATCATTCAATTTGTTTTTCTGAATACAATCAATATACTTAACAAATAATTTCAAAGAAACAAACAAATGATAAATAACACAATTCTCTATAAAAATCAATGTAGATCAAGTACATTAAAGGCGAAATAACATAACTAATAGCCCATTCTTCTTTAATCTTATAAAGCACATTATTACACTAAATACGTAGAATTTTTTTTTTTCCAAAATATAAATTTTATTATTGCTACTATTGCTACATGTTGATTAGTAGTGTGTTAGAATGGGGGGGGGGGAATTCTTTCTTTTATTGGTTGTATATCTGTATTGAACATCCTGAGTGTGTTTTGTTGCTTATTGTGTTGATATTTTCCTAGAGTATCTTAAGTGACGAGTTGAATTTGATGCTTTAGGTCCTAGGCAGTTGTGGTATAGTGAATAAGTTCCATGTGTCTTCGTATCTGGCTATGGAAGTGAGGAGTTGATCTCTTTTTTTTATTTTGATTAGTTTTTGTATGAAATAACTATCCTCATTCAGGTGTGGCATTGTGAAAATTTTCATGCGCCTAACTGTCCAAATAGCATATGTTAAGAATATCGAGAGTCTAATCACTGCTATTGTTCTGGTTTTTGGGCAATCTTTTAATGAGAGAATTTTGTAGTAATTGATTTTTGAGTGGTCAAAGATAATTTTTCTAATATTTTCCAGCCCCATACAATTGAACATAATGTGATGAAGTGTTTCTTCTTGTCTCTTGCAGTTGGTGCAGATTAGATCTACTTTTGTAATTTGTCTTTTATAGAATAAGAAAGTGTTGGTAGGCATTGCCTCCAGGTTGATTTTTATTATAAGGTCAAGATACTTAGGTTCCATATTCAAGAATTTGAAAAGTGATGTGATTGTTTTATTGGTAATGCCAAGTTTCGAGTCACCAGTTTTAACATTTGGGTTAAGGAGCTCGTATGCATCCCAGATTTTAAGTTTCTTATCAAATAGTTCCATTGTGAGAGATGTGTGTGTTGAGTAGTTCAATAATGGTGTCAATCCAGATCTTTTTTGTAGGAGGTGGCCGATCTGTTGAGGGGATAGCTCCTGTGAATTGTTTATGCCCATATCTTTTGATAAGATTAGTGATTAAGATGTGAGGTTTCTGGAGGTAGAAGGCTCGGATGGAGTGAAATGACATGCCATTAAATCTTCTATGTTGTTGCATCTTCTGGATGCTACTGGCGGAAAAATACATAGAATTCTCTAATAATAATAGCAAATCATGAATAACCTTCATCTTATCTGCAAAAACATATAATCATTTTCTAAAACAAATTCATTAATTTTATCAAATGCTTCAAAAGAAAATACATCAAATTGGGTAATGATTTAAAGTGTGCTCACTGCTATTTTGAAATCTAAAGATCCCCAAAAACACCGCTGACATATCCAAGTGATAAATGATATCAAATAATCCTTATATGGTCACAATATGACCATTCATTACAAAAATCACAATTAAAAACAATAATTAAAAAATTAAAGTGCAAATTTCATACAATCATGGGAGTAATAAATAAATTTTGAAATATTAAAAGCTTATAATTTCTAAAATATGAATTTAAAAAGTAAATGAAAAAAATAATGGATAGATATATTAATTAAAAAACCATATAATCAATAAACATAAAATTGATCAAATCGAGCTTATAATTTCAAAATGCTTCTAAAATATGAATTTTATTACAATGTAGGCCTATAACCACATGTTGAAATAATATAAATGTTGAATAAAAGTAAAAACAACTGCTGAAGCATATTAATTCTATAATTAATAAAAAATTCTATTTTATTTTAATATTAATCTAAAGAATAATTGTCTAAAGCAAAAAATATTAATTTTACAATTAATAAAAAAATAATCAAATCAGATTTTTTCTTAGTAATGTGAGTAATGTTATGGGCTTAATTTCTTATATGTTATTATTTGCTGGTGGATGGATTAAAAGAATCTAAATGAGAGAGATTTATTCATTAAATTTCTCAAAAATGCTAACGCTATCTACCGACAGTGAAAAGTTTAGTGCTTATCTTATTTAAAATCCAATACCTGGTTTATATTTGAAATAATCCAATTTTTATTAAAATCTGTAAATATTTTTTAAAATATGTTTCTGTGTTCATTTGTAGATGGTTAATAAATAGAAAATTACATAAATAGATATTTAGATTTGTATAAATTTCAAGAGCTTACAAGGACCTCATGTGATCAAGCATAGATCTGGTATCCACATCAACAGATCAAATTTAAATAATACTATTTTTTTTATCTCCATTTTTTTCTAACTACATGGAACAAAGGAAGCATGCAACATCAGAGTTACTTTTTCATAAGAAAAAATTCTATTAATTGTAAAATTAATATGCTTTATTTCATACGGTTATGGATACATATTGTAATATAATTCATAATTTAGAACTTATAAACTTTTAATTTTTCACAATTATAAGCTTGATATGATCAATTTTACATTATTTCAACATT
Source organism: Epiperipatus broadwayi (assembly GCA_028023455.1). Lineage (NCBI taxonomy): Eukaryota > Metazoa > Onychophora > Udeonychophora > Euonychophora > Peripatidae > Epiperipatus > Epiperipatus broadwayi. The sequence continues at coordinate 1,790,801 of JAQFVV010000126.1, read as the reverse complement.
TACTTATGGGCATGTATTGTCATATAATTCGCATTTAGAAGTTATAAGCTTTTAATATTTTGAAATTATAAGCTTGGTTTGATCAGACTTCTGCATTTTTTGGATGATACTTTGTATCATCAAAAACATCCTTTTCCCTCTTCACATACTTTGGGGTTTTGTGCCATCAACTGGGATCAATGCCATTTTGAATTCTAAGGATTGCCCCAAACCACTGCTGATATGTCCAAGTGACCCTGAGTAAATTATTCAATGTCATTTATTCTTTGTTTTGGGTGATCCTTAGAATTCAAAATGGCAATGAGTGCACTCTAAATCATAACCCAAAATTGACCTAAATATATATAGTTCTTAAAAAAACCTTACAAGAAATTTTGAAAGTTTATCAACAACCCCATTTGTAAAATCAAAAATACCCCTTAAAAGAAAATTATCTTTATGACATTTTAAAGTAAGAAAATCTTAGGAGCTGAATAATCACTAGGATAATAATTAAATAAGTAGTTCTATCATCCCCCCCCCCCCATAATCTTCATAATTTCAATTGACTTAAATTTTATTTTATTTTTACCAGGATTAGAATTTAAAATACAATTCTTTCCATTATTTAATTTCAAAGAAGCTTTGTTTTTAAAATCTCTATTATTTAGCCATGCAAAATGACCACCATTATCAAGCATTGGTGGTCAAGAGGTCAGCTTTACAAGCAGTTGTCCCACTTAACGGGTTCGCTTCCCAGCTGATGCTATGACACATGAGGAAAAAAAAATGACCACCATTGTCTTCTTTTAATATGGTAACATTATTGGTTTTCATTTTTTTTAAAAGAAGATCTATTTGCTTCAGGGCAAAGACAATTTTTTCTAACCCAAGTAACTGCTTATTCAAAATTAGCTGTAGAGATATTTTTGTTATCTGGAATATTTCTGCAACATTCAATAGCAGAAATAAAGTGAGTTACCACAGCTATCTAAAACAAAATTAGACAAATTTAAAATAGATAAAGCATCAGGCCTTTTTAATAGTACCCTATATTTAAATGTCTTTTATTAAAAACATTCCTTTTTCCAAATATTTTAATAAGCAAGTAAACTTACTAATATATTTTTTTTATTTTAAACAAATACACATTTTAATCTAAACCATTTTAAGAAAGAAATTTAAACTAGAATAATTAAAATTATTTGTAAAATCTAAAATCCTTCAAAATATTTTAAATCTATTAATTAAATTAGATAAACTAAACATATTTTCACTAATAAATCTATGTAAAATCAATAACTTAAACTTTAATGCAAAATCATATGTAGGAAAAAAGGCAATTTTTTTTATTCAACCTAACCTTACAGGATTAGGGGAAAATATTATAAAACTACAATTCTTTAAAAAATTGACTTAAGCCGCTAAAGAGTATTATATTAGACATATTAAGTAATTTTTTAATATCTCTAATTTCAGCAAAAGAAAAATTATTAAACATCTGCCATACTCTAAATATAACTAATAATAATATTTGTTTAAATCGCATGTTAATAAATTGGAAATAATAATTGAAAGTTAGCGCATGTGAAAGATTAGCAAACTTTCAACTAATAATATATATATATACACACACACTTAAAAAAAACTAGTAATGATACTTGCACGTTAAATCTATTATAAAATATCCTGCTAATTTAAAATATATTGTGACATTATAAAATCATGCTGATATGACTAATTGAAAATAAGGTTTAAAGCTAATACTGCTGTAAATTTACTGTACATGTTGAAGCTAATATTAGTGTAAAGTGAATTTTTTTATTGTGTTCTGTATTCTAGATAATGATCAAAATTTGGGATTTACCTCATATTGAGCTCAAGGTCATACACTTATTCAAATGTATAATATGCTGATCTCATAAATGGGCATTATATGTCTATTTATCTCCGCAGTTTGGATAAACAGTAGCATTGTAATGTTGGAGGTTGTCAGAGTAAAGTAGATATTTAAAAGAAAACATGGTTTGAGGGCTATAGAATAATATTTATGAAGATGGTATACTTTATTTATAGCTAGTCTCAAAAATTATTATCTATCACATGGAAAAAAAAACACAACTGGATATGTCTGATAACATCATAATAGACTGAAATAACTATATGAGAAAAGTTGATACCTTTGCACTCTTATCATGAGAAAGATGTAAAATTGGATGCCCTAAACAAAATTCAACACAAAAGCCATGCTAAATGAATACTTCCAGAGCATTGAATGTTTGGTGGCTTTTGCAGGGAGACTGATTCTCAGACTTTGAAACAGAACAGTGACAACTCTAATGGAATCAATCAAATAAAATGTGGAGAGAGTTCAACAATTTATTTAAATTGCTAGAAATACTAAAAAGTGGTTAACTGTGAGGTTCTGAATATGAATATTTCTGTGTGAGCCAAACATACAACTTTGTGGATCTAGAAACTGGTGCACATACCCAGAATATAGAAAGACTGTGGGATTCGGTCAAATGGTGTAATAAAAAACAATGTGGAACAGCATGCCAGCACCTTGACTCATATTTGGCAGAATTTATGTGGTGAAGACTTCACAAAGAAAGGAATACCTTTATTGCCCTTTTGGATGATATCAAAAAGATCAATACACCATAGTGATTGTGTTTTATTCATTTAAAATAAATTTTCATTGATAAAAGTTTATTTGTCATTTGCACACTAAAATTACTTTTAGTTTGCTATTTTATTTTTGAGAAATTGATCAATCAACTTTGCCAGAATATCATACAGGTGTTATTTTACAAGATCACAATGTACACATAAATAATACACCATGGCATGATGAAGAAATATTTATATATAATCGCCCAGGATTTTAAATGAAGAAGTGAGACATGCAATTAAATTACTCCATGTAATGATAGAATTATAATCGATATCTTGAAAGAAGCATGTGAAAAAATAGATAAAATTTTAGCAAAGTTGTCTACCAAATGTTTAAATGATAAAGATGTAGATAATGGGAAGAATGCATTATTAATATTTTTAAAAAAAAGTGCTAAACCAAGATATTAGAAATTACAGACTTATAAAATGTGATAAGTTGAACTATTTTCATAATTTTATCATAATAAATTTTTTCTCTTCACTAGTAAAAATTGTAATTATAAATATGTGACTTTTTTCACATGCATTAGTGAAGCTGTAATTATATTATAATGTGTAATAGATCTGCTTAGCACTTTCGAGATTTAATGTTCAAATTTCATACTCATAGTTTTGTGAATGAAGACTGTTGTGATTTATTGTACACATATTCAAATGAGTTTGAATTTTTAATTAGTTAGTCCATTAAGTAAAATATTTTTTTTTTACTTTTGGGAAATATATGTAATCAAGCATGAGTGCGTATGCTTTATTGAAAAAATGGAATTAGCATATTTGCATATCATTAAATGTATTAACAGGCTATGATTATGAAGGCAAGATCCTTTGAAAGTGCTCAGCTAGTTTATTGTTTTTAGTTATCTATTTTATATTAATAGCTTTTGGGAACAGTTGTGCCACACACGGACTCATGCTTGATTAGTTAGTCCATTGTTTTGAGAGAGCAAAGCATCCTTCTCTTCTATTAATGGCACTGAGATCATTTGCTTTTTACATAGCAAATGATCTCAGTTTTTAACATAGACATGAGTTCCTTGAAAACCTCCCATGGACTTTTTTATGTTGAACTGGAATACGAAGTGACACCTGGTGAGCCATTTTGCAAATAGTACTATGATGGCCATCCGGATGATGGCAAAGGTGCCACTCCTCATTGCTTTACATATATTCAGAATAGAGGCATATCCTGACTGGACACTAGAAGGTAGTCTTATTTCAAGATCTATTAATTTCTTGCAGGGCAAGTGTGATCCATTGTCTCTTCATCTTCATGACAGAAGGCGCATATTGGAGCAATGTTTTTGAACCCTCTGAAGTCCACCATAAATTGCCTTGTGGGGAGTGCATTGAGTTGGTATTTTATAATGAAATTTATTAAATTTGGACTCCATGGCCCAAGATCTAGCTTTCTTAAGCAGTGACCTTATGGATATATCTAGTCTTCCTGAGGTTTTTTGCTGGCTGGGATACATGTACTTAAAACATGTCCCAATAAGTTTTTTGTTGCTAAATAGCTGGCCACTGTTGAAGCAGTCAGATCTAAGTTCCATCCTAGATTCATGATCTTTTACATGTAGCCAACTTCAAACCCTTGTACTAACCTTGAATTTCCGATGCAATGGGGCTTTATACATTCAGTCCACGCTAGTTTCCTTAAAGAAAAACTATTATAAATGTGTGTTAAAATTAACTCATTTGAGATTTAAACTAATCATTTCTATTAATAAATTCATGTTAGAATTATACATGAATTTATATATATTATAACTGTGTGGATTGTGCTTATATATTTATAAATATTTAAATGTACATATTCGTTCTAAAGTTTCATTGCATCGGAAATGTTTTATTTTACTTTAAATAGTTTGTTCAAATTTTTAGTGATTAAAAGCTACATTCTTTCGATAAGCTTTCAGATTGTCGCTTTCCAAAAACAATGGGTAAAGTTTTTATTAATTAGAAAAAGATAAGTATTTAAAATGTAAGGACGGTCCTAATTAAAATCATTTTCTGATTTTAAAAATTCATTTTCTAATTAGAAAATGAATTCAAGTTAATGAGTTTGAAAGCCCTATCGAAGGAATGTATCTAAAAACAACTAGATTAGGAAAGCAAGCGCTAGCCTGAAGGCATCAGATACAGTATAAAGAGCCCAGGAAAAGTTTCCAAGCCGCTATTATTCCTCATGAAGAGAAGCCATATATATTTCATTAGAGAAGAAGCCGCCCAGTTAAATTATGAAGTAAAATAGTGTTTCTACCATGGTGGGGGGGGGGGCTTAACTTCAGGAGTCTGACTACAGTTCCTGAAGTCCCCTGAAAATCTTCAATGTGGCTGTAATATAAAAATTCATATACCAATCGTTGTAAGCTGTGTAAACCTTAGAGAAATCCTTCAAAATGTCATTCAAATAATTTTCCAAAATGCGCATCTACGTCTCATCCAACTGGACTCTGCCGTGTGTAATTTAGGAGCCAACCATGAAGAAATGGTAATATCTTTCTTATATGAACTGCTACTTTCTGCCGGTCTTCGAACTTTATTTTACACTACCTTTAAATTAAGTACTGTTAAGCCTTCTCTTCCTTAATGTATTATGCTATTTTAAATTATGTAGTAATTCTCTATCTTAATCTCTAGTCTTTAAATTTAATATTTGATAACTTTTTCTTTTCTTACGATGGCGGTTCATTTATTATATATATATTGTGTGATTTATTAATGTTGTTTATTTTTTATTATATGCCAATAATAACTTCAACTCGATAATAATTCCCTTCGTTGCATTTGCCTTGTTAAATAATATTATATTTATTTTTACAGTAATTCTTACCCACTAGAACTATTTTGATACAGTTCTATTAATTATCAAGTTGAATGATTTGTACAATTTTTGCTATTTTATTAATGGCTAATAACAACAAGTTATTAGCTCAATTTTTAACCTATGCTCCCAGCCACTTTACTGAATTTATAATAGTTATTTATTCACATTAATATATTGTTTCGCAAAAAGGTCGATAAAGGAATTAAATGAATATATATTCTAATTCAAAAGTTATACTTTCTATTAATATTCAGGGAGGGCATGAGATTTAGGGTATAATTAAAGTATTTTCTAATTGCATTAAATATTTGTTGATTAAAGCATGTTTGACTTTAATTTAACTTGATCAGGTCATCATGTACAGCATTCGTTATATAAAATGGGTTTTATTATTAATTAAAAGATGATTACCAAGTCATCATTTTTCCGAATGTTGCTGAGCGAGCACTCCTGCTTCACGGCTTGTCCGGTGATATTACGTTCGTTAATTACATAGGAAGAAAGGCTTCCTCACTTGCTCGTTTTATATTTGGAACACCAAAGGTCGAGGCTACGACCCAACCTGGTTTTCCGTGTTCTATGGATCCTTCATATAGGGCATCAAAGACTTGCAAATACAGGCCCTGCTATTTTCTCAAATCACAGACAGCCTATTTTTCATATTTATTCTTATAGCTCGTAAGTCGTCAGACCGTTTATTTCTCAGTTCCAGTAAAGCGCCTCTGCTCATAAACGGATGGAATTGATTTTATTAAAGTCAAGAAAATTCATGTTTATTTATAATTAAGTAAGTTTAATATAAAATATTAAAGTTATTCCCTAAACACATATCTTGCTCTTTGTGAATTGATTTACAAATGTGAAAATAAATCTCACATTCTTTCTTTTAGAATTTGAATCATAATTTCTGTCACAGCCAAATACCTTTGGCTACTTTTACTTCCTCGTCGGGGCATAGATATATATATATATTTCTCCTCGAATATTGCGTAATCGTATTGGCATATAATAAGGACTGCCACTCTTATTGTAAATATAAATTCCGTTTAAAGACTAGAGATAATCTATATCATAATCTAAAAGTTGAACAAAATTATTATTATTATTATTAAACATTTTATCAACACATTTGGTTTTAACTTTCATTCTTATTCAATAATTATTTTTAATATTAATGCTCGCTATCTGTATTGGCAACCCGAACACATATATATATATATGAGTTGAGTTATAAAGTTTTTTAGTTATTTTATTATACTTCATTAGAGTTAAATCAGGGGGCTCATTAATCATCATCATCCGTTGAGCTAGTTCCTTGGTGCATAGTCATGTACCATCGATATATGTCATCCATTGATTTGATCTGAGCTCGTGAGTTGGGTTTGAATTCAGTTTGAACCGCCTGAGTTTGAATCCGACTTTGAGTTTGGGTTTGTTGATGTGTTGGCTTCTTTTTGACTGGTACAGTGTCTGGTATGAGCTCCACCATGTAGACCTCCATTTGCACTATCCATTTGCTTTTTATAGGTGGTGGGGTGTCAGTAGGTTCTACTGTACTGGCAATTTGAATTTATAGGCAGTGGGGTGTCAGTAGGTTTTACTGTACTGGCAATTTAAAGTTCTGTCTCTGTCTCTTTCAATGCCTTCAGTATCACTATTACTCTTTGCATGTATAGTATCTGGGTTGATTGTATGCAACCCAAGACAATTCAAATCCTTAGGTTACTGCATTTTCCAAAGACTAATGCAGACTATATTGTTTGGTGTTTTTTTCCATAGCAGTGGTGTTCTGAAAGGTCCTGGTTGGTTTGATGATTGGAAGGTAGTAAGCAATCCATGGGAAGACCAACATATTGAGCGGTGTCACCTTTCCTGGGAGTGACAGGGAGTTCAAGGACAAGCTGCTAATAATTTTTTAGTCTTCTCTATGAGCATATTTTGTATCTGCAGCCTCATTGCCAATTTTGACAGGACCACCAGGAAACCTAGTAGATTTTGGGGCAACCCAGTGAATTTGGATGTTAGGTTCTTTCCTTTGTTGATTTACCATACTGCAGTTTTCGTAGGATTAACTTTTAGGTGTTACTTAGCAGCATATTCATCTAGGAGTTGGTAGAGCTGGGGAAGGAACTTTGCAGATGGAAGGATGATAGTTACATCATCTACATATGAGATATGATGTATCACCTTCCCAGTGCTGGAACATATATGCCAGGCAACTTGTCCTTTATATCCTTTAAGAAGGGGTCAATGTATATGATAAAACACAGGGTGCTAAGCAGTGAGCCCTGGGATATGGATATGTGCAGCTGAAACCCTAAGGCAAGAGAGCCATTCAGTTACATGAATTGTTCTATTCAGCAGCAGGTTGGCAATGATATTAACATATATCAAGGGGAGCCCATACTCCCTGAGCACAGTAAATAGCTGGCCAGGCACAGAGTCAAAGGCTGTTGCAGAATCCAACTGGACAACAATGGGTTGATATTTATGCTTCTCCTTGACATATTCCGCTAGTATCATGAACTTTTTGACTGCATCCCTTGTAGAATGGCCCTTATAGGAAAATTGGTACCTAGCAAATTTTATTAGTAGCTGCTGCTGTATCCTATCTTTAATTACTGATTCTACTATTTTTATAAGCAGAGGCATTGTTGAAAATGGGCATAAATTTGCAATACCAGAAGGATTTGTTTGTTTTTATAGGAATGCACCAGAGCAATCAGGTAAAGGTCAGGGATGGGCTGGAATTCTTCTACCAACACATTGATCACTCCTAGTACCACAGGTGCTGTGAACCTACACAGGTGGATAAGGATGAACCTCGGTATCCCATGTAGACCCAGATGGGTGTTTTCAGGATATGCCAACAGTTGCTGAGTGATATGATCTAGCATGATACCATGGTCACTCATCTCCTCTTTCTCCCACCAAATATCTCTGATACTATATGGCTGGCTCTGCAACTTGGTCTTGAAATGACTATGAATCTTACTTAGCATTGCATCTCCTATGAAATTGTGGTTACCTATCATGATCATGGAAGGCATAGGTCTTTTCTTGGCACCAATCACCCACCTTAGATAACTTTGTGTCCAGTTGTTTTGTGCAGACAAATGTATCTTGGTTCTCTCAATCACAATGTATTGGCCTAGCACACTCTGTCTTTCTTTGTATTGGCTTTTGAGGCTTAGAATCTCCCCAACATTTACTCCCATTGTTGAGAGTTTTGTGACCTCTCTGCCAAATGTGTCCAACTCCCTGAGTAGCTTGATCAGACTTTTGGTGCGGGAGGTAAAGGTGTTAATTAGCCCAGGTAAAGGTGTTAATTAGCCCACTTAGGATGCCGACAAAGGTTGACCAGGCCTGAAGTGGTGGTAACATCAGAAGGCATACCTTATGGAACAGTATGTATGCCTCTGAGAAAATCCACTCAGGGGTGTTGGCCTTGTTTAGCATCCTGATGGTCTTGGACTGGTGCAGAGGAGTCAGCAGCACTTGGTTTAAATTTAGAGATATCAACACAGCAAGGTGATGAGTAAATGGCACTATTTGAAATATGGCATGTAACACATGGTGTAATTCAGAACTATAGAATAATAAATCTATGAGGGTCTGATGCTGTTGAGGGTAGAAAGAGTATGCATCCTCTGGGAAACAGCCCTTTCCACACAACAGCACATGGTTGATAAGATACGCAGGTATTTGAGAGTGAATTTGCTATAAACCATGTTAGAAATCTCCGAATAAAATAATTGATGACACTGCTGAAGCTACAATGGAGTTAATTCTGTTTACCAGAGATGAAGCCATGATGACACCTTTATTGATATATACATGCATTAAAATTTTAGGTATAATTTGCAATGGTTATTTCCACTATCAATAGATCATGATTAATGTATAAAGTTCTAGTATTATCTAATTTAAGTTTTTTACTAATTAATATGGCTACTCCTGAATGAGCTGTGTAATCTGGGAGGTATTGTAGGACTCCGAACTGACCCATGATATTAATTCTGTGATCAAAGTTTTTGTGTAGCTTTGTTTCACTGAGACAGCCTATGTCAAGGCATGACTTATCTAGCCACCTCTTTAGTGTGAAAACCCTATCCAGGGAGTTTAAACCCCTGAAGTTTATGCTGCCAATGTTCAAAATCATATCCAACTGTTTACATGGCAGAGGCCAGCCCATTAGTCAATGCCTAGATCATCAGGGCTGATGGTTGAATCACTGGACCCTGATGAATATTCCCATTGGAATTGGGTTTTGTTGTGAGAGAGGGCTTTTTTTACCTTCATCAGACCACTCCTGATTGTTCGACATTGGCTCATTGTCCATGCCATGGCTCACATCATCCATGATGATTGATTTAGATCCCTGATACTCTGGGTCCTCCTATGTTTTTTGTTGTCTAACTTTTTCCTTAATGGTTTCAGATTAGCCAAAGAAGATGCATTAGGACAACTATGTGGTTCTATATCTGATGATGAATTTGATGTTTCATCAATCTGTGATGCAGATGAGTGAGATTTGCACTTGAGCACACTAGCCCCAGGTACCATGCTTCGCAACAGTATTTGAAAGTTTGCAGGTTGGTATTGGCTCACTGGATAATGGCCTCCTTTCACACTCTTCTCATCCCCAATGCTTATTAAGTTATCTAACATTTGAGGTGAAGGTGTTTCTACATTTATCAATAGAGTATCTTCCCTGTTGAGGATGAGCTCCACTTCATGGTCATCTTGCTGTACATGATGAGATATCTCATTCCCCCTTGCTTCTGACACCCTGTGGAGATTAACATTTGGTCTGGAGGTCCATTGTATCCCAGTGTGATCTTGAGCATCCATTATACATTTATACATTCTTGAATTTCTAGCTTTGCATTTGTGGCATGTTTTTTGGGGATAAGACCTGACCAAATGTATTCGGTCACCACAGGTGAAATATTGAGGTCTTATGCCTTTGATGGTAAGAAACAGGAGGCATTTTCCCTCCACAATCACAAGTGACATGTCCATAGGCAAGGTTTCAGGTGCTAGCTTCAATGTGAACGCCATTGTATTTCAAGGAAAGTTCAATCCTTAATCTTTGTTCTGGTAGATATTGGAAAGATGACAATGTACCATATTTTTCTAACAGCTTCTGCATGTCATGACTGCCAAAGTTCATATAGCAGTTGCATATGGTTCTGTGAATCATCCTTGATCATGACATGTCGATTTTGATGAGAAACCTGTTGCTGAGGAACAGTTGCTTCCTTCAGAAGAGCTCCTTTTGAAGGACATTGTGAAATTCCACCACAAAGTAGTGGCCATTGGGATGGTGGTAGATGCATTTTCTTCTAGGTTCTTTTTCTTGATTAGAAGGAAGAACTCATCAGTTGGAAACTGAAAAAGCTGGCACTTTTTGTTTGTGGGGGTCAAAATTAGTGTGCATTCATTGTTGTAATTAGCAAATGAATTAAATAGAGCCACTGGGATTCTTTCATTGAATTCAAAGCTTAATAATTCATAGTCTTTGGGATCTAATTTTCAATGTCCAGCATTGCATCAGGTACAATTGTCCCATTGTAGTTCAACTGTATTTTTTCCTCAAGGTCCAACAAGTGTAAACCTGTTGTATATGAATTCTTAGTGTTTTTGGCCTCAAATTCATGTATCTCTGTTGCTGGCTATGCTTCTTGCTGTTTTGGCATGTATAGTTCTGGTTTCCTTTCAGTTTGACTGCATATGTTGCAATGCTCTTGTCTAATTTGGTGATAGGCTTTGTGCTGTTTTCCACAAGTGCTAGGAACTGGATCTGCATATTTTTTTTATCCCTAGGCATATTGTTATCTGCTTGCAATGTTTGTGTGACTTTCTTTGGATTTTTTGATACATTATGCGAGTTATTTTTTTTGTTGTGTAATTCCTGTGGAGTTATTCTGGGGTAGTTGTCCATCTTTTGTTCACAATTTGTGTTTGTGTTAGTTAATTTGGCTGTTATTTCTTGATTGCCTATGTTTTTTTGAATTAAAATCCATTTGATTTTTATTAAAATTAGTCACTTCTGGTTCAGCACTTTCTTTATTGCAAAAACTCATTTTTTTTTTAATGTCGGCAATTTTGATTTTTTAAAATCTGGAATGAAGCTTATAACTTCCCTTGTTCTTTCTCAGATTTTGATGGTTTTTGAGTGTACCCTTTGGGAATACTTTATCTCCAGCTGTATCACTTCCAATTTTAGTTAACTTAGGCTTTTGAGTAATTTTTTTATGTTTTATGGCCAGATTTCCAGTATCGCCAGAATTTTCTTCCACCCAATTTCTTTGTTTTTGATCGGACTTTCTTTTCCCTGTACTTCTTGCCAATCCTGTGCAATCTCAGTGTTCATTGAACTATTTGGGACGATTTCAGAATTATCTGTTGTCTGCACAACAATTTTTTCATTTAGTATTTTGGTGTTATAGTCTACATTTCTGGTAGCTTTCTTCATTTTGCTTTTATGTTGATAATCCATTATGGATAATGTGACAAATTTTGTGATATGCTGTTGCCGATTTACTAGTCTAAATTTGTGAAATTAGGATTGAAAGATTGAAAGTACTCTCAATTACAAGATATTAGGTTCATCTTGTGTCTTAATACACACTCAAAGTATAAAATAATAAATTTATCTAACAAATAATGTCAAATTCTTGCTTGCTAATGTGTCTATAAATTATCGCCTGTATGACACCTTATGAGTAAGCTTCACTTCCACTTTTTATTTTATTTTATTTCATAGTTTGCTATTTTTTCTTTTTTTTAAATAGACTTAAATAAATTCATTTAATTTTAAAGTACTATCATATATCTTTTATTATTATTATTAGTCCTGTTAACTCTTTATTCTTTCAATATTTTTCTTTTGACAAGATAATCTTATTTGCTAAAATAAAATAAATTCTTCATCTTTATAAGCTTTTATAGTATATAAAATACATCAAATATCAATTATTATCTTCAACTGTTCTATGACTAATTAAGCATTGATTATATGATAAATATTTTTCTTTTTTCTGATTTTACAAAGTTAACTATAACATATTAGTTATTTTAACAAGACCTATAGTTTTCCATTAATTGATTGCTTTAAAATTCAATAAATTAATTTTATAAGTTTATAAAATGTATTGCTTTGTATTTTATACTTGTTCCTCTGAATAAACACGACCACAATTGCATTTTTTAAATGACTGAAGTTTATATTTTTTCCCATGGTTTTTCCCAATGATAATATCTTTAACCGTTCTTTTAGAATTCCATTACCTTACATTTTTCAATTATGATTTGAAGTCCAAGACTGTATTTAAGTCATGAGTTTAAACTCATTCTATTATTTTAAATATCACTATTAAAATATGGGTACTCATCATTTAGACAGGCCAGCCACTTGGTGGCATTCTTATCTATAAAAATACACTATTATTATTATTCCAGGCTGACATTTTTAAAACCTATTTATGATCAACAACTTATGATTGAACATTATTTGTTTAAGTGGGATCATTTTATTTTTAAATTACTGTTAAACTCATTTTCAAACCATTTTTTTGGGACTGCAATTATTTTACATTTTAAAACTAATTTAAAGCACTTATCACAGAGATTCTCATGCAAAATGTGTGTCAACATATTATCGCACATTAACTTTATTCTCAAATACACTTTCCAATTTTTTTCACACTTCAAAAGTGTGTAGGGAAGCATGTGGACAGAATGACAGTTTTTAGTACACACTACTAAGTCACTTTCATTGTAAGATGATTATTTGAAAGGTAATATTTAAAAAGTTATGGTAACTTAAATTACAGCTACCTTCAAGTCACATTGTATTAAAGTTTTAATAGTTAGCATACAGATAAACTGTGTAACAGCATACATACATAGCTGCTGTTATTAACATGGAAATCAAGTGATTAAGAGTATATTTCTGTGCTTTTGCAGAGAAATAACACCACCAAATGACTGTCTGGCCTATCTATCCTTATTCAGCTTGTTGGTTATAACTTTTACTGGTTTTAAAATAAAATATAGTAAAAAAATTTATAATTTGTGAAACAATTGTTCACTTTATTTTTAATGAATTGTCCTCTGTTTGTCTGCTACTTTTTCTTAAATACTGTAGACAGTGTGATGACCACAAAACCAATTAAATTGATTCTACTGATCAATACGAAAATCAATTAGCAAATTTTTGTGTAATTGTCTCTCTGTCCACACTATTTAAAATAAATAAAATTGATAAATATTTTAAAAACTAAATTCAATTGATTAACTCTTAAAATTAAAATTTAAAATATAATTATAATTTTAATAAATGGTACAGCTAATCCATTTTAAACAAGACATTTAATAATATTTATGTCTAAAATATATTTTTATTATAATTTTAAAATAAATTATTATTTTGCAATAAAAATAATTTTTATTTTTATTTACTTGAATTTGGCACAGAGTCATACATTCATGTTTTAAAGGATCACTATCATTTAAATAAGCTAAGATCAAATTTATTGCTATTTTACCTTTTACTAAACCTTATAAATTCATATAGGTAAATATGTTTGTATTGATTAAAATCTATTATATTAAAGGTCTTTAACTATTTATACAATAACTAATTATAAATAAAAGATGTATATTACTTATCTCTCTAGAATTCTTTCTTTGAATTTTATACATTAAGTTATTTGTGCATGTTATAGATCGGTGTCTCTTCAATCTTTTCACACCTGCAGACCGGCAAAAATAAGGATAAGATTTTGCAGACCGGCAGAAGGCTATGGATAAATTTTCTTAACGATTTAAATTGCTTAGCCTTAGATGAGCATAATTGTTATAACTGATCAAAACAGCACACTAGTTACTGGGTATTGTAATGGTATTGCTTACCTTCAAAGCATGCTGAACACTCTTTCTCGAGTTGCACAGTTACACTGCTACAGAAAACAGTACAATAACAATTGTGCTCATTGTGCTTGCATTGCCACGTTTATTATTTCATTGTTAAAGCATGCAAAAATAAAATGTTATTCACCTGAATGTTGGGAAATATCACAGCTAGTGTAATTCCATGACTAGGATTATGATAAATGTAATATCTGTATTTTATGTTAAATATACAAGATGAAATTATATATAATATGGAGTTTGTATAATAAAAAACTTCTTTTTTTAAAAAAAATCTGGTGTTATTTATTTATTTTTTTTAAGTGTCATAGCATCGGCTGGGACATGAACCCGCAACCTGGGCAACGGCCTGCAAGTGCAAGGCAGTCGCGCTGACCTCTCGACCACCAATGCAAGACATCTGGTGTTATTTTAATCTCATTTTTACCCAATTAAAAAAAAAAACAGAATGAAAAGTTGTTTTGGTAAAGTGTCACGTAGAAATAAAATAATCATTATAAAGATGTCATTTTGATAAAAAAAAAAAAAGATAATAGATTTATGTTTTTGATGGAAGAGAAATCATCATCAATGTTTTGTGACATTTACAATTTAAAAAAAAAGTCACATGCAAAATAAAAAGATAATACAAATGCAATAAAAAATTTCATTATATGTGACTAACAAATGAGCTGATGCAATACAAAAATACCTACTAGGTATAGACATGCAAGGAATGGTGCAATTATCATGAGATTGACACTTTGTTTTTTAAAGATTGCATTTTCAGATAAATTCTTTTGATTATTATTTAGTAATTATAGTATTATCTAATAATTTAAATAAAATTTTGATTTATGATTAATTTTATTTAAGCAATTGCGATGAAAAAATAAACAAAAATAGTTTATATTAATTAAAAGTTTAAAATTTTATTATTTTGTTATTACTTTTATTTTTTTTTTATTATTTTTTTTTTTTTTAATATTATATATTTTCCCTCTTTAATTAAAAAAAAAAAATGAAAAAAGGGGGGGCCCCCCCCCCCCTTTTACTGCGGCTGTGGTTAGAGGAAAAGAAGGAAACTTTCCTGCTAGTCTAGCATGGACCATCAGAAAACTTCTGTGGACCGACACCGGTCCATGGACCAAGGGTTGAAGACCACTGTTATAGATCACAATTTATAATATTATGATTGTCTATTCTTTGAATTTAAAATTTTGGCTATAATAAAGC
Organism: Epiperipatus broadwayi; assembly: GCA_028023455.1. Lineage (NCBI taxonomy): Eukaryota > Metazoa > Onychophora > Udeonychophora > Euonychophora > Peripatidae > Epiperipatus > Epiperipatus broadwayi. The sequence goes on along the minus strand of JAQFVV010000126.1, from coordinate 1,775,161 downwards.
TTTTATGTCCTGCTTTCATTACAGCCAACCAAACAAAAGGTTACAACATATATATATATATCTGAATTAAAAAAAATTAGCACAGCCAAATATATATATATAATTAAAAGAAGAAAGCTATTCTTTCTCCAGCTAGCTATTGGGTAAAAGACATTCTGTATTTTGAACAAAGAGTTAAGAATAAAATTAATCCTTTATTTTTTGGAGCTTTTTGATGTTTATAAGTTCATCTTTCCAGCAATGGTGAAAATATAGAATGAAATTAATATAACATCCAGATGAAATATGGCATTAATAATTATTATATTAATAACCAATTATACAAAGATGGAGATAAACTTTTATTTTTAATATCTGTAGAGGTTCCTACTATCGCATTTTTACTCACACATTCCTGAGATTACAGCCTTAGTAAATATTACTTACGTAATCGTGCGTTTAAATAAATTTATAATTATAACCTTATTTTAATAATCAAATAGAATTTAATAAATGTAAATATAAAATTAGTACAGCTTATTATATATGCAAGTAGGAAAAGAAAACCAATATCATATTTATTAAAAGATAGATTCTATATCCTTTTATAGTTGATTATAAGTCTAATAATTATTGTCATAATTCAACTGGTTGATATATTAATTTTACTCTGAATTGTGTCCGTTGTTGGCAAAACTAAACTTATAACCATGAAAAGAATAAATTGATTCCTTTTATTTTTGATTCCTCAACACACATAAAAGTATTTATCCAATAGTCTAGGGATGTTTTTTTCCTCACATATATATATATTATACAACCAATACAAAATAATTATTTTCATTAATCATCCTGGATGTATATATAAGGATTAGAAAATGTAGTAAATTTTTCAAACAAGGATGAAACATTATGATGCAGATATAAACACATTTTCATATATGGACTAATTCAAACTTTTATGAGAATCCATTACTTACTATTTTAAACCCATGAAAGCAGAGAATTTTTAAGCCCAATGTTTATATTACATTTGACTTATTATTCAATTGCATGGTTTTTATAATGAGTAAATAAAGAACTCTCCCATGAAAGTTTGAATAAGGTTGTACATGATTATAATTGTGTTTATATCTGGATTGTAATTAATACTTTCACTTTTGTTTGAAAAGTGCCTTAGATTTTCTAATCTTTATATTTATCCTGGGCAACTAATGCCAATAGCCATTATACAGTGGATGAACAGTCTAGTATATTTGGAGGTGCTGAAACGTTTTCAATAATATTTGTTTCATTAATCAAGACCGGATATGACGTACAAATTGAAAATAATCCTGTCTTTATTATATAATAAATATTTGATTTTAAATTCTTGACTTCCATGAGCTTTAAAATAAATAAATAATGGATTCTCCGATGAAAGTTTAAATTAGTGAGGCTGTACTGGCATCTGAAACATAATGTTATCACTCATGTTTGGAGAACTTACATTTGCTATTACTTATATACATTGGGGAAAACTAAGGCAAATAGATATTTAATCTAGCAAGATATGTGAAGGTAAATGCTGGAAATTACATATAAAGTTGAAAATAACAATGCATTTATTATATATTTATAAAGGGCGAAACTGTAGGTATATTTCTGTAAGGTTTTAGTAATAAGATCCAACAAACTTATAGAATTTAGAAAAAAAATAGAAATTATATTTCATGAATCTAAGCAAAAATGTAAGAGTTGAACTGTATTTTGACTAATAGAAGAGGTAATAAATAATGAAATGTAATACATAAATTAAAATAGATAAAATCAACTAAGATAGTTTCAAGAGGTAATATGATTAAAATTTAATAAATTCTCCAGTGATATTAAGTTTCAACTTATAAATCATTTTAATATAGCAATAAACTTTGAAAACGGTTCACATTTGAAGAATAATATATAAGTTCCTTTATAAAGAATACTACATAGATAGCTGAACATAAAAGAAGCACTCTATCAATATGTCTTCAAACCCAGCTATCCAACTCAAATAGCTATATGGGGCTGATAGATCTTCAGCCATACCATATATTAGTAGTCATAGCAATATAAAATTGCATAAGACTTTTGGCAGAGACTATAAATAGTCAAAATAAGAGTCATAGATCCAATTCATAGATCACATGACCCTATCTCGTAAGCTTGTAAGTTATAAACAGTGAGGATTGCCAATTCCTCTACAAGCTTTATGATCAATGCTTAGCCAGAGCCAGCACTTAAAATATCTCTGCCAGGAACCCCTCCTCAAACCCCTGACTATGGTTTCGTGCTTTGGCACTCCTCAGAGAGGTGTCAGGGTAGGTTCAGACACTAGATCTAAAAATACCAACCCAAAGCCAAGCACTTATCTAAAAGTTATCTATTGAGTGGAAATTTTTAAAACTCTATCAACAATTTAAGGTAATATAAAGAAAATATACAAATAGAAATGGCCCATTTAAATAAACTTAGTATATGAAATTCTTTCCAGTGATATTAAAATAATTTAATAACCTGATAATGAAATAGCAAGCAAAATTATATAAGAAGGTTAAAACACTAAAATATCACATGACCACTATTTCTTATGATTACACACTGCTATGTGGCGCTAGTTACTATTATTATATAAGTAAATAAAAGTAGATGTAACAACATCTTAATAGTGGGGAAAAGATAATAACAACAATATGTTAATTACTACTATTTAAAATAGAGGTATTCTGAAATGTGTTAAAGAATATTTTTATCAGTGTTATAAAAGATTAAAAAAAAGAAAGAAGGAAAATAAAGTTGTCACTATAAGTATGGCAATATTATTTAACACTCCAAAAATAGCAAGATCAGATATGCAATTAAATCTCTATAGAAGAAATCTTCATTAAACTATAGAATCGTTATAGATATTTTAAAAGACACTAAATATATCCAAAGTTATCTGCTAAATACCTACATAATAATGATATTTCATATATATGAAAACGCAAAAGTGATATCGGTGTTTAAAAAAAAAAATAGTACAAATGACAGACATATACAATTTCATAGAAAATTATAAAGATTATCTCTAAGCTGTAATTTGAATTTGTATATACTTGGAATATTTTCTTTTAGCTTAGAATTTTTCAGCAAACTTTAGACCTTTTCAGGTAGTTGGTCCTATTCGACTTAACTATCATTTAATTATTGTTCAAGAGAATATCTTATTGTTATATTTATCATTGTCAAACTCCCTCCATTCACAACTTTGATGCCATCCATTTCAGATAAATAGAATAATGATTATTACTAATCATTTTCGATAATAAAGATATATATGAGAGATAGTGACCTGGGCCGACTGACGAGTGTTGGTTCAGTATGAAATGCATATTGGGGGTCATTTGTCTTTTATTGTATCTTTATGTTAAATCCGCCAGTTATAATACTCACTGGCGAACAATCTATGCAGTAAGCTAACTCTTGCCCTGACTATATATGCATACAATAATTTTATCACAAAGACTAACGCCGGTGGATATTAGTGTATTATAATTAAATCTGTTTTTCTTATTCCACCGGCGTTAGTCTTCGTGATAAATTATTGTATGCATATATAGTCAGGACAAGGGTTAGCTTACTGTATAGATTGTTCACCAGTGAGTATTATAACTGGAGGATTTAATATTTGGCGCAGTCAAGAGTTCGAACCTAGTGTAACGAGCACAGACGTTCGTTACATTGGTTTTTTTTTTTTTAATTTATTAAACATGAAAGTAAATTAAAAAGTTCGCATTTAAATATCATCTTAAACTCGTATATATTAAATCGCACAGATAATGAAAAATTATTAAAATAAAACTTTATTAAAGAAAAAGTATTTTAAAACTAAATTTTAAAAAGATTTGGAGATAAATTTATATCTGTAAATTTATCTTTAAATATATCTTTGATTTGGAAAACAGGTTAATTAATCAGAAATGGAAATGATAAATTTAATTAGTCAAATGTAGACCAGCCTTGGGCATTTAAATGTAAAAACATCGGTCAGATAGGAAAACAATAGAAACTTTTAGCAAATGAAATAAATCCATTGGGAAATCGGACCTCAACGAAAAGGATCATCATATCGATGACATAATGCCAAGTCAATCCTTCAAATACGTATAAAAGGAAAATTTGGAAATTATTAATTAGTGATTGGAAATTGATTATTACGATGTGACTATATGTAGTAGTACGGAGTTGGAGGTGAAGGAATTGATAGACGCACTGTCAATTCTTTAGCTGTTAAAGAAAGGAGAAATGAACTATCGTTTCCTACATTGAGGACCAATTAAACTAAAAAACCTCCGAATGAATAAATAAAACAACGCAAATGGATACCAATCTTAGGACAGCGTGGGAATTCACGTTCATGGCAAGCAATGGATAAAGATGAACTGTTTTAAACCGTAAGAACTTTATAAATAATGAACATTAAATTAAAATTTTCTATATTTAAATGATTGCAATATGATCCTATCTGACAAAACTAAATTCTTTATTAATAGTGTTATTTGATGTATTTTTTTTTCTTATTGATGTAAAATCATTTCATTTATTTATTTTTTATTCTTTAAGTTTTTATCATGATTTTTTTGTTTTTCGTTAAATTAATTATATAAATGTTAAACTTAAGTCTGAATGGCTGTATAGATTTGTAAAGTTATATTAGGGGAGGGTAATCTTAGGTTATTTGTGTCGTTGTTAGATTGGGTCAATGGATTGATATATTGATGTAGTTAGTAGATGTAGTCGGAGATTCGCTACTGGCAGAATCGCTTCATACGCACTCTCCCGTTTTGCCTATGGAAGGAATTATAAGATGCAGAGCAGTCCTTTCTATGTTTTTTTTTATTTTCTTCCGTTAGATAGAAGTAATATTCCTATCTAATGAGAGTCAATATCTTCTCACTCTTTTTTTGTATTCTATTACATTGAATACATCATGTATCAGATGAATTGATGCCAGTTTGATGCGAAGTTTAGCCTCAGGTTAAATAGGGATTGAATGTTTATTTTCAAAAGCAAATTTATGTGTCTATTCATACTCGACCCTAAATAAAAATGCATTAAATTTAAGTTGTTTATAGACCTTCATGGATTGTTTATCGGTTAACTATATTTTTTCATAGTTGATTAAAATATATAGACATTCGATAAATAATGATACCCTACGATGAGTATCTAAAATGTATTTATTCGGATGTCTTTTAAGTTATTGGTGACAATGCAAGTATCTTATGGTGAATACTATTGGGTTACTTATAAATTTCCCTCTGCAATTGTCGGTACCAATGATTTTATATTTTGATCGTTGATGTTTATTTTGGGATGTTTTTAACCATTGTAATCTATGTAACCGATCTATAATCAACGTTATTAAAACAAATTTTTTTTTATAATCCCATCTGTAAATTAATTAAAATGTAAAAGTATAATATAATAGTAATTAAATGTAAATTAAAGTAAAGTTAAAAATAATGTTAAATGTTAAAATGTAAAACTAATTTTAAATAATTTTAAATCTTATATATATGGATAAATAAAGTTTGTATGTTAATTACTGGCAGTGGCTTATTTTATTCCTCTTTATATATATTCTTATATTATTTTTTAAATCTCTGCTATTCCACTGAGCTAGTGACATGGCTAACGACCGATGCAAAAGGAAAAAAAATTTTTTTTTTGACTTACGTATCTGCCTACTCTATAAATTTTTCTAGGTTCAAATGCCTAGATGGCCCCTGTAGTCAGATTACGTTAAGTCAATACCGGATCGTTACAACTGGGAACCAACTGGCGACTTTAATAAAACCACAAATACCCTGAGAAATTTTGCAAAATGAAATATTTGTATCTGTTTACATATAGTCGTAACTTTAAATCTTATAAAAGCTCTGCCAGTAAAAGAAATTAGCATATATATTAAACACAAGAAAGTAAAAAAATTTTAAAACTAATTTTTGTTAAAAAAAAAAGAAAAGAAAGTCAAAAGGTTGCAATTGATATTTTTTTTGTTGATATATATTTGCTTTTATGTTATAGGGCACAGCCACGTAGTTTATGATCGAAATGGCTACTTACGATGAGTACCGTTGGAATTTACTTCGTGTAATCCTATTTAAGATTTTAATAGTCATAAATAAGTGATGGTATTTATAATTGTGCAAATATACACGCATAAACCCATTATCTTTCAAAATATATTTACTTCAATGCAACCTTCCTAAATAATTTAAATAATTTGCTTGTCATGCCGTGAGTAAAATAAAATGTATAAAATAAAATACAATTTGGGAGGAGGAGGTAAACGTAAATGGCCTTAGGAAAGCGATAGTAAACATTTTTTTTGTATATAGTCTTTATACTAACCGAATGTTTTATAAGTTTTGTTAATCGTGTACCGTAATTACTAACCCTAAGTAAAATATTTTTTTTTTGATCATTTTTTTAAGCAACTTTACTGATATGTAACGAGCACAGATTCGTTACATTGTTTTTTTTAATTTATTAAACATGAAAATAAATTAAAAGTGCATTTAAATATCATCTAAACTCGATATATTAAATCGCACAGATAATGAAAAATTATTAAAATAAAACTTTATTAAAGAAAAAGTATTTTAAAACTAAATTTTAAAAAGATTTGGAGATAAAATTATATCTTTAAATTTATCTTTAAATATATCTTTGGTTTGGAAAACAGGTTAATTAATCAGAAATGGAAATGATAAATTTAATTAGTCAAATGTAACTCAGCCTTGGGCATTTAAATGTAAAAATATCGGTCAGATAGGAAAACAATAGAAACTTTTAGCAAATGAAATAAATCCATTGGGAAATCGAACCTCAACGAAAAGGATCATCATATCGATGACATAATGCCAAGTCAATCCTTCAAATACGTATAAAAGGAAAATTTGGAAATTATTAATTAGTGATTGGAAATTGATTATTACGATGTGACTATATGTAGTAGTACGGAGTTGGAGGTGAAGGAATTGATAGACGCACTGTCAATTCTTTCAGCTGTTAAAGAAAGGAGAAATGAACTATTGTTTCCTACATTGAGGACCAATTAAACTAAAAAACCTCCGAATGAATAAATAAAACAACGGCTAAATGGATACCAATCTTAGGACAGCGTGGGAATTCACATTCATGGCAAGCAACGGATAAAGATGAACTGTTTTAAACCGTAAGAACTTTATAAATAATGAATATTAAATTAAAATTTTCTATATTTAAATCATTGCAATATGATCCTATCTGACAAAACTAAATTCTTTATTAATAGTGTTATTTGATGTATTTTTTTTTCTTATTGATGTAAAATCATTTCCATTTATTTATTTTTTATTCTTTAAGTTTTTATCATGATTTTTTTGTTTTTCGTTAAATTAATTATATAAATGTTAAACTTAAGTCGGGCATGAATGGCTGTATAGATTTGTAAAGTTATATTAGGGGAGGGTAATCTTAGGTTATTTGTGTCGTTGTTAGATTGGGTCAATGGATTGGATATATTGATGTAGTTAGTAGATGTAGTCAGAGATTCGCTACTGGCAGAATCGCTTCATACGCCGCACTCTCCCGTTTTGCCTATGGAAGGAATTATAAGACGCAGAGCGCAGTTCCTTTCTATGGAGTTTTTTTTTATTGTTCTTTCCGTTAGATAGAAGTAATATTCCTATCTAATGAAAGTCAATATCTTCTCTTAATCTTTTTGGTGCTGCCGTATTCCGTATTACATTGAATACATCGATGTATCAGATGAATTGATGCCAGTTTGACTGCGAAGTTTAGCCTCAGGTTAAATAGGGATTGAATGTTTATTTTCAAAAGCAAATTTATGTGGTCTATTCATACTCGACCCTAAATAAAAATGCATTAAATTTAAGTTGTTTATAGACGCTTGCATGGATTGTTTATCGGTTAACTATATTTGCGTTTTCATAGTTGATCAAAATATATAGACATTCGATAAATAATGATACCTTACGGTGAGTATCTAAAATGTATTTATTCGGATGTCTTTTAAGTTATTGGTGACAATGCAAGTATCTTATGGTGAATACTATTGGGTTACTTATAAATTTCCCTCTGCAATTGTCGGTACCAATGATTTTATATTTTGATCGTTTATGTTTATTTTGGGATGTTTTTAACCATTGTAATCTATGTAACCGATCTATAATCAACGTTATTAAAACAAATTTTTTTTTTATAATCCCATCTGTGCGAAATTAATTAAAATGTAAAAGTATAATATAATAGTAATTAAATGTAAATTAAAGTAAAGTTAAAAATAATGTTAAATGTTAAAATGTAAAACTAATTTAAAATAATTTTAAATCTTATATATATGTGCATAAATAAATGTTTGTATGTTAATTACTGGCAGTGGCTTATTTTATTCCTCTTGTATATATATTCTTATATTATTTTTTAAATCTCTGCTATTCCACTGAGCTAGTGACATGGGCTAACGACCGGATGCAAAAAGGAAAAAAATTTTTTTTTTTTGTACTTACGTATCTGCCTACTCTATAAATTTTTCTAGGTTCAAATGCCTAGATGGCGCCCTGTAGTGCAGATTACGTTAAGTCAATACCGGATCGTTACACTAGTATATGAATTTGAAAAGAATGGGGAAGTATGGAGATGTTTATTATATCTGTAAATATTTTATCAATCAGGAAAAATTTAACCTCTATGCTTCCTAAAACTTGTGGAGAAATGCAGAAGATATTATTCAACTGCAATAGGTATACTTAAGGCCTTTTACTTAGTTTAGCAGATAAAAAAGAAGTTTAAGCATTTTATTTTTTGTAATTCAATTGGTACTAATTTTCTTCTTTTCTGAGCAATGTAATATCTGATAAAATGAAAATACACACAGAAAAGTTATTTTTTAAAATAATATTTAGCTTTATTCTTTTTATAAAATATATTAAGCTGCATTTAGAAATTGATGCAGCATATGACAAGGAACACCTTATTGTATGATGGTTGGATACTTTTTTATGAAAGATATAACTGGTAGATTGGGTACAGCAATGCAAACAAGCCTTGGCACTTTACAATTTGAATTGATTCCCAAACTGTAAACGATTTTTATAATCCGTTTTAAAAGTGCGATGTTTGTAATAGACGAATATTAGACGAGTTTAAAATGATTAAGTAAAAGCTAGATTCTCTTTTAAGCTGTGCTTGGTTTGATTGCGTAGTTTAATCTGTTACTTTTGTATTCGAATTTCTTATGAATTCCCAAGCAATAAAACCATTCGAATTATTTGTTTTAAGACTTGTAAGACTGCTTATATGATAATCAACTTCTCACTGACCATTTAAGCCTACCAAACGTTTTACTCAATTTCATATAATAAAAATGTGCCTATGATGAAGTTATAATAACTATGTAGAGCTTATTACATAAACAGTTTTAGCAAGCATCACTCTTTTAATTCAATATAGATATCACTCTCATCTTCAGTTAAGGACAGTCTTAAAAGGAAAAAAAAACGGGAACCTTTCGTATAACAACAAAAGCTTACAATACATTCAGCAATTACTATAATATTAATTAAAGAAAATATAATTTTTATAGCCAATGTCGTTGGTTTAAACTCATCTTCATATAGCGTAAACAGAAGAATCGCTAGGACGTATATGAAGAACATTAGTAAAGAAATGATTCCATCTGCAAAAGACAAAAGCATCGTGAAACGGACATGAAATATTGACGCGTAATTTTTGCTACTTTCAATACACATTATTCCTGTAATCAAGTAAAGAACGCCAGTAAGAAAAAGCGGCAATTCATTGAAATGCTTTGCTTCATAACTATGTTGATAAGTTTGTAAAATTAAAATACAGTTAGAATTTGCAATATGAATAATTCCTAATTTCCATACAGCTATATTATATTCTTCTTTAATTGAAATATAGCTTTCATGAGATAAAGTAGTTTCGTTTACGTTGTCTTTCATCACTTCCAATATCAATAAAAAGATTTAAAGAATTAGGGAAATGGATACAGTAAAAAAAAAAAAAATAGTTAACGTTTATTTGTTAAATAGTACATTTCAAACATATTTATATTCTAAAGTTTTGCTCGTGCACATGCTTTTCTGTTTTCATTCATATACAAATTAGAAAATTTAAATAATTAAAATTTAAATAATTAAAAATTTAAATTAGAAAATTTATGTGCACACGAATAGTTTTGAGCTTTGAAATCACGGTATATATCATGGCGACTACGCCGTTAGTTTTAGACTGAAGCAAAAATTATATTTGTATGTACTTATAGGAGAAACCCCCCCCCCCCGATGAGTTTTCTTACTTCGATTTTAATTTTCTAGACTAGGCTATTTACATCGTCAAAATCTAATATAAATGCATAATTAATAAGAGAGTATTAAGGTTTATGATATAGCTCTAAAATTGATATGTTAGAACAAACTGTTTGTTAAATAAATAAGAAGCAATAAGCATACGCTTAAAATAGCCTAGTTCTTCAAAATTGAAGATCTAAAGTGCATATATATATATATTAATTTGCACTTCTTGAACTAGTAGAGAAAATAAATCTAAAAAAATAAACTCAATTCGCTGGCAATATGTCAAAAGGGGAAGAAAAAATTAATTGAAAGTATTCTAATAAATTTGCTGATACATACATGTTCACGTAAATACAGAGTTAAACTAAACGTAAATGAAAGAAAGTAGGTTGATTTCTGCTACTTGTGTAAATATTAATCCATTGCCAAAAAAAAAAAAAAATCGAACTCAGATAACTATTTGTTATGTTTATATGAATTCAGAATAAACATGGACTTGCACAAATGATGTTAAATGTTTATTACGCTTATAAAAATGTGTTTACAATATATTTCCATACAATATCTTCTATATTGCTCACCTGATAGTAGATGCTAGATATAGAGTCTAGTTGTGTAATTATTGTAACAACAGATTTCAGGTTACTTGGTAGGCCTGCCTAGCTCTTCCAGCTGTACCTATCAGGTTTAATACTTAGCGGTTTACAGTTCAAAAATGTGTCTTCAAAGCTTTATTAATACTGTGAATAATGAATGTGCATACTGCTGTTCAGCATTGATAGATGTTTGGTTGTCTGAGGTTATCTCCAGGTGGACTGCCAATTTATAGCCAAATCCCTTTCAATAATGGGAGCAATCAAATTTACCAAGCCTCTTTACCTTTTAGCCTACTTCTATCATTGACCACATTTTATCTATACATATAACCATAAGTCTGTAGTGATGAATGCTGAATCTTATCAAGATAAGATTTTATTCAGACAAGTCCATGGGTTGAAGGTAAGTAGATTCTCTTTCCCTGGCTAAAATTTGCCCTGGAGAAAATAATCACTGAGATGCATTGGTGGATATACTTGTCATATTCTGGCTTCTCCGGGCCTGGTTTCTTTATCATCAGGTTTGATGGCTTCATCAGTAGTTATAGTCTTTCTATGCCTTCAATCATGGATGTGGTATCTTCATCAGCATGTCTCTTACAGTTTTGATGATTTTTTATTTTGTAGATTCTGTACTGCTGCCTGATGATCCATAGTTCAATCTTAACTGGTCTCTGTACCCATCATGTTGCTGTTTTCCATTGTTTGAACAATCACTGTTAATGATCATTTTATGATAATCACAACTTCTGGAATTCATTTGATGGTTCCCTTGATCATACAACTTAAGATGTGAGTAATAACCACATTTTATTTTTATGACCATGCTAATTATGGCTCAGAAATGACAGATTTTTACTAGAGTTTTTGGTACTCTTTTTTTATTTTTGAGAACTGGTTCGCTTTAGTCACTGTAAAGCTAAAGTGATTGAAACAGTGATAGCCTAATAAATTGCTTTGCTTACCAGCTGACACAACAAGAGGCAAATTAATTATTTTATTAGGCACAGTAATTTTAACTTTTGTTTGACTCAAAAATGGTATTTGATTTTTGCCTTGATAATCAGTAATCACTCTACAGTGAGGATGCAGGCAGTAGTTACTTTTTCTATTAATGTTAGGCCACATATTTTATGATCATTGTGACCCAGCAATCATTTCCATTGTTATTGGTGTATCATTAATAAAAATTCTAGATTTAAGACTGAATCAATGTTTTTCATATCTTTATAGAGGAATTAATTTTAGAATAGACTCTTCCAGTTTTTTTCTGAGCGCCTTGCTTTTTTAAAAAAGAACAAGCAGATTCTATGTGAGCCATGTGTTTACAATATTTTCCCACTGAATCCTGATGGGGACATTTGGTATGTTTTGATTTGACTACTGTAACAAACTCTGACTAAATATTTTATCATTATTATTAGATCTCTTAAGCTCATTTTGATCAGAAAAGTTTTTAGATGGTCCAGTTTTCTAATCTACAACATTAATACTGGAACTAGATTTATTTATTTGGAGCAGTTTGAATCATCACAAATTCAGTGAGAGTTTCTAATGAGACTGTGAACTTAAAAAACAATAATCATGCATTTCACAAATGTTAATGATCTCAGTTGTTTAAGAAATTCCCAAACTCACAGCTAAATGCAAACTGCCTGAGCTTAGTAGCAAAATCTCTCACTTTGAAAAGCCATTGATCCATGTAAGTTCACTAATATTTTGAATAGCCTGAGCCAAATTCTTTTAATGAGCCAATTTTAGTCATTTTAAAACATTTTTGCAGCCATGTATAAAAAGGTGCTATGAATCTGTTGAGCTAACAGGAGCAAAACTGTCTGCCTTTGCAAATTTGTTGTGCTTATAAAAAAAACAAAAAACTGTCAAAGTGCACCAAATGTATTGTATTTATATATAATTTGGACTAAACATGGGCTCACAGAAGTATGGTTAAATATTTATTAAGCTTATATTTAATGTATTTACAATACATTTTGCACAATCATTTGCAATACTGTTCACTTAATGCATTGAGGGATTTCAGCTGCTTTTCTAATTATGATGAACATTTCCCACTGTATTATGACAGGATGCCTAATATGTAAATAAAGTAATACTTCCAGAAGTACCATGAAATCATACATCATATCAGTTATAATATCTACCTGCTTCCAGTTCAATGACGACTTGTCTCACTGCTTTAACTCTGCTGTGGAAAGTGTGTGTATTGCTATTCAGCTTTAACAGTTATTTGGTTATTACTTCATTTCTAAATGGATTGCCAAGTAATAGGCAGGTCATTTTTCTTACTGGGAGCAATCAGACTGAGTCTTTTCATCTGTGGACCTATTTTGCCATTGATTACGTTATATTTAAACATATAATCATTGATATCTGGTCAAGATAAGTTAAATCTGGATAAATCCAAAACTTGAAGGTAAATTGAACCATAATACCATTTCCAAATTTTCTGATAATAAATGTGGATATGTGCATTGACATATATTATAACCTCCATCATGGTTTACATGTGTGGCTTTTTGGTAGATGTGTATGCATTTTTTATTATACATTCTAAGATGTATAAAAATCATGTTTATTATAAAATAAATTATAAAAAAAAAATCGAAATAATAATAATAATTGTAAAAATTTACAATATTATTACAATCCTTTATTGTAAAATAAAATTAACTACTAATAACATCAAGTTGCTATGGAAAACAATTGGAAACTAAAAAGATAGGATCATCTGCTTTAAATAAAAAAGAGGTAAACACTTTCTTGCTTGTGCTACTACAGGATGGAAAACAAAATTTTTTTAATGATATTTAAGTAGAAATAATGCAATTTCTGGGATAAAACTTCAGAGTGCCTCACCCGGAAATATCCAGTCATGTAGCTGATTGTGAGGAATGCCTTAAAAATTAATTTCGATTCTGCTACACTGAAAATAATAATTAATATAATAAGGAAACGTATCCTCTAATTGTATTTTTATATTGGACTAAGTATCCTCTAATTGGTTGTCAAATAGGAATATTCTATTATTTGATTTATAAAGCTGCATAATTCATGCTTTCGATAATAGAAAAAACTTTATGGGAATAAACTACAATTGAAACAAACCATTAGAACTTAAAATATTAAAATTGCTTGCATACTTTAATATAGGGAATCTTATGACCATATATCTATATTCAAAAGTTAATAAAATATGAGCTCACTGAAATATAGATAGGTAACTGAATAAACGGTACTTGTGTATTATTCCCTCAATGAGGAAAAGATAGAATGCCTTTCACATAAGAGATAAAGGAGTAATCTTGTGAGCATCAAACTCTGTGAGTTGAGTGTGTTATTTCTAGTTGAAGAACATGTTTAAATGCGAGCATCAAATAAACCCTGTTGAACGATATACAAAACATTAACAATTGTCATCAAACTGGAGCAATTTTACACTTATTTATTTTGCTATTGAATTACTTTGTTGACTTTGTTGTTTTATTTTATTTTTTTCAAAAACGTTTTCCCTCCAGTCTAAAAATGTCATTAAACTGCTGCAATTTTACACTTATTTATTTTAAACCACTAAACATCACATGATCACTTACTCTGATTGGTACAGGGTAGCACTACTGTATGGAGAGCGTTTTTGCCTTGTTTAATAACTTATTTATTTTATGATTGAATTACTTTGTTGTTTTCATTTATTTTTTTGTTGGTTTATCAAAAACACATAGCCATTTGTTTTTAAAAAACGATATAAAACATTTTTTTCCACCTGCATGAAATATGAGAGAGGGGGGTGAGGGAAGATATAGATTGATAAGATTAAAATATGAGATAAAATTACTAGCAAATAATGACTAAGGAATATTTTAAAATATATTGAAATAATTTATTCTCAGACCAACTTTGCTTGAATGCAGGATTACAACTCAAAAGTTAGATACTTAAGAATTATTTTTACCAAACCATCTGCAGGGTTTTCTGGGAGTTAAAACTCAGCTGAAATTGCATAAATAAGGTTGGACTCATAGAGGTTTATAACTTAGTTATTTTATTATTATAGTAAACAAAAAGCATTTATATCATGAAATTAAGATACAAAAAACCACGGATTGCATTATCAGTTATCCAATGATATATCAGTTTGATTATTTATGGTGGAACTAAAACTAATGTAATCCCTGTAATCCCTTTCTATTACCTCGTATTGATACAGTTCATTATATTTTAGCAGTCCTTAGATTACAACTGTTTTGTACAGGTTGTTAACTCCTTTATTTGTTCTACTTTTAGGCTTACAGCTTTAACATGTCCACTCATCCGGGAGTATGCTAATCAGGAGAAAAAAAATGAGAAAAACGTTCTTTTTCTACTTCTTTTCATCAATGCTTCTACGCTCACCACCCCCTCTAGTCATTTATTTCTAGAGTTAATCAGTCCATTCAGTACACTTCCCCTCACTCTTGAACATAGTCTTTTAGTCTGATTGCTAATCTGCATTCTTGTGAGTTTCTGATAATAGGAGGACTCTCACTTTTCTGGTCTGTTTGATTGTGGGCAGAGCTAGTGGAATCTGCTCTTTCTTGTATCATACTTAATGTCTCTGGTTCAACAAGAAGATTCTTTTCCTGTGGAATTCATGGTAGCATTTCCCTGTCCTCTTTTGTTAAAGATTCCCACTGGTGAGCAGTTTCAATAAGAGTCTTGTTATCATCTAATGGTATAACTACTGACCTTCTCCTTATGTGGTTTACATGCTCCATATAGAAAGACCATTTTTCAATATTATATTATAAATAACTCTAGATACTGGATTTATAACAAATCCAGGTGTCCACTTCTTCTTTATAATGTCTTGTATGCATATTTCATCATCCCTTCTAAACTTTGGGAAATGTTTATGAGTATCTGGATAGATCTCTGGATGCTTTTCAGGCCTTTTCTGCTGAGACATAATCTTTGACATATGTGTTCCACAAGTCCTCCTGAGTAGTAGGTCAGCAGGTGATTTTTCATTATGCGATTGAGGTAGAAAATGTTGAAAAACATGATCTCCATTAATGCTTCATCCATTTTTATACAGCTTGTTTTCTTCAACCACTTTTTTAAACTTTGGACTGCCTTTTCAGCCAATCCATTTGGAGCAGTATGATAGGCAGGTGTCAGGAGATGTTGAATCCCCCTTTCAGACAGGTAATTTTCAAAAATTTGTAGATGTGAAACTTGTCCCATTATCTGATACCAGCATATCTGGATATTCATGTTTGGCAAAAATTTCTTGGGAGAGCCTTTATGGTAGAATTGGCATCAACTGATTTGACTAAATGGTATTCAATCCAATTGCTGGAAGAGTCCACAACTGTCAAAACCAAGTGTCCATTTATAGGGCCCTGCATGGTCAATGTGAATATGGACCAAGAACTAAATATTTTATTTGGCAAGTTGTTTGCACTTTGGTAATTATGACATTCCCTTACCATTCTTTCAATCTCTTGGTCAATATGCAGCCACCAAACATATGATCGAGATAGAGCCTTCATCCTTACTATCCCAGGGTGTCCAGCATAAAGTAATTTTAATACCTGTGAGTGTCCCTCCATAGGTATGAACACTTTATCTGCTCTAGTGATGCAATCATTACAGATTGACAGATACTGATGAGCATTCCAGGTAGCTGTATATAGAATTTTTGGGCAGTGGTTAGGCCATCCTTTTTTGATCCATGTTTTCAGCTGGTGACAGCCAGGACCTCTAAGTATACATTCTGCTACCTTGTTACTATTCAAGGTATCATTCAATTTGACTACTTCTAGTAGATTTATCTCCACAAATTTGTGTGGCCTATCAGCTTTTAATGGTAGATGTGATAGAGCATCGACATGTGGTATTTGTTTTCCCAGTTTATACATTAAGTTGTAGTCATAGGCTGCAAGAATGTTTATCCATAGTAACATTCTTTGTCTTTTGGCTGCTATAGTCAGGAGTTTTTTGTTTTTTTCCCAATATGCCTAATAATGGACAATGGTCCATACATAAGGTGAACTTCTGGCATAAATAAACTGATGGAACTTTTTTACTGCACAAATAATAGTGAGGGCTTCTATGTCCAATTGACTATAGTTGGTTAAGCTTATGACAATGTGCAGGAGGCATATGCAATCGGACGTTCATGACAATTTATTTGGTGAGAGATTATAGGTCCAATGCCATTCTCGGAAACATCTGAGAAGACTATAATTTCTTGATCACTCTGATAGTGTACTAATAGGATTTCTGAAGATAATAGATCTTTTGCTCTCTGGAATGCAGTCTGTTGTTCAGCCTACCACTTCCAGCATTGCCCTTTCATACATACAGGGGTTTTAGTTTGTGTGATTTTTCATTCAAGAAAATTTCAAAGAAACAAAGTAATCCCAAGAAAACCTGCAAGTCCTTTACATTTTTTGGTGTGGGAGCATTTTTTATGGCCATGACCTCTTCTAGATTTGGGCATTTACCATTTTGGTTAATGATATGTCCCAAAAATTTCCTCATAGACCAAATGCTTTTGGTGACATTAATTTTAATTTCTACCCATTCCAGTCTAGCACATATGTTAAGTATATGTTCTTCCAATTCTGTCTCTGACTGAGCATAAATTAACAAATCATCCAGATAGGGGATTACACCCTTTGCATTATGCATTAATTGATCAATCTTGGCTTGAAAGATATTGGAGCTGTCACAATTCTGAATGGTAATTTGTTACATTGGAATAGTCCGACATGTGTACTTAAGGTTAATATTTTGGCTGTTTTACCAGTGACTGGAAGCTGGTGGAAAGCAGACTTCAGGTCAATTTTTTCAAAAATAGAAGCTTTCTGAAGTGATGCCAGTATTTCTGAGACATTTGGAAAGGGATATGCACTTTTGTTTAAATAATGGTTTACTGTAACCCTATAATCTTTACAGAGCCATAAACTTCCATCATGTATTGCTACTACCACAATTAGTGACCCAATCTGAATCTACTATGGGTGATAATACACCTTCCTTTACAAGACTTGCTAAACTCTCTTCAACCTTGGTTCTGAGTGCAAAAGGAACCTTCCAGGGTTTACACTTCACTGATTGTGCATCTTCAATTAGTTCAATATTTACTGGACTTATCCCTAAAGCAGTCAAGTTTTCTTTGCTTTTCAGGAACTGTTTACACACTATATTTTCCAGTTTTACCATTTTGATAATCTGGATGGATATACCCAATGGCTGGAACCAATTTCAGCCTAGTAAGGGTTTGATGTTCCTCGACTATATACAAGAGTAGGGTTTTGTTTTTATTATTTAATTTTACTGGAACAGAAACCTTCCCACAGATTATTATGTTATTACCATTCACATCTGTGGCAATTACATTTGTTTTATCTAGATTAAATTTTGACTTGTGTGTAGAATTTATTTTGTTCCAGTCCATTAGAGACATGATGGATAGTCCTGCTCCATTGTCTATCTTCATTGTGACTTTAGTTTCCACAATTATTAAATCTAGTATAATCTGTACATTTATCTTAATTTTTACTCTTTTAATTTCTGACCTTTTATCTGTGGTTCCGGTTAATTTTATATGCGACCATTGTTGATTGTTATTTTTTCTGCAAATGCTTGCCATGTGGCCTTCTATGGCATATATATGACACGTTTGGTTTTTGAATTTGCAAACTCTTTTTACATGTCCCTTTATGCTTCAACAAAAACAAATAAAATCCTCTCTCAGTTCATGATGATGTTTCCACTGTTTCCTAATCTGTACATTTATCTTAGAATTTACTCTTTTAATTTCTGACCTTTTATCCATGGTTCTGGTTAATTTTATATGCGACCATTGTTGATTGTTGTTTTTTCTGCAAATGCTTGCCATGTGGCCTTCTATGGCATATATATGACACTTTTGGTTTTTGAATTTGCAAACTCTTTTTACATGTCCCTTTATGCTTCAACAAAAACAAATAAAATCCTCTCTCAGAGTTTGTGATGATGTTTCCACTGTTTACATTTTACATGCGCTTACAGCAATATTTGCTTCCTTAGTTCCAGCTTGGAATTCCATCATGTTTGTTACCATCATCTCTCATGAGCAGTGCATTTAGTAATTGCAGTGTTGTAATCAATGTCTATTTTGCTGAGCAATAATTTTCTCAAATTATGGTTGATCATACCATAGAAAAATTAAATTGATCCAAGAGCATGTCATCAAAATCAGGAAACAAACAGTCTCATGTCAAGATTCGCAACAATACTATATTCAGAGTAAGTTTCATGTGAATGCTGCTTTCGCATTTCTAAATCATAGGCGTGAAACTCTTTTGGTAATTGCAGGCTGAAAATATGCAAAAAGTTTTTCCATACGATAACTGTTCTGGAGTTTTATTGTCTGCTAATTATTTGGCAATTTGCAATATATCTGTTCCGGTAAAAAATAATAATATGGAGGCTTTAGTTTCATTGTCTTCAATTTTATTCAGCCTCATGTATCATTCCAATTGTTCCATGTATCATTCCAATTGTTCCATGTATAGAGTCCATCCAGCTGGATTTCTGATCTCAAATTCTCTGATATTTTGCAAGGAAAAGCCATGTTCGTATGAGCTATTCAAAATTGCTTTTTATCTTCTCTCTTTAGTTTATAAAATGATGACCTCCATTATATTATCTGACTGCACCACATGCAGTATTTTCAGGGACTTAAAACTCAGCTGAAATTGCATAAATAAGGTTGAACATGTAGAGGTTTATAACTTAGTTATTTTATTATTATAGTAAACAAAAAGCAGTTATAACATGAAATTAAGATACAAATAACTGTGGATTATTAACACTACATTTGTGTTATCAGATAATGATACATCAGTTTGATTATTTATGGTGGAACTAAAACTAACATAATCCCTTTCTATTACCTCACATTGATACAGTTCATTATATTTTAGCAGTCCTTAGATTACAACTGTTTTATATAGGTTGTTAACTCCTTTATTTGTTCTACTTTTAGAATTAAAGCCTTAACATGTCACTCGTCAGAGAGTATGCTAATTGGGAGAAAAAAACAAGAAAAAAACGTTTTTTTTTTCTACTTCACTCTTTTCATCAATGCTTCTACGTTCGCCACCCCCTCTAGTCATTATTCTAGAGTTAATCAATTCATTCGGTGCACCATCGTAAATAACAATCATTTCCCCTTATTTATGTCATCAGTCAGATAAAAAATGGTCAATGATTTGATATTAATAAAAGAAAATGTGTATTGTTTACAAGTTGATTAAAAAGGATTTTTTTTTAAGAATCTGACTTATGAATCATAGAACTTTGTTGGTCTGTGAATA
The DNA here is from genome assembly GCA_028023455.1 of Epiperipatus broadwayi. NCBI lineage: Eukaryota > Metazoa > Onychophora > Udeonychophora > Euonychophora > Peripatidae > Epiperipatus > Epiperipatus broadwayi. The sequence continues at coordinate 1,754,827 of JAQFVV010000126.1, read as the reverse complement.
AATTATATGCTACATATTTACTAATCACTATTTATGGATTTGTTAAAAATATTAGAATAAACAGACACGTTATAAAAAAAAAATATCAAGAACTTTATGAAACTTTCAAATTCATTTGAATACTGTAAAAAGTGAATACAATTATTGAATGGACATGTGCAAAACTTGCTACAAAGCCATAAGCCAGCAGTATGTTATAATACAGCTTTGAGAGTCAAAAGTTTTTATACATTGATCAAATGCCTAGAAATTCTGTTAGCCTCATGAAAGATTTGTCACTCTCTGACCAATAAGAAGAAACTAGTCTGGAGATTAGGATACCATTAGGCAGCTGATATCCCCTGACTATTCTAGCATACAAAGGTGGCTCTAGAGGAGGTAGACTAGGAATGCTACTTGTTAATGCATATTATTAAATGTAAGCTAAGAGAATCATGTGATGATGACGATGTGTGCATATATATATATATTACATTTTCATTCAGATCAGATATACTAATTAGGCAACATAACATTTCATTATTTGAGTAATAGTTCACTTCTGTCAACACAATTTACTCAGCCTCTAATTATTAAGATAGTCATGGATAGATATTTTCAAAACAAAATGCTAAAAGATATGAAGTTTACATGTATTTAAGTATGAAACTACACAACATAAATCCACTAATATCATTATTACACAGTAATAAAAAAAATGGGGTTTTTTTCCTCTATAAAAAAGAGCTCTTGAATTTAAAGAATTGTGATTATCAGATAAAATATTTTTAAAGTTTTTATGGTCAGGTTCTTCAGTAATAAAAGTCATCTATAATACTTTTCATTCATTTTTGGAATTAATTTTAGGTTGTTAAGAGTGATGCAAGCCATCAAATGTTGGAACACTTAACAATTCTTTTGACAGATACCATTATTATTGCAAAATATTTATTAAGGCTTTTTACATATTTTGCTTAACATTGTACAATTTGTTATAATTTTGGGTTATAAATTGGGTTTGTGTTTATGTTATTAGTCCTTGTCTTCTATTTTATTCGATTACTGATATATTTCCATGTCTCTTTGTGTCTGTGTAGTGTGCTAGCATTTCATCTTTTTTTCAAAGGCTAAAAATTTAAAGTTTCAAAATATATATTATTCACTTTTCTTTAACTCCCCTACTTTGCGGGGCGGGGGATAGATGTGAAAAGACATTGTTCTGAATGTTAACAGTTATAAAGGTCTTATAATTTATATTTCTTTATTGTTCTGCATTATTTGTTTTGTTTTCTTTTTTTTTTTTAAAAAAAAAGATGTTTCTGAGTATTTTTCTTGGCACACTTTTCAATCACGTATTCATTTTGGGGGGAATTTTTCAGTTCAGATGTCCATTTTCTGTGTTGAATGTGATTAATTCCTGTTATTTATTACAGTGTAAGTAGCATATGTGTATATTGTGTGTTTTTGTGATAAATATTATTTAATAAATTTATTTTTTAGTGGTTTTTTTATGCGTCTCTTATAATTTAGTAATTGTTTTATGCGTATGGGAGTTTATTCAATACTTTTTATTCAATATATTTTCGGGGGCTGAGAAAATGTAATTTTTAAGATAAAAATTTTTTGCTTTTCCATGTTGGTTGTTTTTAATTATGTGTGTTTACTTGTAATATTTTGGTATATGTTTTTAAAACTATTTCTACACATTTTTTGAAATAAATTAAGTGTCAAAGAATCGTCTGCATATGTGTATATTTCATATAATTTTTTTTTCTTTTAAAAATGTATATCTTGGGTATTATTCCTGCAACAGGGACCACATATTGCTGTGACTTTTCCATATTCGTATTGAAGTTGCAGATAACTTTGTAAATGTTTCTCAAAATAACCACATTACAAAGTTACCCGCGCATTGATACGAATGTGAAAAGGTGCAGTATGTTGTCTGTATTACAGGAATAGTACACATGTACTGAATAAACGTATACACCAATTGTTATGAATAAATAAAGATTTTTCTGTCGTGAGTGTTCTCCATACAAGTATTTAGATATAAATATGCAAATACAATTTGTTATATTATTTTTATTCTATTCATTAATTAAAATTATTGTTATTATTAATAATTTTGTTGCTTGTTATTAGATTTAATATTAACAACGGTGTAGACAAAATGATTCCATATACTCAAAGTTTTTACTGCAGTTTTACAAAAAGTTTTTTATGGGTTAAAAAGGGGAGCTAAGTGAATAAAAATAAATGAAGATTATTTAAGTCATTTCGATTTTGCAGATGATGTAGTTGTTCTTGCAAGTAATGCTTTAGAGTTTCAGAAAATGTTCTTCTTGCTTTGGTGGTCGAGAGGTCAGCGCACTGGGTTGCGGGTTCGCGTCCCGGCCGATGCTATGACACTTAAAAAAAAAAAATGTTGCAAGAATCATTAGATAAAATTTGAATAATAGAACTAAAAATAAATGGTAAAAAACAAAACAATGTTCTATGCATTTCCAAGGGAATAAATCACTAAGTAAAAAAAGTTATCATTTATAAATTTTTTTAACTATATTATTAATAAGATAAAAACATAGTGGAAGAAAGTAATAATAGAATTAAACTTAGATGGAGTTTCTTTGCAAAATTAAGTCAAGAAATGTTTGAATGTTTTACTTATGGATCTGAGACTTGGACACTTAACAAAACAGCAGGATTGAGATTGAAAACAAAATACATAAATAAAGAGAACTAGGAAATGACACTGACATGATTGAAAGTTATGAGAAACTGAAATGAAAGTGAATTGAAAATATTCCTACATGACAAGAGATTGTAAAAAAAAAATTACCTAAAAAGAGACCACCTGAGATTGATGGATAAAATAAGAAAATTTGTTGGTGTGAAGGGAAGGACAAAGGCTAAGGATGAAATGTGAACTAATGATGAAAACATCTTCATTTTACAATGAGTTGATGATATTTGAAAATTCTACTGGTGATGATGTATCAATTTGCTACTGAACAATATTTTTCTACAAACAAATGAATTACGATATCAGAGAAATGACAATGTCCTCTAAGTTGTTTTTCTGCTGAACTAGATTTGTCAATTGAATGGATTATCAAATACTTTCAAATGTCATACTTCATGCGCGCCTACACACATCTTATATATATATGTGCGTAAAATGAAAATGATTTTCTACCAATAAACAAATGTGTTTTACCAATGTAAGAATCACGTGTTTACTTCATTTACTTTCGAGTGAATATAATTCTGAGAATTTCTCATCAATAGAGAATGGTCATTGCGTAGGCATGCAAGTAAAAGTAAAAGATTTTTCAAAATTAAAAAGTTTTAGAATGAGGTTTTTGTGTTTGTATTTTTTCAAGATTTGGTAATTATATAACATCTAAAAAAAAATCTTGTGTTTTTTTTTCCTATTTGAATAAAATATATATTAGTGCTTTATGTTATATATTTATAAATAATTCATAAAATACAAATGCCGCAGCACACATTGTATCCTTCGGACAATTACATACATCGTTCTACAAGTACATATGAATCTATAACTGATTTATGGTTTCTTAGACAATAAGGTGGTACTATGATATAATAATGTCTACATTATACCTGGTTGTAATTTTCCAGTATTTGTCATGATCTTATTCTTGCTCATATATAGCAATTTTTTTTATATGTATGTGGATTTAAATCACCTAGTGATTACTATAATTCAAAGATAATGATAATTTTATATTATAGTAACATTTTTTTTTAAAGAGTCATAGTATCGGCCGGGACGCGAACCCGCAATCCGGGCAACTGCCTGCAAGTGCAAGGCAGTCGCACTGACCTCTCGACCACCAATGCAAGACATAACAACATTTTTTATATCTACAGATGTGTAAAATGTATAACACATTAATGTACGTGTATGTAGAATATAAGCACTTTGAATAAAATAATTAATACATATATATATCCCCCCCCCATATGTCATAGCATCGGCCGGGACGCGAACCCATACCCGTCTGCAACCAACTACTTGCTTGCAAGGCAGGTGCGATGACCTCTCGGCTAACAACGCTTGACTAATACATATATATATTTGTATTCTTTTTTTTATTATTTATTCAATTTTTTTTTTTGAAAAATTGACATTAAAACTGTTAATTCTAGTATTATCCGTCAGTGTTTTTTTTTTTTATATATTTTTTTAACGTATAAGTTACATATGAACATAGTATTTTTTTAATTTTAATTGACTTGACCATACTTTCGAAATATCTTTTAAGAACTATTTATGAAACCAATAAGTTTCATTCTCAGTTTGGTTAAATTTTTTTGTTGAATCAACAGTATAATTCTATTTTTCCCGAGATTAATATTACTAAGCTTATCACTTTGGTTCTTAAATGTTATGTGACCATCTGAAATGAAGATCTTACATTAAATAATAAACAATCTTATGTTAATATATATTTCATATCAATATATAACATTAATAAATATTTTTTTGATTTCGCCATTACCTAGTAATTAATAAATAATGCCTAATGCGTTAAAGGTGAAACTATTCCATATAATAATTTATTTAGGCTGAGCGCTTTCAGAGTTCGTTACTTCATAATCACAGCCTTATAGATTGTCAACGTTATTATATGCAAATATATGCAAAAACTATTTTTATATTGTCCATTTTCTGGAAATTGCAAAGCAAGTGTCTTTTCTGTTTATAGAAGTGGTGTCGCACAAGCTTCCTTGATTTTTCTCTTGATGTCATTCCTCTCTGTACATAATATATCAGTTTTGGAGGGCTCAAATCTACAGTTAAGCTCTTTCTGATGGTCAGCAAAAATGGAACTGCCTTTTCTTTTGGTTATTGCTTGTGTATGTATATCTGTGTTGAGCCAATCTATTATCAATTGTGGCACAAGTCTCATCATAGTAAACAGCACCACAGCCCTTCTGTGGACACGTAATTTTATACACCACATGGGGGGGGGGGTTGCTTCAATGTTTCTTTCATTCTTAGTATTATTGATTAGCTTATTGGTGTTTGGTGGGGTTCTAAATCCCAGTTTAAATTTTTTATGTAAATCTTTACTAAACTTTTTAGCCACTGCAGGAATATATAGTACAGTCAAGTATTGTCTATTTTCTTTTTTTTATTGTTTTTGATGAAGTCTTTTATGAATGCATTCAATCCTGTTGACTATTATTCTGTAGTTGAAACCCACAACTATTAAGTTACTGATGTATCTGGTGATGTTGTTTTTCTTATCAGATTATAGTTTACATAGATGATGATTGTGAAATAAGAAAGCTGATAGTCCTAAAAGTTTATTTGATTTGAGGGATTTTGAGAATGGATGGAGGTAACCTCTAATGTGCAAGGGTTTGGTCATCATGCAATAATTGAATGCAGCATCTTGATTATCTTTGTATGTGCAATTAAAAGTTAGGCCAGAAAGAGTGTGGAGTTCATGTAAAATATCTGCAGTAATATTTTCTGGTGCTGCTATGAATATATCATCTATGTATCTATATAAATTGTACCCGGTACCAATGTTTGGAAACACTTGTTGTTCAAAGTAATTTAAGACTATGCTGGAGACAATCCCACTTATAGGGAGACCCATTGACCAATTGTTCATTCTATACCAGTTGTTTTCATATGATGGCAAAATATTTCCATCCAGCTATTTCATCAAATCCACAATAAACCATATTGTAGGCATTGGGCAGTCTTTCCTAATCAGCTCATGTGCAATTATTTTAATTGATAGCTGTCTGTCAATAGAACCATATAGTTCTGCCATATCAACAACTGTGATTCTGAATTGTTGAGAAATTTCTGCACCCTTGATTTTATCCATGAATTCAAATGATTTGATTGAAAATGAACCAAACTTTAGATAGTCAATTAGCCATTCATTACCCAGTTTGGATGCATTAAAGTAATGGACACCATCGAAGTCCAATATCAATCTTAGAGGCAACCTGTTTATGCAGCTTTGCATTTTTCTGAAAATTCTTGGTTGTATAGTTGCAGATGGATAAATCCTGTAATAATCAGTTCTGTTGAGGCCTCTATCCTTATATACGTGTAAAATTGACACAATGAAATTATATCTGTTAATTTTATTATTGAATGATATGATTACCTCAAATTTCAATCTTTGAACTTGCATGTCCATTTTATCTTTATCGTCCACAGCATTCATTAAGGCAAACCTGATGCTTTTATCTTCTCTTATACATTTAATGTTGTTATCACTGAGAAACTTTTTTGTCTTGTATATATATATATTGCCCCCAGTTGCCATCATTGTTCTTTAACAGATTATTTCTATTATTAAAACAGGCAAAACTCTCCATACAGTAGTGCTATTCAGTGCCAACCAGAGTAATCAATGGATGCCAGAAGGCTTGTTCATAAAATCCCTATCTAGTGCCTAATCATCCAATACCCCCAGACTACCCTAAGATCTAGGTGCAGTGCTCTCAGATCCAAAGCTCCTCACTGACGAAGGCCACAAACCAGAAACTAGTCTGGGGATATTGGATGAGTAGGCACTAGATAGGGATTTTATGCACAAGCCTCTGGCATCCATTAATTACTCTGGTTGGCACTGAATGGCACTACTGTATGCATGGCCGGATTTAAGGTGATTGGGCCCAATCGGGCCCCGCACTTGAAGGGGCCCCACATCACCACCAAAATTAACAAAAAGTTATTTTTCGAAATTTAAAGCAAATTGCTTTTGACGATAAAGGATAAGTTATAAATTATTCAAATAATTAAAAATATATTTATTTTAAGTTTGCATTGATGGATGAGATTTATTATCGTGTTTATTATAATATATATACATTACAATATAGAAAATGGATACCCGTAAGGGTCGTTTTTGACTAACGTTTAATTAATCGGATAGTACTATCTTCTCTCTCAATTATTCTATTCTATATGCGTCTTACTCGGCGCACTCACTTTCGTTTTTTGGCATTAGTCATTGTTGCGCTGTGCTCGCTATTAAGTAGATATGGCTACTATCTAATCGTTTTAATTATTAGTGTCGTATTTTGTGACTATAATTACTAATTGACATGGAATTGTTTTTGTATTTTGTGCATTTTTATTTTTTAATGTATGTAGAAGTTTATCTATCTTATGATCCATGATATTTGATTTATATATATATATTGAATTTGCATTTTATTTAAATATTTAATATATAGAGGGCCTCGCAAAAAAAATCCAATCGGGCCTCTCACTTATTGGATCCAGCCCTGACTGTATGGAGAGTTTTGCCTGTTTTAATAACAGTAATGTGCTAGCATAAGAAATAGTGATCATGTGACGTTTATTTCTAATAGATTTAGTTATCACAGTGATAATATGTTCTCTGCGTAGGTTATTAATTAACCATGCTTCGATGTCAGCTATGAGCTCTATTTTAGGCCGATTCCATGACCCCCCTCCCACCATTAACGAAAAAGTAAACTTAAGTTTAATTTTATCGCTTCAATAATCATATTGTTATAAATGTTAAATATTATTTTATCTTAATGTAAATAAATGAAATTTTTTTTTTTTTAAAGTAAGCAATTTCTAATTTTTTCAAGAATATTTTAAGACTTAATTTAAATGTGATGAGAAGAGGCTTCTGTCATAGAAATCAAAAGTTTCTACGCATAAATTTTAAACCTAGAAATTACGTTAATAAAATTAATTACTTTCTTTTTCAAAAACCTCCTAAAACTCGTAAAATTTGTCTACTTCCTTCTATTCGTTATTTCTCCAATCTACAATTAACAAATCATTTTGCTACTACTAGCTATTCTATTTTATTTTAATAAAAACCATTTTTTACTGTAACAGTCATATTTGAACATCCGTGCAACAAAATCCAAAGTTTTGGTAAATTATACCAAGGCTGATCTAGATGAGGGTTTAAGACCAAATCTGACCGCACCTCAGCTCCTTCACCAACACTCCCTGACTTACTACCTTATGAATGACATATATGAAGTTACACTCGTAATCTGTCAATTTCCGCGCCGGCAATAGCAAAGGGTAAAACGAGAGACTCGGGGATATTTAACTAAATGTTTTCTAGCTTAACCAAACACACTCACACAACCTATGGCTGATTATCTCATGCATATAAAATCATTATAGATGGTGATTTAATATAAATAAAGTGAACAATACTGCAGACATTAATAGATTTTAAAATTATTTAATATTGACAAACACAAACAATAACAATTAAATATACTGAATATTCCACTCGCAGGTGGGATGGTGAAAATACGAACTACACGTTCTGTAATCAATTGTACTTAACGATCATTATTCTATTATATTATTTATACATTAATAATTATTTTACGTCTATACTGATGTCTAAATTAGGTTCTGCCATTCCTACTCAGTATGTTAAGGATTAAACTCTAAGAGAATGGGAACTTTATACAACATGTACTTAAATTTATCATTCGCGATGAGCAGTCAATGTGCTCTTTATGCAGATATTCTTAGATAAACTAGATCTTAGGTTCAGATCAATGCTGAACAATTAATATACAGTAGATGAACTGGTGTTTTGTAGTGTAACTTCTGAGGCTACGGCGCTATGCAAATTACATCAGATGCGTCTTGAATGCGCTTTTACTCATGAGATTCAGCAGCGTTTGCTCGGTTCTCAGATACCGCTTGCCTGCTATACATGAACTTTTAGTTCGGATGCTCGAACAGCCACGATATAAGATGCTGGATTCCGGTGTTCCAATTTTTAAAGGAGGAAATGGGAATGACCCTTAAAATCATTATCCCATTCAAGAGAAGACTGTCCGAACTAAGGATGATAAGATAGCCCTTAAAACCTAATCTTATCTTAATAATTATATAATAGCAAGGCGGAATGCACCTCAGTGCTTCATAAAAACTCATTCACAATGCTTTTGGAATCTTAATTATAACAACTAGTAAAGCGCGAAATCTATAGTTTCTTCTGCAAACTACCCTACGCCAGTTAGTTAAATAAACACTGAAATTGTGCTAAAGAGGACTTTATTAAAATTGGTCTAGTTTATTAATTAACTACATATTATATGCAATTACATTAAGGGGGTCTAAAGCATATCTGGGGCTTAAACTTGGCTAACTACTGAATATGCCTTAAATTATCACTTTAACTAAACAAACCTTTTAATAAGCAACATATGTGAATTTAAGCTATGCATAGCAGTTCAAATAATACATCAAAGTAGGTTTCGGCCCAAAGACAATCTATAGATATGCCAAACAGCATAATTACTTTACTTAAGAACAAAACGTCTCTTTAAGTTATAATAATTAATAGTCTCTGCTCCGAAGGCAAAGCATAAATCAATAAATGCATTTTAACCAAAAATATATATAGATGCAAAAGTATAGACGCAAATAGAGAAAATAATAAGGCAAATAAGCTTTTATAAGTTGAATTTAAAAGAGATTTAAGAATTTGATATCAGGCAAGATTTACATTTAACTTTTAAAGTATTTTAAAATTATACAGGTTGAGATATGTTTATCTAATACAGTTAATTACTTTAAGAGAGAATACACCTTTTAAACATAGTATGATTAATTTATAAAATTTGAATGGAAGAGTTTGTGCACATTACTTATTATATAGCTAGCTTTAGGAAAGATTTATAGATGGCTATAGCTTTTAGATTTAGTTTGATTGAGAAGTGGTTACCGGTTATTTATCTGGAGGCTTGCAGCTTGAAAGTATGAAATACACCCATGGACTGATTTATTTGAGCTGGTTCATCGTTAGCTATTCTTTAAGTAGGGCTGTGGTTTGGATCTCCGGGCTCCATAAACGGTTCTTGACCATTGGGAAGATGGCCTTTGCTTTTCTAGCCAATTATTTGCATGGTAGAAACTGGGCCTGCTGCCTGGATATAAGTTGAAACACGAGTAAAGCAAAAATGGATGATGATTTCCTTTCAACTGCTTTTTTATATTTCTTTAACCCCCCTCTTACAGTTCATTCACAATCTTTATTTTTAGACATTAAAATCTAAGAAGTCTTAATTGCATCAGCTTCAGACGAATCGGTTGATTGATTTCAGGTTTATTCATTGTTCCTTTTATTTTTCTCAGATTCCAGTTCCAATCTGGATTTCAGTGCAGGTTTAATTGTCCAACTTTTATTTTATTAAGAATCCTAAAATCTGGATTTGTACCAGCAGTGTCTCATGAGATTGGTAAAGTTCTTTTTTTTAAACATTGGATTGCTTCTCCTTTTCTTTTACTGAAAGAGATTTAAGCTGCTAGCGTTTTATCCTAGACGTGAGACATCTACATTTGTTTTTAGTTGCTCTACATGATTAAGTAATTTGGTAACTTCAGGCCAGTTTGAAATACTTTAGAGAATTCTGTTCTTATCTAATACAATTTTCCCAGCTTGAAACCAATTCAATTATTTAAAATCATAAGATGAATATTTATAAAATTATAAGGTGTGTACGTTATATAATGATAATATCATTCAGATGTGAATATACCATTTTTAGCAAATAAAATTATTACAAAATATATTCAATTATAGCAGACGTGTGTGCATATACAATTACACACATATACGTGTAAACATACGTTTTTATACATGTTAAATCCCCAATATACAGTTATATATATGTACCTTTAGGGTTTGAACTAGGGAAGTGAAGGCTACTGATTTCTAGAATAGGTGAAACGTATGACGATGAAATCATACTGTTTCATTACTTTCAATATCATTCTCGCTTTTTGTCATAAAGTTTTAAATAAAATATCAACATATTTTCAAATATGTGAATTAATACTAAATAGATAATATACAGGGGGTGGGGATGGGGGTAAAATTAAAGTAGAGTGGTGTAGTGAAAATTATACTACAGAAATATTACTCATTATTGAATAATCTCTAGAATAATGAATGACTAATAAAAATATTAATAAAGTAAATAGACATTGGATTAATTATTCTTAGTTTTAAAATGCTTTGATAAAATAGGTTTTACGAGGTTAAGAGATATTGCTATCGAAAAAAATGTTTTTCAATAACAAAATAACTTTAATTAATATCAATTGTATATAGTAATTAAATTTATAGAAGTTGGATCTAAGGTATTTAAATTGTTAATCCATTCAAGATGTTACATTTTACCCATTAGTTAAAATCTTCCAGAAAGAACAAAATAACCAGAGGATATATGAAGTGTAGCAAAACAGGGAACTCTCTTTTCTTCTTCATCTTCGAGACTATCTTGGGGGGAGGGGGAGGCAGACAACATGAAGCAATGAAAAAACAACACGGTATATTTTCTTTTCTAGGATCATGGCTCCAGAGGTCATCAAGCCGATTAGGTCGACTAAAGAATTGAGAAATTCAGGAATTAAGAGGGTCACCACGATTTTATTAGGCTTTTATAAGGCCTTATAGATTTGAGGAAGCAACTTTAAAGATAGTAGAAAATTATATAATATTTTATAAGTATATTAGAGGTTAGATTGTAAATCTTTATGGTGAATAATACTAGCATATCGTCAAGCACAGGAATATAATTGTTGAGCTCTATTATTAAGAAAATAGAAAGTACTATTGTAGATAAACAAGGAGAATTGCCAATTCCTCTACAAGCTTTGTGATAAATGCTTAGCCAGAACCAGCACTTAAAATATCTCTGTCAGGAACCCCTCCCCAAACCCCTGACCATGGTTTCATGCTTTGGCACTCCTCAGAGAGATGTCAGGGTAGGTTCAGACACCTCTCTCTGAGGAGTGCCAAAGCACGAAACCATGGTCAGGGGTTTGGGAAGGGGTTCCTGACAGAGATATTTTAAGTGCTGGCTCTGGCTAAGCATTTATCACAAAGCTTGTAGAGGAATTGGCAATTCTCATTGTTTATAACTTACAAGCTTAAAAGTTAGGGTCATGTGATCTATGACTTATTTTTACTGTTGTAGATATTTTATAAATATTGACAGTATGAAATGAATAGAATTATAAGAGGTATGAGCCATTAGAGTGTTATCATTGTGTTTATCTTGCATATTTTAATTATTAATTTGGTTTTCATAATAGATAATCAGGAGTTAAGACCTCACAATTTCTACTTATGCTTTTTTAACATTCATATTTTTTATAAAGTTTATATTTAAAAAAAAAAACAATAAATGTTTAATATTCTTTCTTTCATCTCAAAATAAATCCCCATTTTAAGTTCAAAGTCTTACCTTATATTTGCTTCTTTTTCAATATCAAAAACTCATATTCAATAACGTGATGTCAAATAGTTTCTTTTACGATGAAGACAAAATTTTTTATGCATATATTCAAAGACTATTTTAGCTAAAATTTGCATCAATAACAATAATAAACTTTCTCTACTATTGTTATTTCATAAGTTATTTATTCACCCTATTCATTTTTTATAGTTCTTTTTTTTTTCTGATACAACTTGTCAATCTTTTTTTTCTATTTCTCACAATCAAAACCTATAATATATCCTTTGCAAGATTGATACTATTTTTTATATAAGCACATACAAAAAATTTTCTATTAACTTTGTATATGATAAAATTGTCCAAAGGTAACTTTGTTTTATCCACATTATCCATTTCAAATATTGTTTTTATTTATTTATTTTAATTTCAAAGTTTTTAAAATTTATCCTTTAATTTTCTACAGTAAGAAAAAAAAACCTTTAGTGACATTTTTTCTTCAGTGGCCTTATTTGCTGCCAACGTATAACTTTTTGAATATCAAAAAACAGGCAAAATTCTCCATACAGTAGTGCCATTCAGTGCCAAACAGAGTAATCAATGGATGCCAGAAGGCTTGTGCATAAAATCCCTATCTAGTGCCCAGAGTAGACACTGAGTGGCACTACTGTATGGAGAGTTTTGTCTGTTTTAATAACAGTAATGTGCTAGCGTGAGAAATATTGATCATGTGATATTATCAAAAAAATTGAATTCATGGAAAAGAGTGTTTCATTTCTAAACGTTAATGGAAGAATTATCACCTCTTTCAAATTATTTTATACATCTTGCCTAAGAAATATACTGGATTTTAATACAATGTTTGATGTAAAATGATTTTTCCATAGACCAATACATAGAAGTCTGGCAGCCAGACTAAATATTCATTTTCTCTAAAACTTTTTACAGTATTGTAACTTCATCTATTTTTTTTATATTTTTTATTATCATTTTCCCATGCTCATTCTATCAGCAATGATTGAAAAGTCCTTATCCAAAATATAATGATCAAGCTTGTCGTAACGTCTAAACAAAAAGCTAAAAAATCTTTATTTCTTTCACTTTTGTTTTTCTTCTCTTACAATGCATCGAGTTTGCTTTCCACATTCTACATTTAAAAAAATAAATGAATAATAAGCTTTCTCCTATACACATATACCATTCTATAATCCAAAAAAATTTTGGCCTCTGTTTTATTATCCAAAGAGTGTTTTTTTTTTTTTTTGCCAAATAATATCCAATTAACTTTAATATTAGTTTATATTTTATAGTTTTCATATTTTTTGTTTTAACATAATTACACAATTTTTTGCTCGTTTTCATTTTTTCATAACTACTTTTTCCCCATACAAATTTATCTATTTTTTTTTTCCATTCCTTTATAAATATGTACATACGATAGGAAAGGAATATATAATCCAATCAATTATTTATTTATTTTTCGTTGTATAACCGTACAAATTGTAACGATGAATTTCTTTGTATATATGATGTGATGTACTGTAGCTTCGCCTTAAACGAAGTCAAGAATCTCTTAGCAATTATGCCCAGAGAAACCTGTTAGCCAATTTTATTTTCCATTCACCAGTCTAAGCTTTCCCATATTCTGCTCCATCCCATTTATTATAATGATTATAATAATAATTATAATTTATTATAATGATTATTAACATTATGCACCCTATACTTGATATTCTAACAAATGAATTATTCCGTGTAAAATATTACAATTTAAGATTTTTTTTAATACTTTAGTAAATGAACTTTACTTTAAATCTAATATATTTCTTATACATTTATCGATTTCTCATATAAATATGTAGAAATAAATTAACTTTCAACTTAACTTACTGTAAAACCTTTCTAGTCACCATGTTCCTAGTCCTGTCAAAGTAATTCAATGTAATACTCTTTTTACTAAGCTATTTTCAATCTTTAAATTCGGAATGTAACAAAGCATTGTCAGATATAAACTAAATTTATTATTGCTTTTTAACGTAATAAAAACAAAATCACTGTAAAGCAGTGACATCCAAAGTAGAGAAATAAATTGAAGCTGATCGAGAGCAAAAAAAGGCGGCGATGCTTTCGATTAAAGTTACAATCATAACGCTAGTATACAGAAGTGAGTTCATATTTGTAATGTGAGAGTCATACAATTTGAATCTCAGCGTGACAGTGCTGGCTATATAAAGAATAGTAACGGTAGCAGAAATTGTTGCTGCCACCGCTGATAATAGCATGGATTGAAGAATGTTGTGATTACTTCCGTATTTCTTACTACTTTCAACAGCCATTGTTCCAGCAATTAAAAACACTATTCCCGCACCCAGAAGAACTGTAGAACTAAAGCCTTCGTAATCGAAAATGTTCTGGAGCGGCTGTATAATCAAAACTAAACCAGAACATACCAGTTGAATTTTTCCCATCAGTTTTGCGTACCTGTTGTATGTCTTTCTATCAGGATTACCATCATTTCTTTCAAGAATGATTTTAAGATTCATTGTCTGTAAAAATTATCAGTTATATAAATTAAACGTTTCGGGAAAAAAAAACCCTTATATTTCCTTTTTTATGTGTTCTTTTTACTTGTGCATTCCGGCACGCGCTTTGTATACAATAAGTATTTAGACACGCACATTTAATGTTTTATATGGACGTTTTTGAAGAGATCTTTGCTTTTCAGTAAGCTTTGTAAAAGATTTTGTATTTTTTACTTTAAGACAAATATATATAACATTTTAAATAAATTATTGCGGTAATATGTTTCACCAATATTTTTCTAAAAAGAAACTGAAAAAGAAAAGACAAAACACATAATTTAGTCAATTGCGAGTGTGATAAGGCTTGGATTTTTTTTTGTTTCACACTCAAATTATTTAACTATTTATCAAAATTAATTGGACAGCTAATTATATTAATCAAGAACCGACTATTTAATAAAATTCGAAGCTTTCTTAGTGTGGTGTCTGTTCTGCAATGAAGGAAAATGATTATATGTATAATTCTATACATGACAAAAAAGGCAAACAATAAAATATTTTACTATCTATCGGATTTAAAACAAAGACAAAGAACTGGATGTTGTTTTTTTGAATACTTGGTATAAATTTTATTTAACATATATTTCCAAGAAAAGCAAGCTACTTAAAAGATTGAAGAAAATAATCATTAAGCCACAATGAACATTTGTTAATTAAAAATCTAGCAGGTGTATAAATCTTTTTTACCTTTGCTCATAATTATGTGGAACTGAAACTTATAGGCTAAAAAAATATATTCAGTATGAATTATTTATAACCCTAGCTATTTTTTCTATCAGCCTGAAGACTTTCCAAAATAATATTCTAGACCAAGGCAGCCTGAATAAAAATTCACTAGATTCATTTTGGAACGTCAACTTTTACTCAGGTTTGAACTCCAAATTATAAGAAATCATTTAACCACGAGAACCTTTATAAATAGACTCCATAAATATATATTTACTACAATAGGTTATCTGCCAAAATGAATTTTTTTATTACCAGCTGAACACACCTTACCTTGCGTCCAGTCTTTCTTTTCTTTGATATCCATACATTGATAAGCATTCAACTATTTCTTCTTCCCATCCTTCACCCCCTCTTACATTCCCTCTCATAGATGCAATACATACACTCATATATATAAAGAGAGAGATTCTTTTCAGATATATAATTTGAAATCTTGCAAAATAATAAACGTAATTTCTAATCATTTTCCACCATTATCGATCCATTGCAGGATGACGGTCTCTCCAAGTTTAATCCAGTTTTTCCAAGTTTTATCTTCTCTTCCCCATCTCATCAGCACAATTCTTTATTTCATCTATTCATCTCACACGTGATCTCAAACTTTTAGAATCTAGTTTAATATTTCAATTGCCCAATTATCATTACCTTTTTTAATAATGTATCCATTTCAATTCCACTTCATTCTCTTAATTCTTTTAATATCTGTTTGTTCTTTTACTTATAAATTTCGTTTTTGATGCCATCTTGTTACTTCTGACATAATCTTTCACACTTCATTGAGAGGTCTGAAGTTTTGTAAATCTCAGAACCATAATTAAGAACTGGTAAAACAACACATTTATTTAAAAAAATTATTTTCAACCATCTAATCATAATACTTTTCTATATTAAGTTATTTCTACCAAAATCAATCCTTGCAAGTTTAATTCTATGATTAAATTTATTCCTTAAGTTTTAATTTGTATTAATTATCTGGTCAAGATATTTGTATTTAACTTCTAATTATTTTTTATGGAGAAACCCCATTGAATATTTAATTAATCTTTTTACCTTTTATTTTTAGTCTCATTTTCTTATTTTCATCCAATAACACAACATTCACTGAAGCTCTGAAGCATTATTTGCAACAATTTCCACATTATCTGAAAAATGTACACGATTTTGTATAGAACTGATCAAATACTGATAGAAATGTAATTTCTAAAATCTTCTTTAACATATTTTTAAAATATTATTATTATTATTATTGCGTTCTACCAGTCATCTTGTACATATTTATCATTTAGATATTTGGTATTATACTGGTATAAAATGAAATGTAATTTTATTCGAGAATTTAGGCTAGTTAAAATTTATACAAATATCAATGAGTACTGTAATTAATTTATTTAATGCCCCATCATGTTTGGAACCAATATCTATAAAGTGTAAATGAATAAAATTATTATATACTACTAAGTGGGGAACTTACATTTGTAACTGTATAAATATGATTAATTTAGTAAATAGTTTACTAGATTAGGGCACCAAATAAATAAATAACCTATTCTGTCTGAATGGAAAATAAAATTTATTTTCAAAATATAATAACATGAGAAATATAAAATAATAACCAAAGAATATAAACTATAAAACACAAAATAAATTAGGCATCTGGTTCATTTAATTTAAATAACCAATAAATGTTTATTAAAATAGTAGCTTAACTTATATAATTAATGAAAAGCAAATATAAAAGTTAAAATAAGATCATAAATTTTTAACAGATATAGATGTCTGTTTATCCTTAGTTAACTGAATAACTTAATGTACTTATTGTGAAATATAATTATGTAGGGACTCTTAAATTAATATCTTAATATAATATACTCAATGAATATAAAATAATTATGAGATTCAAATTGGAGCCAGTCCATTAAAGTATGAAGATTGTCTATCTTAAGATATATCTGAGCACTTATAGTATATATGTGTGGGAGATGATAATCTGGACCAACTGATGATTGCTGGTTTAGCATGAAATACGTATATTGGTGATTATTTATCTTTTCAGCATATATGTGCTTGAGTGTATCAGTGTTATTAGATGGAGTGGAGAGTGGTGGGTCATGTGAAAGTCTGTGCTCATATACCCTATATTACATATATAAACACATGGTATATATTAAGCCTGTGTATCAGTTATTACATTGTAGAGATGTCTGTCCATCCTTGCATATGTATTTAATGGATTATGTCCTGTACATGTGGGGTTCAGATTGACCTTGGGTCAACATGGGTGTGACAAGAATCTCGGCCTTAGGGTGGCCTTCGAGCATTCCATCATCGGATTTTCAATTGGATGGGCGGTTGAAGAGTTGGAGTGTGTAGTAGATTGGAGCCAGTCCATTAAAGTATGAAGATTGTCTATCTTAATATATATCTGAGCACTTATAGTATATATGTGTGGGAGATGATAATCTGGACCAACTGATGATTGCTGGTTTAGCATGAAATATGTATATTGGTGATTATTTATCTTTTCAGCATATATGTGCTTGAGTGTATCAGTGTTATTAGATGGAGTGGAGAGTGGTGGGTCATGTGAAAGTCTGTGCTCATATACCCTATATTAAATATAAAGAATAATAAAATAATACATATTAATAACTGAATATATAAAATAATTTAATACTATCTGTATGGTAAAATTTTTAACTTGTATAACTATAAAATATGCAAGAATGATACATTACTAACCAAAAAAAAAATGTTTATCTATATTATTACTAATAAATATATATATAAAATTAAATGATTAAGTCTGTTTAAGTTTGTTTCCCAATCCTTTTACCACCATAAATGAAAAGTGACCAATTTAAACACAACTATTATTTTACAAATATACATAAATTATTCATTTTTAGTATAAATAGTTTATTTATTTTTTAATTATATTGCTCGTCAAATCTGATTAAATAATGGAACAAATAAAAACATATTTCTAGAGTGTTATATAAAATTAAGATTAAATTTTGCTAAAAAAAGTATTTAAGATTTTATTTTAAATTTATTTAATTTTCTCCTTTGTTAATTTTATTTATATATATTACATATAAGCACACACCCTTAAACTAAACACATATATAAACATATAATTAGATGTGACAAGAAAAATACATGACATATAATAACATTTCATTCTTCTTATACTTTAAAGCAAAATGTATTTATTTATTCTTTACAGTTTCAACTGTTCCTAGCAGTCTTCTTCAGATCGAACAAATCTTGAACTTTGTTCAATCTGATGAAGACTGCTAGGAACAGTCGAAACTGTAAAGAATAAATAAATATATTTTGCTTTAAAGTATAAGAAAAGTGAAATGTTGTTATTACATATTATATAAAAAAGCAAAAATAAAAGAGGAAAGAGGAAGAGAAAGTATTGAAAAAAAATACATGACCTGAATTATTTCCAAAGATCATTGCATATCCCTTAAACACATTTTATAATATTTTTACAATTATAATAAAAAAAATTATGGTGCTGTTTCTAGTTAAAAATCCTGGTGCTTCTTATGAAGCTGTGATATGAAGAAAATTCATGATGTAAAATATATTTAAAGTTTACCTTAGTTCAGAAGATGTATTATACAATTATAATATTATAAAATTATAGTAAATCCTGGAAATATTAATATTTTCATCATTGTATAAAATAAGCATCACTTAACTTTTCAAATACATTAATCTTTTTCAGTAATTCCAGTTATTATCCATTTTCTTCATAGTTGTTCCATCACATAAAGCATTCCATACTTTCTCCAGTTTTATAAAAATACTTCAAGATAATTTTATTTCAAGTTGTTACAGATCTCATTAAAGACATTGTCTTTTGGGGACAACATTTATTTTTTTATCTAGTCGGTCATTACTAAGTTTCAAATTCCACTACTAATTTTTATGCCTATGTAATACTTTTAAAATTTTCTTACTTTTTTTTTCACAGTGTAGTTCAAAGTATATATATTTATTTACAATAATATTTTATTTACAAGTGCACAAACATTTTACATTTACATTTGTAATAATAATATAATAATAATACTGTTTATTTGAACAAATACATTCATTTCATTCATTCATTTAAATACTGGTCAAAATATATTTATACAAATACAAATGTTATTCTTCTCCTACTAAGCCCCAATTGCGTTTTTATGTAAAAGAAATTTTTTATAACTTTTTAGATATTTACATGAAATTTTAAACATAATATAAAATATACTAATAAAACCATAAAAAAGAATAATCCAATTTTAAAACATAGGCATTTTATATGATTTTCTTCAATGACAAAACATTGATGTCATCGACCTGAGAACAGTATCTAATATTCCACTCAATTTTATAATATTTTACTATAAAGAGTTATAATTTTATTTAAGCAAGAGTTCATTCAAATGCATCAGCAACCCTGAACAAAATGTTTATTTTAAACTTTTAAAAAATATATTTTAAAATAAAAATATTAACACAATGAACTTACAATTTTTTTAAATCATAACTTAAATAAAAATAAATGAATACTTTATACATTATTTTATCTATTAAAGATAATCATTATAAAATAACAATACTTTTAAAATACATATGATCTAAAATTATTTGACTGAACTAACAAGAATGCATATACAATTGCACACACACACATGATACAATAATTTACTATTTGTTTGTTTATGTTTATGTTTTGATTACAGTAACATAAGATATAAATAAACTATTAATAAAATGAATCTATTGGCATGTATTTTAATTTATACAGTCTTTCTATCACAAAGTATTAACTGAATTGCAACAGACAGTCTATTATATTGGATGACGTGCTATGCAATCACCATCATAATTTCCCATCAGCATGCCAGCTGAAGACATAGATGGAGTTTGCTTCTCTGAAGGTAGAATATATTATTACTTATATTTAAAAGAGATTGAAATGGAGATAAATTTTACTAATATATGTTTAATTGTAGGGGATTTGAACTCAGACATTCTAGCTCCCTTCAATTATTCACTCCATCTCAAACAACTGATACACTTGACCACACACATGCAATACACAAATAAATTGCATATAATACTAAAACATTATTTATAAATATAAAACAAAAACATTAAATATAATTATGTTATTAGTGAACAAATACACATATAAACAAAATATCATTAAATGAGATTAATAATTAATGAAATGTGAATCTAATGACTTGTCTGGTCTTAATAACCGTAAATGATAATTGCCCTATAATAAGTTTATCAAGTTATATAATTATTAACTGTTCAGCATAAATTGAACATCGTATTATTAAACATCAAATACACATATAATTAATAAAGCTTTCTAATCCAATATATATAATATAAATAAAATGTCCGTTAATTAAAACAAAATTGTAATTATAATAAAAATAATAAATTTAACAGTAATAAACTATTATAAACAATCCTTAAATTCGCAGAAGTACTTTCGGTTAATTTCTAAATGGCAGTTGAGGCAAGTTTAAGAAATTAATCGAAAGTACTCCTGCGGATTTAGGAATTGTTTATAATAGTTTATTACCATTAAATTTATTATTTTTAAATAATTATATATATATAAATCTTACCATAGATTTCTTTGTACCTTTAATTACTAAAATATGACCACACTCTTTTTTTTTATTATTAAAAAAAAATTTCATTAATATAACTGTCTTTTAATTACAATTTATATATATTAAATGATTTGTCTTCTTCTTTGTTATAATTTTCTGGGCTGTGACTTTCATCTCTTCTTAATGGAAAAAAAGGCTTCTTATAAAAATATACTTTTGTTAGATTTATATTCTAACAGTAGGCGATTGAGACAGATTCATTATTAGTTGATAGTGGCTCTAAAGACTGGCTTATCAATTCAAATTTTTAGGCATGACACACTTAGGCAACAAACTTTGCATATGGCTATAGGATTAAATGAGTACACTTTAAAAAGATAGACAGCCTTATATTTATTTATATAGAAAACTAGTAATATTATTTAACAGATAACATTCAGAGTCTCACAAACTGCTATTGAATTTGTGATTTTTATTGGCTAGCATTATGTATAATCATGTGTAACATTAATTTTATAGTCATAAAACAGTATAAGTTGCTTAAATCTATGGTAGATATGTTAATATTCTGCAGTCACCTTCCTGCTTCTCAGTGTTTTTCTCTTTCCAAAAAAAACTTCATAAATTTAAATTAAACTTGACTCCTTTTATAATCTTTCATCACATGATGAAATAAGCTTTTAACCAATAACTTCTAATTACAATATTTTTAATTTCATGTTTGGTTTTTCTCTGTTTAATTAAGGATTGTTATTATATGGTACATAAATTCTTTATATAAAACGGGCTTTTAAAAAAAAAAAAAACAACAGTTCCTTATAATAAAATCTTAAGCAAAAAGTTTAAAATATTTTTAGTTGGAATGGTTTATTGTTTTACCAATATGAATTATATTTCTTATTATTTTCTATTTCCAAAAGTCTTTGATGAACATCATGAAACTACAGATTACCTTATCTAATAAATTTAATTCTCATTTCTTTTACATACACAAATTTTGCTTTTGCTTATGACAAAAAAGTAAAAGAAAAAATATTATTATACTGACCAATTTTCAATTCTTACTACATATTTCTAAAGTAAATATGACTCTATTTATACATGCATCTATACTCACTTAAGAATAATCAAATACTAGACTATAATTTTAGGCTTTTGTCTGACAGTTTAAATTTTAAAATATTGCTTATTGTTTTTTTTTGAAAGTGCAATAATTATGCAGATTAACTGTATATTGAAAGATTAATTCATTCATTATATATATATGAGGAATATTCTTTTCCAAGCTCCATGTATTTGGGCAAACCAAAATCTGTAACTGTACAGATCATTAAATTGATCGGTTTTTATTATTATGTAAATACCAACACATCTGAGTGCCAAAATATGTAACGGTACAAATTAGGCAATAAAATTATAAAAATCGCACAAATTGAGCAAACCAAAATTTATGATGAATATATCAAATAGCAATTTATACTAGGACTAATTTGCTAGATAATCCTTTACATATGAATAATAGCAGTAACTTACTTTATTGAATCCTAATAAGATAAAATAATAATATTTAAATAAGTATAAACATCAAATTGTGAATAGAAAACAAAAATTTATTTATACCAAATAACTAATTGATTTCCATAAAAATATGAGGATCACCTTTTTATAATCAATAAATTCTAATTGATATAAAATTTTATATTACTTTGGTTAATTAAATTTCAAATGTATATGATTGCATAAAGACTTTACATTTATTATTGTTATATTATATATTTAATAAATTAAATAAAACTATAAACTCATGTTTAATAAATATAATGATAATTTTATTTACAAAATTAATACATTCATAAAATAAATTAATTAATAAGATGTTAATTAATAAATATATTCAGTAGTGTGAAATAGTTTACCCAATATATTCCTCTTGTTTCAGCTATCATATAATGCAGAAACAGTACATATATTCACCACAAAGAAAATATTTATTTGTTTTATATGCAATAAATCATATGTATTAAACAAAAGGAAATATATTTATCAATCTGTTTTAATCCATTTATTAGTCATTCATATTACAAATACATTGATTAATTTATTATACCATTTCCTTACAAATATTTCTATCCTTTGTGCTATCAAAAATTCAATTGGTCGACTGAATTAAAACTCTAAACTTTTGATTGGTCAATTACAAAATCAGCAGTAAAAATATATTCATCTTTTAATATTATATTCATTTTAGCTTCATTTGTAAAAAGCAAATTAATAATTTGTCAGATTATGAAAGTGAAAAAAAGTTTTTTCAAAAATAAATTTCTATTTATAATCATAAAAATATTCTATAATAGAGAAGCTAAAATGAACGTTCATAACCTATTAGAAAATGCTTCGTATGTCATTGATTTCTTTCAGAATTTACATTCATATAAAAGTAAAGAATTTTTACTAAAATCTTAACTATTCTTCTAAAATAATTATATTTTCAGCATATTTTTTCAAAATAATTTATAATATGTAAAAAATACTAAAACAATACTCTAAAACATTCATTTTTGTTTTGAAAATCAAAACAAAGAAATTGTAGCTGTGAAAATTGTTGATAAGTGCTCACTTTTATTCAAAATGAGACATAACAAATCAGTGTCTTGGAAAGTCCATCTTCTCCCATTGTTCTAGCTTCAAATTTAAATATTATTGATTTCTTACTTGTAAAATAATTCTAAAGAAGGCAACATCCTATGGTACTTTTTAAGCTTTAAAATGAGCATAAATTCACTACAATAATATAAAAATTACCAGTTTTGTTAGCTGATTCAATTATAATTGAAACAGATGTTAATCAGGCTATTATTTATCCCAAATAATAAACAACTTATTATATTTACTTAATAAATGAATGGAAAGCAGTTATTAAAATAAAAGTTTATTATAATTACTTAAATTATTACTTCAAATTATTAAAAATTTTCTTATGGTTAATATATATATATATGTGTGTGTGTGTGCATGTAACTTCATAATACCTTAAGTAACATAATAATATAAAACAAATAGCTAGTAGACAAGTAAAACACACAACCTGTTAATCAAATGATGGTAAAATATTAAATAATGTCTATACACACAGTTCAATAATCCTGAAGTTTCTTGATTAAGTTTCAACACTAAAAGGGATTCAGAAAACAGTAATATTTCAAAAATTATAATAAGCCCAAGAGTTGATTTCTTTTATAAGTTCATGAAGCTCATTAAAATAGGTAATTTTTGGTAAATTTTAGCAATTTTATATTTTAGTAACAGAATAATAAGCATATTTTTTTCTTTTATCGCTTTTAAGACAGATCAGATCATTACTTTTACTAAATTAAAATCATTATCCATTTTGTCAAAACACTTGAAAACTATTTATTGACACACAGTAGATGCATATAGTTATTAATTGATGCAATAAGTCACTATATGTATTTCATAATTTCTTAGAATGCACTAAAACAATTCCATTTGTTTTAGTTGTTGCAATACATATTCTCACAAAAGACTAACTATTTTTTGGAGTAAACATTATTTCCCACTTAGCATTTTATTTCAAATTTAAGTCAAACATTTAAAAATATATTTATCACTTTAAATTTCTACTTACGGCAAATACAATGTGTTAGCTGAAAAAATGATATAAAGAGAGAGAAAAAGCTTTGACTTATATCACAGGCACTTTTATATGATTTGATCACTGATATAATATTTAGGTCATCAACTAAATTACAATATTCATTGACTTTCTCAAGTTTACCTCCATCAACACACTATCATTATTTTACTTAACTAGAGTTTGAAATAACTGAAACACACAGGCTTATTATATTATGTCCTGTGTATGAGGGGTCAGATTGACCTTAGGTTAACATGGGTATAACAAGAATCTCGGCCTCAGGGTGGCCTTTGAGCATTGTATCATCAGATTTTCAATTGAATGGACAGTTGAAGAGTTGGAGTGTGGAGTGGATTGAAGCCTGTCCATTAAAGTATGAGGATTGGCTATCTTAATATATATCTGAGCACTGATAGCATATATGTGTGGAGCTGGTAATGTGGACCAACTGATGATTGCTGGTTTAGCATGAAATACGTATATTGGTGACTATTTATCTTTTCAACATATATGTGTTCAAGTGTATCAGTGTTATGAGATAGTGTGGAGAGTGGTGGGTCATCTGAAAGTCTGTGCTCATATACCGTATATATTAGAGTTTCTATAAACACATCAGTGTTCTAAAATAAAAATAAAAAATTTCAATTTTAAAAATAAACATTTTCAAAATAAAAATAATAATATAACGATTTTACAATTTCTTCTTACAAATTACAAATTAAATAATAATAAAAATAAATACATAAAATTTACTGTAGTGATATGTTTAGCATAAATTATTATTACATCTTCATATACCTCTCATAATAATTATTTTAAAATATACATGATTCAAAATTTATTCCCTAATCTAAATATACAAGCTCTTACATACTCATACACATATATGAAAACATAACTTATTATTTATTTGTTTAGATCTATTATTGTTAAAGTATGCAATAAAATAAATAAACAGAATATTAACGTAATACTTATCAAAATATATATTTCTAAAGTATTGTAAGCTTTTATAGTAAGATATTAATTTTAATGTAATAAACTAACTATTACATTACTAAAAACAATAAATTGTGAATATTATTATTGCACTCTGATGGATCTATAATAATTCCAAAGAAAAATAAACACCTAATTGTCTCAAACAGATAATAACATATAAACCACAACCACTTTAAAATCTAATCAAAGATAGTATAATATATATATATAATTCTAAATAGACCACCTAGAGACTAATGCTCCTGCAATAAATAAAACATATTCTCTCTAGTCATCAGATAATATGGTAAACCAATCCAATTATTTATTGCAAATTATTAACAGGTTGATTTTTATATAACAAAGCAAAGAAATTATTATTATTTTTAATTTTTCACTTAACTGTTTTCATATATATATATATATTATAATAATTTTAATAAACCAACAACAGCAAAATCACTACTAGGGTAATTTATATCACCGCAACTCATTTCTACTCCACATAATACTTCATTTTAATTAGCTTGGTGAACAGGGGAAGAGAGACTCTTAGAACTAGATCATAACGATATGATTTCATTGAGGCAAAGAAGGCATTCAATGCAATAGATATATATGATACAAACACTTTATTAGTAATAAAATTATAAGCAAAAAAAAATAAATACTGCTTAATTTGTTGTTAGACTCATTGGAAAAGTGACAATGACATTATTTAGTGATTATATGTATTAAGAGAGTCAATGTATAACATATATATAAGAAATCTCGGATGAAATATTTTGTGATCTTTGGGGCAGATATTCCTCAAGCAGGAACATGATAATTGATGAAGCAGGGTAAATTTAATTAACTCTAGAAAATATGTTTAAAATAGATGATCACATAGCTCTCATGATCATGACTCATAAATGCTGAAATATCAGGCTTTACTATCTAAAAGGAAGGTCGTACTGGGTTGCTAAGGTAATAAACATACCAATGATAAGGTAGACTGGAATATGCTTGCCTCCACAAGACCATACCCAAGTCTCGATGAAATAAATGAATCATGGTAGGAAGGAATGAGCATCTTTTCCTTAATCATTAATAAATATCAACACAGGCAGAAATGATCCACTGCCCCATTAGTGATACAAAACAAAGGTCCTCTGGGTCTGAAGTAGGAGGAATATTCTCACATTTGCACAGATCATATTCAAAAAGGACCTGGCTGGTCTATTTTCTCTGCAGCAGGAAGGTGCGTCTGCTGGAGGAATAAAATAAAAATAAACATGAAGTTACTCTCTGCTTAATTGGACATCTGTCCCATAGGTCTTACATGTATAAATATGAATATGACAGCCTTGCAATTATATGGTTAAATTTTAAATTATATTAAAAGTTTTATAGAATTAAACTATCATATCTACAAAATACATATATATTTGATATATTTGTCCCCTTTTAAAATAAAGTTTTAACTTTAATTTCTTAACACTCGATTTTAAGTTTTAAAAATTGAAAATAATATATAAACCATTCATAATTGCATTAATGGCTCAGATTACATATTTGAAATAATAGATTTTAAATAGACATGCTTAAAATAGTAAAATAATAAAAAAATAAATTAGAATCAATGAGAAGAGGGATTTAAATGTCTCAATTTGACAGAATTACTGGACTTAAATGTTTAGTCACCGATATATATTTACTAATTTTACCTGCTTCATCTGATTTTTAAATAATAAGTCTAGAAGATTTAAGAAGGATCGAGTATATTACAATAGTCAATCTTTCTTAATATTGAATTAATTAAGTATAAGTCATAATACAATAAGAAAAATATTTTAAATAATGCAATAAGAATATATAAATAATACAATAAGAAACATTTTACAGAATGATTAATATAAGTTATTTAAGCAATGAACACAGAATGTTAAAGATACGAGAATTGTTTACCAGTAAATTGAGATTTATAAAGTTAAAGTTAATCACTATTTTAATAGACCTTCATGAAGGATTTTGACAAACAATAGAGACACTATGCTGAATCTCATGGTACAATTCATTAGTCTTATGGAGTAGTGTTTTTGGTTATTGGCTGGCAGGTCACTCAGTGGCATTATATCTGCGGGCTTCCATTTGATCGCAAGGGCCCGGTATGTCAGCAACTTGGATCATCAATTGTAGGCAGGGACTTTAGCAGCATTGCATTTTATAAGTATCATGGAAACTCCATACTCATGCTCCTCAGAGATGGTCAGAGAAATTGACACACTCTACTCACTGGCCATGGCATGATATAATCTATAACAGCTTTAAAAAAAACTTTATAAAAACTAAACTTTTTCTTCCCTGCTCCTTTATATATCTTTTTCAAAAAAAAAGACATCTGGATGTTCTCCAAATTAATTAATTAATTTATTAACTTAAAGAGTTCTTTTTTTTTATTATTTAAAAAAAATCTTACAATCATCTTGATGTAGTTTAATTTTTAATTTTTACTAATTGCATTTTTTAAAAATCCAAATATCTTTGGTTTTATTTAATCTCCATGAAATTACATATTTCTTGTTGCATTTTACTGTAATGACAAAGTAAATTCTAAAATTAGAATTTAATTAATATTTTTTTAACATCAGTTAATTTTAATTAATTAGTTAAATTTTCTTTGTTGATTTGAACCTCCTCCCCTTACTCCCACATAACAACATTAAATTTCATAATAAAATAAAATTTCTTTTATACATTATTTTTTTAAATGCCTTACTATTATAACTTTATGGTAACAATATATACATGAAGCATATATATATATGACAGCCTCAATATATATAGTATAATGTTAAAACTTGAATTTAAGCTCAGAGATGTCATCTGTATAAAAATTTTGCTAGTTTATTTCTTTCATTTTAATTTTGAATTAATTTAAAAATAATTAAAATAATTTACCTTATTATTAAAGGTCTTAAATAAAACATCATAATGTGAAAAAAAAATAGCTGTAAGTATTTTCTGATAAGTGATGTATCAAAATAGTTTTATGTTATCTCATGGCAAAACTTTAAGATTAATATTTTTTATTTATTCTTAGGTTGGTATAATAAAATTAATGATGCATAGGTTCTAGAGTCTGGCATTTTACCACTGCAGCAAAGCATGCTGGGAACTCAAAAGGAATATAGTAATTGAATGGATTATTATTCAAGAGTTCATCAGAATAACAGAGCTTGGCTGTGATTCGTGGACCTTGAGTTCCAGAGTCTTCCACTGCTGGATAAATTAATAGAGGAGGGGATACTTAAATGATTTTCTGTAATAGTAATAATAGAATAAAGGACATAGTAATGAATTTATTAGTTTACATTTTATTCATTGCATACATCTGAAAAATAATATGTAAACCTAAACAAGATACTATATTATTATTAAAGTTTGTGTATATATGTGTTATATGTTTTGGGATAAGTCAAAAACATTAAATGTTATGTTTTTAATGTAATATTTTAAAATATTTAATTTAAATAAAATAGGTATTTAAAATGATGATTAAAGCATATAAAAATAAATATATAAAAAATATTTATATTTTATTTAAAATGTATTTTATGTCTTTGATTTATAAATTTATATATCTGTAATTATTTTAAACATATTGTAATATTTGTTTTTATTAAGTTTAAAAAAAAGTCTTTAATTTCATGTAATGCTAATGTATTTGAAAAAACTTTTATTGAGTGGATATATGAATAAATTTAACTCCTAATAGGAAAGCCTATGAAACAGGCAAAACTTTCCATACAGTAGTACCACTCAGTGCAAGCTAGAGTAATCAGTGGATGCCAGAAGGCTTGTGCATAAATTCCCTATCTAGTGCCTACTCATCCAATATCCCCAGACTAGTTTCTGGCTTGTGGCCTTCCATCAGTGAGGAGCCTTGGATCTGAGAGCACTGCATCTAGATTTAGGATCTAATGCAACCTTCCAGCAGCCACCTTTTATCTCTACTTAACTACAAAACTATGAGAATCAAATTGAAACCCCAAAAATATTTTCAACCTAAGTTCATTAGCTTATATAGTCATATGGGTCTAAACTCAGTTCAGCACCCATACATATTGGTGTCTTTGGCCCTTTAACAACCATAGCCATCACTATTGTATTAGGCAGGATTGGTAATAAACCACTGAACATCACATGATCACAATTTTCTATATGCTTGCCCATAACTGTTATTAAACAGGTAAAAAATCTTCATATAGTAGTGCCACTAAGTGCAAACCAGAGTAATCAATGGATGCCAGAAGGTTTGTGCATAAAATCCCATATGACTATATAAGATAATAAGCTTAGATTGAAAATATTTTTGTTTTCCATTTGATTCTCATAGTTCTGTAGTTAAGTAGAGATAAAAGATGGCTGCTAGAAGGTTGCATTAAATCCTGAGATCTAGATGCAGTGCTCTCAGATCCAAGGCTACTCATTGTTGGAAGGCCAGAAGCCAGAAACTAGTCTGGGGATATTGGATGAGTAGGCACTAGATAGGAATTTTATGCACAAGCCTCCTGGAATCCATTGATTACTCTGGCTTGCACTGAGTGGCAATACTGTATGGAGAGTTTTGCCTGTTTAATAACAGTTATGGGCAGCATAAAGAAAATGGTGATCATGTGATGTTCAGTGGTTTAAAGACTATGAAAGTGAGTGATATTAGAGAATATGGCATAGAGTATATATCAGTATCTAGGGCAATGACATGGGTATGACATCATCAAGACAAAACTATTTAAGTCCTTGATATTAGATTGAACTCTTTTTTGTCTCAATAACTAAATTACAAAAAGTTTATGCAGTATTTATCAATAATTTTGTTTAAAGTTTAAAATGGATATTATGAGCTAAAATGCAGGAAATATCTATTGAAAAGATTTCATGTCTTTTGGGAATTTAACATCAAATATAAAAAATATCATCTCATCATGCTAAATGTTAAGAGTTATAATATAATTCACAGTAATATATGGATAAAAATTCATAAATGTTATTGCTGTTGCTTAAATGCAGTAAAATTTTAAGCATGGAATACTTCATTTAAAAATTTAATAAAATGTCAAAATAGATAAGTTTTTGGAACACTAATAAGTTGGAATACATCTGAATTTAAATTTAATGTCTTTCTATATACTACAGAAAACATTGTCGGTTTTTTCAGTAGACTATCTAAAAGATTTAATCTGCAAATGATTTTTTTTCTATTTATATAAAATGTGTAAGTAAATTGTAAAAGTTTGGTGTATATAATAAATTTTATTTTTGATGGAATTACACTTTAACAGAGATATTCCTTGTGAGTACAAAAACAAATTTAACCAGATAGTATATCTTATATATTCTTCATTTTTTATTTTTTTTCGAATGCATGTGTTTGTTTAGTCTACAAGAAAAATATAACATTACAAAAAAAAATGCTAAAGGTCAAAAGGAACTAAAAACATAAACAATATCTTTCTTACTGTTAATTTGAGTTTGTTTTTCTTCAATTATATTTAAAAGAAAATAAATTTTTATGTATAAATATTTATGGATATTGACGAAAGTACTTATTTACTAAACATTAATAATATATTTTATGTATGTAAATTAATAAGCTTATGTTAATTGTGCTAAGAAAATAGTAAACAAATTAAACATACTCATTAAGTTTTGAAAATATTTTTTTTTTATTATCTGGCAATATTTATGATAGTATAATATATTTTTCTTTTCGGTTTTCTAGTATATTGTTCCAACACATGACATTTACATTTATAAGGCAATTTAATAGGTATAATAAATTAATGGTAATTAACTCAGGAGTGAGATATTCAACAGAGAATATTTTATTTGCTTCTTAATTTTATATTTTTTATTTTGTTACTATTGTTTATATTAATAAATTTAAATTGGTTTTCCATGAGCCCTCGAAAGTGCTTAGCTGCCTTTATTTTATAGCTTTCCTTTGATTGTGTTTTAGCACATATAATTATATTTATATTACACTCATCTAAGGAAAATTGCACATCTTTTTAAATTAATATACATTAATATAAACTTTGAGAGTATATATATATTTTATTGTTCATATATTATAATATTAGTTAGCTTGAGTACTAAATAAATATTTTATATGATTCATCTTAATACTATATATTTGGAAATAGAGTCTGAATAAGACCATTTATTAGAGATAACTATTTTTACATTTGATTGCTTTTAAATGTGAAATTTGATTATAATTTTATTTTTATTCTGTTATATTTGATGTTCAACGTTTAAGTAGAATTTTTGTTTAATTTATTCTATTACAATGTATTATATATATAATTAAAATTACTCCAAATTCCAAACTCAACCAGACTAGCCAAGAAAATAAAATCAAAAACACAACCAATAGCTTCACTGCTACAAGCAGACTTCTCAAATGTAAAGAACTGCAAAAACAACATCATATTTATATTAAATATTACCCACAATTCCATTTACTTCTTATCCACTCCTAATATTAAAAGAACTTTTAAATATGTTAATTGCTTCAGAATGATAAATTTTCAATAATAAAGGTTCTTTAATTCTTCTTTTTATTTCATTTTTCTCAAAGAAGACAACCTTAGCTTCATCAAAATTAATAGTGTGTTTTGTATCTTCCATGAAAAAAATTGAAAAAGATACAGGCCACACTATTAATTTTGATGAAGCTAAAAAAAGAAAGAATCTTTATTATTGAAAATTTATTATTCTGAAGCAATTAACTTGCTTAAAAGTTTTTTTAATGTTAAGGGTGGATGGAAAGTAAATGGAATTGTGGGTAATGTTTAATATAAATATGTTTTTGTTTTGTAGTTCTTTACACTTGAGAAGTCTCCTTGTAGCAGTGAAAGCATTGGTTGTGGTTTTTGATTTTATTTTTTTGGCTAAACTGGTTGAGTTTTGGATTTCAGGTAATTTCAATTATTTATTGACTAGTTTAGCTTTATGCTTGTAATATATTCTATGTATTGTCATCATATTGCTTGATGAATGAATTCAAGGTTTTGATTTTGAAAACATTTATATAAAATTTAAAATTTAAGATGTTAATAATTAGTATGTATAATGTTAACAAGAATACTAAACTTATTAATACATAAAATAGATACTAAAATTAATACTAAATATAGTTTAAATTTGTTATCAGACATTTAGATTGTAATTGTTAGATATATTTTAATAATATGGATGTGAAAAGAGGGAATTTAAAAAATTAATATGACCTGTAAATTATATTAAATCAATACAATTTAATTATAAAGTTGTTATAATAGTTAGATTATTATTGAATAAATATAATTGATTGTTAAAGTCATTACAATTAAATATTTTGCAATTGTAATATAAACTTAACTTATTATAAAATAAACATGCAATTTAATAGATGTGTGTGTACAAGTGAAATTGCCTATATATGCGTATTGCTTTCATGTCAGACAAATTCATTTCCTGCCTGAATAATTAAAATTATTTTATTCAAATGGTTTAATAAATATTGACTTTTAATTATTCAGTTTTTCATAAAAGTTTGTAAAAGTAAAATGCTAATAATAGTTAATTTAAGTTATGTTTGAAGCAGATAATATTTAGTAAATAAAAATAAAAGTTAAATGTACCATATTTAAAATTATTAAAATTGCCTTTTTTACTTTCTTAAGTATTGATTTTAAAAGTTTTTTTAACTAATTAATATTTATATTTAGTAAACTGTAAAAATGCTAAACCAACCAGTGATTATTAGTTGGTTTATGATATCATGGCAGATGATTATGGGAATTTAATAAAATCTTGAAGAATAAAATCACATAAATTTCTGTTAAGATTTTAAAATATTAACTTTTCTAAAACTTATTATTTTATAGTAAAAAAATGTTCGTAACTGTATTATTAAAGTTACAGGATAAAGTTAAAAAGCTATTTAAAGATAATTACCCAGTTAGCTGATAATTCAACCATAATTTCAATATTTTGCAGCAAGTCTTGGCATTTTGGTCACTTATTCTTCACTTTACACTTAATTTCTCATAAAGTAATCTAAGTTTAAAATTTTACTTTCTAAGAAAATTTGCATTTGGCATTATGTTTTCAAAAAAAATTGATTTTTCTTTGACATCTATTGTTATATTGTCCCACCTTTTTGCTCTAGTAAGGCACCAGTAAGTGCTAACTGTCAGCTTTGTCCATTATTCCCCAGATCTTTCTGTCAAAGTCAGAAATCAAAACAAAATGTTTTACACTGTTGAAATTGATTTTGAATGTAAATAAATACACTCATAATTAAGATTATATATTAATTTATCAGAATGTAAAGTTTGACTCAAAAATTTTTAAATTTTATAAGAAAAATAAGTGTGGGAAAGTGAACAATGCTCAACTGCTATTTTAGACAATAAATGACACTTGACTGCTATTTGCATATCAATGACATTTGGTGAAAACTAACAAAACAGCAACTTTTTCATAAATATTTATGTATTTTATGATTATTTTTTACACTATATTGTCTAATGATGTAGCTAGATTAATATTTTGATTTTAAATATTTAATTTTAGTTGAAAAAAAGACAACGGAAATGAATATTCAGTGATCATAATTTCTAAGATACGGGGAGTCAGTGGTGATTTCACATTATAATTGGTTAAAATATAATTCTTTTGTTTTTCTGCAGGTTAATTTTCCTATATTTTTCTTATAATTTTCTTCAGTTAATAACATTATTTTAAATTTTTCATTAAATTTAACTGATTTGAATATAAAATAATTCAATTTTTAGAAGCTAGATTAAGATAATTCTGATTATTAATATAAAAATATTTCTGAATAGAAGTGATCTAGATATGTTCTTGACGAATGAAATTACTCAAATTTTTACTCCTATGGGCCAATAAGAAAATTTGACAGCTAAAGGGTTTTAAGCATGGAGTGAACTTTTAAAAGCTTCTTTGTTGATAACAGATACTTCAGTAATGTATCTTGAAATCTTGGCTGATTATTGAACAGACTGCAATTCTTCTATAAACTATATATTTTTGTAAAAGACAATATCCATTACTAAAATGGAATATATATCGATATCTAAGGCAATTATTTATTGATTCTTATTGTGTAAAACATTGTAATAATTTTTTTAATTGACTTTATATTACAAAAAGATAAAGATAATTACATAAATGATCAGAGTGGGCAAGTATTTGAGTATTATTAAGATGACAAAATACTAAATAAATGAAGCTATAATAAATATGATGAGACTTATCTTATTAAGAATTGAACTACATGATATTTAATAATTTGAAAAAAATATTAATCTTGCTTAAAGTTTAAAATAATTTGATTATTCAGTAAATAATATAAATTAGGCATAGATAAATGGATGAATGGTGGTGTATTGGTAAGAAAAGATGATGGGTGAATTCAGAAGAGATTCTGAATGAATTTATAATATTTATAGAACAGATGTAAATGTGAGACAGATAAAATGTTCATTATTTATAATTATTTTAAATATATCTTGAAAAATAATGTTCTATGAATAAAATGTTAATAACTAGAAATATTAGAAATTAATTTTAAGAAATACATGCAGAATACATGGACAATATTATTGATATTATTTATAAAACTTATATAAATAGGAAGAAAATTTATTGCCATGTACATTTCCTAAGATAAATGCAACCTAATTGCATAATATTTAATACAATGGAGCTCATCTAAAATACATACAATGTTATTATGATTATTAATTTAAACTATGCATTCTATAAGGAGAGTTTTGTATTACAGTAATGACTTTCAAATGAAAATATACTTTGCATAGAAACTTATAATTTTATTATTTTTTTAAGTGATGACATTTATTTATTTGTTATATGAAAAAAAGGTTGAGAAGAAAGTTGGAGTTGATTTTCTCTTTAAAGGAGAAACAGTTTTATTGAGCCATTGTTATCGGAACCAGCGTTTTACCTTGAGGAGGAGATTAAAGAAAAATAAAAATGTTAGAAACAAACTTTCAGTTATTTGATATCTTTATTGTTCTAGTTATTTGTACTATAACTAAACTTATGTTAGTTTTAGTAAATAGAATTTACTATAAATATTTTAGTTAAGTGTTAGATTTAATTTTTAGAAATAAAATAAAAACATGCAAAACTCTCCATACACTAGTGCCACTCAGTGCCAACCAGAGTAATCAATGGATTTTAGAAGACTTGGAGCATAAAATCCCTATCTAATGCTTACTCATCCAATATCCCCAGACTAGTTTCTGGCTTGTGGCCTTTGTCAGTGAGAAGCTTTGGATCTGAGAGCACTGCACTTAGATCTTAGGATCTAATGCAACCCTCCAGCACTGATGAAGGCCACAAGCCAGAAACTAGTCTGGGGATATTGGATGAGTAGGCACTAGATAGGGATTTTATGTACAAGCCTTCTGGCATCCATTGATTACTCTGGTTGGCACTGAGTGGCACTACTGCATGGAGAGTTTTGCCTGTTTTAATAACAGTAATGTGCTAGCATAAGAAATAGTGATCATGTGATGTTTAGTAGAAATAAAATATGTTTTAAAAATTATAAAATGTGACTATTGTCCATATGATATATTTTATTATTATAAAATTGTAAGAAAGTTGGTAATGTTCATAGAAATGATTAGTATCCAGTTAACTTTGTGGATCAGATAAAAATAAATATTATTTAATTTGTTTATAATATTAGAATAATAATATTATAAAAATATGAGATGTATTTTTGAATTGAATGTATAATATTTTTGTTATTCATAAAGTGAAAACGTAAGCTGAGCTCATGATTTGATAACCAAAATAATCTAAAAATATAACTTATTATTATGATATTGATATTTTGTTTTGGTTCATTAATTAGCATTAATAAAGTTAAGTTCATAATAAATTTTTGAGATTTATAAGTTTTCATAGTATTTGTATTGAATGATGAGGATGGGATAATATGGTATTCATATTATCATATTGTACAATGCCACAATTGTATCTGTGGAAATTTATTATGGAATCTTGATATAATTAATGTTGAGTTATTTGTTTGTAAATTCCAAGAATAAAGGCCAATATTATAATTTGGTAATTATGTAAAGATATTTTTGGAGAAGTAATTAGATTTTATATGCTCACAAGTGTTTGAAGGAGTAATCCAGGATGAAGATATTTGGATAAGTAACCATTTTTAGATTTCAGTAAGCAATTGAAAGAATAAGTTATAATGAAAATGAAGGTCATCTCATGGACAAAATAATAAACGCCTTTTGGATATATCTATGCAAATCAGTTAGTTATTAGTATAAATCTCATTACCTAATACACACAGGATGAAAGATTTTAGGCTAAGTACATAGAGTACATATTGTTTGTATTTTTGTTGTTTAATGTAATGCTATGGACTTACCCTCAGAAGTATGAACTAGCAAGCATCTTAGAAAGTTATAGAATAATTTTGCAAAACAAATATAGCCAATGTTTAGATGACTATTTATTATGAATAATGATCATTAAAAAAGTCAAGTAAAAGAATAATTTGTATTTTAATGTTTTTTCCCATAAATATTTAATATATATGATATTTACCTGAATGATCCTAGAAACAAGGATTACTTAGATTTGATTACAGTTAAATTTACAAGGTTATTATTTTATTATTGCTTATAGGATACTATAAATTTTTAATTTACAAAATAAAGATTATAGAATTTTTATATTTTGGTAGTCTATTATACTAAGGGTTTGGTACGATATAAATTATTGGGTAAGTAATGTTATCATGATAACAGGTATTTTATTTTAATAACATTATATTTATAATTTGTATATTTTATAAATATCATGGCTCGTACATATAGCTTGGGTGAAAAAAGATAGAGTGGATCCATTCTATCTTTTAAAAGATTTTATCTTGTGTTTGGAAAGGAGAGTATTCATTATAAATAGCGTTCCATCTGTAAAGTGCATGTGCTGTGGTGTAAGCTACGTTATTATTATAAATAATAGGTTGTATAGAATGTATAAAGATATGTCTATCTTTATTTAATTAGGTAAATATAAGAAAGAGAAGGAGTATTATTTTTTAGGTTGGAACTTTTTTTAGATTAATTATGTTAAATTATAATATTGGTTTGAATTACAATTTATGTTATTCGAAATTTATTGTAAACAACTGTAAATTGTTTTAAAATTAAAATAGTGAGTAGTTTTATTTTTTGTTAATATTTAATGTTTTTCTTGCTTATTATAGTCATAATACAACGTTTCTAATCACAGCACAAAGTATTATATAAATGTATATTGATTATTGTGAATATAATTTACTTTACTTTTATGAATGCAAGATTGTAAGTGATATTATTGTGAATGATCTTTAAGAATGATTAACTATACAAAAGGTTTCAAAAATATTAATAAAAATCCTAGCCATAATCACATTGTTTATTTATTTAAACATGTTTAACGTTATTGTGGATGATTATAAGAGTTTTATGTGAGAAAATATCTTAAAAATTTGGAGTGATGGAGTGTATTGTTAAGGTAATCCATAAAGATAAATTATTATTTAAAATATGAAAACAATGTGTTGTATTTATTTATTTTTTTCATGTCATAGCATCGGCCGGGAGGTGAATCCGCTAACCCGGGACAACTGCTTGCAAGGCAACTGTGCTGACCTCTCGACCACTGATGCTTGAAAGAAAATAAGGAAGAAATTAATTTTAAATTGTATTTTTTAAATTTCAGAAAGATTAATGAATAGTAATTTGAATATAATGGTAATAAGATATTAATATTATTATTTGATAAAGAAAGGAAAGGTGTAAAGTGAGCTAAGATAGTAAAAGTGAGTAAATATTTGTTGTTATTACTTATAGTAGAAAATTATTTTAAACAAGTTATTATTATTAGATATTGTGGTAATTTTCGAGTAGTTATAGTAAAATTACTGTTTCTTAATTATTGATTACAAAAGGATATAAATAAAATCTTTCATTATATTTAATTGTATAATAGAGTTTATGGGATTGAGAAATAATCTTAACTTCAGCAATTTATTTAAAGTATATTTTAAGAGAGTATAAGTTAAGAATAAAATTAAAGAGACTGGAATGAATAATAGTATAATTTAATTAAGAATTTTAATTATTTTAATATGGATTTATTTTAATGTAGGAATTGTTAGTCATTGGAATATCATTTGTGTGATTAATAGTTAATATTGGTATGGTATTCAATGCTATTGGTTATATGCTTTTGCATGTACTTAATTTTAACATCCAACTGTCCTAATAATCTACTATTAAGTCTCATGATTATTGAAAAAAAAAGTAGTATTAATTTTAATTAATAAGAAACATTAAATGGTGTAGTTATTGGTAGGTTGGAACATTCTAAGATAATTATAGCTAGGATTGTAATTCTGTATTTGGATATTCGGTTATAGCCTTAGGGTACAATATATATACTAATTCTGATGAATTCGTAGTAATATTTTTGTGAGCTTCTGTGTAATAAAAATATAACAGCTAAATAGCTGATGTCCTTTTTCAATGGTCTGCAAAAACTCAGGCTATACTTTATATAAAGTGAGAGTATGGCTGAAATATTAAAGCTATGGGAAATTTAAAATATTTTATATAGATTTCAATTAGCATTATAGATTGTTTATATATATACTAATTAATAAAACAAGACACAAATTGTGCAATTTGCCTTTAAGCTTGTGCTAAACTGTTCACTAGATGGAGCTTACCATTAGCTTCAAACAAGCTTTAATTATAAGTACCAACAGAGAAAGAATTCAAAATCTATCAAAAAATTCTCATCTCCAGACCAATTGGTTTCAAGATTAATGGCTCACCTCAGTGAAGAGTTAGGATTTCAGAAACAAGATCCAAAACTCCAACTCAAAGCACTTATTTAGTACGGTACTATCAGTATGAAAACTTGAATTTTTCAGACATGTAAATGTCTTCAAATTCAGCCTTACAAACCAGATATCTATATGGATCTGAACTCAGTTCAGTTTCACCATATATTAATAGCTAAAGCAATATTACATTGCAAAAGCCTTCAAGGGTCCACTTACAATAATTAATAAAACAAGACACAAATTGTGCAACTTGCCTTTAAGCTTGTGCTAAAATGTTCATTAGATGGAGCTTACCACTAGCTCCAAACAAGCTTTAATTATAAGTGCCAACAGAGAAAGAATGAATTAACATACAACACCCCTATTGAATGGACATTAGCTAATGAGGTCATGGTAGATCATGTTGAAACTTTTAAAAATAAGACAGAATATAATACTTTTGAAATGAGTGTAAATGCTGTAAAATTATAATATATACCTAGAAAATTAACACAGATACCTCCTACTTGTTATTTCTGTGAGAAAACACTATACTTAAAATTTAAATAGAGATTTAAAATAAATAAAAAAATGTTTTAACTGATGATGGGAAGGTCATTTTACCAAATTTATGCAAGTTGAATATCAGGATTTACAAATGAGAGAGTAAATCGAGGTGACGAGTGTCTAAAAATTGCAATGGTGAAGAATATGAATGACAGTTATGATTTCTTAAGTTAAACATGAAAGTCTGTGGACAAAATGTACAAATGAGATCGACAATGGGGTGGGCATATTACTAATAGTTCTGAACGAGTGAACAAGGATTTTTAGAAAGGTAAATGTTAATGTGAAATTAAAAAAGTCTTTGGTGGTAGTGTCAGTTGTAAATGGAAATTGCATAAAGATTAGAGGAATAATGATAATGTCGGTAATGGTAAATAGGCATAGAAAACATTCCCATAATTCGTAACTGAATGGAATATTAACTGAATATTAGGAAGAAATTGGTTTAAGCCTCTGAGAATACAAATTAATGTTGTGTAAGGAGTTAAATTAAAAGCTGAAATTAGGAAAAAATTATGCAGCTTTTTAATTCTAACCCAGCAGAGTTTAAAACAAAAACAATTGATATTGAGTTAATAGATAATGTGCAATAGGTTGTATACAGAACAAGGAAGGTTTTCTTTGCCTTCAAATGAATTAAGAAGTAAAAATATAATTATGTCTTGTGAAAAATTCACCTAGGCTATGTCAGTAGTAGCAATAATAAAACCGGACAGGAATGTAAGGATATGCAGTGACTATCAAATTATGGTTAACAAGGACATTAACAAAGGAGTGTATCCTGTATCCAGCATGAAAGGAGTTATAGCACCTTTAAAAAAGCTAAA
This sequence comes from Epiperipatus broadwayi, assembly GCA_028023455.1. Taxonomy (NCBI): domain Eukaryota; kingdom Metazoa; phylum Onychophora; class Udeonychophora; order Euonychophora; family Peripatidae; genus Epiperipatus; species Epiperipatus broadwayi. The sequence continues at coordinate 1,713,671 of JAQFVV010000126.1, read as the reverse complement.
TACTTCATAAAGCTTGACTTTATATATATATATATATATATATAATCATTTATATATATATATATATATATTAATCATCATCTATACACACAAAGCTTGACTTGAAAGCAGATTTTCATCAAATTCTGGTGACCAAGAGAACAGAATTATTAATTATAAACATGCATATGGGATTATTAAAGTCTTATAGAGTACTACACGAATAACCATAACACCAAATATTTTCCAAGCAAAGATAGAGAATTTATTAAAAGGCAAAAAAGGAGTATACCATATATGGATGACATATTAATAGTAATTGACAGCAAAATATAATTAAAACAAAGCTATATATAGTCTGTAAAAACTATATAAATTTGGCACAAGATAAAATGCCAAGAAAGGTATTTGATATATGAAGAAAAAAAATTTTTGAGACATATTATTAATAAAAACAGAAAATATTGGAATGCAGAAAAAGTAATAGCAGTGAAAAATGTTCCAAAGTCAAAATCTGCTAAGCAATGCGACATCTAGAAGATCGTGAAAAATTGACAAGAATGTCAAACAGCAAATTTACTGGCTAAGGAATTCAAAACCTGGCCTAAAGCTACAGAAACTTGGCAGTGAATCATTTAGACCATGCAGGACCATTTCATGGAAAAACATTTTTTGTAGTCATAGATGTATATTTAAAAGAGATTGAATATTGTGTAGTAAAAGACATAAATACAAAAAGTGTTAATAAAAATTTTGAATAAACTTTTTGCAACTCATAGTTATCCAGAGATTATAGTGACACATAATAGAACTGTCTAAACCTTTTTTGCTCTGAAGGGGATACAGTACATATTGACACACACTTATCACCCACAATCTAATGAAGTAGCAGAGAAAGCAGCACAACAGCTGAAAAATGCATTAAATAAGCAGGAATATAAGGACATACAGAAACAATTACAGCTGCCACATTTTACCAACATTTTACACCCAGTGTGATCACAATGAAGACTCTCACAGAATTGTTTTTAAAATGATATGTGAGAACACATTTGTTTATATTGGTTCCAAAGAAAAATAGGAAAAAAAATGGCTATTTGGAAAATATTAAATTTACCATTAATCAAAATGTATCATTACCTGGAAGAATTATAAAAATAGTATCTACACAATTACGTGAAATAAAATTAAAAGATGGAAGAATTTTGATACATCACATAAACCATATTAAAGAATAGAGAATATAAACTTTTGAAGATGTAGTTGTTATTCCAAACTCACAGTAAGAAAATAAGATGGATGTTTCTGATGAAATGGAATTAAAAACACCCGTTAGTTCTCCAGTTCAAAAAAAACTTTAACCGATTAAATAATGATTGAGAAGATAAGATAATAGATCCATAGGAAGAAGATAAGCCTCAACAAGGCCTACCAGAGTACCAGTGGAGGATATAGCTACAAAATTATGTTGTAATTGTGTGTAAAGCAAAACTACATGATTGATATGAATAAAATTCTGCATATTTATGGAGTAGAAGGAGAAATGCTATTTATGTATATTTTATTAAACCATAAATAAATGAGTATGTACAACTTTAAAATTATGGATATTGCTAGAATACTTCAGAAAAAAAACTAATTGATATGCAGAAAAAAAACAGCAATCAGAAAAAACACTAGGCTAATTTGCATGTTAATAAATGTCTTAGTTTATGCAAATTAGTAAAGCTGATAAAAAAGTCTGCAAAAGACGAATTAAAGGAAGGAAAAAATAAACAGTGCAAAAGGAAGCAATGCAAAAGAAGTGTAGCAAGTTGTATTAAGTAAACAAAGCAAAACTCTCCATACAGTATTGCCACCTTGTGCCAAACAGAGTAATCAATGAATGCCAGAAGGCTTGTGCATAGAATCCCTATCTAATGCCTACTCATCCAATATCCCCAGACTAGTTTCTGGCTTGTGGCCATCATTAGTGATCATGTGATGCTTAATGGTTGTATTAAGTACTGTGTTTAAGTTATATCAGTTCTATTATTCTGGATATTAATTAAGAAAAGCTCTAATCAACAATCTAATTTGATTATGTCAGAAACATGTGTGAGCAATAGTGTGTCTACAAAACTATAGAGTTAAAGAGACACTTGGGTATATTAAATCTACACATTAAAAGCATAAAACTAAAACTGGTTAATAAAGTAATCAAAATTTCTCCAAATTCATCACTAATCCAGACTAGTCAAAGGAAAAAAACCTCTAAATCACAACCAATGGTTTCATTGCTACAAACAGACTTCTCGAGTGCAAAGAATATTACCTATAATTTCATTACATTCTATGTTCCCTTAATATTAAAAGAACTTTTAAACAAGTTAATTGCTTCAGAATCATAAATTTTTAGTAATAAAGATTTTTTTAATTTAAAAAAAAATAAAGAATTTTTATTATTAAAAATTTATGATCCTGAAGCAATTAACTTGTTTAAAAGTTATTTAATTTAAAAGGTGTGTGGGATGTAAGATAAATTGTCGGTAATATTTAGTATAAATTTGTTGTTTTCTTTTAGTCCTTTACACTTGAGAAGTCTGCTTGTAGCAGTGAAACCATGGGTTGTGTTTTAGATTTTATTTTCTTTGGCAAGTCTGGTTTAGTTGTGAATTTGGGTTAATTTGAATTATATTAAATCTCTACAGAGATATGAACTGTAAAGTGATTTATATGATCATATAGTCCGCCAGCAAATAATTGAATTATTCATCTTTTACTAATAGTATTATCATTATTCAGAGTAAAATAAACTTTTGAATTTATTATTAAATGTTCTTATTGTTTTCTTTATGTAGCATCAAAATTTATTCAGCTGCCTATGGACTGGTTGGCCTTGTATACATTACTTTCATTAGTTAAAAATATTAAATAAAAGGGATTTGAACTCAGACTTTAAAGCTCCCCACAGCTATTCACTCCATATTATACAACCAATACACATGTCCACATATATGTGAAAAATATAAACGATTTCCAATATATGTATCTTGTGCTGAATCAGCACTCAACAGTGGGTCCAGATTTTTATCTCCTACACTTATGTATAATCAGTGCTCACCCTATAGTAAGATAGCAAATGTTTAAACTTTAATGGACAGGTTTCAATCTTTTCCACCTAGCCATCCATATCATTGAAAGTCTAATGATGGAATATTAAAAGCCCTTGTTGATGGCCATATTATTGTCAAACCCATGTTGATTTTAAATCACTATGACCCCTCACATATAGGATCTTAATATGTCCATTTAATACACTGAAGAGGGATATGCAGAATATAGCCTGAATATATAATATTCAAATTTAAATATGTTATATATATATATATATATATATAAATATATTATATATATTAAACTTAATGTAATTAAAAGAGACTTAAACTCAGGCTTTCAAGTTCCCCATAGATATTTATTACATTTTATACAACTGATACACATGACCACATGCATATAAAAATGAATGAACTCCAATACACATATTTCATGCTGTGGGGAGCTTGAAACTCTGAGTTCAAATCCCTTCCAATTACATTGAGTTCATTATAGACAATACACTTGTATTTAAATATAATATATTCAGATTGTACTCTGCCCATTACTCTTCTATGTATTTCAATGGACATTATAAGTTCTTATACATGAGAAGACAGAGTGATTTAAAGTCAATGTGGTATGACAATCATACTGGCACCAACAAAGTCTTTGAGCATTTCATCATCAGATTTTCAATATGTATAATGTAAGAATTAGAGGATGGAGAAGATTGCAGACTATCCATTAAAGTTTGAAGATATGTTATCTTAATATAAACTGAGCACTGATTATATATGTGTGGGGAGATAATAATCTGGACCAACTGATGAGTGCTAATTCAGCATGAAATATATATATATATGAGAGATCATTTATTTTCTCACATGTATGGGGTCATGTGTATCATTTGTATAAGAAGGAGTAGATAGCTATGGAAAGCTTCAAAGTCTGAATTCAAATCTTTTCTAATTACATTGAGTTCAGTATAGAAAACATATTTGTATTTAAATATTAAATAACAATTTGATATAGGAAAGAGGTCTAGATTTATTATTGAATGGTGCCTTCTATTGAAATTACATATTAAACTATTTATTAAAAGCCAGTCAATATTAGACAATCCCAATATCAATAAAAATCAACAATTTCAAACTGTTGTCAAGGCAACACCGTTTTAACAATAAAGATCCATCTTTATTGTTAAAAAGAGGCTGCCTTGAGAACAGTTTAAAATTGTTGATTTTTATTGATATTGTGATTGTTAAGTGTTGACTGGCTTTTAATGATTACTTACAAACTCATTTAACTTTGAACATTATTACAATATATATATATCAGATTTCAGAGATGTATTACCATGCATGTGTACATTCATTTTCAAATATGTATATCAATTCCACTGTAGGTATACTGTTTGCATTAAACTAATGTTAAATTATTCCTCTTGTTATTTAGTCATTGAATCTGGTGTGTATTTTTTATTTTAATTATCAAAGATTTTTATTCATTTGTTCCAATAGTCGAGATCACAATACAGACAAAATGTCAAATAAGTTATCTTGAGCTCAAACAGAGAGAGATGATTACAACAATACAAGAAGTTGAAGAAAGTTGTGATTCTGGGAGTGAAAAAGCTGCCATTTCTAATTTTGCAGTAAATTTTAATGTTTTATGCATTTGACCTGAAATTATAAACATGAAAATTAGTTTAAAAATCAACTAAAGACGAGTCTGTTTACAAGTTTTTAGGATCACTACGTGGAGAGAAAATTTCTAGAAGCTGCCAATGACAAGAGAGTTAATATGTAAATAAAAAAATAAACAATGTAAATAATTATAATTTTTTAATGTTCAACTATTTATGTATCTTTTGTTAAGTAAATTTTTATAGAATTCATAGTGGTTTAATTTATAAATTTTTATTTCATGAGACTGAGGGCACTGAAAATTAACTTACATATATGCATCTTTTATCTATGATGATGGACATATATCAAGTTTTTTTTGGTCCAATATTATTTCCAAATCACATTATTATAATACCAAAAATAATATTGTAGCATTTTCTTTTGCATTTACTAATTTGTTCTCAAGAGCAGTTATTTTCAACTTACTCTAATACCACCTATTAAAAACCTGAGTTATCATTGGACACTAATGCTATAATATCCCAAACTTCAGAGTACTTCACCAGAAAACAATAAAACTTTAAAATGGAACTAATGCGTGTACACATGTAGTAGTCATCTTTTACTATATTATATTATTTAACCTTATATAGCATGAAGATGAAGAAGAAAGTTAAGATTTTAAAGCCCAAGCTAACTCTCTTGCATAAAATGAGCATCTGAATTGTGTATTTTAATCCACATAACACTGCCATATTTTAAAAAAACACAAAAAATTCTGATGATGGATAATAGAACTAAAGAAGCTTACTTGTTAGGAATTGTGATCCCATTTTTGTAATCATTTTTTAAATATTTTATGTGTGGTGCTTATCATAACATTACCAACTTTAATTATCTCATTTTTTGATCACTATAATTAGATTTGTGCAACTTTTACTGCCTCTATTTACTAATAAAGTATTTAAATGAGATATTTATTTTATATAGCGCTATGTTTTCATTAACTGTAATAGTAATAATCAGCCATTAAGCTAATGCACGTGTTATTGTGGATTTTTAACTATAAATGAATACTCTCACTTCCAAACACAAGATATAGTATTTGTGAAAAGATAGAATGAATCCATAAGAGTGTGAAGATGTTAAGCGATTACTTTAAATTACTTTTACTATGCCTGAATGAATGACGCTTGCGAAATATTCTAGAATTTATGATATGTCATTCTTAGTTGAAATTAAACATATGTAAATGAGATATTTATTTTATATAGTGCTATGTTTTTATAAACTGTAATAGTAATAATCAGCCATTAAGCTAATGCACAAGCGCTTTGTGGATTTTTAACTATAAATGAATACTCTCACTTCCAAACACTAGATAAAGTCTTGTGAAAAGATAGAATGAATCTATCTATCCTTTCAACCCAAAAGTTTATGCATGGACAAATCTTAAGCATTTGGGAATGAGAGCATGCGATCATTTTAAATTACTTTTACTATGCCTGAATGAATGACGCTTGTGAAATTTTCTAGAATTTACGATGTGTCATTCTTAGTTGAAATTAAACATATATAAATGAAAATACTCATGTAATGTTCACATATGTTGAACAATGATATTGATAAGGTGTAATTCTATTTAATTCAGAATTTTCTGAAAATATGAAATATGCATTTCAATAAACTAATGACTCATAGGCTAGGAGTGTATTATAGCACTTGGTATTCATTGTCTTTTCACAGTTTACAATAGATTGCTTTAGATTAGAGTGAAAAGTCTGTTCTTGGAACAAGTCATAACTAAAAATAATAATTCTTTAATTTTTTAAAATAGTAATTCTTTAATTTTTAAAAGTAGTAATTCTTTAATTTTTATTAATTATTTGTTTTGCAATCAAAGAAATGTTAATTCTTGCCTTTCCAGTGAAAAAAAGAGTAATAGCTTTATTGATGGAGTTCATATGAAGTTAGAGCACCTGCTTAAGTTAAAATTCCAGACTGGTGTGCTGCAAACTGCACAGGGCACCTTTCCATCCACTTGATTTTATTATAATTAAGATTTTCTTGATTGTTTTAAATAGCTAGTAGGAGGCTGTTATCTGCAAAGATATCTATTAGAAAAAAGAAAACTTGAAATTTTTCTCCTGTGTCCAATCGCTTGAACTTTCTGTGGGGTATTATATATCTCATATAAAGTACAGCACTTTTTAATAAAGGTGATATGGATCTCACCAATTTTGACAAATATTTTCATTTTTTCCTGTTCTTGTACAATGTAATCTATTTAACAATTGATCTTTAATAAGTACTAAAAAAAATCTATCATAGTATAGTCGTTATTAATGATTGGCGAATTGAATTTTAAACAATATCATTGGACAATTTAAAATTACTACTAATTTAAACAAGACTTTATTTGAAAAAGGTTTACAGATATTCAAAAACACAATGATTTATTACAACCATTGTAACCCTTGCAAGTAAATAAAGATTTTTTTTTTACTTGGAAAAAGTTTTATAACTTTATTATTGATAATTTACGTTTGAGTGAAATGCTAAATGAAATAAAATAAGAAAAGTTTTAATGTTGCCACGTTATATTTTTATGAGATTCTTCAATTAAAAACACTGCTCGATTTCCCTCTTTCAACAGAGAGTGACGCATAATACGTCAGCAAAAACTGAGAACTGCGTTTGTAGCAACACGCAGCTGCCACGCTTTCCAATAGAGATAATATAATAATCAAACTATAGATAATTGTTAGAGCTAATGGTAATTTTGGAAACTTATAGTATTGGAAAAACCTTACTTCAAGAAAAATTGTAGCTAGAATATAGGCACTGGCTATGGCTAAAGAATAAACCGTGGACATCAAAGAAGAAAATACCGTTAATCGAATGTGATGTATTAATAAATAATTTTTGCTACTTTCAATGGCCATAATTCCAGTGAACATAAATACCACGCAGCCAAATATAGTGACACTTGTATCATAAAATCCAACCTTACTGTGCAGATAAATGGGTTGAAAATTCTGTAAAATTAATATCAGACTCGCTACAACTACTTGAAATATTCCTAAGATGAGAGAGTACTCGTTAAATTTTTCCTTTTCTTCACCGATAAAAGCCCTATCAAAAGACCTCTTTATATTAGCTGTCAAACTAAATTTTCTATTCATCGAGGTAAAAGGAAATTTAAATAGAATCGGTACCAATAATTCAAAAAATATTAACAGTAAACAAATAGTTTTACTAATAAATTATGTTCAGTGTTTCTCTCGTGCATGAACTTCGTTTAAATGGTATTATATGGGATTAAAAAATCGTTGATAAAATCATGTTCTAGAGTTTAAAACTTATAACATTTTAAATCTTTTTTAGAAAGCAATATTTTTATGTAAATTTTATTAGATGTTAATAAAGTAATGTAATTCAATGATTTAAACCACTAAACATCACATGATCACCCTACTGTATTGAGAGTTTTGTCTGTTTAATTCAATGATTTGTTGGTTAAGAGATAATATGATGGTTGAGGCCCAGATGTAACAGAGCTAAGTTAGTTGTAATCTGTGGACTTTAAACTCTGTGCTATTCTGGCATTATACCACCGCAAAAATTATGATTGAATCGCTATCCGTCTTTGTCTATCCAGTCATATTACTATTTTCTTTGTGCTAGTATGACTCGCGAAAGTTGACAAATTTACCACTTACAAGACTGATTCATGATATTAATATAAATAATATCAGAAAAAGTTTAGGTGATATGATAAATGTTTTTTATTTTTTTATTATTTCCTGAGCTATATGTTTTAATTACAAGTTTTTTACGAATTTGCTTTATTTGTAAGGCATTCTTAATCAGCAGTTCAGATACCATCTATATTTAAATATATTATTTGAATATTGAGAGAGCACAAAAATTAAATAAGTGAGAGATTATTCTGAAAGTAGGCCATTTATATAGTAAAGAAAGTTGTCATTGATTTGAGGCAAACATAATAGACAAATTATTACATATATTAAATATGAGTGTTTTTTTTTCTTTATAAAAGAATAGTAAATTTTTAAAATATTTAAATATATATGCAATTACAATTCTTGTAAACAAATGATTTCTTCAATTTATCTATGTTTACTTCAGGATTTTCAATAACTTAGAGGGTATAACATTAATAATTTTAATTTAGAACTTTCATTTATTTAAATAACAGGCTATGCTAATAAAATGTCATAGGAACATTGGTTCATTATGTGAAATGTGTTTGTAATGAATCATTATATTCTACTCGAAAACAAATAGAATCTTAATAAAATAGGATTGTTAACTGCTATTCAGAAATGGGTAGGCAGAGAAACTATATATATATTTAAAGATGAATTATGTATTATAGTTTAATCATAGCTATGATGTAGTCTAACATTAGCATATAAAGAAAAGAAAATAGTCAATACATTCTTACAGAACAATCAGATACTTAATATATAACAATTTGAATAAAAACTGACTGAAATTGGCTATTAAAAATAAACAAGAAGAAAAAATATTTGGAAGTGATACTTCAAAGAAAGCATGCTCATATGAATTACAAAATGAAAATTAAATCATTTATATTAGAGGCTATCTACATAAAGATTTTAGGATCCTATATAAAACAAATAAAAGTGTTTTTTGGTCAGAAATGATTATTATGTAAGTATGGAAAAAATATTGAAATATTAATTAAGCACTCAATACAGTTTGCTAGAACAGAAAAGAAGTAGTTAAACAAATAAATTTTTTTTAACAAAATTATAAAAATCAAGTTCAAGGTTAGTAAATCATGGATTTCTGTAGCTTAATCCACTACACAACAAATTAAATTATTAAAATTTATAGAGACAAATTCAAAATTGAAAGCAAGATTCTAATAACTAAATATGAAAAAAAAATGCACAAATTCTCCAACTGAGGAATATAGCACTATTTCTATTGGCTATTAATACATTATTCAGCATAGACATCATATAAACAAGTAATAGAAAAAATATCTCTGAAATTTATATTCCTGATTCATAAGCAAACAACAGTTCATGCTTTTAAACCAAGAAATATTAAAATTGTATGCTAAAACATTGATACAAAGATAAATATAGACAAAGAAAGCAAGGTTTTTATTATAAATAGAAAGGACAAACTAAACCAATAATTAAATAGTATTCAAATTAGAGCTTGGAATTTAAATAAATGAGAATATTGCCTCAAATTCATTAATGCCATAAATATAATATTCTAAAGTATTGAAAACTGGTTATAATAAAATGAAGACTGTAAAACGACTGTTTAAAAGATACATATATATTGAAATGAACAACCCATTATTCATTTCAATAAAAAAAAATTTTTTTCTTCTAAGCAAACTAGGCAATTTTGTTTGTTCAAGAAAGAAATTAAGTTTAATATAAGATCAGTTTTTCTTTTTTGTTAATCAGATTGGAATACTACCTCATTCAAATTCCAGGATGCCACTATGCCTTTTGAATAAAAAGGAGAGAAACTAATGACAGCTGAATATCATCTTGAACACTTTTGGATGATATTTTGACTAACTCTGGCAGAAAAGAAAAATTAGGCTTATTTAAATGAATTAGAAATTACAAGACAATATTATGATCATAATGTGACTTTTAATATTTGTAAGAAAGAAGCAAATGGTAATTATTTAGTTTTAATGAGTCTTATATTTAAAGTCTAATTTGTACTTTATTTTAACTACTCTGAATTTGTAAATAATGTTTCTTATCCTATCTTGAAAGAAACTGTCAGTTAAAAAACAATAAAAGATATGAATTCATAATAACTTCTCTTGTTAAAATTACTTTTTAAAAAAAAATATAATTATTATATATCACATATGTATTCTAAGTTTATGAATTTTGTATAAATTATTAATAAAAGGAAAAAGTAAAGAAATAATGATAATTATGTATCTTGTAAATGCAATTTACACACAAATTTCTTAAGTCTCATGTAACAGTGTGTAATGATGTAATTTACATTAGTCTCATTCATTCATTGTTAAACTTTGATTACTGAAAATTGGATTTTATATAGATAGATTTATATATCCATGGTTGTTTGTTCAATGTTTAATAATATACATATGTTTGCATCTATATGGGATAATACATTTCTATCAGTTTAATGACTTAGGGATCAATCTCAGAATGAGTCATTCTTCTATAAATTGTAGTTGTATTAAATTAGATTTAGGACTAAAAAGTCATTCCTTATAATTATTGTATAGAGATCTATTCAGTTAGGATTAGGACCAAAGGATATCACTTTATAGTTATTATTATATAAGTGGTTATGTTTACATTTGGAATCTAGGAAAAGACCATTCCTTATGATTATTTTGCTAAGATAGTGTTGGTGTCTATCCCACAGAGTATATGTATGTGTAAGTACTAGGATACATACAGGCCAAAGAAATCTTATATTTATATATTTATACATGTAGAATTATGTTTATTGAAGTCAGGGTTAAAGGTAAGGTAAGGATGTTACATTATCTATGAATATATTGATAACTATGATGTATAAAGATTAAAGGACCTTATTAAAAAGTAAGTTGCATATCAATTAATGATTAAACTTTGTAAATAAGTTATTGTTACATGTAAGCAAATAAATTGTACATCAATTAATAAGTACACTTGTAAATAAATTATTATTACATAAATTTGTTACTTTGTTTATGTAAGATTGCATGGTCATTATTTATTGGGAGTAACTTATGTTGACTATGATTTAGCCTGATATTACAAATGGAGCTGGGTTGGGGCTGGATAATGGTTACATTATTATAATGAATAAAAGATTGTTTTAAATGTACATGTGCTACTTTATTTCCCAATGCTTACAACTAGGGGGCACCCCTATAATTTATCACATCACATCACATCAATTAAAGAAAAAAATTATAACAATTATAAATAATTATAGACTGATAGTGATAACATCAGTTTTACATAATGTTTTCTCATGTATGGTGACAGGAAGAGTTGCAAAATGGATGGAATGAAATAATGTATTGGGGGAAATGCAAGGTGGTTTTAGATTAGACAGGCATATAAGAGAATTTATTTATAGTTACACAACTTATGGATATGAGTAGGAATTTAGGTAGACAGTTATATATGAGTTTTATAGATATAGAGAAGGCATATACTAGAGTAAATAGAAATAGATTATGGGTAAATTTAGCAAATTTGCAAATGGACGAAACTTTAGTGGATATTATTAAGAAATTATATGAAAATAATTGTTATACATATCAATTAGTGAATATAGAATGAGTTAAAATTAAAAATGGGGTGGGACTAAGGCAAGAAAGTCTTATGTCACCTATGTTTTTTTTGTTGTATTTGAGTGAAATGGAGAGAGTAATAGAAAGATTGGGAAGAGGGATAGAGATACCATTAATAGCTAGTAAGGGAGTATATACTTTGTCAGGTCTTTTTTGCAGATGATGTTTTTTTTGTGTGCAGAAAGAAGAGAAGATATGGAAGTTATGCTGAGAACATGTGCAAGGATGGGTAAAGAGATGGGGATTAAATTTAGTGAAGAAAAATCAAATATAATGATGGCTAATACTGGGAAAAGAGAAGATGTAGAATTTTTACTGAGAGATATAAAGTTAATTGTCATGAATAGATATAATTATTTGGGAAATTGCTTGGATAAATGGGAGAAAAAATTGATAAATGAAGCAAAGAAAAGAAAGGGATTGATAAAGAAATTAAGTGTTTTCATATAATAAATATAATGTAGCTAGACTTGTATGAAAGGAAATTGCAATAGCAGGGTTAACATATGGTAATGATGCATTATGTGTCAGTAATGAGTTATTAGATGACTTAAAAAAGTACAGAAGGAAGTAGTAAGACATGCATTGGATGCAGATGTGTGGGCAGCAAGGGAGGCAATTCAAGGATAAATGGGATGGTCAAGTTTTTATATGAGAAATACAAAAGGAAAATATTTGGTAGGTTGCAGTTTGTGGATAATCAAAGAATAGCCAAAATAGTATTTAATTGGGTTATGAGTAAAGGGCAGGCAACAAGATGGGTGAGAACGGTAATGGAGTATGCAAAGGAATTGGTTAAAGAATTTATATCAATATACTTACACAAAAGGTGGAATGACTGTGTTAGGAGGATTGTTGAGTGTTATAGTGGTAAGGAATGGGATAAAGAAATAGATGCATTAATAAAGAATAAAGAGTTGGAGAGATGGAGAACTAGTATGGAGAGTAAAAAGAGTTTAAATATATATAGAAGTAAACAGAATATTGGGTGCAAGTTAATATATGATAATAGCAAGGAAAGTAGTTTATTGTTTAAGGCTCGAACGGGATTTTTAGCAACAAGAAAATATACATGTAAATGGAAAAATATAAGTGATTTAGTCTGAAAATTGTGTAAGGAAGGCATAGAAAATATTAGACTTATGTTAATTGAATGTAAATGCTTGAAACCAGAAAAAGTACAAATAATGAAGTTATGAAAGAATAAATATAAACAAAATTATTATACAGAAAGTGGACTACTGGTTTTTATGCTGGATTTGGGAAAAGATAAAGGGGATTTAGATATAAAGGTCATAGAGTTGACAAAGATTATGTTGTGGAAATGGGATGGAGCAGAAAACTTAGGGTGGTGAATTGAAAGGTAAGATAAAGTGGCTAATAAGTTTCTTTGGGCATAGTTGCTGAGAGATTCCTGACTCCGTTTAAAAAGTCATAATGCATCACATGCAGCACATTAATTAATAAACAGAGAAAATGTAAAATATATGTTAAAAAGATTGTTCTAATTTCTTATATGAAGGATGTTTGTGATTGAGTAAGGTTAAATTTATTATCATTTTACAAATTATGATAATTATCATTACCATTGTATTATATTTTTTATAATTAAAGATTGATTTTAAACTTTTATGCGAATAGATTCTTAAACTTATTTGTTTAAATTAACTCAAACAAATCATAAAATAAATTTAAGATGGCCTAATTTTGAAATCATTGATTTTACCAGTAGTGAATTTCTCAATCATAAGAAACGTACTATTAACTGCACTTGTATAATAAGGGTAAAAACATTCTAATCTTCTTTAATTTTGTCTGTGCGTTAAATATAATTAAAATAACAATACAATACATTAACATTTTAATGAGGATAACTAGGAAAGCGATTGCTAATCTATCCTTATAGTTTATGATTTTAATTTTAATTCTCAGGTTTTTTGTAACTATAAAACTAATATGCAATACATTCCTAATAATAATGAGGATAATGATCATCACCTTTTTACATACCGAACTTTAAGATGTAATTACAGGGGAATCGAACACAGACTTCTAAGTTTCATTCGCTATCCACTCCATTCTATATAATCAGTACACATGACCACATATATATTTGAAAAAGATAAATGGACTCCAATATGCATATTTTGTGCTGAACTATCACTCATCAATTGGTCCAAATCATCATCTCCCCCCCACACACACCCATATAATGAGTGCTCATTTTATATTAAAGTAGCAAATCTTCAAACTGTAATGGACAGAGTTCAAGCTTCCCCATCCTCCAACCCTTCAGCCTTTCATCCATTAAAAATCTGATGATGGAGTGCTCAAAGGTTTGTTGATGCCAATATTTTTTATCATACCCATGTTAATCCTAAGCCACTCTGATCCCATATATATATTCTAACCATGTTCGTGTGCATCTCATTTCTGGGGCAATATAATATTAAACAAAAATGGGTTAGCTCAGTTACCGATTACTGGTTAAATGCAAATAATTAATAAATAAAATATTCTGCATTAATATTAAATGTTCCACTAACTCACATTCAAAATAAAAATAAGGTTCATTTTATAAAATAAATAAATAAATATTTATTATTTCATGAGACTTGGAAGTGAAAATACAGGTGACAAGAAAGGTTACATTGAGCCAATATCCCACAGGATACTACCTCAATGGCATAAGAACACTATCCCCCTATTATTATCTCAAATAATAAACTTATAGTATTCTTACGACTTTAATAAATTCTACTCATTAAGATTAAACTAATAATTAAATCTTAAGCTCTTATTTATAATAATTTAGCGCAATAAAATCTCAGGTTCATAAAATTATTCTAAGATAATTAAAATTATTGTAGTGAAACATGAGAAGGGACTTTTATGTCACACTCTACTACACTTAAACTAATAATAACAAATAATAATAATATTCTTCATTGTATGAACTAATTCTGTATATCTTTTTCTTCACTATAATTTTATTACTATAATAAAATAATAAAATACTATGATATAATTTTTTATCTTCATATAATAATATAATAAATACGTGGTAGCATTTGATAATCTGACAAACATATATGTGTGTGGCAACGGATAGCATATAATTTGATATACTATTATGATAACTACTTTATGACCATAAGATAATATAAAAATATGATTATTTAATTAAATGAATACTAAGAAAATATTCGAATTTTTAAAATAATTCTTTATATATCTCTGTGCAAAATTATATGTTTGTTTCTATTATTCTGCATTTGAATGGAAAAGAAACAGTCTTAACATACAAATTTTTGAAGAAAAAAAACAAATTTTAACAAAGTTTTATTATAACAATAAAATAAAATAAACAATTTATTTACAATATTTACATTGGATATCCTCAATTTACACCGTTCTACATTTTTATTACTTAGTTATTAAAACAATCTAGAATTTATTTAAGTCTTCATTCTGACTTAAAATAATAATAACAAAATAATACAATTTTATTTATCTTTTGTGATCAACCTTTATGATAAAATTACAGTTTATTATACTAATTTTAATATATATCTTGAAATATTATTTCACTATGCTTCCTTTTAAGAACATCCATTAAAACATAGTATGGAAAAACAAAATAAGAACACTAATCGAGAGCATGGATATTTTTCACTAGACAATTTCATTTTGCAATGTTAAAAGATATCATATAAAAAAATATCTACTGATAATTTATTACTAAATTGTGTGGATATCGTTGTTCACTACACAATGACTATTAAATATAATACATATCCCATTTAACATTATTCTAATACTATATAGTTGTAATTACTGATATATTCTCTATTATTTAATAAATATAAAATTGTACCTATGCTTATTGTTTATATTGTTTTACTTTATAACATTGTATTTTAAAAATATGCAGTACTCATTTTAAAATGAAATAAAATATTTATAAATTATTTAATTTTTCAAAAGCAATTTTGCTTTACATATTTTATTCTTGAAGCTTATTTTATTTTCCAAATATAAAATCTAAACATATTTTATGATTCTTTTTTTTTTTGGATCCGTTGGATTTTCAATTCCAATTTACACAATCTATACTTTTTCTTACAAGTAAATGAACTTATCTCATTCAAATCATAGCATATCTTAAACTCTAAATTATCTATTATTTCTTTTGAAATATACCATACTGTATGATGTAGTTACATTGGAAATCTAGATAGCGAATAGATGAGGAGGCAAGGGAAGAAAAACTAGTGTATAACTCATAATACATATCGGAGAAAAATATCATGGCACAGTGTATCTATAAGAAATAGAGGCATGACCTATTCTGTCTAATATCCTCTAATAATATCAATGATGTCAAAGCTATTCATTCAGCTTTATTGAAACATCAATACTTAAAGAAAATAGACACTGTCCACAAATAAATATACAATTACAGGGCTTTGTTAACTGTATTGCATATCCACTAAGAATTATAAAATACTATTCATATTTTCTAATTACATCCTACATTAATATCATCTCCTGGGTTAATGTACATAATATTACAACCAAGCCACTATCTTATCATTATTTCCTAAAAGATTT
This sequence comes from Epiperipatus broadwayi, assembly GCA_028023455.1. NCBI lineage: Eukaryota > Metazoa > Onychophora > Udeonychophora > Euonychophora > Peripatidae > Epiperipatus > Epiperipatus broadwayi. Next base: position 1,697,012 of record JAQFVV010000126.1, on the reverse strand, counting down.
ATCACATCTTATATCAACAAATACTAACTTGCATATTCAAAACAATAAACAAAATTCCATTATAATTATAGCGATCTTACTAATCCACAAGAAAAGTCTGCTTACTTTCTTATTCTATATTCTAAACACATACAAACTAGTCATATAAATACTTTGAACATCCAATAATATGAAAGTTTTTAAAAGAATCACATAAATATTTATCATCATGTTATGTTATATTACTAGTATAAAATTATAGTATGCATATTCCCAAAATAAATCCTAATCTCATAATTTAAAAGTGTTGTATAAAATGTGTTTGCATACAATTCAACATTTAAACTTCCATACATTATAATTCATATGCAATCTGCAAAAAAGAAAAACAAAATATACATCATAAAATATATCAATATTCATTAACTATTACCAAATGATATAGACTTGTCATCACCTTGCTGTCTTCGGTTTTCCATCCATTAGATACATTGCATACATAAAAAACACATCCATCCCTTTATTTAAATGTTCGGTTGTTTTCTCATCCTTGGTGTTTGCCTTAAGATGTCACTACTTCTAGGTAAATTCCTAGAAATATACCATTTCACCGACCTTCACCCAACCATAGAGGAATTTTTCTACGTTATAAACCCAGAAAAGTCCTCACATTATGTTGGACGGAGGAGGCGGTGGTGACAGAAGCCAACACAAAGAGACTTCTTTCTATGATAAAACACAGAAAGAGTTCTCGACAGCTGCTGGTTATGGCTTTTTTTCTATGCTAAAAGCAAAAAGAAAAAAATGCCTTGATTGGCTGCCGTAGTATTCAATTTTGTTCATCATTTTTTCTTAATAGTAGAATATCTATTTTCTCTGTAGTTTCGTGTGAGAGTGTGTGTCTTTGAAGCAGTCGGAGTTTTTTAAAATTTGATAAGACGTCTATTTTTTTTAATGTGTTGTAACTTACATTACTGTTGTAAGTTTAGTAATAATGTCCTGAAGATTCCATTACGAAGGGGTAACCCTCCAAAATTGCTTTTAAGGGTGCAAAGGGGAAAAAAAATTAAAGGATCATGTGAAAAGTACTGTTTTCACGAGAATTCGTCCATGACCAGTTACTTTTGCTATATATATATATGCACAAACAAAAACAACCCACTGTCTAATTATTAAGAATTACTTGTCCGAAAAATAAAATTAGTCGGGTATTATTTTTTTTTTGTTTTGTTACATTTATTATTTCAAAATAAGATTAGTTTTTATATCTACACACTAACAAAAACAACCCAGTTCCTGATTAATTACTGTCTTTAAAAAAAAAAAACAAATTCAACGGGGTTTGATTTTTTTCAATGGAGTCTTTGAATTACGGTTTGTTTGTTTTTATATATACACAAGATTTACCAAAAAAAAAAAAGAAACTCACTTTCTGATTAATTACTGTCAAAAGAAACGCAAATTAGTTGGCTATCATTTTTAAATTTAGTATTTCAATAATGGTACCCTTTTTATATAGACAGGGTTAACAAAAACAACCCACTTTCTGATTTATTACTGACCCCCCCCCCTTCCAAAAAAGAAAACGGAAATTAGTCGGGTATCATTTTTCAATCGAGTCTTTTAATGACGGTCCTTACTAATAGTAGTCGGATATCAATTCTAAATTGTAGTATTAAAATTATGTTACTTTTGATAGATTTAGAATTATGTCTTGCTTTTTTAATAAAATGATTTACTCTTGACCAAAAATACCGTAACTTTAAAAAAAAAGACACACGTAAAGTCCGAAAAAAAAAATGAGAAAAAGTCCCATAACTTTAAAGACACACACAAACTCAAAAACAATCTAAGATTAATAAACATTGACTTATTATGTCTTGCTTTTGAATCAAATTATTGATTTACTCTTGCAAAAAAAATACCGTAACTTTAAAAAGACACACCTAAATCCAAAAAAAAAAAAAAAATTCGAAAAAGCCCAGTAACATTAAAGACACACACACAAACTCAAAAACAAGATAAGATTAATAAATGTCTTGCTTTTGAATAAAAGTATTGATTTACTCTTGCAAAAAAAAAAAGACCGTAACTTTAAAAAGACACACGTAAAGTCAAAAAAAATTAGAAAAACACCGTAACTTTAAAGACACACACACACAAACTCAAAAACAAGATAAGATTAATAAACATTTACAAAAATGAAAAAAACTAACATCATATAATAGTATTAGTTAGTAGAATATTTTATTACAAATCTAAGAAATCAGATCTTTTTAGATCAAATCGATCATTTAGGTCAGGCCTGGAATCATTATATGTATATGTTTTTGATTAGCATCAACACCATCTTAAGGTGAACACCAAGGATGAGAATACAACCTAATGTTCTTATTTAAATTATTAAATTACTCTACTATAAGGTTCTAATATTATCAATAAATTAATATTCATGTTCCTACTCTTATAAACCAAAATAATTACATTTTAAAATTTTAATAAATGAGTCAAACTATATTTACTTAATCTTCAGCTGAAACGACATTTTCTTTATAAAGTTCAAAATGCTTTTTTTTTCTCAAGAGTTTTTTTTTTTTAATGTTCTCTTCAAGAGTAATTCTACAACTCCCCCATTGCTTCCTTGATGATGAACAAGACAAAACATTTCCTGTGGTGAGTTTTATATGAACTTCCGGTACGAAAATCTCAAGTTTAAAAAATGAATAAAAAAAATAATACGACATCTTAAAAATCTTGAAAAATTAAATAAAAGAATCATCGATCCATCCTGGAAAAGTTTACAGAATAATAATTTATGTTTCTATAGTCTAGAATGATGATTATTAAAATCATAATAAATTATATTATTAGAAATAATAACTTGAAGCTTCTATCTATAAAATATCCATGTCCACATAATGATCCATCCTCTCCCTTTGGCTTAGCTTGAACTATCCGGATAAACTTTTGCACAATATAAATTTCCATAATTCCATCTTTTTATTTATTAACATATTCATTTTTTTGTAGGATTCTTTTTTTAGTAAAATTTATTACCATTTATTATCCATTTACAGTTGTTTCATTATTGCTTAAATTATCAGCTTTAAAATAATTTTTCACGAATGCATATAACCTATATATTGTTCAGGTTTTAATAACATACACTTTTCCAGAATATCTTCATTAATCTTTACTTAAGATAATTTTCTTGCAAGTATTTTAAATGTTTCCTTCAAAAAGGATATAACATTTTCTCCTATAATATTGTATTTTCATAAAATTATTCTAAAATATACTTGTCATAATATTTGTCATCCTTGACAAAAATATCTTGCCATTATATAAAAATAAATAAATGCGTAATTTACTTTTAACCAGCAAATAGCTTTCCTATTAAGCTTCTTATACAATGTCCATAAAATTAATTTATTCACTGGAATAGTCCTCTTGTTCAATATTATTGATACTGCATTAATGAATATTATACTTATTTTAAAAATATTATAAATTAAATATGTTTCACTTATTTGCATTTTCATATTTTATTGTAAAGTAAGATTAAGCTTTGATGAGTATTCCTGGTAAAAAGGAACTTTAAAAATTAGCAACGCATATTAAAATGAAGTTATTAAACTACATTTATTACGATGATGCTCTCTTTGCAAATACTATAAATAAATATTCTCTTAATTTGCAAATATCTCATAGGAGAGCACTAAAAATTGACTAAATAATAAAATTTAAAATTACTATCTCCTCGATAGCTACTGGTATGATCTCTAATACCTTTGATCACCTCTAATACATTTTTAATCACCATTTGATACCCTGTGCAATCAGTATTTATATCCTAGAAAATACGTCTTTCTATTGGTTGATTCTTACTTTTCATTCGATACCAAATTTGCATAATGTTACAGTTTTACACAATTAAATTTCAAAATAAAAAATATGACATATTATAACTTTAAAAATATTATTTAAAATATTACTTTTAAATCAATTATTACTTTACTAAATCAATTAAATACCTTTAAAATGATTTATAAAAATAATATTTAATAATTTATCCTACTCTTAATATTTAATTTATCTAGTTTATTTTAAAACAAAATATTTAACTTTTATTAGCTATTTTTGTTTTCTAACATTATTAAAAAAAAACGTTTTATACGATAGTTAACTTAATATTTAATATTTGCTTTTATGATAGGTAATAATTATATCCAATTTTATAATGCTATTCTAAAATATTTTGAACTTTACTAATCTAAATACTGGCAAGCATGTGTGTATAACCATATATTATATGAATCACATGACTGATATAACTAAGACAGACTGGATCCGATTTTCTATCTGGGAATAAATAATAAATTGCTGCACTTGTATTAAATAAAATAATACTATACAAAATTTGGAAGAATAATTTGGAAAATATAGAATTAAATATAACTTTCACTACCATAAAACTTACTTTTAAAATATATGATATTAATTATAATTATTAAATATAATTTATAATTTTAAATATAACATTTATTTAACTATAAGTTTAAAATATTAAAATTTAACTTTTTAAACATACATTTAAATATTTATAGCTGTGTTATTTATTATGGCCAGCTTTTGCAATCATATGCTTTACTTAACTATTTTAAGATTATTCATTATAATTTTATGCATTACATATTTCATTTAGCTTTAAATTGTACTTTAAGATATTATTAACAAAATATAACTAACACATCAAGAGAACATATTCTAAATTTCAAATTTTTTAATAATTTGCTATGATGAGCTATTTCTGACGTATAGAAAAGAGCACAATATATATATATAATCCCAGATTAGCTTTAGGTACTATTTCACTTTTTATTTCTAAATAATACATGGGCAATTTAAAAGTATTGCAGTTTGTAATGTTATAATTGACTATTTATTAGTCTGCATTACAGTGACATGTTTATTTCATGTTTAAAGAGGTTTATTTAAACTTCATTGTATCAATATTTCATACTCTGTAGTCAAGTTGCAAGCTTTAAGTGTCCATATATATTCAATGGACTATTAGTAAGAATGGATTTCCATTCTTACTATTAAAAGGTGTGAAGGTTGCCTTGACAGCAGTGAGAAATATTGATTACTATATTTACTGTAAATGCTTAGGTGGTTACTGGTTGGTATATATATATATGACATTAACATGTTCTTTGAAGTACAATTTAAAGTTTGGTATTTACAATATACAAGTATTGATTTATTACAAATTCAGAAATGAATTCTGCCCATCGCTCTGTGCATTTAAATGGGCATATTAAGATTATACATATGAGGGATCAGAATGACTAAAGGTCAATATGGGTATGACAACAATATTGACATCAACAAGAGTTTGAACATCCCATTATCAGATTTTCAATGATATGGATGGCTGAAGGTTTGTAGAAGATAAATGTTTGTCCATTAAAGTTTGAAGATTTTCTATTCTAATATTGATATCAACAAGAGTTTGAACATCCCATTATCAGATTTTCAATGATATGGATGGCTGAAGGTTTGTAGAAGATTAAAGTTTGTCCATTAAAGTTTGAAGATTTTCTATCCTAATATAATGATTGTGGGAGATGATGACCTGGACCAACTGATGAGTATTAGTTCAGTACAAAATACATATATTGGAGATTATTTATTTTCACGTGTGTGATCATGTGTATCGGTTATATAGGATGGAGTGCATAGCTGAAGGAAATTTAAAAGCCTGTGTTCAAATTCTTTTTAATTATATATATATATATATATCAAATGAAAAAGGATTATTATATATATTCAGATGTTGTATTAGCTTTTTCCATAAGTGATTATTTGTACTGAGAAAGATCAGCAAATAAATAATCTTTATTATCATTGCAGCTGCTATTTTATTAACATTTTTTTCAAAGCCTGAAAAAATAGCACATGTTACCAGAAGTTGGACTATTATGATTTGGTGTCAATAACGTACAATTTCACTTATATTGATGTGTGATTTGTTTAATTTTTCTGTCATAACTTGATATGCGAATAAATATTTCATGCACAGTAATTGGAGCAGATATTTTATCCAAATTTGTTTACATATGTATAAGAATGACATGCTAGATTATATATAATCATGTAAAAGAATTTTAGCATTTATTTATGGTAGACTGGTCTTAAAGTTGATAAATGGTTTTCACTGTAAATATATAGACCGGTTTCTTAATAGCATATTCACATTCTATAATCACCATCTGATTACTAATTAAAACATTTAAGGTCTATATTTATAAAGTTTTGGGAAAATGTGTAAAATTGCAAATGGAATAGAAATTGACTCTACCTTTCATAATATTTATAGCATGTGATCAGTGTTTTGCAGTTCCTTTGGATAGCTCCTGTGATATTGGACATTTGTAAAATTTCCATTATAAAATTTAAAAAAAAAATCAGCATAACATCTCTTAACATAAAAAGTTATATTGCTACTCTAGCATTGTTATCAGATGTCAGATTTCCAATATACCTACTAAAGATATATGATCGGTATCAAAACAAATATGTAATATAAGAGATTATTCCCTTATTTACATTTAATAGTACTTAATACTTTTAAAACATATCTATAAGAAATCACTAATAATCATATGATTGCATACATAGGCATACATATGTAAAAATAATTAATTCAAAATTAGCTGTTTCACAGACAATTCAGTGAATTAATATGTTGTACTTATTTTATAACTTAAATGTTATTAATTGCCTTCTAATGTAGTGCATTTTAATGTTTCTATTTCATATTCATGATATTTGTATATATTTTCATTGCACAAACAGAATTCATACAATATTAGTATTTATATTCCAGTTTGTTTTAATTTCAAAACTATTATAATTCTGATTTATTATGTAATGACATTACTTGTTTTCCTTTTCTTTTTGAACTGTTTTTCTTGACTATTTCCAAACTAAAATTATATTCTGACTCCATACTTCAGAAATTTGGAAATATATATGATTTTTCTTTTTGCTCTGTTATATAGAGGTATATGCTTTTTTTTAATTTTTTTTATTTATTTTTATCGTAGATTGTAAATCCTTAATTCATTTTGGTCTCAATGTTCCGTAACGAAGACTCTTTCAAAAGATTTTATTAAATACCCATGATTTAAACAGTCTAACTTGGTAGACTTCAGCTTTAAGGAGATTTTGTAATTCTGTAAGTTATGGCATACCTTTTAGATGACATGTATTTTAGATATATAAAATAATCTTGGATAGCTAAAGCATACGCATGCCAGTGTTGTTTATTTTTATATGCCATTTATACATTTTTTCTATGCATGTAAATAAATAATATCTATTGTACTCAATTTTATGTTTATTTACTTATATGTCTAGGTTTCCTTCTTATTATGATTATATTTGCAGATAAATTATCATTTTTTATATATGAATTTTTTTGATCTTGAATTCAGCTGGTGAAATATCCTAGCTTTATATTAAATTTCATTACATAATCTGTTGAATAAGTTTTATTTCACTTGATCAAGATCACTATTGAACTAAATGAAAATATTTTAGTTCTCTAACATGATATGCTATTATTATTTACATCACTTACTAATATTATTTAATTCAATATAAATAATACATTCAACATATATACTAAGAAAAACTTGTTCAGTACTTTAAAATAAAAATGTTAACTATATAATTATGTCAAATGTCGGTAGCCGAGAAGTCAGCGCAGCTGCCTTGCAAGCAAGCAGTTGCTTGCAGACAGTTGTCGCGGGTTTGCATCCCAGCCGATGATTTGACATAGGAAAAAAAACTATATCAACATGGTATGCTGAGCATGCTTTCGAATAACTAGTAGTCATTGGAAAGTTTAAAGCTATTGGAATTATATGATCATAATTGAATAAATTATTAATATAATTTAACAAATATTATTAATATACACACATAAAATAGCTAATAAAATTCCATAATTAAATGCATAAAAGCAAACTGACATATTTCATTAAATTGGCGCTAGTGGAAAATTTGCAGTAAACTATTGGGTGATTGTCAAGCGTTGGCGGCCATCTGGTTAGCACAGCTGCCTTACAAGCAGTTGTCTCAGGGTCACTTCCCCACTGATGCTTTGACACATAAAAAAAAAAACTATTGGGTGATCGGAGCTAACATAAAAGTCATTTGTTAAATATGCACATTTATTATACGAGATGAATATAAATTCAAAATATACTTCATTTTTTCTTAACTAAGAAATAGAAGCAAACCATATATTTAATGTTAATATTTTAAGCATCATCTGTGAAGAGAAATAATCGTAAAAATAAATTGAGAAAGCATGGTATATGGCCAGCTCAAATAACATCATCAAACAATACCTAATAGTGAACAATTGGGCAAATTCTGGAAATTTATAAAAGTTCATATATAGTGAAAGGAGTGAAAAATATTATTTATTGAAAAAATTAAAAATCAGAGGAAAGGATTGTTTTTATTATGAAAGATATGTTGAAATGGACTGCTGCAAGATATGTTGAAATAGAATAAGAAAGACCTTTATATATAATCCTAAGCAAACTATGAATGCTTCAGGACAGATTTATGAATATAGGTTGAAGATGATTGAAAATTGTGTTTTGTGACAGATAATGAATGTTCTTTTGTTTTATTAGTGATATTGAATGAAAAAATAACCAGAGATAAGAGAGTAGAAATCAATGATAAATTGCAATGGATGGTCATCAGATATCAGTTTCACTTAGTCTCGCACTAATTATCTTTAATGAGAGAGCATAGAATTATATTTTCATGAAGATTTGTGATGATACTACTTCAGTTGTATTTATATATTGGACTATTTCAATCATTTAATATTAAGTATTGAATGTCTTTAAAAAAAAATATTTTTTTTAAAATCTTCCAATTACTTTCAACTGTTAGTAATAGCAATGTTTTGAGAAGTATTATTCTCCTATCTTCTTCAGATATTGGCAGTACTAGTATTGCACGAACCTGGACTCTTAGATTTTTTAATATTGAATTTTAAGGTAATGCTCTAGCTAACTGAGCCATCCTGCCAAGGCAACAGTCAGTAAAAATTTTATATACTTATGAGATTTCTCCTAATTTTTCCACTTTTTGTTAGAATTAAAATTGATTAATGGTTTCCATATATTATGTACAGTCACACTAGGTTGACTTATGGGATTATTCTCCATTGTCATGTGAGCAGCTTCTTTGAATTTTAACCATTTCCTTTCTATCCAAAATGTTTGTTTTTTACCAAATGAACAGAGGTTTCCTGGGACATACATGGTCTGCTATCTTTGGCACATCTGTTTTCTCTCGTATAATCAACAGTTTGTGTTCTTGCAATCGCTTTTCAATAGGGTGACTGATCTCTGTGCTATTGCTAACAGTTGAATGTATTTGGAAGATTCAAATAAAGTTAAATTTTTCTAATAATATTCAATACTTAATATTAGATGATGGAAATAGTCCGATATATAAATATCTCATACATTTATATATATATATAAAGGGGATTATAAGATATGCTAATTTTATTTGAAGTGAGGAATGTTACTTTTTAATGCGTATTTAGAAAGTACTGATGACAAATAACTCAGAATTTGTATTTGTTTTATTTAGTTAAAGATCCATACTCAAATTAATATACTTGAGATTATGCAGAATAATTTGAATCATTAATTCAACATTTCAATGTGTGATTTAGAAAAAAAATTTTATAGCAATTTCTGCAAACAACATCTCTAAATCATGAGCAATTGAAATATTCATCAGTAATAATTAAAGAACCATGATATTTCAAAAAGATTTCTTTTATAACTCATGAAAATGGATTCATAAGCAATCAATATGAGTTAAACAGTATTCTATAAGATTTCATAAACTTATGGCAGATTACTCATTTCATCATAAATTATTTGCACTTTCTTGAGTGCAGATAATCTTGATTTATTACTAAAAAAAGAATTGAATAGAAGAAATACCTCTTGCTTTATACTATAATTCAATAGTTTTGGTTTACTTCCTCCAAGAATATACCATGAAATTTTTGAGAAGTCTGCCAGGTGATTATTTATTCAAATTATTTAATTTTATATAATATTATATGTTGTTATATATAGAGTTCGCAAAAACAAACTCTTAACAAGCTTTAAGAATACCCTCAACCCCAGACCAAGGTTTCTGCATCTAGCATCATCAGAAACCGTAGTCTGGGGCTGAGGCTATTCTTAAAGCTTGTTAAGAGTTTGTTTTTGCGAACTCTATATATAACATTTGTAAATACGAGCTTTATTAAAATTAGGTCATATGACATCTGGCTTGATTTTTTTTATCAATTTATTATATGTTGTATACGTGTGTGTAAATGTGAGGTAAATATACTGGCATTATGCATACATTATGAAGTTTTTTAATATCTTTTAATAATTCACCAATAATTAAAAAAATATATTATGCATTTGTACATTAATATCCTGCCTTCATTGATTCTAGTTTTAGTTCTACTACTTCTGATGCTTAACCTTCTTAAGAACCCTCAAACAATAAACCATTTGATTATTTTTGCCCTGCTTGGCTTATTATAATTGTGAATGATGAACTGTGAGGTTCAAGACCCATGGATCATGGATCAGTTCTCATACTTCCATTGCTTAAACTTTTTTAAACTCCCAGTAATAAACTATTTATGATCAAAGCATTAACATCAATTATTTTGCTCCATGCAGTTTAGTGCAGTAGCTGAGGTTTGTGAACTGGAGCTTAGTTTTGTTCTTGTTAATTCTTTAGCATTTCATGACTTCCAAAAGCAACTAATCATTGTATTGCTTGTTAAGCAAATTAACTAAATAGAAAATACAAAATGTTTTAATTTAAAAAAATATTAAAACATATTACTAATACTTTTATGAATCATTACAATAAACCAATAATATTTCATCTAAGATATAAGTTCAAATATAAGGGGAATTCAAATTTTCATTGAGATATATATTGTAATGGTCAAGATTGTATAATTAGTCAACAAGACTGAAAGACCAAGCAGGGACTTTCAACCAGCAGATACAATATGATGTCCATGCTTTTCCTAATTTAAACCCCTACCTAGACTTCCTAGTCTCAACCAACTTCCTTGATGTCATACAGCTTCCTTTTTTCAAACAGTGCAACCTAGCTTAGGGTATGAAGAGAAACTCTCTCTCTCTCTCTCAGGGTTCTTCTATTGACTCAGGATTGAACACACACTTACACACATTGAGATTACATTATTAATCATAGCCCTATTTAAGTATACCATTAAATCAGAAGTTTACATTAATTTTACTGACATAATTAGAGCTCGGGATGCCCATTTTTAATTCTTAAAAATATACTTAATTCTATATAGTTAAATTATGGTTCCAATGTATAGAACACACATGCCTAATTAATTATAATAAAATTTTATTATAGGATTAAATACAAGTTCATTTAATGAAATGATTTCACTGGCCTTTACATTTTATGGACAGAAGTAATGACAGTTTACAACTTAGTGTGCACCCAAATTAAACAATGATTAATCTTAATAACTAACTAATTAATTGAAGGTATTATGACAAGGGCCATTGTACATGGGTTTGATATTCCAGTTGTCCAGGGGTACACATGCATAGGTGAAGGTTAAAGTAATTGGATAATTTAAATATTGCTGTTCTACTTTTACTATAATCACTGTCCACAGTCATACTGGGTACTAATAAGATTTACAATCAGCATGGTGATCAAATGGATGGTTCACTGCTAAGAATGGGTGTACCTGATCACAGAGATGCATCTGCTTTTGACCATGAGGTGCATTCAAGAGGAGAGAGTGAAGATGTGTTGAATCTAAAATTTGGGGTTGCAAAGAGTCTCCATCTCCCTGCAGAACCTCGACCAGTGCTAATATCTAGATTAGGAACCCAGGAAGGTAGCATCTGGTCTGCCCTTATGCAGCTTGACCATATGATGCATGAACCATACAAGAGATACAGTGAAAACACAAAGGTATAATGATGATGATGAACCATAATAGCAATGCCAAAGAGCAGGAATACAAATTTGTACTACTACTACTACTACTACTACTACTACTACTACTACTACTACTACTACTACTACTACTACTACTACTACCACTACACTACTACTACTACTACTACTACTACTACTACTACTACTACTACTACTACTACTACACTAGTAGTAGTGGTAGTGGTAGTGGTAGTAGTAGTAGTAGTAGTAGTAGTAGTAGTAGTAGTAGTAGTAGTAGTAGTAGTAATAATAATAATAATAATAATAATAATAATAATAATAATAATAATAATAATAATAATAATAATAATAATAATAATAATAATAATAATAATAATAATAATAATAATAATAATAATAATAATAATAATAATAATAATAATAATAATAATAATAATAATAATAATAATAATAATAATAATAATAATAATAATAATAATAATAATAAAATAAACCTTCCACCACCACTACAAAATATCATGAATTTATTTGTATTAATTAAAGTCTCTCTGGAAAATTACAGAGTTAGGATAGAATCATCACCCACTCACAAATAATATTCATTAATAAATCTTAACTTAAAGTCTTTAATATCACAATATAAAATATATGGAGATATTATCACTCATAATGTGTCTGATAGCTTGTGGGTGTATACATTACCTATGTATGAGTGTTTTAATTTATATATCATATATGGTATATAGGCAAGGCAGTATAGATAATTTAAATAATATTACAATATTGCCTTTGTGTAATAGACCCTTAATGAAAATGCTGAGAATTACTAAATTTATTTTTTCATTCATAAAATATAAAAATGAACAGAATCATCTTTATTCTAGCATGTGAGGTAAGGTGATCGGCATAATCTGTTTACATATATATTTTTTAGACATAAATTTAAGTATAAACTGACATTTAGATTAATCATAGTAAGCAAAACAGTTTATAAATATTATATATATAATTAAATTCTAAGTACTCATCATTCTTCAGTACCAGAAAATATGATTTTTCAGAAATGTAATCATGAAATTTTACTTCCCATGATGGGGGGGGGGGAGGATTGTGATAAAAAAGAAATCTATTTATGATTTATTTTAATGCTTTCTGAGTTTTAAAACCAGGTACCTTCCCAAATTTGAATTGTCCCAAGGGAGCATTGAGAGTGAGGAAGCATAAACAACTCTATATTTAATATTAACTGCCTCCATCATTAAAGTGAACATAAATAAAATACAAAAAAAAACAATTAAGAACATTTAAAGCAAATAAAATCTTAACATATAAAATATTAAATAATATTTAGTAGGTTAAAACTGTGTAAATATATATATATATAATTAGAGTTGCATGATTTAAAGAATGACATAGTATCAGCTGGATGTCTTCAGAATTCCTTCTTAGCAGACTATTGAATAGTTTCATGGATATAGGGATTGGCATGGTGATAACAGGAGATGCTGGATATTAATGAGATGAAACTTATGGGTGTCCACTGCCTGAAGACTGCAGGAAAGCAGCCCATCAACTACTCACCCATGGCTGCAGATACTGTACACATTATATATATTTTTGAGCAGAGTCTTCTAATATGTTCTTTCAATAAAATTACTTTTATTAATTTTCAATAAATAATACTTTTTTTACTAAAACTTTTTACAAAATATGCCAAAATAACTTTTTCAAAATATATGCTGCTTCTCCATAACAATGCCCCATTCCCCTTTTAATATTCTTTTTATATGCTTGGAATGCATCTCATGGTTTTTTGATGGATTTCACTTTAATTTTCTCTAATTAATGTTCCATCTTAATTTGATTTCTGCAGTCCTGCATGTGGACCACATAGATTTTCTGATCTTTATTTCTATTCTTTATTTCACACTTTAAAATATGTGTAGATGCTTAAATGTGTTAATTGTAATTCTTTTGTCCAATTCCTTACCCAGATTTGGGATTAAGGCACTTATATAACTTTAGTAATTACCTGTCCTATCTTCCATTGTATGAAATACATTCCATTTCTATTACTTAATTGCTGATGCTCTTTTTCTACTAAAATACTTTTTTTTAAAACTTAACTTAAAACATGGCATGATCTAAGTAACTTTTAAAAGATGTCTAAATTGCTCACAAATGCACATGTACTAGTGTGTGCAAATATGTAGAAATACATAACTTACATTGGTAAATGCAAACTTGAATTAAGCATATCTTCATGCAGATATGCATAGCTTCATATCCTTCCACTTGCATTCTTAAAAAATAACCAAAAAAAACTTACTTATCTCTTCACAGTGAATGATTGATCATTCAAATCTTCTATCTGGTATGTTAGTGTATGGGTCAGTTTACTTTTGTCTTAGCCTTTGTTTCTGCTACCCTATTTTTTCATATTTAATAATCTAGTATTCTAAAAATCTATATTGTAGGTTTTTTTCTCCCTCTTCTCTGATTTCATGATAATTTATAATGTCTATATTTCCATGGATCCTTTTTACTTTGTTAATGGTTTTATCCTGTGATGGGTTTATCACAGTATGGCTTCAAGTTTTGGTATGACTTTTTGTTTATTTTATCTCATGAAAATTCTCAAAGTCCACAGCTATAAGTAGCTTGGTCATGTCATAAATGTTGTAGCCCTGATTGCTAAATATAATGTGCTGGGTTGCTTATGGTATATCTAATATTCTGGACAATCTGATTATCTGTCATTGGGAATGCTATTAACTCTTTCAGACATGCCACCTGCTTTAGGAAGAAAAGGGTTTAGATTTCTGCCCTATCTCCATTGTATTTTTCTTGCAAGATGTGCAAGATCCCATCTTGTTTTTCCTGGCTCCAGAATGTCTTCATAATTGCTGCTGCCACATTTGGTGTTGTTGGTCCATGCTCCACCACAAATCTCTTGTTATTCCTTTTAAATTGTTAATGGCCACAGAAACCTATCATTGCCACTCATGGTGTAACATTGAAATAAATTTTAGGATGCTGATGTGCTTCATAAGTGTCTCCTTGATATTTCTGTAAGAAGTTTTAATCTGGATGACTCTTACTACTGGTAACTCATGAAATTGTGTATACCACCAGGCATCTTCTGTGATGGCACTCAGGGTCTTCATTTTCTCAAGGCCTCTGATCACTTCCTCTAGTGGTTTATTTTGTGTTAACAGGGTGGCACTTTTCTCTTTCCTTGACAGATCATCTCAAACCCCTTCTGTCTGCATTACTACATTTGAATCATTTCTAACTGGTTCCCTTACTCTCCTCTTTCTCTATCATTGCCTCCTTGTATTAATTCCTGGGTGCTTCCTATTTCCAATAAAATTTTCTCTATCCAATATCCATACCCTTTCCTCTACTAATTCATTTTTGTGCCTTCTGTTCATTGCTGTGTTCAACTTTCCCTGGACTTTTAAACATTATATTGGACTTCTGTCTGTCTAGTTCTTGACAGTCATTGTACTCCATTATTGTTTTTGATAAAAATTTCATCAAATGGTCTGCTTCCCCCAGTCATCTTTCTTTGTGGCATGTTCCATCTTTGTACTTTAATTATTCTGAAAAAAATTCCAGCCCTATTTTCCTTATCTTTTTTTCTCTTATAGTCTTATGTCTGTTATCCTTTATGTTTGTATACAATATTTTCTCTGTGTGCTGGTATGGCCACTAATCTCATCTGCAAAAAAATAATAGAGGTTATTTATAATATTATGATTATCTCCACTTGTGCCTCATTTTCATATATGCAGTTTTAACTTGCTACCCACTCCTTATATTCTTATTGCAAATTGGAACTGGGAAGAAAAAAAATTCAAGCTCATCCATGGCTTTGATCTAAACTCTTTTCAGGTTTAATAGAAATTTTATAAGTTTTAAGGAATTATGTTTATCACCCCAAAAAATTTTCACCCTAATGTGCTAAAGTCACACATACATAAATACATAAGAAAGTCAGATCTCTGTACAAAATACCCAAAGGAAAAAAAATGAAATCTCTCCATTTTGGTTTACTTGACAGTGCTCCAAGATTGCATGAAAGCAAATTTCTAATTCCCTGCATCTGTACAACATAACATCTCTCTTTTTTTCTTTCCCTTGTTGCTTTTTAGTTCTCCAAACCACATGAAGGTGGGTTCAAAGGCTCACATTGGTAGCACCATGTATAAAAAATCCTGTTACAGTCAAGATTGTATAATCAGTCAACAAGAATGAAAAACCAACCAGGGACTCTCAGCCAGCAGACACAGGGTTAGATCCATTCTTCTAGTTTTAACCCCTATCTAGGCTTCCTAGTTTCAATCATCTAATTAGCATCCTTGAGGTCACACAGCTTCTTTTTTATATACAGCATGACTAGCTCAGGGTACAAACATCAACACTCTTCCTAGGGTTTTTTATTGACTCAAACATTAACATTCTCCCTCAGGTTTTTTTTATTGACTCAGCACACAATTATATATGGTGAGATTACATTATTAATCATAACCCTATTAGGAGTTTTACATTAATTTTGTTGATGTGATTAAACATGACTTTCTATAGATTGGGTTCAAAGCTTGGAATGCTCATTTTTAATACTTAACAATATACTTAATTCTGTATAGTTATATTATGGTTCCAACATATAGAAAATACATTCTTAATTAATCATAGTAATAAAAATTTATTATAGTTATTAAATATAATAAATAGATAGCTTACAACTGACTTTTACATTATATGGACAGAAGTAATGGTTGTTTACATGTTAGTGTGTGCCCAAATTAAACAATGATTAATCTTAACAATTAACTATCAGTCATCATAGCTTTTGAAATACTAATTACTTGAAGGTATTATGACAATGGCCATTGTGCATGGAATTGATCCTTCAGTTGTCCAGCATACCCACATGTAGGTGAAGGTTAACGTAAATGAATAATTTAAATATTTGTGATTCTACTCTCACTATAATCACTATCCATGGTCATACTGAGTACTAATAAGATTTAAGATCAGCTTGGTGATCAAATGGTATGGTTCACTGCTATGAATGGATGTCCCTGGTCAGAGAGGCACATCTACTTTTGACCATGGGGCATATTCCAATGAAGAGAGCAAAGATGTGCTAAATCTAAAATTTGGAATTGCAAGGGGTCTCCAGCTGCCTGCAGAACCTAGAGTAGCATTCATACATGGATTAGAAACCTGGAGCATCTGGTCTGCCCTTATGCAGTTTGACCATATGATGCATGAACCATACAAGAGATACAATGGTAATGAAGACATAATATTGATGAACCAAAACAGCAAAGCTGAGAGAGCAGGAATGCAAATTTGTAAGCATAATAATATTGTAATTTCAGATTTTTCTTCACCATTAACAACTATATAAGATTTAATACACTTGACATATATAGTGAAATTAAATTCTTAAAAAATTGCAATAATATTTCTTAAGGCTAAGCACTTTCAGAGCTTTCATCTTCATATTCATAGCCTTCAAACATGATAATTTATGCAAATCTATGCAAGCTCATTTATATTGTCCATCTCTTTGAAATAGAAAAGCATGTATTCCTCCTGTTTATTGCTTTTATATCTCTTGCTATATACCAAGCCTCCTTAATCTTCCTTTTGATGTCACTCCTCTCAGTGGAAATTATTGTAGCACTTGCAGGTTCAAATTCATGATTAGTCATTTTTTGGTGGTCCACAAACACCGAGCTACCTTCATTTCTGCTTAATACTCTTTTGTATAAGTATTTGTGTTGAGCCACTCTATTGTTTATAGTGGCCAGAGTCTCACCGCAGTATATTGTGCCACAGTTTGCTTGAGGGTATGTCATCTTGTATACCACATGTGGTGTTGTTTGTAGGTCAATTTTGTCCTTTGGAATTATTAATCATTCTATTGGTGTTGGGAGAGGTTTGAAAACCTACTGTGAATTCATTCTGTAATTTCTTGACTAGTTCTTTTGTAATATTAGGTATGTATGGCAGACATATATGTTTTTTTGTTCTTGCTTGGTTTAGTTATATTTTCATAAAATGTTTTGATTTTTTTATTGATGGTTGTTAAATCATAACCAACCTTTATTAAATCATTAACATACTGGTTGATGTTTATTCTTCTTTCCCTTTATATTTACATAAATGGTAATTCCTGAACAAAAAGGCAGACATCCCTGCCAATTTGTGGACTCTTGGAGTTTTAGATTTAGTATGGATGTTTCCTCTAATCTGTAATGGTTCGACTTTCATACTGTAATTAAAGCATCTGTGCATTGTCTGTATTTTTAATAATAATAAGATAAAGCTTCAACCCACACTGTGAAATATCATGTATTATTTTTATTAACTAGTCTCCTTGGACAATTACAAAGAGTTAAGATAGACTCATCATCTGCTCACAAATAATATTCATTAATAAATCTTAACTTGAAGTCTTTAATATCACAATATAAAATATATGGGGCATATTATCACTCATAATGTGACTGATAGCTTGCAGCATGTTTGCATTACCTTTTAATTCACATATCATATAGTGTACATAGGTAAGGCAGTACAAATATTTAGTTAGTATTGCAATATTGTTTTTGCATGATAGACCCCTGATAATGCTGAGGAATTATTAAATTTATTTTTCTGTTCATAAAATATAAAATTAAACTATAAATAGGATCATTTTTATTCTATTGCACAAGGTAAGAGGATCGGTATAATCTGCTTACATATATATTTTCTTTACACACAAATTAATGTATAAACGAACATTTAGATTAATCATAATAAGCATATATGGTTTCTAAATATTTATATGTCTAATTAAGAATTCTAAGCATTCACCATCCTTCAGTAACAGAAAATAGTATTTCTCAGAAATGTAATCATGAAATTTTACTTGACATGATGGGGGAGGGGGAATATGGTGATAAGAAAAAAAATCTATTTACAATTTATTTTAACGCTTTCACAGTTTTAAAACCAGGCATCTTCCAAAACTTGCATTGTCCCAATGAAACATTGAGAATGGAGAAGCGTAAACAGTTCTCTATTTAAGTTTTAACTCCCTCCATCATTCAAGTGAACTTAAATAGATAAAATACAATACATAAATAAATTAAAAATTTCTGCATCTAACATTTAAAGGTAGTAAAACCTCAACATATGAAATATTAAATAATATTAGAAGGTTAAAACCGTGTAAATATAAAATATATGTAATTAATTAGAGTTACATGATTTAAAATATACATTATTAGCTTGGATGATGGATATCTTTGAAATTCCTTTTTAGTAGACTATTGAATGGTTTCATGGATATATGGATTGGCATGGTAATAACAGGAGGTGGCTGGATCTCCATGAGGTATGGAACTTCTGGATGCCTGCTGCCTGAGACTGTGGGGATGCAGACAGCTGACTACTCACAATTAGTCACTGGTACTGTATGCATTTTACACATTTTTAACCTGAGTTTTCTTATATGATCTTTCAATAAATGACTTCTATTAATCTTCAATAAATTATATATATATATGTTAACAGATGGTGTTCTACCAAAAACACCGTCAAGCATATGTTTACATAAATGTCAGAGCAAGCATTCACTATCTCTAACTTTAATTCCACTTTCAGATCATGATTTCAAGCTATTGGCTATCATCAGTGAAAGACAGGAATAAGAAACTAGATCTAAACACAAACTCTGAGCATTTATGAAACAGTTTCTATTCAGCTTGCAAGCGTGAATCTTTTAGACACGTAATGTCTTCAAACTCAGCATAGCAAGCCAGATAGATATATGGGTCTGATATCAGTTCAGCATCACCACATAGTAGAAGCCTCTGCAATATATATCATTGCTAGAAAGACCTTAAAGGTACATTTATGAAAAACAAAAAACAAGTTAAAAACTTGCTAACGGTTGTATTTATGTCAACAGATGGCGTTCTACCAAAAACACCATCAAGAGTATGTTTACATAAATGTCAGAGCAAGCATTCACTATCTCTAACTTTAATTCCACTTTCAGATCATGATTTCAAACTATTTGCTATCATCAGTGCAAGCTGAATAGAAACTGTTTCATAAACGCTCAGAGTTTGTGTTTAGATCTAGTTTCTTATTCCTGTCTTTCACTGATGATAGCAAATAGCTTGAAATGATGATCTGAAAGTGAAATTAAAGTTAGAGATAGTGAATGCTTGCTCTGATGTTTATGTAAACATATGCTTGATGGTGTTTTTAGTAGAACACCATCTGTTGCCATAAATACAAGCGTTAGCAAGTTTTTAACTTGTTTTGTGTTTTTCATAAATGTACCTTTGAGGTCTTTCTAGCAATGATATATATTGCAGAGGCTTCTACTATGTGGTGATGCTGAACTGATATCAGACCCATATAGCTATCTGGCTTGCTATGCTGAGATTAAAGACATTACGTGTTTAAAAGATTCACGCTTGCAAGCTGAATAGAAACTGTTTCATAAATGCTCAGAGTTTGGGTTTAGATCTAGTTTCTTATTCCTGTCTTTCACTGATGATAGCAAATAGCTTGAAATCATGATCTGAAAGTGGAATTAAAGTTAGAGATAGTGAATGCTTGCTCTGATGTTTATGTAAACATACGCTTGATGGTGTTTTTAGTAGAACACCATCTGTTGCCATAAATACAAGCGTTAGCAAGTTTTTAACTTGTTTTTTGTTTTTCATAT
This sequence comes from Epiperipatus broadwayi, assembly GCA_028023455.1. Classification (NCBI taxonomy): domain Eukaryota; kingdom Metazoa; phylum Onychophora; class Udeonychophora; order Euonychophora; family Peripatidae; genus Epiperipatus; species Epiperipatus broadwayi. The sequence goes on along the minus strand of JAQFVV010000126.1, from coordinate 1,676,194 downwards.
ATATATTACTAATAATTTCTATGAAATACGCCAGAATAACTTTTTCAAAATATAAACTGCTCCTCCATAACAATGCTCCATTCCCCTGTTATATATCCTTCTCTTATATGCCTGGGGTGCATCTTGTGAGTTTCTTGATGGATTTAACTTTAATTTTCTCTAATTAATATTTCATCTTAATTTTACTTCTGCAGTCCTTCATGTCACCACATAAGTTTCCTGATCTTTGTTTTTATTCCTTATTTCACACCTTAAAATCTGTGTAGAGACTTAAATGTGTAAAATTGTAACTCTTTCATTCAACTGTTTCCACAGATTTGGAAATAAGGCACTTGCCTAACTTTAGTAATGGCTTGTCTCCATGACCTGGCCTATCTGGATTCTCATTGTATGAAATACATTTCACTACTATTACTTAATTGATCATGCTCTTTTTCTAATAAAATACTTTTTTCTTTTTTTTAAAACTTAATAAAACATGGCTGATTTAAATAACTTTTAAAAGATATCTAAATTGTACACAGATGCATGTATTAGTGTGAGCGAATAAATAGAAATACATAACATGGATAGGAAATGGTTTTAGGTTTAAACAAACATGAAGCAAGCATATCTGCAAGCAGATATGCATCACTTCAATATATATATATATAAAATTAAGAGCGTGCTAATAGCTCTAAACAAGCTTTTTTTTTTATTTATGATAAATGCTACTACAAGAGAAGGCATTCAAATCATTTTTATCTTGGATTGTATATATATACAAAATTATAATAATAAATAAAAAGCATTTACATAACAGTTTAACATCCCACACTATATATTAACATACAACTTAAAGTTCAGACCCAAAAACTTCTCCAAAATAAATATAATATGAAGTTTCATAAAAAAAATTACATTTATAAAAAGTAAATACATATTCTATCTAACATAAATCTGTTTGGTAGCTGTTATCCAATTTTCTGTGATTCGTAAAAAATCTTAAAATGCAGAGACATCTAAAGAATTATGCAAGCAGTAACATTAGTTATCTATATGTGGAATCCTTCCAGGAGTATGGGGTGTTATTTTTTAGACTTTTTATAGTGTATTATGCAGGCAATAAGGTGACAATCAGATATTTATAATGCTTTATTATGTTGATTTTGGTACTTGGGTATTTTTCCTGCAACCAAGGAAAGATAGGAGGACGTTTCACATTCATATCAATACACTGCTAACTTTTTAATGTTGTTATTTTGGCAACATCAAACATTAGAAAAACATTAGAAAGTTAGCCATGTTTTGATACGAATGTGAAAAGTCATCATATTTGTCCTTGGTTGCAGAAATAATACTCAATACAGTTTTACAAAGACAAAAAAAAATAAAAAATATTACATGAGATAAACACTTATTTATGAATTCCACACTGACGCAAGCTAACTTTTGACACTTACTTAATTTGATCAATTTCAACAAAAAAAATATGTGGTCCGTGTTGCAGGAGAAAAAAAAAAGCCAACATAAATATATACTTTTATAAAAGTAAATATATTCTATGAAATATATACTTATGCAGACAATTCTTGCATACAAAATGGTGATGTTCAGTAGCAACCCCCCCCCCCCAACGTCCTTCCTCCTTCTCCGAAAAAGTTGTCGAACAAGTGATTGACCAGTACATGCTCTAAATGGAATACTGCCAGGCAATCTAATTTTTCGAATAAACAAATAAGTCTTTCTATCTTTCCTTGGTTGCAGAAATAATACTCAATACAGTTTTACAAAAGCAAAAAAAAATATTATATGAGATATACAAATTGTACACGGACACAAACAAACTTTTGATGCTTACTTGATTCGATCAATTTAAAAAAAAATTACGTGGCCTGTAAAAAAAAAAAAAAAAAGCCAACATAAATATATTTTTATAAAAGTAAAAATGAAAAAATATTCTATGGAATATACACTTATGCAGACGACTTTTACATACAAAATCGCGATTGTCAGTAGTACCCCCCCTCCCACCATCCTTCCTATTTTGTGGAACAAGTGATTGCCCAGTACATGCTCTAAATGGAATTCTGCCCGGCAATCTAATTTTTGGAATAAACAAATAACACAGTCAACATCTTCATTCAATTACAATTAAATAATAAACTTTTAATTCAAAGATTCAAAAACGCAAAAGTCAGTCAATAACCAAGTTGAAATTGAAAAAAAAAACACAGAAGTAAATAATGCAATTGAAATTAAAAATGTTAAACCAAATTCACAATAATAACAAATGGTAAGTTTAAAATGTACAAACAACAAACTTTTGAATCAGAAAAAAAATACCAAAATGTCCAAAAAAGCACCTATATAATAGTTTCGGTTGACACGTTTCAAAGCACGTTTTGTGCCCGTTCAAAAACACGTTTTTTGACGAGGAAAAAAACTCAAATCGCAAGGGTTTATTTAATGTTCGCAACATTATCCCTTTATCGCGTACGTAAAAAGTCGTCCTATCTTTCCTAGGTTGCAGGAATAATACCCAAGTACCGTTTTGTTGTCAGACATTTTCGGATTTAAATGTCTAGGATTTTATATTCAAATTTTTAGATTATTATTTAATGCTTGTAGATATCTTGGTTGAACACAAACATTTTAAATTTTTACAATTTATCAGAAACTGTTAACCTTTCAAGAAACAAACAAGTTTTGATTAATTTATTAATAACAATTCAATCTCTCAATAGTGGTTCATCAAAAATTAATGCATAATATTTGTAGAGAAGTTTAATCTGGATCATGCATCTAAATTCATTAATGCTACATTATTAGATTCATGAATCAGATCTCATTTATTATGCATTAGTTTTTGATAAATCATTTATGAGAGGTGGGAGTGTTACTAGTTGATTAACCAAAACTTTCCATTCCTGACTGATGAACAGTGTGATTAAGGTACAGAATGAGACTTTAATATTCTTGTATTTAATCAAGATATATACAAACACACAATAATCAAAAAGGGTGAATACAAAATCTACTCGACATTTTAATCCCAAAAATATTGGTCAATTAAAATTAACAGTATAATAAAGCATCACGAATACCATGAATACCAGATTATCATGTCATTGTCTGCATAATACAATATCAAAAGAATTTAAAAAATAACATTCTATGTTCCTGGAAAGATACTACATATAGAAAAACCAATGATTAGGCTTAGTTTTTGAATAACTTGTGAATGTCTTTGCATTTTACGATTATTTACAAATCACTACAAATTAGGTAAAAGTTACTAACAATTTTATGTTAGATAGAGTACATGTTTACGTTATTATAAGTATGAATTTATTGATGATGCTTTATGTTATATCTATTTTGAAAAGTTTATTAGTATTAAGCATTTCGTTTATATGTTTAAATATAGTGAGGGTGTTAAATTGATTATTAGGTTAAGTTTTACGAAATGCTTTTTATTTACTATTATAATTTCTTATGTAGGCATAATGTGCAAAGAACTTTTTTTTTTACTTTTTAAGGGTAAAGTGCAATGTTTTTTCCCTCGTTATTTTTGATAACCTTTGATTATGACACTATGCAGCGCTCAAAAGTATACTCAGTTGTTTGAGTTAATTTTATTCTTTATTCTTTGTTACATTGTTTTTATATTATATATATTATAGCCTATTACTTTTATCTTGGAGTTATACAATAAAAATCAGAAAAGAAATAGACTATTTACTCTGATTATTATTCATATTTTATATATAGTTTAATACAGTGGCTGAGAGATGGGTTGAAGATCAAAAGTTCTTTTTTGTATTCTAACATTACATGATTTCTTGAAATACGAATCTATTCTATATTTAGTATCACAGCAGTTTTAATTTCAGCTTTAAAAATATTACATACATATGTCAATTAATTTGAATTTGCCTTATATAACTTTATATCTAGAGGAAATAATTATTGTTTTATTAAAATGATTCCTAAAAGTATTAATAACATGTTTTAACATTTTTTTTTAATTTAAAAAATGTCATTTTGTCTTTACATCTACTTAACAAATAACATAATAGTTAGTTGATCTGGAGGCCATGAGATGCTAAAGCATTGGGAATAGCAGACTAAGCTTCAGTTTAGTAATCTTTACCACTGTCTTAAATTGCATGCAACGAAAAAACTGATGTTAATGCTACGATCATCGAAAAATTACTTGAATGTTTTATTGCATAGAGTTTAATTGACTGATCCATGATGCATGGAACTTGAACCCTAGAGTTCAATACTCTATTAATTAAATAGGACAAAATAATCAAATTATTTATTGCTTAGGAATTCATAAAAAGTTTAAGCATCAGACATGGTATAATTGGAACTGTGATTAACTGACTTTCAGCTTCAATAATCAACTATTCTATTACTGGATTAAATTATTAGGGAAAAATATTAACATGTTTTACTTATTCACAGTTCATATTTGTTTAAGCCCTGACAGTAATAGAACTGGAATCACAATCTATGAACTTTTTGACCCAGGCTTTCTATCATCGCACTATACCACACAAGGTAAATAAAGGCTACTAAAAAAAGGGCAATTAAAAAGTTTGTTTTTTAAAGATTATTGATGTAAATAATAAAATAACCTTAAATAGACCATCGCAGAGCAAAAACATTCTTCAAGTAGTAGTCCCTTCAGTAGAAAAATGTTGAAAAAGAAGGCATTTCTAGATTCAAATTGTCACACATTTAAGGCTTGAATTGTTTTTCATCTTTCATTACTCCCTAATAATTGGATGAATTTCTGGGTTATCTATGAGGTGACTTTCTGAAAATAAATCCTGACTTTCAGAAAATAAATCATAAGTCTCATGATATCTGAAAAAATAAAAAGTTTTTATCCATACAGAGTTCGAACCAGGTTACAGGCAAGAGAGATAGATGGGTTATTTTGATATGATATATTTCAAATGATACATATATGCCCATCACACATCTATATGTATGTATATATAATTAACACTACAATATTCTAGAAATAATGTTTGATGACTGCATAATCAAAAAATTGTAGATCAAATAAAAACATATTGTTTTTTTCTATATGCAAAAAGAGAACTAAGAAGTCTTGGTTATTCTGCTATCCCACAAAAATATCTGAATAAAAATAAATTTTATTTTTTATGAAGCAGCAACGTTTGGATCTTGAGAACTAGCTAAAAGTTTATAACCTTCCCTACAACAACATGATGCAACTATTCCTTCGAGTAGAGCCACAATTGCTGTCAAAGAGAATACAATAGTAGAAGACATACTAGTATCAGCATCTGGATCAGAATTAAATATAAGCACAGCCACAACATATACAATCACAATGATTGCAGCAAATACTCCAGAAGCAAGATTAAAAATCAGCGATAGTCGAATGTTTGGAATTCTTTCTAAACCTTTAGTACTTTCAATGGCCAACAATCCGGCAATGAGAAAAGTTATGCTAGCACAAATAGTAACTCTTGTTTCGTGAAATTGATGCGGATACTGCTCAAACAAGGTTTGAATATTTTGTAAGATTAAAACGAGAGAAGAACATACAAGTTGAACAATTCCCAACTTCATTACTAACTTGTTGTACGCGAGTTTTTCAGGTGTTGCGTAAAACTTTGGATTAGCACTTTCTCTATAATCCTCACTCATGTTGACCAAATAATCAAATAAAATATAGGACATAAAATACTACTAAAAAAAAATTCAGCCAAGTTTACTTTACTAACTTTTCGTTTTAATTTTAAAATTAAAACAAAAATATTTTTAAACACAAACAGTTTTTTTTTAAATATATATATTCGAAGGTGAACACGCGCATAAAATTTATATTCTCAAAAGAAAAAATAAAACTAATTCAAAATCAAAATTGAGTTAAAAAATAACTAATGGTGACTTACTCGGGAGACTATGCAATTGGAATATCCAAGCGACAAGTTGGATACTTCGGTAGTTTTATTCAGTCGACTAACTAAGTCAATATTTTACTCGCTTTATGAATCGATCATTTACAACTGAATATTTAACAGAATTTATAATGTAGTCGGAATCAAATAATAAAAAAAGTAAAACACGTCATTTATTGTAGACTTAAGTAAACAAATCAAGACTACAGTGCTATATATCCATTCTGAAATTAGTTTCGGCCTCTTTAGTGAGAAACAGAATTTGTACTCGCGCATTAAGTAACCACATTTACTTCTTTTTTATTATCTAAACCAACTGTAATTTAAATTCGAAGATTTGGAATCCAAGACAAATGGTCTGTAAAGTTATTCTGATCTGACACAAAGTCAACAACTGTTTGTTTTAGTGGCAGCACTTTAATGTTGTTAACAAAATATTTTTTATTTTACAAGGATGGAGTATACCATAAAAATATCACATAGTTTTCTTTATTTATTTTTAACTTTTGTAATTAGGAGCAATAATTCATCCTATGTTCTCTATTTTAAAATTTTATAGTATAAGTTTGTGTGATCTGAAGATTCAGTTTCTAATTAGTGAATGAATATCTTTAGAAAGCAGAAAAAAATTAACACAAGTTGATTTGGAATCTAACTTGTAGGAGGTTTGAATCTCAGTAATATGGACAGTAAAAAAAGATAAATGTGCTTGCTAAATGTGTGTATGCAAATTTTACCTCTCACAAAAAGAGTCAATCTTCAAAAAACGTGTCTGGGATGTGAACGTAGCACTATCGTCAAGAGCTCTGTGCACTGAGAGTAATGATACAAAACGAAAAATAAAGGAGGCGTGCTTTATTGCAAATGACAACTATGCAACAAACCAAAAAGAATCGTGCTTTGCAATATCCAGAAAATGGTCTTATATGAAAGAAAACTTTGAATACATTTTGCTTAAATTACTGCCAATCTTCGTTTAAAATCTCAATGTAAGCCGACACTCCCAATAGGCTATGAATATGGAAACCTAAGTTCTCCCAAAGCGATAAGCTGTATAATTCTTTTCTAATAATACTAAGTTTCACTTTTTTGCTTAAAGGGCAATTTAAAACTTACCACTCGAAGGTGAAATAAAAACATGGATTTTATTTCGATAAAGTAAATAGAATATATTACGTTTATAATTGGCCATGCTGAAAGTAAACATAAGGTAGTATTTTATTTGGTATTACGAATAAAATAAAAAAAGCTAGTACTGTAATAAAATAAAATACTTAAATGTTTACTATGTCAAGAAGATGTTTAGGTGTCGACCATGGACACACATATTCAAAATTGTAAATTATGTCTATGTATTGAATAGTTATAAGTAAAAAAAGGTTAATTATTTTATGTCAATATTGATGAGTATTAAACTTATAAACAATATTGATGTATTAAACTTATAAACCGTAGAATAATATATTAATTATATTAACTAATAAATTATTAATAATAATGTTGTCATTTTAAAGTTAATTACTGTGATTTATTATTCATATATATATATATGAAAAACAAAAACAAGTTATTCATGTAACTTGCTATCACTTGTTATTTATGATCAATAGATGGCGTTTTACCAAAACCACCAAAACAAGTGTAAATATTTGTTTACATAAACGACAAAAGAGTCAGAATTCACTATCTCTTTCATTTGCTCACCCTCAGTTGCTATCATCAGTGAAGGATAGAGTTAGAAACTAACTTTATCCTTCACTGATGATAGCAAATTTAGCTTGAAATCAGCTGAGCTGAGGGTGAGCAAATGGAAGAGATAGTGAATTCTGACTCTTGGGTCGTTTATGTAAACAAATATTTACACTTGTTTTGGTGGTTTCGGTAAAATGCCATCTATTGATCATATATATATACCTTCAAACATACCATCTATTATTATATTTAATTACCATCAACCCAGTGCAGGATGATAGTTCCTTTAACTTTAATCCATTTCCTCCAATCCATAGTGTCTTCATGTCATTCCAAGAAACTTTCTTAGCTCATTCATCCATCTTAGATGTGGCTTCTAAGTTTTTTACAATCTTTTGTAATCTAGTTGAAAACTTCAACTATCAATCTGTTATCATTCTTTCTACAAATATGTCAGCCAAAATCGTTTTAGCCTCTTAATATTTTCTATGGTTTCTGTGTTATCTGTTTGTTCTCTCACCCCTGTATTTTGTTTCGATCCTTTCTAATTACTCCCAACAAACAATTTTCTACATTTAGTTGTGTAATCTAACATTTTTGAATTCTTCTTCTGATAAGCATCCCAATCTCACATCTTTACCAAGAACAAATAATAACTCATCTTTTTTAAACATTTGTCATATTTTTTATTAATATTAAATTATTTCTACCAAAAAAGACCACATCCAAGTTATTTTTTTTTTAAATTTTTATCCTTATGATTCCGTTTATATCTATATTCTACAGAAAAAATAATTTTAATTATTATCTTTTTTATAATACTTTATTACCAATCTTTACTTTGTACTTTTGTGAAGTGCTATTAAATATTATTGTTTTTTATCATTCATCTTTAATTCTACTTCCTTGCATTCATGTAATAACTTTTGTAACATTTTCTGAAGCTCTAAAATTTTATTCTTTTTTCTTTCTATTTTAATCTACAAAATATTTGCTAATACATTGTACAGGCTTAACATCTGCATTTATATATGTAATATATGTGGGATTCGAACTCAGACTTTCACACGATCCACAACTCTCAGTCCCATCTTATATTGCTGATCCACCTGATCACACACATGTCGAAAAGATAAATAATCACCAATATTTCGTATTTCGTACTAAACCAGTACTCATCAGTTGGTCCAGATTAGCATCTCCACACATATATACAATCATTACTCAGCTTTATATTAAGACATGAAATACATTTATTGGTGATTATTTATCTTTTCAACATGTGTGTGATCAGGTGGATCGGCAGTATAAAATGGCACTGAGAGTTGTGAGTCGTGTGAAAGTCTGAGTTCGAATCCCGCATAAAATATTTGCTGTAAATTGCACTTTAAAAATTAGAAATATAGAATACTTCTGTTATGCCTGCTTACGAATGTTGTATTTAAATAAACATTTCCCAAAATTTGTCAACTTCTTTTTAATGTTCCTAATTTTTGATTACCATAGAAATGCTTAACGTCAAATATCTTTTTCTCATCAATATATTTAAAGCGTGATGGTCACTTATAATCATTGAACCTTTCTATAATTTTTTTAAAACATAAATGTGAGATAAAACCAATTTTTATTCAGCTTGTTTTTTGTGTTAGTTTGAATACAAAGTTGATTGTAAATAAATAGTAATGATTGTAATAAAGATCTTATATAAAACTAATTAGAAAACAAATATGTAATTTTTAATATTTTCTTTATTTTTCAACTTTTTTTTTTTTTAAATGTCAATATCGCTACTGTATGTTTTGAATCATTTGATATATTGCTTTGTCAACAATTTCTCTAAAAACCTTTATTGTTTCTTTTAAAATATCAATATTTATTTTTGAAATAAATAAAGTTTTACTTCAATGACATATATAAATCTACAAATGCGTTGCTCACGGACAAAGAAGCTTTTATTTAATTGAGTACTAACTCAATTAAATAAGAGCTTCTTTGGCCTTGCGCAATGCACTTGTAGAATGTTAATTTTATTATTTTCTGGAGCAAATTATAATTGCATGTCTCAATTCTTCAAGCTAAATCTATACGTGCACACACACACGTACATATATTTTAATTTTTAGATTAGTTTTTGAAAAAAAAAAAAAACAATTTCTATTAACTGAGAACAGTTTGAGCATAGTTTAATAAAGTATATACACGTAACAAGGACATATACTTTTACAAACATATTCACAAGTGCCAAATATAAACTTTTCAGTGGTCTATGAAACAAATTTGTAAAATGTCTGACTAATTTGTTACGAATCAATCATTGTCTATACTAAACCTCAAAAATCTATTTTTATGCATTAAAATAATTAACCATTTTACTTTTGTTTGCACCTTTTAGAATAATTGTTAATATATTACAAATATAGGTTCTGATAGAGCCTAATAGCAATCTATTAGCATTGGGCAATTTGGCCTAGATGAAACTTTACAAAATAGATTTTAATCAGACATAGAATTTTTTTACATTCTAAATATATCAGTAAAGATGAACCCAGATAATATTAGTTAGAAGATAACGCTGCTTAAATCTTCCTACCTGCCAATTGAAATGTTAACAAAAACATTTTCTTTTAACAGTTTCGGTAAGTATCTATCAGATAGTACATATTGCTGGTGACATCATGGACATCTTCAGGCTTTTTTGTTCATTGCTCTATTCATCAGACATTTGTAAATCCTTTGTTAGATATTTTTTCCTCATTCTCTCTCTCTTATTTCTTTATATTTTCTACAGACATTTTCAGCTTACGTTTTATAATTCTTCAGTCTTTAAGTATCTTACTAATCCAATTTCTCATTACTCTTCATAATTTTTTTCAAGTATCCTCCAAAATTGAACTTTAGTATTTCACAAAAACAATCTCCTACTAAGTTATAGAATATGTCTGTAGCTATTTTTATCATCAGACAATTTTCTAAATATTATAAAGCTTTAATTGCTTTCCTACGCAACTGCTTTTATTAATCTTTCATCATCTCCATTTTATAGCAATTACTTTAGATTTCTAGGTATTAATTTTATCTTCAGTTTTTTAAGAATTTCATTTAAATCTTACCTTGTGATGAATCATTCTTAGTGTAAGCAAGTAGTGTTATAATATCAATAAAACTGGTGCAATGAATCTTGGGAGTTTCAAATGTATTATCATTTTGATCAAACATCATTTATTGCAACGAAACCATGCATATTCAATATTTTTTCTAGTTCTAATAAGCATATGTTTGAATAAAAATAAATAACAAAAGTTTTCACATTTTATAGATAGGCATAAATATTATTATAAACATGCAAATGTTTAAAGTATTGTTTATTTCATATAATAAATTTGCAGAGATAATAATTTTTAAGACTTTCAAACTTCACCAAAAATCCCTATTATCAACATATGTGTATGATGGGATACAGTGTTATCCATTGTAAATAGCTTCTTAAATAAAATCTGAAACCTTTATACATCTTAAAATCTATTAGCTAAGATAAACCTTTTTTCTTCTATAAATGTCATATACCAAATAAATTTATTCCACTTTACTTTCACAATCCTACTTCTTTTGTTTTTTATTCTATTTTAATAAAAATTATTCTTTTAGTTTCACAAAACTTTTTTCATATTATCTGTTCAGTTTCTTCCACTCTCTCTGCAATTTATCTTGATAGTTTTTCAACAATTAGCATTTAAAAAATAAACATTCAATGCTCTCACTTCCCATCTTTAAGCAATCTATGTATTATTTATTTGAGTACATTGTGTTAAATGCTACTTTTAATAATTTTAGCACATGTATTTTCACAAATATATGAATAAGTATAAATACAACTATGTATGAACATTATAACTGTATCTAAGTTATTTGTTGCAAACCAATCATTATGTCAATACTCATATTTAACCACCCAAGATTTAATAATCTGAATATATCTATATCTATGTCTCACTATCTCTCTACCACTCTCTCTCTCTCTTTCTATATATATATATATAAGATTCTTTGGGTAAAACCGTGTATTATTTTCTATTATATACCGATATTTCGACGACGAACTAGCATCCTTCATTGTTTTACCCCAAAAATCTTTTATCTACATCATATAGCCGTGAAAACATTAAATATATCATCATCATCATCATTATCAACTATTATCAATCCACTGCAGGATGAAGGTCTCTCCAAGTTTAATCCATCTTCTCCGATCTTTAGCTTCTCTTCTCCACATCACCCCTGCACACTTTCTTATTTCATCCATCCATCTCACATGTGGTCTCTTTCTGAATCTTTTACAATCTCTTGGAATCCAGTTTAAAATTTCAATTGTCCATCTATTATCATCTCTTCTAGCAATATGTCCAGCCCAACTCCACTTCAATCTTTTAATTTTTTCAATGATGTCAGTAACACCTGTTTGTTCTCTTACCTATACATTGCGTTTTCGATCTCTTCTTGTTACTCCCAACATACACCTCTCCATACTTCTTTGAGTGGTCTGAAGTCTCTGTATTGCTCTTCTATTGAGTGTCCAAGTCTCAGATCCATAAGTAAGAACTGGTAAAACACATTTGTTAAAAACCTTCCTTTTCAAACACATAGGCATATTTCCTTTTAGTATCAAGTTATTTCTACCAAAAGCACTCCAACCAAGTTTAATTCTATGATTAATTTCCTCCATTATGTTTCCATCTGTATTAATAATCTGACCAAGATATTTGTAACTGTTAACTTCTTCTAATTCATCATAATCAATCTTTATTTTCATATTTTGAGCAAACCGATTAAACATTACTTTAGTCTTTTTAACATTTATCTTTAGTCCTACTTTCCTACTTTCATCTGATAACTCCTGCAACATTTCCTGCAGCTCTGAAGCATTATTTGCAAAAACAACTACATCATGGGCGAAATCTAAATGACTTAAATAATCTCCATTTACTTTCACTCATTTAGTTTCCCATTTTAATCCACAAAATACTTCTTGCAGCACTGCTGTAAAAAGTTTTGGAGATATAGAGTCACCTTGTCTTACACCTTTCTCAATGTTGACTTTCCCAGTATCATTATGTAATCTAATTGTTGCTGTTGCATTTTTATAAATATTCTTTAAAATATGACAATATCCTGGATCTATACCTTGATGATCCAATGCTTTAATCACTGAAGAAATGTTTATAGAATCAAATGCCTTTTCATAATCTACAAATCCAAAACATAATGACAACTCATATTCATTTGTCCTTTCTATAACTTCTCTCAATACCTGAATATGATCTATTGTACTAAAACCACTTTTAAATCCAGCTTGTTCTCTTGGTTGGTGGAAATCCAATGTTCTCTGTAGACGAGTTGTAATTATCTTGGTAAAATTTTTATATAAAACTGATAAAAGGCTGATTGGTCTGTAATTTCTAATATCTTCTTTATCACCTTTTTTTAAATATTAATATTATTACTGCATTCTTCCAATCATCCGGTACATCTTTATCATTTAGACATTTGGTATATAACTTTGCTAAAAAATTTTCTGTTTCTTCACCTGCTTCTTTTAATATATCAATTATAATTCCATCATTACCTGGAGCCTTTCCTTTCTTCATACATTTAATTGCATTTCTCACTTCTTCATTTAAAATTCTGGGCAATTCGGAAGATGTAATTTTTGATAAAAATATAATTTTTGATAAAAAATTTCTACCAATTTCATGATGTCATCTCTCTTTTTAGTAATAATTCCATCTTTTTTCCTTATTGCAAATATAAATTTCCTACCAATACCAAAATGTTGTTTTACATTCTTAAGACTTTTATTTTCTTCTACAGCTTTTCTTGCTAGTTCACAGTTATATTTTCTTATATCATTTTCAACTCTTTTCCGCACCATTTTACAAAATACGAGATATTCAATTCTTTTTAGTGCATCATTTTTGTATATCTTCATATTTCTTCTTTTCTTCATAAATTCTCTAGTTTCAGTAGAAATTTTGTTGGTCAATTGCTGCTTTTTTCTACCAGCTATCTTTGTTGCAGTTTTTAAAAGTGTATGTTATTTTCATATTAATTTCATTCAAATCTGAATCATGTTCAAAATCTACTAATACTTGAAATCGATTTGTAAGTTCTAATTTAAATTCATTAGAATGTTTCTGAAGATTAGGAATATCAACTGTAAATATTGTTTTTCTTAACAATTTTTGTCTTTCTAGTTTTACATTAACATGCATCTTGCACCTTACTAATCGATGATCACTTCCTGTGTTAAATCTATTAAGAACATTACAATCTTGAAATATGTATTTCCTGTTAGTCAAAATATAATCCAATTCTGCTCTACCTTCATTTGGATGTTTCCATGTCCATTTTCTTTTAACATTTTTCTCAAAAAAAGAATTCATAATATAATGTTTTTCTTTTTCTGCAAACTCCACAAGTCTATGTCCTCTCTCATTTCTATTACCATAACCAAAATTACCTACAGCACTTTCATCTTTCATTTGTTTACCAATTCAGCATTAAAGTCTCCCATAACAATTTTAAAATGTTGTTTACTTTTATTAAAAGCCTTTTGTACATCCATATAAAAATCTTCTACTACTGTCATCACTATGAGAACTTGTTGAGGCATAAACCTGAATTATCTGCATTTGGTATCTGCTATTAAGTTGTATAACTAATCTTGCCACTCTGTCTGATACACTATCAATCTCCAAAATATTGTTCTTCCACTTTTTATTTATAATGAATCCTACTCCACTTGTATTTCCAATATTTGTGCCTTTATAATAAAATAAATATATGTCCACTTTTTAAATCAATTGTCTCTTCACCTTTTCTTCTAACTTCACAAAGTCCAGTAATATCCCATTTAATATAAGAGAATTCTTCTTCTAATTCTTGCAATCTTCCTTCACTTGAAAGTGATCTGCAGTTGTAAGTACCTAAATAAAAAGTCGTCATCAAATGGCAGCCTGGGTCCGCAATCAGGAGATTCTTAGCAGAAAGGAGTTTGCTATTAACTGAAAGGAGACCCTTTGATTCCTCTTGGAGGCCTTAAAGGAACTGAGCAGGGCAAATTCCTAATGTCCACTCCATATGTTCTTGTCGTTGCAGCTGTTATTACTATGCGTTTATTCATATAGTATACGAACATGGATGGGCTATTAGCGTGGTGAGTTTTTTGGCTTTTTACCTCTGAGTTTAAGATCAAGAAACACCATGGTCTTTCTTCTCAGTGCCTGATAAGGCAGAATGAAATATAATATATATATATATATTGTATCTCTAAGGTGTCTATGACCCTTTCAATTAAAGTATAAATTATACATTTTTTATTCACTTAAAATAACTCATTACTTTATTTAGTAATTGATAACCACCATCAACAAATATATGGATAATCACACCCACATTCCGACATGATTACTGCAAATAAATAAAAAATGACAATTTTATGTACAAATTTAAAATGTGTAAAATTATCAGTGTTTTAAAACAACATTTAAAACAATAATAAGTTGCTTCATAGGAATCTTGTAAAAGAAATTGCAAGACCATTTATATCGATAGCAGATAATCTAGTAGTATTATTGAGAAATGAGAGAAGAGAGAAATAAAATATTAAATATTAATATTAAATATTAAAACAAAAAAGAATATAACTTTTGATTCCCATTTTAAATATATATGTGCTCATCATTTAACAAACTTTACTTTATTATAGAAAAAAAACAATGTATATATTTATTAAATTCCACATGAAGGAACTTTATTTTATGAAAACGTAGAAACTCCATCATGGCCTATCAATGGGATTTATTTAATACTTGTGTTGTAAACAAGATTCGTTAATTCACCATAATATTAATGTAAATATATATTTGATTTTCTGTAAATAAAAAAAAAAAAGTAAACAATTTATGTCAAATGTTGATTTTTAATATTAATAAAAAAGTTTAACAGCTGTATCAATATATATATATATTACCATAAAACTATTCATAGAGAGAAGCCAATTTTATCTCATACTGTCATAAGATCGTTAAGTCATTCCAGATAAATTCACATTAAACCGCTGGATCTTACAAATAGGTCCTCAACTTTTGTGTATTACTTTAGTGCAAGGATCACATGATGTAGGAATAAACATCAAATTGATATAAAGAAATCAAAATAAGCAAAATCACACGGATATACATATATATTCAAATTATATATCAACTGCATTTAATCCAGCATATAATGATTGCATATCACAAATAATAAATGTAGGTTTATTCTTCAAGACATATAACATCAAGACATATAACAGGATCTACACTATCTAGCAACAAAGGATCTCATAACAATATTTCATACTATCATGTTCTATTGATGCAGAATACTTGATTCAATGTGGGAGTATACAATAAATAATTATTCATTAAACAGTTTTTACAGGACAAGTATTTCTTAATCGTATTTACAAAATTATTCGGGTTTAGTACAGTTAGGTTTGTTAGTTCTTTTATTTTAGAATAGCTATATTTGAACATGTACACTTAAGAGAAATAATAATCAGAAAATAATAATGAATTCTTTATAACAGCTATATAAATCTCAGTAAAAATATTATTACACATAAAAAGCCTTTTTCAAACCTGGTTTGGTGTCCTTTTCAAATTTTACTAATTAATTTAAAGTTAACAAACTATTTCAGACATAAAGCCATCTAGTGTTCAATAATGGGATTAAAACAAACAATAACAATATAACTCATTAAAATAAATCAAAACCCTCAAATATAAATTCAGTAATTACAAAATAATTGACTATATTATAACAATACATGAAATAAATATTACATGCATTTTTTTACAATTATACTATATTAAGCACTAGATGGTTTTATGTCTGAAATAGTTTGTTAACATTAGATAGATTAGTAACATTTAAAAAGGGCACCAAACCAGGTGTTGAAAAGGGTTTTTTATGTGTAATATTATTACTAAGATTTATATAGCTGTTATAAAAAAAATCATTATCATTTTCTGATTAGTATTTTATGGAAGACAGCATAAAGATTTTTATTCTTTTCCAATTAAGAAAAAATATCCATCATTTTTCTAAACTTTAATATCACCAACTTATGCAAGTATTAATAATTTATGTAGGTTTTCTTAGACTTATTAAGCTGATTAAGTCCTAATAAGTTGAACATCCACTGGCATTCTATTAAAGGGTCATTACTCACATATATATTTTCTTCTAGTTGCAGATAAATAATTATTGTTTCACATTACCGTAAGTCCCAACACTCAATATTAATATAATACCAGGAAGTTATTTGGTTATTATATTTTTATATATACATATTCATAATTCATCTATTGACTGTAATTATAAAAACAGGCAAAACTCTCCATACAGTAGTGCCACTCAGTGCAAGCCAATATAATCAATGGATGCCAGAAGGCTTGTGTGTAAACTGGCTTGTACTGAGTGCTACTACTGTATGAAGAGTTTTGCCTGTTTTAATAACAGTTATGAACAAGCCTAAAAATGGTGATCATGTGATGTTTAGTGGTTTAACTGTAAATATATCATAATCATATTGCTGTTTTCTATGTTACCTACTAAGCAAAATCTCTTGTAGATAACCCTTAACAAATATAAGTTACTTTGTATACATAAATTCATTGCTTTGCATTATTTTTATATGTTAGAGCTAGCACACATCACTAAGTAATTCGTTTCTAATTATGTATTGGTATAAGTGTGGTGAATAAGATAAAATATATTAAGTTTTATTTTACTTAGGTCAATTCTACATTTAGTGAATCCATTAACTTAATTTTAACAGATTCTCTACCTCATAGGCAACCCATTCTATTGGTCATACTTCTTACAGGTATATATATATTGTAACTGATGGAATTTGATCAATGCTGGGTGATGGGTAGAATGATTAATCTGATCTGATGAAAAATCTAAAATCTAATTTAAGTTGATCCAGTCTAGGGTCGCCATTATGTAATAAACCATCACAAAGCACAAATAATCTCTCTTAAAGTCTTATTTGTTTAAGCTATATGTGAAACGAAAGAATAATGAGACTATCTGCTCCAGACATCAACAAATCCATCACAATTACAACATAAACTGCACTAAGCAATGAACTAGCATATCATCGCCCTAAACAATAATATATGATTAGGCTAACTACTTGATTAGCAATCTAGTGAAAATCAAATCCAATTAATAACTAAAGCAGATTCCAATATATATTTTATTAACCTATTATTATTGTAGTAATTTAAATCTACTTCATTATTTAATGATGCTGCATTTTATCTTAACGGATAAGCTTCTAAATACCTATAATTGTATTTTACAAAACATTTTTACATATAGACACTATTTAAATATCAAAACAAAATAATACTTGACTCAAATATATATATATCTAGTTTAATAAACGCTAAATAGAAAGTATAAACATAAGCGATACACAATTCTTCTACTCCAATATTTAATTAATAATTTTCTATTGAAATCAACTGGTTTTTATATCATTTTATAAACACTTTGAAAACCTATGCACTCCTTTAAAAGTTAAACAAATTAATCTGCGTCTAGTTTAATAAGAAGCCATAAAGTAATGTACAAATAATTTATTGATATCTTCCAATAAAGTGATACTTAATTATTGCTTCGTTTATGTGTTAAAATAGAATACTTCACTAGAATTTATTATCAACACTCTATTAGCTCATTTCTAACTCTACAATGCCCAACCACATTACATAAAAGATGTATTAAGTTTCTATTGGATGTTTATTCACCTATGAGTATTAATATTATTTATTTGAATCTTTAAACAATTGAATATAAAATTGGTTGGCAATAATTAAAATATATGATTATAATTTAGATTCATACCAATTTAAAGATGATTTTTAATTAAACTATTCAATGAAATTTGTACTCTTTATTTTAGAGAAGTTTAAAAACAAATATCTAAGACGAGTTATTTTGAACCAAGGATAAAGTACGATCTATTTAGATTTTTATGACGGAATCAGACAAACATGAAATGATTGGCTTTGTAATATTAACTAAAATAAATGATAATATATATAATATTCGAATGCAAATATAAATATAAAATTCATATGGAATAAAATAAAATGCTAATATGCAAAACATGCCATATCTTATATTCTAGCTCACTTACCAAGCTGAGTTTGAACCTTGTCATTTAAATAGCTTCATCATTTCATGCAATTCAAATAATAAAAAAAAAATTAAGGGAGACTTGTCATTTGAATCACTCAATTTATTTGATTATATAAAAGAAAATTGGCAAGATTAATAACAAAATACATCGAAAATTAATTTATATTTCAGATTGATTGAATAAATAAAAAATTATAAAATTACTATGTGTATCTCTAAATGTGTTGCGAAAACATTAACGACATAAAAAAAAAATGAATGAATGAATGGAGAGACTTTTGGATATATTACTGAAAAATTTATATATAACAGATACCAAAGATATGAAATAGGATGAGATTGAAGTCTATTTGTTTATCAAAATAATAACCGATAAATGAATATGAAATAATATGATATATTTGAATCTCTCCGATCATTTTCATTTAATAAATTATATTACTCTTAAAGATAATTTAAATAAAATACAAATCATCCCTTTTAAATACATGTAAAAAAAATTAATAAGCACACATTTTTATATTAAAAAAATCATACCATATATAATAGTCTGTCCGTTTTCACTATTTATTTGTCCATTGCAATTTACTTAACCTTAGTTTCTATGACGCAAAGAGAAGTTTATTTCTCAGAAATAATAATTGGAACTTTATAATGTTTCACTAACAGTTCTTTTTCTTTCCAAAGAGGAGAGTGCAATTTAATTAGCCTTTTTATGATGTGAATTAATCCAGTTGATCCTGTGTTCCTTTGCTTGTGACACGATATATGCCAAACTTTAAACCAGAAATATCTTTGTTTTTAAAACTAAAATAGCCGATTTTTATATAAAGCATTTTTTTTTTCATAGGTTTCCTTTTTTTACATTTTTTTACACTTTACTGCAGTTTCCCTTGGAAATCCTTAGCAACTACCCTTCAAATGATTGAACGGGCAGATAATTTAAGCTTATTTTTTCATGTTTTATGGTTTAACAGTTAAAAAAAAAATATTGAAAAACTTTTACTTGTAAGAACCTAGAAAATAAGTCCATCCGTGGCAATAAAAAAAAGACGATAGCTTCTCTTATAGTATGTTGGCTGCTATTTATGTGTTCTCTTTCTGATGTTCTGGTATCATAACAGCCACTGAATACTACTCAAAACTCAAGCCAAACAATTTTTTTACAGCAGGTTTCGCGGGTTTGTAATGTAAGTTTGGAGAAAAGATACATGGAAATAAAATCCAAATTCGATTAGATTTTTCCTATTATTTGTAAACCAAAATACAAAATTGATATAACAACCTTTATTCACTTTATAAACACAAATAATTTATGCATATATATTTTTTTAATAATAATATTTTTTTAAATTAATTTATAAACAAATATACATAACACAAAAACATTGAATTATATGTAATAATGTTACTATGGTGACTGCATTAATATACATGAAATATGTAAAATAATATCGATCCTATTTAAGTAAACTTTTAGATCATACTAAATTGTTTTCAAAATTTATTTATTTACCTATGGTGATCAATTTAAATCTATCATATTTCCAAGATCTTCCATTATCTATCTATCAAGCAAAAGAAAAATCAAATATCAATAAACTTCTTTTTTTTTTTTTTTTAAATACCTGGATCATTAATCTGAATATTCACAATATATATATTTAATGTTTTCATGGATGTATGATAAACAAGCATCTATTTATATAGCGCGATATTTATAATTGTAATTCACTAAATATCAGCCTTTTACAGCTACTGTACATGCGCTTTAATGAGTGTTAAATAATGAATGAATACTATTCATTTATTATTTAACACTCATTAAAGTGCATGTACAGTAACTGTAAAAGGCTGATATGGGTGTATGATGTAAATCAAGTAGCTTTTGGGTTAAACCATGTATTATGTGTGACTACTTTCCAATGTTTGGATGAAATAGCATCCACCATTGTCAAGGTTAACTTTTTTTTTCTATGTCATAGCATCAGCCAGGAAGTGAACCTGCGACAACTGTATGCAAGCAACTGCTTACTTGTAAAGCGGATGTGCTGACATCTCAGCTACCAACGCTTGACAGTCAAGGTTAACTTTTTAAAGAAATATCCTTAAATTTCAAATAATAACAAGATTAAGTGTGAGGTAAAGAATGAGATTGAGTGTGAAGTAGTTAAGCATTCAGAATATGTGGATTAATACATTGTACAGGCTTAAACCTGCATTTATATATGTAATATATGCAGGATTCAAACTTAGACTTTTACACAACCCATCACTCTCATTGCCATCTCTTATTGCTGACCTACCTAATCACACACATGTTGAAACATGGGCTTTGAATGTTCCAACATCAGATTTTCAATGAAATGGAAGGCTGAGGGATTGTGAGTTGGAAGTTTGAAGCCTGTCCATTAAAGTATGAAGATTGGCTATCTTAATATAAAGCTGAGCACTGATTGTATATATGTGTGAGGATAGTAATCTAGACTAACTGATGATTGCTGGTTTAGCATGAAATAATATGTATATTGGTGATTATTTATCTTTACAATTATGTGTGTCATTGGGTGGATCAGCAATAAGAGATGGCAATGAGAGTGGTGGGTCATGTGAAAGTCTGAGTTCGAATCCCGAATATGTGGATTAACAAAATGTTTACTTTTCTTAGTTTCACTATTAATTGATTTCAAGGTTATATTAGAAGAAAGAGATGAATTAAATTGTCTCCATAAGCTGGAATACATCGTGCAGAATGACAAGAAAAGATGCCATTCTTTCACATTCTCACACCTATAAAAATAACTTCAATGGGTTTAAATCTATATAAGAAGTTGGGTTTAGTAAAAAGGACACTTTTACTTTAATGACCCCCAACAAGGAGCTATTATAGGTTTATGGAAAAAAATTGCTTAGCCTCAGGAATTGTTAAATAGTAATTGATAATTTCTTAGTAATATTATAAGTTGTAAACAAAGGCAAAACTCTCCATACAGTAGTTCCACCCTGTGCCAACCAGAGTAATCAATGGATGCCAGAAACTAGTATGGGGATATTGGATGAGTAGGCACTAGATATGGATTTTATGCACAAGCCTTCTGGCATCCATTGATTACTCTGGTTGGCACAGGGTGGCACTACTGTAATATTAGAAGTTAAAGTTTATCTCAATTTAATGGATATTATTTCCTCATTTCTATTCATTATATATATGAAAATAAATTTATTTAAATTTTTTTGTAGCAATAATTTCAATCTGTATTGTCAAATTGCAATCTTTACTGTCTATATAGGTATATTAATTAGGCAATTAATAAAAGTGGAAGTGTCTTGACAACAGTTTGGAAATTGTCGATTGTAATTGCTATTGGGATTGTCTAAGTATTGACTGTTTTTTAATGATTACTTATAAACCCATTTAGCCTTGAGCATTATTACACTTATTATTTAAATAGTAAAATGGATGCAATTTGAAATTTATAATTGCAGTTTGCATTGTGATAAATGATTATTTATTAGTAATGTATAAAGAGCCTGTTACTAGCTCTAAACAAGCTTAATATTTTTTTATTATGATAAATGCTACAAGAGAAAATACATGAAGCTTTTATCTATGATGGCCCCCATCCCCAGACCAGTTTCGAGCTATGGCTCTCATCAGTGAGGAGCTAGGACATAAGATTCAAAATATTAACTCAAGCCAAGCATTTATCTAATTCTTAAATATTAAGAAAAAGATCCAAATCTTCAGACACCTACATGTCTTCAACTACATTCAGAATAAGTTTTATTCACCTGAATAAGGAAGTTATTTAAACTTCTTTGTGTCAATTATTTTAACATCTGTGGTTAAGTTGCAATCTTTACTGTTTGTATAATTCAGGGGTCCCCAACCCTATGCCCATGGGCACCATGGCGCCCACAGACCATTTTATGTGTGCCCACCACTATCCAGACATAATAAAAAATTATTTATCTGATACAAATAAATTTTATTTTAAAAATTTATTATAAATTATTGTATTATATTGTAATCAAATTGTAAAGCATACTATACTTTTACAGCGTAAAAATATAAACATTAATTATATGTTAAAATTTTATTTTTGAAATAAATATTTTTTTGTACATTGTGTATTATTAACAATATCCAACTATAAATTTACATTGAAAAAATACATGGTGCCCGCCATCTGGTTGAAAAAATAAATGGTGCCCACCACCTGGCCGATATTATAGAATGTGCTCTTAAGTGCAAAAAGGTTGGGGATCCCTGATTAGATTATTAATAAGAGAGGGATTTCACCCTTACTGTTAAAAAGAGATTGCCTTGACAACAGTTTGGAAATTGTTGATTATTATTGATAGTGGGATCTGCCAAATGTTGGCTGGTTTTTAATGATATATATTATAGCAAGAAGAGTAAATAATATTGTTGGAGATGTTGACCTTAAAATAGATAAGGGCATAAATAAACCAACTGTTATGCAAGTGAGAATAATAATATAGGATTGATAGTGGTCAAATATTCGCATTCAGAACATAATATATAAATTCAGATTGATTCAAAGTAACTTGTATCAACAAATATATAAAGTATGAGATGAAAAAGAACAATAAATTCAAAAAACAGTATTAATGAACAAAATAATTTTCTTGTAACTTAAACATTGATACCTTTTCAAACAAAACACAGAAAATAAACAATAAATAATTACGTAAATAAATCTCAATATGGGTATCAAACTTCCTTCTTAACAAATAATTTTCATTTTATTCATTTTTAAAACACAACTAAAATTTATTTAATATGGCAAGTGTATTAATTTTGACCATTTTGTAAAAAAAAAAAAGAAATTGTTTAAATGACTTGTGGCTAGCAAATCACCACCATATTTATTTATACATCCGCAAGCTGATTGGTAATGCCTGTGTAGCAATAACTTTTATCATATTAAACTTACAGGAACATTTGTTTTTTGCACATAATATACATTGGTTTATAGATATGTATTTTATTTATGAATTCAAGTAAAACTCTTCTTTGGTAGGAATAACCTTACTTATATGCTCACACATGAAGAAAAAGTCTCTTCACTATTCTATATTACATTTAATTTTATCATCTTAATTAAAGTCTAATGATTTAAAAGAAAACACACCTCTTTAACATCGTGAATAAATAAATATCAATTTATGAACGACATGTGAAAAAGTACTTATAATTGCCTTCTATATTAAATGTAACATAAATAAAGTTCCATTTCTTAAATATGTGCTATATTATGTTATAACTATATGTTATCTAGATTTCTTTCCGTCTTATACAATATATGAAATAATAATGTTTTTATTTTAAATTATATTAGAACTCCAAATTTTTATTCATTCTATGTAAAGAAGACACATAAATCTGAATATAAATGTGCCATATTTATCTGCTAAAAACTTATCATAATAATAACAACTAATTATATCTCTTACTAGTTTAAAGGTATTCAGTTTCAAAACAGAGTTATTTAATTCATTTGATCTTTCTGCTACAGACAACAATTTTAATAGGATGTTGCAGAATTAAATCATCACTGAGTATTATTAGTACATGACGTATTTGCATCACATATTCAAGTTATACAAGACTCATCTTTAATCCATGTTTGTCTTTTTAATGTCAGTGTTTGATGATGATGATTTTTTTTATCTATGGAAAATGATATTCTAATCTGATTTGTTCTGCAAAGTAAAATAAAGTTTATATTTATTTTGAATATCATCTGAAAAAATTTTGTTGCTACAAAATGTCTTTGCTTAGACTGTGAAAGTGAAAAGAAAATTGGAGTTAAGAGAGATAGATTTAATTGGATTTGGATTGGGAAAAATATTGCTACTGCTGGAAAGTGATTCATTACGCCATTTTGAATATATAAAAAAAATTATTTTGTGTGTGTGTGTGTTTACTGCAAGGAAGCTTTTAGACTAAGTAGTATGTAAAATTAGTTGATTTTTTAATGAGTTTGGTACTAAAGAATTTTTCAATTTAAGAAAGAGGGTGATTTATTTGAGTAAGAAGATAATGTAAACTTGAAGAAAATATCTTTTATACATGTCCGTTTGCATCTGTGGATTTAAGATTTTTGCTTATCACATTTTACTGGTAACTGAGAAAACTTTTGTTTATAGGTAAGAACCATTTCGACTAATCGTATCATATTCGACTGTTAGATAATAGAGAGATACATTTATTTATATAGCTGATGTAATCTAGCTGCCTAAATTCTCCAGCAGTCTTTCAAGAGCATGCCTTCGGGATTTATATCTTTGCAATGCAAAAGTCTAAATTAGGATTTATAATAGTAGTGGCGGACATATATTTATTTGATTAAATAAGATATTTAATATAGGGTATATGTGCTCATATACCCTATATTACATATATAGACACAGGTATATAATAAGCCTGTGTTTCAGTTATTAAATAAGATATTTAAAAATTACCATGGGCAAACATTTATTTGAGAGTGAGTTATGTCACTAATGCAGAGACGAGTTATACATTGAATAATAAAGTTAATACGAAGAAACACGTGGTACATCTAGAAAGGCGATATAAGGGTGGCAGTATATTGAAACTGCGAAGCCGTGGATAAGTTTAGAACAATGGACTGGCATTTGCCATAAGCCCAAAGAGATGAGGTGTCACATAAGCATAACCAAGGGCAAGTGGATCGTGCCATGATTGCTTCTTGGCTGCATGACGTTTGTCAAGCCCTATGGAACATTTATTGGTTCGCTTGTGTAGGATGACTCGATATTTAAATCCTAAAGAATCCGGAGTATCCAAGGTTCATCGCATCTCTAAAATGTAACACATGTATAATTTATGGACTATTCTGCTAAGATTGAAATATATTTTTATAACTGGGCTCTACATTATCAACATTTAATAAAGAACGTTTGCGACTCTCAAAGAAATGTAATTTATGGAATTATTACTAAAAAAATTTGATAAAATATAAAAACAATAGGTAAGCTAGGTGGGTATTAATGACTAATATGGCAGCCATTCGTTAAGTAGTAGACCCCTGCATTACAGTAAATGAAGCATTGAATACGTGTCGATTTATATGAAAATATTGTTATTTATGGAAGTAAATATTAATGAAGATTTGACACGTATCCACTGTTTCAAGCAATCATAGATTTATACTAAGAAAATTATGAGCATGCTATAATTAGATATAAAATGTAAATTTTAGAAATACTTATCCAAGAAAGATAGAATTAGGCAAGCTAGATTATTAAAAAAATTTATAGAAGGAATTAATTAAATTAAATTTTACAAATTATACTTTTACAAATGAGAATTTTACTGTTTATAAGTTATATAAAGAATGAGCTATAGCATGATATTAGTAGAGTACTCTAGAGCTTGGATATTAAACCATCAATTATCACATGATCACCATCTCTATACTAGCACATAATTTGTTGTAAACAAAGGCAAAACTCCCCATACAGTAGTGCCATCCTGTGCCAAACAGAGTAATCAATGGATGCCAGAAGGCTTGTGCATAAAATCCTTATCTAGTGCCTACTCATCCAATATCCCCAGACTAGTTTCTGGCTTGTAGCCATCATCAGTGAGGAGTCTTGGATCTGAGAGCACTGCATCTAGATCTTAGGATCTAATGCAACTCTCCAGCAGCCACCTTTTAACTCTACTTTACTACAAAACTATGAGAATGAAATTGAAAACATTGTAAATATCTTCAATCTAAGCTCAATAGCTTTTATAGTCATATGGGTCTGAACTCAATTCAGTACCCATACATTTTGGTGTCTTTGGCTCTTAAACAACCATAGCCACCTCTATCCTATTAGGCAGGATTGGTGTTAAACCATCAAACATCACATGATCACCATCTCTATACTAGCACATAATTTGTTGTAAACAAAGGCAAAACTTCCCATACAGTAGTGCCACCCTGTACCAAACAGAGTAATCAATGGATGCCAGAAGGCTTATGCATAAAATCCCTATCTAGTGCCTACTCATCCAATATCCCCAGACTAGTTTCTGGCTTGTGGCCATCATCAGTGAGGAGCCTTGGATCTGAGAGCACTGCATCTAGATCTTAGGATCTAATGCAATTCTCCAGCAGCCACCTTTTAACTCTACTTTACTACAAAACTATGAGAAGGAAATTGAAAACATTGTTAATATCTTCAATCTAAGCTCAATAGCTTTTACAGTCATATGGGTCTGAACTCAATTCAGCACCCATACATTTTGGTGTCTTTGGCTCTTAAACAACCATAGCCACCACTATCCTATTAGGCAGGATTGGTGTTAAACCATCAAACATCACATGATCACCAGCTCTATACTAGCACATAATTTGTTGTAAACAAAGGCAAAACTCCCCATACAGTAGTGCCACCCTGTACCAAACAGAGTAATCAATGGATGCCAGAAGATAGGGATTTTATGCACAAGCCTTCTGGCATCCATTGATTACTCTGTTTGGCACAGGGTGGCACTCCTGTATGGGGAGTTTTGCCTTTGTTTACAACAAATTATGTGCTAGTATAGAGATGGTGATCATGTGATGTTTGATGGTTTAACACCAATCCTGCCTAATAGGATAGTGGTGGCTATGGTTGTTTAAGAGCCAAAGACACCAAAATGTATGGGTGCTGAATTGAGTTCAGACCCATATGACTATAAAAGCTATTGAGCTTAGATTGAAGATATTAACAATGTTTTCAATTTCATTCTCATAGTTTTGTAGTAAAGTAAAGTTAAAAGGTGACTGCTGGAGGGTTGCATTAGATCCTAAGATCTAGATGCAGTGCTCTCAGATCCAAGGCTCCTCACTGATGATGGACACAAGCCAGAAACTAGTCTGGGGATATTGGATGAGTAGGCACTAGATAGGGATTTTATGCACAAGCCTTCTGGAATCCATTGATTACTCTGTTTGGCACAGGGTGGCACTACTGTATGGGGAGTTTTGCCTTTGTTTAGCTTGGGTATTACCAGTACCTGTTTTATGAGAATTTCCAATAGCAAATTCTTCATGATTCCAAGCAGTAGCAATTCTTTCCAGCATTTAGGTGATTTAGTTATTTGAATAGTAGCAGCAGCTTTCTGATTGTGGGCAGCAGATCCTTTTGGTTGATTTTATGAAGGGCAATGGGCATAGGTTTGTGGCAAACAATCGACCATCTCCGGGGAGAATAGTCCTTGGCACTTTCTACTCACGCATACTGTGGCAAGTAAATCAATATATATACATATATTTGGAAACTCTCAACTGATCGAGAGCACAGCTAAAGATCCACTGCAAGTTCTGAGAAAGTCCAAAATGTCCTCCCTTTTAGATCTTATCTTTTTACATTTGTTATATTTCATTTCATCCACTTATTTGCCCTGAGGATAATCAGTGCATTCTTGTGTAAGTTTAACTATCGAGAAAGATACCTTTCTATTGTTTACATTTACATTTTACATTTACATTTTTGGTAATTAGATTTTAGGAAATTTTTCTTTTTAATTAATCTATTATCTCTCACCGACCATTACTTTTTAAAATTTCAAATACAAAAGGGAACATACGATAATTTTTACTTTTAATTAAATATTACAATCAGATTTCTAAAATTATTATTAAATAGAATTTAAACAAAGCAATAAATAACGAACTTTATAATTTAAAATAAATGGTTAAAATTATATATTTTTATATACTAAAAAAAATACATATTACATTAATTATTTTTATCTATTGCTTTAAATTTGTTATCAAAATGTGTGTGTTTATGGATGATTTTACATATATTTATTCATTTTTAATATTCCCACACACACAATTTGATACCAAACAAGTTTAAATTTGGGTAGGATAGAGTGGTGGGTGAGAGATGATAGAAAAGGTAAAACTTAAGATTCGAATGTGAATCTTACAGTTTTAGTATAACCTTTTGCTTGCATCACTGAAACTTACTGAACCAATGTCAAGATGTTTGAAATTCAATTCACTAACCCCAATACAATAAACAAACTACAGTAGGAATCAGAAATATTACAATGTCATCAATTTCTAACATATGTAAAAATCCATGTGATAGAATTATACTAAACCTTAAATTTCAAAATTCATTTTAAATAAACAAACAAACAAACACCATTTCTAAGTTAAATAAAAGCACTTAATAAAAATGATTAATTTATTTCTAATAAATGCTTCAAAAACATTTCATGGCTAAGTGAATGTTATTAAAATTAATGAATAAATGAAAAATTGGAAATTATAAAAGATTTTTTTAAAATTTTAAAGCAAAATATGAACTTTTATTTATTTTATAGTCAATTTATATAAAGACTTGACACTGTAATATTTAAACTATAATTTTAATAAAATCATATATTATAAAGTTATAATTGAAAACAAGTAGAAAATGTAATTTCATGTTTAAATTATTTTTGTCATTTTTTAAAATTTATCAATAAAACCACTTGCAAGCAAGTAGTTGTTTGCAGACGGTTGTGGGTTCGCGTCCCGGCCGATGCTATGACACATGAAAAAACCACTGACCAGAAAAATAAGTCATCAAGCAAACAAGTCAGCATACTGTTAGAAATATTATATCATTGCTTATGGATTTTCGACATATAAAGAAGTAAAAAGACAAGTTCTGAGTAAGTGAACTTGCAATTCAATTGATATCAGTTCAATAGGTATTTAAACTTATTGATGATTCAGTTCAGTGACAAATGTGTCCAATATTTGCCAATTAAAAAAATCTGAGTTTTAAAAAGCATTGAATATGTCTAACTTTCCAAAAAACTGTTACAAGAGAGCACAAAAGGTAAGCTAATATTAAGTTTAGCAGTGAAAGGAAAAAAAGTATCAAAAACCTTAAACTATCATTATTTTCATTTGCCTCTCTGGCATAGTTATTCATTATGAGCATGTCTTACAAAGATAAGTGTTAATTTCAAATCGTAGTTGAGCTCCTATCTATTACATAAGAAAATTCATCACTGTTGAATGATTAGGTATAGATCCTACAACTGTCTTCTAACCTGTCTATTGTCTGTTTATCAAATGAAATGTAGCCCTGAATAGATAATAGACTTACTAACAAAACAGCTGCAAGAGCTGTGGATAAACTGATATTCAATAAAGTTATTGATATAGAACCAACAATGTGAAAGAAATTAAATTATTAAAAAATAAAATTTAGCAAAATTATTGATATAAGAGTACGTGTATTTGCGGAAAAAAAAGTGTTTGGAAAAGAAATCTACAAATTAAAAAGATTGATTTCACATACCCACATAAAAAAAATTGAAACACCATTCAATATTATGTCATTCATAGTGAAAATAGAAAAAAAGTAATACTGAAACTAATCTAAGCCATAACATATTATACGTTATAAAATCTTCAATGATTAAAATTAACTGAACTATTATTTTAATATAATTGTGGTAAATTAATAATAGAAGTAATTGTGAAACTTTTTATTAACTTTTTTGGTACTAGTACATATAATATATAATTATAATACACCTGAGTTTCTTTTTACGCGGACTTATTTAACACGATTTTGAAATTGCGCGATTCATGTTTCACCGGAAGTCGATTTCTGATAATGCGCTATTACTTTAAATAATAAATTTCACGCACTTACGTTATATTGAAAGTAATAGCACATTATTGGAATTCGACTTTCATCTTAGTAATTTCAATATTTTCAGTGCTTTATAATAGTAAGATTTTATGCAGTAATGAAATTAAAATCATGATTTCCACATTTTATGTATACACATATTAAATTTTACAAGATTATAATGCAAATTTGTTCAAACATTGTGCGTGTTAATTTTGCATTTTAAATCACATTCTGTTTTTGCTTTTTAAAAAAGAATGTAATCAATTATTTTCTTATTAATGACCCTAATCATTAAAGTGCTCTTAAATTCCAACTAGAGCTAAATGGTTGTATGTCTGGATATCGCGAGCTTCGTAAACAATTAATAAAATCGTCTCAAAGATTAATTACTAATTACTTTGTCACCAGAAAATCATAATAATTAAAACGTGTATAAAAAAATGTAAATTACTGTACCATAAATTATGCATAAAAATATATTATTTTGAATAAAATTAAATATTATAGTTAAAAAAAGTTTGTCTTGTATCAATTTTTTTCAAATTTGAAATTTTTTATTAGTCATATTTTATTTCCTTATTTATTTATTTTTTTTTTTGTGCGAATTTTAAAGTAATTTTACTTTGGTGCTTTGCTTTTATGCGAATTTTGAAAAATCACAGACCGCCCCCCCCCCCTTTTCAATGTAAGTTATGTCTATTTTTGCGCAATTTCGTTTGCTCATGTTTTCTGAGGAACCTATCTATCACGTAAAATGAGACCCAGGTGTATATATTGTACCCTTTTGGTTAGATTAGGATGAATTGTTTATATCAATTTACTAAAAATTTTAAATTTAAGAGGTATTCTAGGAGTATGATGTATATGTTGTGTTGACGATCTTTTTAAAAGTCTAATTAGAGTAAAGAAGAATATTTAATGTATAGAATTATGCTAATATTTTAAAAACAGTCAACTAAAGCTAAATTATAATATGGTATGGTTGGAAGGGCTGGCCATAACAAATAATGCATTAATAAGTATTTTGAATAAGTGTTTAAAACTGGGTTTTAAAAGTAGTGACTTAAAGTTAAATAAATAGTATGTTTAATAATAATAATTATATTTAATAATTCTACTTAAAAATCATTCAGTTAAAGGTGATATAGTTATGGGATACAAGTGTTTTTCAAGTTTATAATATTACAATTATTATTCTAAATTTTGCTATATTATTATTTTTTATATAATATTTTGTAAATTAACCTTTTAACTGTTTGACTCGAACAATTGGACAGTTAAAGGGTTAAATCATTTATTTTGTTTTCAGCTTTTTAAATTGTAAGCGTTTCATCTGTTTTTGTAAGTCATGTGACGTGTAGATATTCATATGTGTGCTTGCAGAGTTTTTTGGTAAAGTTGCAGAATTGCTTTAAAATTCTATTATAAGATTTAAAATATTATATTTGTCTATCCCAAGATAAAAATAAAATTAGCTGTTATAAATATTAAGTTGGGTTTTTAAAACGAATGTAATAAGTAAAATTAACTTTTATTTTTGTTTTTGAAAAATGACTACGTTTAAAAACTAAAAGTAAGAATAAGTATTAAGATATTATTTTAAAAGTTAAATATGAAAATTAACTGGTAATTGAATAATGTAATAATTTATAAATATTTGATGAGTCATTATTTATTTTTAAATTTTAATTTTACACTTTTAGCTAGGATGTAGATCAGGTGATTAACTAAAAAAGTGATCATCCAGTAAAAAAACGTCAATTTTCGGTATAAAAACCGGTGCACAATGATTTTTTTATGGTACTTCTGTTTGCTAAGTGTGGTTGGTGAATCAAATCAACTTCTGTCAGTTTATAGTCTAAAAATTAAGGGTACCATTAATAAGTCAATTATAATAATTTCTATTTCCAAGAGAGTACAGTAATAAATTAAAGATTGTACAATATAGAGATGCCTTGCTAAAGTTAAGTAATTCCGTATCAACTGATTTATTAAGCTTAATCCTAACGTCACGTTAAACATGAAAGGTTCATTGTTAAATCTTAACTTACTTAAAAAATATCAAAATTATTATTTTTCCATTAGGTATATAATTTTTTCTATATTAATTAATAATATTAATTTGCTATTGAGATTAGCAGATCAGACATCACATGGGAGGTTTAAAAATGTTGACCAGAAATTAAAAGTAAAAAAAAATTAAAAATGCTTTTATTCGGAAGATTTATTTTAAAACTGAGACCAGGAAAATAAGATGGTAAATTTTAAAAAAACTTTTGATTTGATAAGAATAATTATTTTGAAATTCAGAAATGTTTCTTTATGAAGAAATATTTTAATAATTTGTTTTAAAAGTATTGTGATTATTTTAAGGATGGAAAAACTAAGACAGTTATTGAAATGTCTCATATCTTACGGAAGAGAAATCTTTTAAATAGATAATAAAAATATCCTATCATTAAGTTATGTATGCTGGTCGTACAAAAATTTTTAAAAATTGTTTATGGAATATTTTAAATGCATAATAAGTGTCGAGGAACACTAAGATGGTGTTACCATATCAAAGATACTATAAACCGTCATGAAATCTCACTGAAAGTAGCAGAACTTTGAAAAATTATTTTTATTATATGATATCAGAAAATACCCTCAATAATCACTGTTCTGAATAATAGGGACTATAAACTATTATTTTTATAAACTTTCAGGAGCAGATCAGCGGTATTTTATGAATAAATCTGGATATTTTAAAAGTCATCATTTTTATTTTGAAAGTTGTCATTCTTTTTTTTTTAAAAAAATGGAACCAACAGAGCATACATGATTTTTGGCATTGGTAGAAATTTCATCATTAAGTATGAAGACAAATAACATAGCAACAAGCGCTGGGGAATTGAAACACCTGAGAGAAAAAAACATTTTTCTTTAATGAACTTTATGGATGGATTTTTTTTTGTAAATATGCTTTGAATTATTTTACTAATCTTAATGTTAATCCTTATTCAAGTAGTAGAGATAGGAAAGGAACATAAAATATTAAATTACTTACTAACATAATGTTTAAATTTTATAATTAAATATTTAATAATTTTTTTTTGAAAACTTAATATTTTAAGTATAATAATATTGAATGAATGATATACTATGCAATGTTTGTGGACCAGAAACGTCAATTAAGTGATCAACCAATAGAAATATCACTTATGGTAATGATTATAAAAATATTAATAATTTTATGATGCATTTTTATTTTAGATGGTCAAAGTATTATGCCATGTTTTTTTTGTGTGTGAATGTATTAGAACGTGTAAATACACGATGCATACACAAAACCTATAGAAATTTATTTATTTTAAAAAATATGCATACTTTTATCTTACATTATAAATATATTTTAACGTAATGGTAATGGGAATATAATTATATGATTCTATCGTGACTGAACTTAGTGCTTATTTTGAGTGGTTGAACTGTGGAAGTATTATATCGATACTAATTATTTATATTGTGGTTCAAGTGTTATTAAAAAAATGAAGTAATCTTTTCTTATTGAGCAATTAGGTCGTTATTTATATGCAAATTTATTTATTGTTGTAGAAATGTTATAAGAATTTTAGCGATGTAGAGCGATAAATCTCTAAAGAAGTTATAAATGTATTGACTTTTAAGTAAATTAAATGAAACCAAGGTGATGTTTTCATTTATTAATAATGGGAATAAGGATAATTGATGATGATGATTATGCAAATACAGATAACTTAGCCCTGTAACTTGTATGTTTTCCATGGCATTGTTTTCTTTGTGTTGAAGTTAAATGT
Organism: Epiperipatus broadwayi; assembly: GCA_028023455.1. Lineage (NCBI taxonomy): Eukaryota > Metazoa > Onychophora > Udeonychophora > Euonychophora > Peripatidae > Epiperipatus > Epiperipatus broadwayi. Next base: position 1,641,819 of record JAQFVV010000126.1, on the reverse strand, counting down.
TCCATAGAGCTGAATAAATAGCCTGGACATCATATTTTGTGGTGGAGGGTATTAGACAGATATGCCATACCTCATTTTCTTATACACTGCATGATGACCATCCTAATAGAGGTAGTATTGAATTAAAACTCTAGTTTATTCCATATACCTAAGCAACTGTTCGCTATCAAAATTTCTAGTATTACATAGGATTGTATTCAAAACAGGAAATGATTAATAATTTTGGAGGTGTGGGATTATTATTGAAAAGGATAAGATAGGTTGTCTTGCTTGGGGTGAAGATAGAGACGAATGTAAATGATTATAAGAATATAATTATCAGGAAAAGAATCATAAAATTTTTTTACATTGAAACAGTATGATTTCATCATCATACGTTTCACCTATTCTAGAAATCAGTAGCCTTCATTTCCTTAGTTCAAACCCTAAAGGTACACACATATAACAATATACTTGGGAATTTAACATGTATAAAAATGTATATTTACACGTATATGTGTGTATTTGTATATGCACACACGTCTGCTATAATTGTATATATTTTGTAATAATTCTATTTGCTAAAAATGGTATATTCACATCTGAATGATATTATCATTATATGACGTACACACCTTATAATTTTATAAATATTCATCTTATGATTTTAAATAATTGAATTGGTTTCAAGCTGGGAAAATTATATTAGATAAGAACAGAATTCTCTAAAGTATTTCAAACTGGCCTTAAAGTTACCCAATTACTTAATCATGTAGAGCAACTAAAAACAAAGGTAGATGTCTCACGTCTAGGATAAAATGCTAGCAGCTTAAATCTCTTTCAGTAAAAGAAAAGGACAAGCAATCCAATGTTTAAAAAAAGAACTTTACCAATCTCATGAGACATCGCTGGTACAAATCCAGATTTTAGGATTCTTAATAAAATAAAAGATGGACAATTAAACCTGCACTGAAATCCAGATTGGAACTGGAATCTGAGAAAAATAAAAGGAACAATGAATAAACCTGAAATCAATCAACCGATTCGTTTGAAGCTGATGCAATTAAGACTTCTTAGATTTTAATATCTAAAAATAAAGATTGTGAATGAACTGTGAGAGGGGGGGTTAAAAAGTATAAAAAAGGCAGTTGAAAGAAAATTGTCATCCATTTTTGCTTTACTCGTGTTTCAACTTATATCCAGGCAGCAGGCCCAGTTTCTACCATGCAAATAATTGGCTAGAAAAGCAAAGGCCATCTTCCCGATGGTCAAGAACCATTTTATGGAGCCCGGAGATCCAAACCACAGCCCTACTTAAAGAATAGCCAATGATGAACCAGGTCAGATCAATCAGTCCATGCGTGTATTTCATACTTTCAAGCTGCAAGCCTCCAGATAAATAACCGGTAACCACTTCTCAATCAAACTAAATCTTAAAGCTATAGCCATCTATAAATCTTTCCTAAAGCTAGCTATATAATAAGTAATGTGCACAAACTCTTCCATTCAAATCTTATAAATTAATCACACTATGTTTAAAAGGTGTATTCTCTCTTAAAGTAATTAACTGTATTAGATAAATGTATCTCAACCTGTATAATTTTAAAATACTTTAAAAGTTAAATGTAAATCTTGCCTGATCTCAAATTCTTAAATCTCTTTTTTAAATTCAACTTATAAAAGCTTATTTGCCTTATTATTTTCTCTATTTGCGTCTATACTTTTGCATCTATATATATATATTTTGTTAAAATGCATTTATTGATTTATGCTTTGCCTTTGGAGCAGAGACTATTAATTATTATAAACTTAAAGAGACGTTTTGTTCTCAAGTAAAGTAATTATGCTGTTTGGCATATCTATAGATTGTCTCTGGTCCGAAACCTACTTTGATATATTATTTGAATGGCTATGCGTAGCTTAATATCACATATGTTGCTTATTAAAAGGTTTGTTTGGTTAAATAAAAGAGAGTGATAATTTAAGGCATATTCAGTAGTTAGCCAAGTTTAAGCCCCAGATATGCTTTAGACCCCCTTAATGTAATTGCATATAATATGTAGTTAATTAATAAACTAGACCAATTTTAATAAAGTCCTCTTTAGCACAATTTCAGTGTTTATTTAACTAACTGGCGTAGGATAGTTTGCAGAAGAAATTATAGATTTCGCGCTTTACTAGTTGTTATAATTAAGATTCCAAAAGCGCTGTGAATGAGTTTTTACGAAGCACGGAGGTGCATTCCGCCTTGCTATCATATAATTATTAAGATAAGATTAGGTGTTAAGGGCTATCTTATCATCCTTAGTTCGGACAGCCTTCTCTTGAATGGGATAATGATTTTAAGGGTCATTCCCATTTCCTCCTTTAAAAACTGGAACACCGGAATCCAGCATCTTATATCGTGGCTGTTCGAGCATCTGAACTAAAAGTTCATGTATAGCAGGCGAGCGGTATCTGAGAACCGAGTAAACGTTACTGAATCTCATGAGTAAAAGCACATTCAAGCCGCATCTGATGTAATTTGCATAGCGCCATAGCCTCAGAAGTTATGCTACAAAACGCCAGTTCATCTACTGTATATTAATTGTTCAGCATTGATCTGAACCTAAGATCTAGTTTATCTAAGAATATCTACATAAAGAGCACATTGACTGCTCATCGCGTAATGATAAATTTAAGTACACATTGTATAAAGTTCCCACTCTCTTAGAGTTTAACCCTTAACATACTGAGTAGGAATGGCAGACATAATTTAGACATCAGTATAGACGTAAAATAATCATTAATGTATAAATAATATAATAGAATAATGATCGTTAAGTACAATTGATTACAGAACGTGTAGTTCATATTTTCACCATCCCACCTGCGAGTGGAATATTCAGTATATTTAATTGTTATTGTTTGTGTTTTGTCAATATTAAATAATTTTAAAATCTATTAACGTCTGCAGTATTATTCACTTTATTTATATTAAATCACCATCCATAATGATTTTATATGCATTAGATAATCAGCCATAGGTTGTGTGAGTGTGTTTGGTTAAGCTATAAAACATTTAGTTAAATATCCCCGAGTCTCTCGTTTTACCCTTTGCTATTGCTGGCGCGGAAATTGAGAGATTACGAGTGTAACTTCATATATGTCATTCATAAGGTAGTAAGTCAGGGAGTGTTGGTGAAGGAGCTGGGGTGCGGTCAGATTTGGTCTCAAACCCTCATCTAGATCAGCCATGGTATAATTTACCAAAACTCTGGATTTTGTTGCGTGGATGTTCAAATATGACTGTTACATAGTATTTTTTTTTTCCGGGAATGTCGCACCAACTGGGGCCTTCGAATATAAACCTACATACCTGAGAGGGGATGTTAACATAGATGTGTTTTCATATCATTCGTTATATATGTGTAGATTTTTTTTTCCGAATATGAACGCCAAACGGGGAGTTTCGTTAATTTTCTCCACGCCCTGAACTAAATGCGTGTTGAGAGAAGGGGGAGGAGGGAAAAGATAGATATATAAATTTTTTTCACAGATATAGACGCATAAATCATAGATTTATGTTGAAAGTTCAATTTTATGTTTTGTCGAATTGATTTATATGTATGATATACGTAAAATTTATATATATATGTCTAATATGCGTATTGGTAGTGAAAGTTTATTTGGTCTCAGAGAAGCGTTTGATTAGTAATTTTTTCGTATTTTTGATTTTTTGATTGATTGTTATTTAAAGGCAGTGGCAATTAATTTCACTTTTTATCAATTTTATATATATGCGAGTGAAAAAGTAAAATGTCGTTTAGATTATAGAATTCGTAAAAAGATTTCTAAACGCCAACGCAAATGTTAAAATCAGTAGTACTGCCACAAGTAATTTCGCCTTTTGTCAAGTATATATATGCATGTGAAAAATAAAGTTTTGTTTTAGATCATATGATTTGTAATATTTCTAAACATAAATGCTAAAATTGGCAGGTAGCAGGAAAGATTTTTTTTAAAAAAAGATTATTTTATATGTGCGTATTGATAATAAACTTTTTCAATTGTAATTAAAAGCAATAACTAAATAGGAAAGAGAAATTTTTACATTATTTTATATATGTAGTGATAATGAATTTTTCCAATAGTAATTAAAAGATGTAAATAAACAAGAAAGCAGTCTTTTTTTTGTTGAAATAATTTATATATATACGCGTGTCGAGAATAGTTTTAATAGTTAAATAGGAAGAATTTTTTTTGAAATATTTTATACATATATACATGTGTTGATGGTAAATTTTTTTTTGTTTGTCACAAAAGGACATTCAATTGTGATTAAAGACAGTGACTGAGATTGATTTCGAATTTTATATGCAAGTAAAACATTTTGAAATATTTTATATATATGTATGCGTGTCAATAATAAATTTTTTTTGCCACAAAAGAGCGGTCAATTGTGATCGAAAGTAGTGACTAAAATTGTTCTAATTTTATCCACAGTTATATATATATATGTGTGGGGGGAAAATGTAAATTTCTAGTCTATGTTATGTGTTGTATAACACACTTTCTCAAATCAAATTCGCTAGAGTTGGAATGTAAACACACTGTGGCTGATAAAAATTATTTTTGTAATGAGAAATAAACGAAAAATTTTAAATTTGGTTATATATACAGCAATGCATATTGTGAGGTCCAATACCGTTTATATATAGATACGGGTATCTCCTCCACTGGTAACTGGCGCCCGGGGCTCTTAAATAGCTGAGAGTTTCTCATATAAATTTGTTGTCAGGGTGAGACAATTGAAAGGACTCACTGTTGGGAAGTTTGGTTGGTGATTCAATTGTGCTAGATAGAGTGAATAAACAAACAATCAGGCAAGATTGTTCTGTATATATGTGTGTACTTAAAAGGGAAATGAAGTTCAAAAAAAAAAAGCGATCATAGTTAAAAAGAAATAGTAATGGCAGCTCTGCAGTGTTGGAAAGAAAACACAGTGGAAGACGGGCATGGGTAAGAACAATTTTATTATTATTAGTTAAATTTTTTTGTGGTTGTTGTTGTAATCTCATATGTTAGATAAAGTAAGGGCTTGGTTCAGTTCTAAGTAGTTACTAGTGGTAGGGCAGAATCCATAGATGATCTTTTCATTGGGGAAGATGGCAATGCGCTGTTGAGAATAAATTATAAAGTACATTTAGCAAAAATCAGAATGGATAACAGTACAGAAGAGAGAGTAATGGTAGAGAAGAGTGAGGCAAGAGAGGAAAGGCTAGAAGAGGGAGTGGAGAGTAAAGGCAAGAGGTTAAGATCGGGAAGAGAAATAGTAGAAATTAATAGTGCAGAAGAAGATATAGTAGGGAGAAGTACGAGAAGTGGGGATGCTGAAAACAAGGAAAACAACCCAGATATGGGGGAGCAATCTGAGGAGAAGCCAGAGAAGGCTTTGGAAGAGACAGCAAAGGAAGGAGAGGGAGTGTTAGCAGCCATATTCAGAATACTGGCACAAAATAAGGCAGAGAAAGAAGCAGAAAAGAAAGAAAGAGACAAGGAAAAAGAAAAAAGAGACAAGGAAAGAGAAAAAAGAGACAAGGAAAGAGAAAAAAGAGACAAGGAAAGAGAAAAAAGAGACAAGGAGAGAGAAAAAAGGGAGAAAGAAAGAGATGATAGGTTATATGCTATATGGAGGGAGATAGAAGAAAGGGACCAAAAGATTAGGGAGGAAAATGAAACCAGAGACCAGGCAGTGGGTAATAGGTTCCAGGTGTTAGAAGACAAGATAGACAGCATAAAGATAGAATGCCGAAAAGGCTATCTGGAGGCATATGACCAATTTGAGGGCCTTCTAGGAGAACATCAAAAAAAGACCACTGAGGCTCTACAGACCATAAAGGGAGATGTTTCTTTGCTTCGGGACAAGACCGCAAAGCAGGAGGTGACCTTCCAGGGAACTGTGGCTCAAATTCACAGCAGTCTAGAGGAAGGAAGGAAGTGTCAGCAGGAACAGGAGAACCAAATTAAGAACTTGAGGGAAGCACAAGGGGAACTACGGGAAGGATTAGCTAAAGCTAGAGAGGATGTGGTGCATGGTGGCAAAGGGGTTACAAGGGAACGAGAGGAGATAGTCAGGGATATACAAATGTTAAAGGACCGGATGACCCAAATAGGGAGTAGTGTAGAATGGTTGAAGGGTGACTCCAGGGTTATGGAAAGAATGCAAGGAGTGGGACAGATCAATGATTCAGAGCTTGGTGGGCCAGAGGAATCATTAAAGAAAGAGGGTTGGAGTCAAAAAGGCCAACCAATGGGAGGAAACAATACCCAAGAAGAAAGGAGAGGGCAAGTAGTGGGTACGGATAGGGAGTGTAGTAGCAGCAGTAGTGAAGCAAGCGAAATGGACAGACAAGCACTGCAGGAGTCATCCCTGTACCCACAATCCTACTTGGCAAAGTTTATACAAGTAAAAGTGTTCAAGGGGGAAGTAGGGGAAAGTCCCAAGGTACATATTGAGAGCTTGAGGGAGTTGTTCCATTTTCAGAGGATAACAGAGGCAGACCAAGTGTCCCTTGCCATTCACTATCTGCAGGGGTATGCTCTGTCCTGGTGGGGGTGCTATAGGGAAAAACCCTCTACCTTTGAACAATATGCTGCAGCCTTAACCAAAACATTCTGGAGTGAAGAGCAGCAGGATGGAATATACCATTCTATCCTAAAGGAGCACTATGGGTCTAATGTCAAAGAAACCCATACCCAGTTCTTCATGAGGCAGGTGGCTCGGTTGAGATCCTTGACAGCATTTCCTTTTACCGAAACACAAATCATAAGGGCCATCCAGCAAAATATGCCGATGCAGGTCCAACAGATGATGGTGGGATGCCGCATAAGGACTGTAGAGGAGATGGCAGAGTTTCTCACCACCATTGACTATACGCCATTCCCCAAAGAGTCTGTAGACAAAATACGCAAGCTGGACCACCCCAGATGCCAAGCTGTTATGACTGGCCTGAACCGAACTCAGAACTTCTCCAGACCCCAGATGAACACTCAAAGTAAAGTGAAGAGACCATATCAAAACAATAGGTCGTTAAACACCAGAGGGTCTAGTTAGGTCATTCCCCTTTCAGGCCACCCGCGAAACTAAAAGGGAATGGAAAGGATATGCCACCACAAGGGTGCAACATAGAGAAAGAGATCGATCAGGTCCAGTTGCCAGTAGCATCAGGCCTCTGTCCCATGGTTACCGTACAGATGGGTGGTATGGATGTATCTGCACTGGTTGATACGGGCAGCCAAGTATCATGTGTATCAGGGCAGTGGTTGGCAGCTTTGGAGGCACAAGGATATCCGGTGCCAAGGCTTCCATTAAGGTCCATGTAGCTGGTCCTGGCAGATGGAAAGAAAACTTGAACGGAAGGGTTCCAGGTGTGGTTAGAGGTGGGATGGGGTCGACTTTCACTGGGCCACTCATTTCTGGTCATGAAAGGTTTGCTACAGAGCCTCATGCTGGGTTATGATTTCTTGATTCGACACAGGGGTATAATTGATTTGGAAACAGGGTCAGTGACCCTGGATCATGAGGCAGTCCAGTTAGAAGGCATACCTCCACAGTCACCAGTCAAGCAATGTACTTGGAACCAGATCTGGAGGAGGATCTTATCGACAACAAAATTAAGGAAATACCCAATATGGACCCAGGAGAAGGGCAGAAATTACGAGCAATTTTGGAGGAGAACCAACCTGTTTTTTCTAATACTCCTGGAGTCATCAGGGATTACACCCACCGAATAAGACTTAAAGAGCAATCATATTTCCAGTCTCGGACATATCCCATACCTTTCCAGTACCAGGGGGCTGTAGAGACCCAAATACAAGAGATGATAGACTGGGGGGTCATCAAGAAAGAGCCATCCCCATATAACAATCCATTGGTCATTGTAAAGAAAAAAGATGGCTCCATAAGGATATGTCTTGATGCCTGGAGGTTGAACGCAATTACCATTCCAGAGAGAGACACACCACCACGCATATGAGAAATCTTTCCCTGATTAGCTGGTAAGAAGATCTTTTCTACCCTTGATCTTACAGCAAGCTACTGGCAGATGTCTCTGGTCCCGAGAGACTGCCAGTATACCGCATTTCAATTTAATGGCCACAGTCATGTCTTCCAGAGAGTACCATTTGGACTGATTAACAGCGCCACAGGACTCATGAGGTGTCTGGATCAAACTCTGTCTGAAGAGATAAAAATGCATTTGATCTGTTATATGGATGATGTGGTGGTGGCCTCCAAAGACCTGGCAGAGCACCTACAACACCTAAGCAGGTTCTTCCAAGAATGTCAACAAAAAATATGACAGTGAACCTTAAGAAAAGCCACTTTGCCCAGCAGGAGATATCATTCCTGGGACATATCATGGATGGACAAGGGGTACAGACACACCCAGACAAAATCAGGTCCATACAGGAGTTTCCCAGGCCCAGCACTCGCAAGCATATGCGATCCTTTTTGGGCCTATGTAATTATTATCATAGATTTTATCCTTCCTTTGCCCAAGAAACTGCAGCACTGGTGAATTTGATTAAGAAGGACACGAGATGGCGCTGGGGTGAGGAACATACTCGGGAGTTTGAAAGAGTGAAAGAACAATTTCTTCACACAGTTATGTTGTACCACCCGGATTTTGCATGACCTTTCTACCTGCAGACAGACAGTAGCCGCATAGGTATAGGAGTGGTACTGTTCCAAGTAAATAACCAACAACAACAACAAGTAATAAGTTTTGGCAGCAGGACATTGAAAGGCCCCGAATTAAACTATACCGTAACGGAACAAGAGACTCTGGCAATAGTTTGGGCCTGTGAGAAATTCAAGCAATTCCTACTGGGCTCAAAGGTTATTATTATCACTGACCACCGTTGCCTGGAGTTCCTCCATCGGAGCTACCTAACTAATGATCGCCTGGTGAGATGGAGTTTGGCACTACAGAGTTTTGACTACCAAGTCACCTATTGCCCTGGAAAGGAGAATGTAGTGGCAGACATCTTGAGCAGACATCCGATCACCATTCAGCCCGATAACCCTACCATGGACACAGAGCAGTTTCATATTGTAAGGTAGGTCGCAAAAGACTCCTTGGAGGCCCAGCTGAAAAATTTACAACATTGGCAAGAAAAGCACTTGCAATACCGGTCCCTCATGGAGATATTAAAGAAAAGAGAGAGGGGACCCGGTGGGGGTAGACTTCAGAAAGTATTCCGAGGCTTTCGAATTAGCAATGGAGTCTTGCAGAAAAAGATAGGCCAGACGGACTGTTCATGGAAGATATTGATACCTCCAGATCTTCGAGACCAGTTGATACAGTACGTACATGAGGCCATAGGACCCTATGGGTCACGTAAGACTGAAGAGGTGATCAGGCGTCAGTTTCATTGGCCCAAGCTGTATGAGGGTGTCCTTCAGGTGATACGTGAATGCCAAATATGTGCTAGGGATAAACCACCAAACCGTTCCTATGCAGGGGCTATGACGCCGATCCTACCAACCAAACCAAACCAGTTGCTTGCCATTGACCACTATGGCCCACTTCCATCGTGTAGGGGTTCCGGTATTTGCTGGTCACTATGATGTATTTTCCAAGTACGTCCAGGCATATCCCGTACGAGCCTCCAACACAGTAGGCGCTATCAGGGTTCTGGAGAGACTTCAATTTCCTACGGTGGGAAAGCCAGATGTCATTTTGTCAGACCATGGCACAGCTTTCACTTTGAAGGAATGGAGATCCTGGTTGAGTCGCAAGGATATCCGACATACTCTGACATCGATACACTGTCCGCAAACAAATCCATGTGAGAGAGTGATGCGGGAGCTAGGTCATTTGTACCGCACTCATGTAGGGCTAAGCCATAGGAAATGGGTGGATCGGACAAAGGGTATTCTCCGGAACATTAATGAGACCTGGAATGAATCCACAGGGTTTCCACCAGTGAGGCTTCATTATGGACGCATGTGTCCACCAGTAATTACCATCCCATTACCATCAGGAGAGGAAGAGGTCGATCCGGTTAAAGATCAAAACAAATCCCCAAGTTAACCTGGGGAGAGCGGCGGCACGTAGAAAAAGGGAGGTTATAGACCACATAACTT